>JAADJZ010000025.1:0-651248 GCA_011032825.1 Massariosphaeria phaeospora | reverse complement strand
ACCCTAAACCCTAACCCTAACCCTAACCCTAACCCTAACCCTAACCCTAACCCTAACCCTAACCCTAACCCTAACCCTAACCCTAACCCTAACCCTAACCCTAACCCTAAACCCGAACCTTAAGTGACCCTAGTACCCACCAATTACTGACAGACTTTCAGGGCTGCCCGTTCTACAGCACAACGTCCTGCATCGTCTTGGCTCCTCCACTCGCACTTGGCCCCTGCAAAGGCTAGGCAGCAGCCGAAGCCCAAACTTCCGGCGGCGCAGCAAGTGGACAACTCGGAGGAACTTCCCCCCGATTCCAATGTATATAAACAGCTCTCCTCTCATTCCTGATGAGTTTCTTTCTGTAGATACAACAAGAAACGAAAGGTGTCTTGCGAACCAAGGCATTTCGACGACTCTTCTTTGCAGAAAGACCAAATCCAATCGAATCATTTTACTTTACATACAACCCTAACCCTATCCACCTCGATTCCTTTGGTACCCTACCATGTCACAAGCACCACGATCCTAGTCCCACCCTAGCCGTCCGACTCAGGATGAGCCAATGGATGAAATGTCTAGTGTTGAAGCCTCTTCCACCATCAACACCCAGACGGCCGAGTTCAATTTGAAAACTGCCGATGAGCTTATCGGCAGCTTTGTCAAACGGATTGTCAACGCCAAATCCACCGCTCAACTCGTGGCGCTTGTTCCCGCCCCTGTTCAGGAACGAACGAAGACGTTACTTGAACAAATTGTTCAAGCGCACCTTAAGATGGCCAACGCTATTGTTGTCTTGAAAGAATAGAAAAACTCCCTTGCGAAGTCCATTGCCAACCCTTTAGCAAAAACAAACTTCAATCTTCCTGAACTAAAATCCCTCCGAGCTCTCTCTGTTCAAGTCTCGAGACTAGCCACCGAACATAGGCAACTCGCTCCCAAAGACTTCTCCTCAGCTCTTAAGGCATCAAAGAAAGCAGCGCTGGAACGCATGATTGAAATCAAGAAAGCCGAGATCGAAATTCTTGAACAATTGTGCGATCCAGACGCGCAGACCAAGGCTCTCCTCGACGGCTGGAAATCAGCAGCGGATGACGACCACATCAGCCTCGAGGCTTTTACGCTCCTGATGAACCAACCGTGCGAAGAATCATTGGTCAAAACAACCATTTCAATTAGAGCCAACGCTGCCTACCGACAAATCGAAACCAAGAAAAAACGATCGGCAACGCAGAAAAAAGCTCAGGTCGAAGCTACTAGCGCCCTGCCTAGCGACAAGAAAGCTTTGGCCGAGTTTATCAAGGAAATCGGCAAACGCCAGCAACAATCTAGGAAGGATAAGCAGGCTAAACCGAAATCGGGAAAAGGTCAAAGAAGGGCTGGTCCCTCGAAGACCAAAAACCAGACGAAGAACACCGCCAAGGTGTCGAAGCGCCGCCAAGGAAGCGACAAAAAACGCGGCACTTCCTCCAAGAAGCAGCAGAAGAAGCGCTAAATGCACCATTGCCCCATGCAAACGGCGCGCTGCCTCTGGAGTTCTTCCAACTTCAGAACCTTTCATCCCAAATGATGTACATCTGGCGCACCTGGCTTGCGCATTGGTTCGAGACGCTTATGGACTAGCGCCTAGGTGTACACAAACTCGATGGTGTCAGACTCTCCATGGACATTGAGTACACGCTTAGCGTGAATCTGAAGTTTCTGTTCTCCGAGCCGCTTGACCAACAAGTAGCGCTGGACTAGTTCGAGCAACTAAGTCGGAAGTGTCGTTTATGACGCATTTTTGGAGCAACGGTACAGACGTACCGCTCGGCTGGCACAGATCTATCCCGTATCTGTTGACCGGCTGGGACACAGGCATTGACGACGATTAGTTCGCAAACAGCATTTAGGTTAGGAGGAAGGCCTTGCGCTGTGCGCTTCACGGGCGACCTATACCCCGACCTAACCCTAGGGACGACGCTCTCTTTCGAGTCGTAGTCCCTCCGAAAAATCTGCGCGATTGGCTATCAGGAGCTCAGCTTCTAGCACTAATCACTAACAAAAACCTTGGGGTTTCGGTCGTCACTCGTGAGTAGTACGAGACACAAGTGGAAGCTTTCCTCCACATACCACAAATTCAAATTCAGCACCGAGGAAAAGCAGAGTTCGATGACTTCCATCAAAGTGCTGTCCAACACCTTGAGCATCAACTCCTTCGTGTGCATCGGGACGGCTCATATTACCCGCATCTGGACACGAAGCGGGTATTACGTTTTTGGCGTTCAGCTTATGCGAATAAGGACATCCCGATCCTCCATGGTATCCCAAAGATCCACAAAAACCCATGGAAGATCAGGCCTATCGTACCAATGCATTCCTATGTGCTGGGACCTCTGGGCAGGATACTGCACGCTATGCTACTACCGGTCTAACGCTCTTTCCCGTGGATATGCGAGAGCAGCCGGAATCTGTGCTCAGAAGTCGCAAATTTTAATTGTAGCAACACAACTTCCATGCGACTCCATACTGGCGACGTCGCAAGCATGTATACGAACATCTGTTGGAGGGATTTCGTGCATGCCCTTCGGTTTATTCTTGAAAACAAGGACTGGTATGATGAGCAGACTAGAAACTGGATTCTCGAAGCTTCCGATTTCATTTGGCACGGAGCGCTATTTCAGATTGGGCCTAAATTGGTTTGCCAAGTCGACGGGGTCCTAATGGGGTTACATTGTGCCCCTGTCTTCGCAAATCTCTTCATGGCCCACCACGAATGGCTATACTTTCATCAACGTACGCCTCGGTTTTATCGCCGGTATATTGATGATATTCTCGTCCTTGACCCACTCGACGAGGCTCCCGAAGCCATCCGCGTTCCAGGCCTGCAAATCCTGTGGACGCACTTCGCCTACGAACTCTCGTTCCTCGACGTACGCTTCTATACGCACCCCGAGTCGGCGGCGGTGTGTTTCGCACCTTTCAACAAAGTGCTAAACCACCATCAACACCTCCCATGGGCAAGCCTCCACCCTTCTTCGGTTAAGAAAGGGCTGGTCAAAGGCGAGCTCTGCCGGATCCGCGCAATATGCTATAAGGAGATATACTTTCTAACATGAAAAGCGACATTTATGTCGAGGCTCCGAGCGCGCGGCTAGCCAAAACAGGTGTTGCACTCCTAGGGACGGCAGGTCCAATGGCGATCGTACTTCCCAAGTTCCGGGCTGGAAACTAGGGTTGCGCGTGATGCAATCATTGCCGTCTCTAAATACAACCCTGTATGGGACCAGGTCTCTTCCTCCGCCATCTGGAACGACATGCGATCGGAATGGGTTCGAGCTGGACCCTCAGACCTACCGTACCCACCGCAGTGTATTGTTGCCAAAAAACGGACGAGATCCATGTGGGACCTCGTTCGGGCGGTAAATCGAAGCATCCTTTACAAGGAAATCGAAGAGACCGACATTAAAGAGCTGTCGGTAAATGTGTCTTCCCTGGATACCGGATTATCCTACTCTCCGCTCTGAGCTGTAGTAACAAGCAGTTGCAGCCTCAGCGCATGGCATTCTCGTTCCTTTCTCTTTCTCTGCATGCGCTTCCCCTGGGGGAGGTGCGTCGCGGAGGACGAGTTAGGTTTGAGATGTAAGACCTGTAAGACCTGTCGCTGCCCTTGCTAGTTTCACTACTCTGCATGCCTCTTCGGGTGTTATACTCTCTCTAGGGGGAGGGCGTCGCGGAGTGGCGTCGCCTTTGCGATTCAAGGACCCTAGGAAGCGGCGGAACGACTGCTGCACTTGTGAAGTACTTGGATAGACGAATGAAAGTGCTAGCAACGGCGCGGACGCTTGGAAATCTAGGGAAACACTCGCGCAGCAGACAACTACGCGTGAGAACAACTTGTTTCAAAAGAAAGCTGCTAGCTTGTGGGAAAAGTCTGTTAGTAATATGAAAGTATTGTTTCGATCTGGGTCGACCGTTGCGGTTTCTGGAAACAGAAGATTTGGGTAAGGGCCTGGCGCCAAGGCGCTAACCCTAAACCCGAACCCTAAGTGACCCTAGTACCTACCAATTACTAACAGACTTTCAGGGCTGCCCGTTCTACAGCACAACGTCCTGCATCGTCTTGGCTCCTCTACTCGCACTTGGCCTCTGCAAAGGCTAGGCAGCAGCCGAAAGCCCAAGCTTCCGGCGGCGCAGCAAGTGGACAACTCGGAGGAACTTCCCCCCGATTCCAATGTATATAAACAGCTCTCCTCTCATTCCTGATGAGTTTCTTTCTGTAGATACAACAAGAAACGAAAGGTGTCTTGCGAACCAAGGCATTTCGACGACTCTTCTTTGCAGAAAGACCAAATCCAATCGAATCATTTTACTTTACATACAACCCTAACCCTAACCCTAACCCTAACCCTAACCCTAACCCTAACCCTAACCCTAACCCTAACCCTAACCCTAAATTATTTTACTTTACATACAACTCTAACTTTATCTACTTTAATTTCTTTAGTACTCTACTATGTTACAAGCATTACAACTCTAGTTCCACCGCAGCTGTCTAACTAAGGATAAGCTAATAGAAGAAATGTTAAGTGTTAAAGCTTTTTCTACTATTAACACTTAGACGGCCGAGTTTAATCTAAAAACTGCTAATAAGCTTATTGCTAGCTTTGTTAAACGAATTGTTAACGCTAAATCTACTGCTTAGCTTGTAGCGCTTGTTCTCGCCTTTGTTTAAAAACAAACAAAAACGCTACTTAAACAAATTGTTTAAGCGCACTTTAAAATAGCTAACGCCTTTGTTGTTTTAAAGAAATAAAAAAATTTCTTTGCAAAGTCTATCGCTAGTCTTTTAGCAAAAACAAACTTTAACCTTTTTAAACTAAAATTCTTTCGAGCTCTTTTTGTTTAAGTCTCAAAACTAGCTACCAAATACAAGCAACTTAACTTTAAGAATTTCTTCTTCGCTTTTAAGGCATTAAAAAAAGAAGCACTAGAACGCATAATTAAAATTAAAAAAGCTAAAATCGAAATTCTTAAACGATTGTGCGATTTAGTTGCTTAAACTAAAGCCCTTTGTAACGGCTGAAAGTTAGCATCGAGTAACGATTACATTAGCTTCAAAGCTTTTACAATTCTAATAAACTAACCGTGCAAAGAATTTTTAGTTAAAACTACTATTTTAATTAGAGCCAACGCTGCATACCGACAAATTAAAACTAAAAAAAAACAATTGGCAACGTAGAAGAAAGCTTAGGTTAAAGCTACTAGCGCCTTGCCTAGCGACAAGAAAGCTTTAGCTAAGTTTATTAAAGAGATTAGCAAACGCCAACGCTAATTCACGCAGAATAAGCGCGCTAAGCCGAAATCGAGAAAAAGTTAAAAAAAAGCTAGTTTCTCGAAGACTAAAAACTAGACGAAAAACACTGCTAAAGTGTTAAAGCGCTGCTAAGAAAGCAACAAAAAACGCAGCGCTTCTTTTAAGAAGCGGTAAAAAAAGCGCTAAATGCACTATTGCTACATGCAAACAGCGCGCTGCCTCTAGAGTTCTTTTAACTTTAAAACTTTTTATTTTAAATAATGTACATTTAGCGCACCTAGCTTGCGCACTAGTTTAAAACGTTGATAAACTAGCGCCTAAGTGTACACAAGCTTAATAGTGTTAAACTTTTTATAAACATTAAGTACACGCTTAGCGTAAATCTAAAGTTCTTGTTCTTTAAGCCGCTTTCTTAACAAGTAGCGCTAAACTAGTTTAAATAACTAAGTTAGAAGTGTTGTTTTAGAACGCATTTTTAAAGCAATAGTACAAACGTACTGCTTAGCTAGCAAGAATTTATTTTGTATTTATTAACTAGCTAGAATACAAGCATTAACAACGATTAGTTTGCAAACAGCATTTAAGTTAAAAAGAAAGCCTTGCGCTGTGCGCTTTACAGGCGACCTATACTTTAACTTAACCTTAAAAACAACGCTCTTTTTCAAGTCGTAGTTTCTTTAAAAAATCTGCAAAATTAGCTATTAAGAGCTTAGCTTTTAGCACTAATTACTAACAAAAATTTTAGAGTTTTAGTTGTTACTCGTAAGTAGTACGAGACACAAGTAAATGCTTTTTTTTACATACTACAAATTTAAATTTAGCACTAAAAACAAGTAGAGTTTGTTAACTTCTATTAAAGTGCTGTTTAACACTTTAAGCAACAACTTCTTTGCGTGCGTTAAAACAGCTTATACTACTCGCATTTAAATACAAAGCAGGTATTACGTTTTTAGCGTTTAGCTTATGCAAATAAAGCAATTCTAATTCTCTATAGCATCTTTAAAATTTATAAAAGCTTATAAAAAATTAAGCTTATTGTACTAATGCATTTCTATGTGTTAAGACTTTTAGGCAGAATACTACACGCTATGCTACTACTAGTCTAACGCTTTTTCTCGTAGATATGCGAAAGCAGCTAAAATTTGTGTTTAAAAGTTGCAGTTTTTAATAGTAGCAACACAACTTCTGTGCGACTGCACACTAGCAACGTCGCAAGCATGTATACAAATATCTGTTAAAAGAATTTTGTACATGCTTTTTAGTTTATTCTTAAAAACAGCAACTAGTATAATAAGCAAACTAGAAACTAGATTTTTAAAGCTTTTAATTTTATTTGGCACAGAGCGCTATTTTAGATTAAGTCTAAATTAGTTTGCTAAGTAGACAAAGTCTTAATAGAGTTACATTGCGCTCTTGTTTTTGCAAATCTCTTTATAGCCTATTACAAATAGCTATACTTTTATCAACATACGCTTTAGTTTTATTACTAGTATATTAATAATATTTTTGTTTTTAACTTATTTAACGAGGCTTTTAAAACTATTCGCGTTTTAGGCTTGCAAATTCTGTAAACGCACTTCGCTTACAAACAAACGTTTCTCAACGTACGCTTTTATACGCACTCTAAATTAGCAGCAGTATGTTTTGCACTTTTTAACAAAGCGCTTAACTACTACTAATACTTTCTATAAGCAAGCCTTTACTTTTTTTTAGTTAAAAAAAAGTTGATTAAAAGCGAGCTCTGCCGGATTCGCGCAATATGCTACAAAAAAATATACTTTTTAATATAAAAAGCAATATTTATGTTAAAGCTTTAAGCGCGCAGCTAGCTAAAACAAGTGTTGCACTTTTAAAAACAGCAGGTCTAATAGCAATTGTACTTTTTAAGTTTTAGGCTAAAAACTAGAGTTGCTTGTAATGCAATTATTGCCGTTTCTAAATACAACTTTATATAAAACCAAGTTTCTTTTTTCGCTATCTAAAACGACATGCGATTGAAATAAGTTTAAGCTAAACTTTTAAACCTACTGTACCTACCGCAGTGTATCGTTGCTAAAAAACAAACGAGATCTATGTAGAATCTCGTTTAGGCAGTAAATCAAAGCATTCTTTTTAAAAAAATTAAAAAGACTAACATTAAAGAGCTGTTGGTAAATGTGTTTTTTTTAGATACTAGATTATTTTACTTTTTGCTTTGAGCTTGTTTAGTTATCTAAGTTGCAGCTTTAGCGCATAGCATTTTTGTTTTTTTTTTTTTCTTTGCATGCGCTTCCTTTAGGGAAAGTGCGTCGCAAAAGTTAAGTTAAGTTTAAAATGTAAAACTCGTAAAACTTGTTGCTGCTTTTGCTAGTTTTACTGCTTTGCATGCTTTTTTAAGTATTATACTCTCTTTAGAGAGAAAGCGTTGCAAAGTAGCATCGCCTTTGCAATTTAAAAACTTTAAAAAACAGCAAAACAACTGCTGCACTTGTAAAGTACTTAGATAAACAAATAAAAGTGCTAGCAACGGCGCGGACGCTTGGAAATCTAAAAAAACACTTGCGCAGCAAACAACTACGCGTAAAAACAACTTGTTTTAAAAAAAAGCTGCTAGCTTATAAAAAAAGTTTGTTAGTAATATAAAAGTATTATTTCGATCTAGGTCGACTATTGCGGTTTCTAGAAATAAAAGATTTAAGTAAAAGCCTAGCGCTAAGGCGCTAACTCTAACTTAAACTTTAAGTAATTCTAGTACTTGCTTATTACTAACAGACTTTTAAAGCTGCTTGTTCTACAGCACAACGTTTTGCATTGTCTTAGCTTTTTTACTCGCACTTAGCTTTTGCAAAAGCTAAGTAGCAGCTAGAAACTTAAGCTTCTAGCAGCGCAGCAAGTAAACAACTTAAAAAAACTTCTCTTCAAATTTAATGTATATAAACAGCTTTTTTTTTATTTTTAATAAGTTTCTTTTTGTAGATACAACAAGAAACGAAAAGTGTCTTGCAAACTAAAGCATTTCAACAACTCTTTTTTGCAGAAAGACTAAATCTAATTAAATTATTTTACTTTACATACAACTCTAACTCTAACTCTAACTTTAACTTTAACTCTAACTTTAACTCTAACTCTAACTATTGCGGTTTTTAGAAATAAAAGATTTGAGTAAAAGCCTAGCGCTAAGGCGCTAACTCTAACTCGAACTCTAAGTAATTCTAGTACTTGCTTATTACTAACAGACTTTTAGAGCTGCTTGTTTTACAGCACAACGTTTTGCATCGTTTTAGCTTCTCTACTCGCACTTAGCTTTTGCAAAAGCTAAGCAGCAGCTAGAAACTTAAGCTTCTAGCAGCGCAGCAAGTAAACAACTTAAAAAAACTTCTCTCTAAATCTAATGTATATAAACAGCTTTTTTTTTATTCTTAATAAGTTTTTTTTTGTAGATACAACAAAAAACGAAAAGTGTCTTGCAAACTAAAGCATTTCAACAACTCTTCTTTGCAAAAAGACTAAATTTAATTAAATTATTTTACTTTACATACAACTCTAACTTTATTTACTTTAATTTCTTTAGTACTTTACTATGTTACAAGTATTACAACTTTAGTCCTACCGCAGCTGTCTAACTAAGAATAAGCTAATAAAAGAAATGTTAAGTGTTAAAACTTTTTCTACTATTAACACTTAGACGGCTGAGTTTAATCTAAAGACTACTAATAAGCTTATCGCTAGCTTTGTTAAACAAATTGTTAACGCTAAATCTACTACTTAGCTTGTAGCGCTTGTTTTCGCTTCTGTTTAAAAATAAACGAAAACGCTACTTAAACAAATTGTTTAAGCGCACTTTAAAATAGCTAACGCCTTTGTTGTTTTAAAAAAATAAGAAAATTTCTTTGCAAAGTCTATTGCTAGTTCTCTAGCAAAAACAAACTTTAACTTTCTTAAACTAAAATCTTTTTAAGCTTTTTTTATTTAAGTCTTAAAACTAGCTACTAAACACAAGCAACTTAACTCTAAGAATTTCTCCTTCGCTCTTAAAGCATTAAAAAAAAAAGCACTAGAACGCATAATTAAGATTAAAAAAGCTAAAATCGAAATTCTTAAACGATTGTGCGATTTAGTTGCTTAAACTAAGGCCCTTTGTAACGGCTAAAAGTTAGCATTAAGTAACAATTACATTAGCCTTAAAGCTTTTACAATTCTAATAAACTAACTGTGCAAAGAATTTTTAGTTAAAACTACTATTTTAATTAGAGCCAACGCTGCATACCAACAAATTAAAACTAAAAAAAAACAATTAGCAACGCAGAAGAAAGCTTAGGTCGAAGCTACTAGCGCCTTGCCTAGCGACAAGAAAGCTTTAGCTAAGTTTATTAAAGAGATTAGCAAACGCCAACGCTAATTCACGCAAAATAAGCGCGCTAAGCCGAAATTAAGAAAAAGTCAAAAAAAAGCTAGTCCTTTGAAAACTAAAAACTAAATGAAAAACACTGCTAAAGTGTTAAAGCGCTGCTAAAAAAGCAACAAAAAACGCAGCGCTTTTTCTAAGAAGCAGTAGAAAAAGCGCTAAATGCACTATTGCTACATGCAAACGGCGCGCTGCCTCTAAAGTTCTTTTAACTTTAAAACTTTTTATTTTAAATAATGTATATCTAGCGCACTTAGCTTGCGCACTAGTTTAAAACGTTAATAGACTAGCGCCTAGGTGTACACAAGCTTAATAGTGTTAAACTTTCTATAGACATTAAGTACACGCTTAGCGTAAATCTAAAGTTTTTATTTTTTAAGCCGCTTTTTCAACAAGTAGCGCTAGACTAGTTTGAATAACTAAGTTAAAAGTGTCGTTTTATAACGCATTTTTAAAGCAACGGTACAGACGTACTACTTAGCTAGCAAAAATTTATCTTGTATTTATTAACTAGCTAGAATACAAGCATTAACGACGATTGATTTGCAAACAGCATTTAAGTTAGAAAAAAAGCCTTGCGCCGTGCGCTTTACAGGCAACCTATACTTTAACCTAACTCTAAAAACAACGCTTTTTTTTAAGTCGTAGTTTTTTTAAAAAATCTGCGAGATTAGCTATTAGAAGCTTAGCTTTTAGCACTAATTACTAACAAAAACTTTAAAGTTTTAGTTGTTACTCGTAAGTAGTACGAGACATAAGTAAATGCTTTTTTTTACATACTACAAATTTAAATTTAGCACTAAAAACAAGCAGAGTTTGTTAATTTTTATTAAAGTGCTGTTTAACATTTTAAGCAACAACTTTTTTGCGTGCGTTAAAACAGCTTATACTACTCGCATTTAAACACGAAGCGAGTATTACGTTTTTAGCGTTTAGCTTATGCAAATAAAGCAATCTTAATTTTTTATAGCATTCTCAAGATTTACAAAAGCTTATAAAAAATTAAGCTTATTGTACTAATGCATTTCTATGTGTTAAAACTTCTAGGCAAAATACTGCACGCTATGCTACTACTAGTTTAACGCTTTTTTTCGTAGATATGCAAAAGCAGCTAGAATTTGTGTTTAAAAGTTGTAGTTTTTAATAGTAGCAACACAACTTTTGTGCAACTGCACACTAGCAACGTTGCAAGCATGTATACAAATATCTATTAAAAAAATTTCGTGCATGCTCTTTAGTTTATTCTTAAAAACAGCGACTAGTATAATAAGCAAACTAGAAACTAGATTTTTAAAGCTTTCAATTTTATTTAGCACGAAGCGCTATTTTAGATTAAGTTTAAATTAGTTTGCTAAGTAAACGAGGTCTTAATGAAGTTACATTGCGCTTTTGTCTTTGCAAATCTCTTTATAGCCTATTACAAATAGCTATACTTTTATCAACATACGCCTTAGTTTTATTGCTAGTATATTAATAATATTCTTGTTTTTAACCTATCTAACGAGGCTTTTAAAGCTATTTGCGTTTTAGGCTTGCAAATTTTGTAAACGCACTTTGCTTACAAATAAACGTTCTTTAACGTACACTTTTATACGCACTTTAAGTTAGCAGCAGTGTGTTTTGCACTTTTTAACAAAGCACTTAACTACTACTAATACTTTCTATAAGCAAGCTTCTACTCTTTTTTAGTTAAAAAAAAGTTAATTAAAAGCGAGCTCTGCCGGATCCGCGCAATATGCTACAAGAAAATATACTTTTTAACATAAAAAGCAATATTTATGTTGAAGCTTTAAGCGCGCAGCTAGCTAAAACAAGTGTTGCACTTTTAAAAACAGCAGGTCTAATAGCAATCGTACTTTCTAAGTTTTAAGCTAAAAACTAGAGTTGCTTGTAATGCAATTATTGCCGTTTCTAAATACAACTTTGTATAAGACCAAGTTTCTTTCTTCGCTATCTAGAACGACATGCGATTAGAATAAGTTTAAGCTAAACTTTTAAACTTACTATACCCACCGCAGTGTATTGTTGCCAAAAAACAAACAAAATTTATGTAAAATCTCGTTTAGGCGGTAAATCAAAGCATCTTTTTTAAAAAAATCAAAAAAACTAACATTAAAAAGCTGTTGGTAAATGTGTTTTTTTTAGATACTAGATTATTCTACTCTTTGCTTTAAGCTTGTTTAGTTATCTAGGTTGCAGCTTTAGCGCATAGCATTTTTGTTTTTTTTTTTTTCTTTGCATGCGCTTCCCCTAGGGGAAGTGCGTTGCAAAAGTTAAGTTAAGTTTAAAATGTAAAACTCGTAAAACCTGTTGCTGCTTTTGCTAGTTTTACTGCTTTGCATGCTTTTTTAGGTATTATACTCTTTTTAGAGAAAAAGCATTGCAAAGTAGCGTTGCTTTTGCAATTTAAAAACTTTAAAAAACAGCAAAACAACTGCTGCACTTGTAAAGTACTTAAATAAACAAATAAAAGTGCTAGCAACGGCGCGAACGCTTAGAAATTTAAAAAAACACTTGCGCAGCGAACAACTACGCGTAAAAACAACTTGTTTCAAAAAAAAGCTGCTAGCTTGTAAGAAAAGTCTGTTAGTAATATAAAAGTATTGTTTTAATCTAGGTTAACTATTGCGGTTTTTGGAAACAGAAGATTTGAGTAAGAGCTTAGCGCTAAGGCGCTAACTCTAACTTAAACTTTAAGTAATTCTAGTACCTGCCTATTACTAACAAACTTTTAAAGCTGCTTGTTTTACAGCACAACGTTTTGCATTATTTTAGTTTCTCTACTTGCACTTAGCTTTTGCAAAGGCTAAGTAGCAGCTAGAAACCTAAGTTTCTAACAGCGCAGCAAGTAAACAACTTAAAAAAACTTCTTTTTAAATCTAATGTATATAAACAGCTTTTCTTTTATTTCTAATAAGTTTCTTTCTATAGATACAACAAGAAACGAAAAGTGTCTTGCAAACTAAAGCATTTCAACAACTCTTCTTTGCAGAAAGACTAAATTCAATTGAATTATTTTACTTTACATACAACTCTAACTCTAACTCTAACTCTAACTCTAACTCTAACTCTAACTCTAACTCTAACTCTAACTATTGCGGTTTCTAGAAATAAAAGATTTAAGTAAGAGTCTAGCGCTAAGGCGCTAACTCTAACTCAAACTTTAAGTAATTCTAGTACCTGCCTATTACTAACAGACTTTTAGAGCTGCTTGTTCTATAGCACAACGTTTTGCATTGTTTTAGCTTTTCTACTCGCACTTAGCTTTTGCAAAAGCTAGGCAGCAGCTAGAAACCTAAGCTTCTAGCAGCGCAGCAAGTAAACAACTTAGAGAAACTTCTCTCTAAATTTAATGTATATAAATAGCTTTTTTTTTATTTCTAATAAGTTTCTTTTTGTAGATACAACAAGAAACGAAAAGTGTCTTGCAAACTAAAGCATTTCAACAACTCTTCTTTGCAGAAAAACTAAATCTAATTAAATTATTTTACTTTACATACAACTCTAACTTTATCTACTTTAATTCTTTTAGTACTTTACTATGTTACAAGCATTACGACTTTAGTCCTACCGCAGCCGTCTAACTAAAAATAAGCTAATAAAAAAAATGTTAAGTGTTAAAGCTTTTTCTACTATTAACACTTAAACAGCTAAGTTTAATTTAAAAACTGCTAATAAGCTTATTGCTAGCTTTGTTAAACGAATTGTTAACGCTAAATCTACTGCTTAGCTTGTAACGCTTGTTCTCGCCTTTGTTTAAAAACAAACGAAAACGCTACTTAAACAAATCGTTTAAGCGCACTTTAAAATAGCTAACGCTTTTGTTGTTTTAAAAGAATAAAAAGATTTTTTTGCAAAGTCCATCGCTAGTTCTTTAGCAAAAACAAACTTTAACTTTTCTAAACTAAAATCTTTTTAAGCTCTTTTTATTTAAGTTTCGAAACTAGCTACTAAATACAAGCAACTTAACTCTAAGAATTTCTCCTTTGCTTTTAAAGTATCAAAGAAAGAAGCACTAAAACGCATAATTAAGATTAAAAAAGCTAAAATTGAAATTTTTAAACAATTGTGCAATTTAGTTGCTCAAACTAAAGCTCTTTGTAACGGCTAAAAGTTAGCATTAAATAACAATTACATTAGCCTTAAGGCTTTTACGATTCTAATAAATCAACCGTGCAAAAAATTCTTAGTTAAAACTACTATTTTAATTAAAGCCAACGCTGCATACCGACAAATTGAAACTAAGAAAAAACAATTAGCAACGCAGAAAAAAGCTTAGGTCAAAGCTACTAGCGCCTTGCTTAGCAACAAGAAAGCTTTAGCTAAGTTTATTAAAGAGATTAGCAAACGCTAACGCTAATTCACGCAGAATAAGCGCGCTAAGCTGAAATCGAGAAAAGGTTAAAAAAAAGCTAGTTCCTCGAAGACTAAACACTAGCAGAAAAAAAACACCGCTAAGGTGTCGAAGCGCCGCTAAGAAAGCAACAAAAAACGCGGCACTTTTTTTAAAAAGTAGTAAAAGAAGCGCTAAACGCACTATTGCTACATGCAAACAGCGCGCTGCCTCTAGAGTTCTTTTAACTTTAAAACTTTTTATTTTAAATAATGTACATCTAGCGCACTTAGCTTGCGCACTAGTTTGAAACGCTTATAAACTAGCGCCTAAGTGTACACAAACTTAATAGTGTTAAACTCTTTATAAACATTGAGTATACGCTTAGCGTAAATCTAAAGTTTTTGTTTTTTAAGCTGCTTTCTTAACAAGTAGCGCTAGACTAGTTTAAATAACTAAGTTAGAAGTGTCGTTTTATAACGCATTTTTAGAGCAACGGTACAAACGTACTGCTTAGCTAGCAAAAATTTATTTTGTATCTATTAACTAGCTAGAATACAGGCATTAACGACGATTAGTTTGCAAACAGCATTTAAGTTAAGAGAAAAGCCTTGCGCTGTGCGCTTTACGGGCAACCTATACTCTAACCTAACTCTAGAAACAACGCTCTCTTTTAAGTCGTAGTTTTTTCAAAAAATCTACGCGATTGGCTATTAAAAGCTTAGCTTCTAGCACTAATTACTAACAAAAACTTTAGAGTTTTAATTGTTACTTGTAAATAGTACAAGACACAAGTAAAAGCTTTTTTTTACATACTACAAATCTAAATTTAGCACTAAAGAAAAGTAGAGTTTGTTAACTTCTATCGAGGTGCTGTTTAATACTTTAAGCAACATTTTCTTCGTGTGCGCTTAAACGGCTTATACTACTCGCATCTAGACACGAAGCAAGTATTACGTTTTTAGCGTTTAGCTTATGCGAATAAAAACATTCTAATTCTCTATAGTATTCTAAAAATCTACAAAAACCTATAGAAAATTAGACTTATTGTACTAATGCATTTTTATGTGCTAGGACCTCTAGGCAGGATACTACACGCTATGCTACTACTAGTTCAACGCTTTTTCTCGTAGATATGCGAGAGCAGCCGGAATTTGTGTTTAGAAGGTGCAGAATTTAACTATAGCAACTTAACTTTTATGCGACTACACACTAGCGACGTTGCAAGCATGTATACGAATATTCGTTAAAGAAATTTTATGCATGCTCTTTAGTTTATTTTTAAAAACAAAAACTAGTATAATAAGCAAACTAGAAACTAAATTCTCAAAGCTTCTAAATACATCTAGCACGAAGCGCTATTTCAAATTGAGTCTAAATTGGTTTGCTAAGTTAACGAGGTTCTAATAAAGTTACATTGTGCTTTTGTTTTCGCAAATCTCTTTATAGCCTATTACAAATAGCTATACTTCTATCAACATACGCTTCAACTTTACTGTTAGTATATTAACGACATTCTTGTTCTTAACCTATCTAACAAGGCTCTCAAAGCTATTCGCGTTTTAGGCTTGCAAATTTTGTAAACGCACTTTGCTTACGAACAAACGTTTTTCAACGTACGCTTCTATACGCACTCTAAGTTAGCAGCAGTATGTTTCGCGCTCTACAACAAAGCGCTAAACTACTATTAATACCTCTTATAAGCAAGCTTCTACTTTTCTTTAGTTAAAAAAGAGCTAGTTAAAAGCGAGCTTTGCCGGATCCGCGCAATATGCTACAAAGAAATATACTTTCTAACATAGAAAGCAGCATTTATGTTAAAGCTTTAAGCGCGCGGCTAGCTAAAACAAGTGTTACACTCTTAGAAACAACAGGTTTAATAGCAATTGTACTTTTCTAGTTTTAGGCTAGAAACTAGAGTTGCGCGTAATGCAATTATTGCCGTTTCTAAATATAACCTTGTATAAGACTAGGTTTTTTTCTCCGCTATCTAAAACGACATGCGATTGGAATAAGTTTAAGCTAAACTTTTAAACCTGCTGTACCTACCGCAGTGTATCGTTGCTAAAAAACAAACTAGATTCATGTAGAATCTAGTTCGAGCAGTAAATCAAAGCATCTTTAATAAAGAAATTAAAGAAACTAACATTAAGAAGTTGTTAGTACATGTGTTTTTTCTAGATACCAAATTATTTTACTCTTCGCTCTAAGCTGTAGTAACAAGCAGTTGCAGCTTTAGCGCATAGCATTTTCGTTTCTTTTTTTCTTTTCTACATGCGCTTCCTTTGGGAGAAGTACGTCGCAGAGGTTAAATTAAGTTTAAAATGTAAAACCTATAAAACCTGTTGCTGCCTTTGCTAGTTTTACTGCTTCGCATGCTTTTTCGAGTATAATACTCTCTCTAAGAGAAAAGCGTTGCAAAGTAGCGTTGCCTTTGCAATTCAAGAACTCTAGAAAATAGCAAAACAACTGCTGCGCTTGTAAAGTACTTAGATAAACAAATAAAAGTGCTAGCAACGGCGCGGACGCTTGAAAATCTAAGAAAACACTTGCGCAGCAAACAACTACGCGTAAAAACAACTTGTTTCAAAAAAAAGCTGCTAGCTTGTAAGAAAAGTCTGTTAGTAATATAAAAGTATTGTTTTAATCTAGGTTAACTATTGCGGTTTCTAGAAATAGAAGATTTAAGTAAGAGCCTAGCGCTAAAGCGCTAACTCTAACTCAAACTCTAAGTAACTCTAGTACCTACTAATTACTAACAGACTTTTAGAGCTGCTTGTTCTACAGCACAACGTTTTGCATTGTTTTAGCTTCTCTACTCGCACTTAGCTTTTGCAAAAAGCTAGGCAGCAGCTAAAAGCCTAAGCTTCTAACAGCGCAGCAAGTAAACAACTTAAAAAAACTTCTCTCTAATTCTAATGTATATAAACAGCTTTTCTTTTATTTCTAATAAGTTTCTTTCTGTAGATACAACAAGAAACGAAAAGTATCTTGCAAACTAAAGCATTTCAACAACTTTTCTTTGCAGAAAGACTAAATTCAATCGAATTATTTTACTTTACATACAACTCTAACTCTAACTCTAACTCTAACTCTAACTCTAACTCTAACTCTAACTCTAACTCTAACTCTAACCTCTAACTCTAACTCTAACTCTAAAACTCTAACTCTACTTTAGCTTGTTTAAAGATGTTTTAGTAGTGCTAACTGTTTAAAGTTTTGTAACGTAATATAACACTGCTTGCGCTTTTTAACGTCGTTGTTGCTTTTGTTAGATTTTTTATACTCGCTAAAGTAAGCTTTCTAGCTTCTAGTGCTAAGCGTTTTTCTTTTTGTAAAATACAAGCGTTACTTGTTTATTACTACGCTTACTATGCTTGCAGTGCGCTAGATTGCTTTACTTACTTAGCTAACAACTACGTTACCTAACAGAACTTTTTTACTAACTAATTACTTTCTACTGTCTTAAGTGCGCGCTTTTTTTTTAGATACTTAACAACGCTTTTTTTTAGTTTTGCGCTGTTAACGCTTATTGCTTCTAATTGCGCATGCTACTGCAACTTAATCTCGCAATACTTCAACGCTATGCCTATTAAGCTACTTATTAATACGCTTTTGTACTAGCAATTGTTTTTTTTGTTGCGCTTGTACTTTTTGCAGCTGTTGCTTTTTTACTAATAGCATATTTTCTGCGGCACCTCGCACTAAAAACACTTAAAATAATTTTTAAACTTAATTTTTTTTTTTATTGCTGTAATACTTTTGTTAACTTGTGTGCTTTTTGCTTGCTTACATTGCTACACGTTGTAGTTGCTATACTTGTTACTTACTATTTTGCATATTTCGCACTAGCTCGCTTACTGCGCTAACTGCCTACGCAGCTACTTAACGTTTTTAAACTTGTGCTGTTGCTGCTAGATTAACGTTTAGTGTAAGCCTTGTTGCTCTCGCTGCTGCTGCTTAAACGTTTTTCGCTTTTTTTTTTTCTCGTTCTTTTTCTCGCTTTTGCCTACGCTTTCTCTCGCTTTTATCTCTTTAACCTTGCTAGAATCCTTGCTATTCTCTTTTCTACTTTTATTTATTTGCTTCTTTGCTTTTTTTCTTTAACAAACGTTACACTTTTTTTTTTTTTTTCTTTGCATTTTACTCGCTTTGCTTTTTGCTAGTTTAGATATTTGTTTAACACTACTTTTTGGCACTGTACGCTACTGCTTTTTTTTATGTACAATTGTACTAACGCTTGCTTTGCTTCGCTTTGCGCGTTAGTAGCTACTTGTTAATCGCTTTTTTATACGATTGTAATTGCTTTGCTTAGCAGTTTATCTCGCTTAGCTTTACTACTTTCCTGCGCGTACTCTAACACGCTAAACAGCTAGTTAATGTAAATAATGCACTAAATGTTAAGCACGTTAACGCCTGTGCTTAATGCGCTAGTAGCAACAATAATGCGCTGTTAGCTAGCTATAAACTTCTTTAACATGCTTGCTTTGCTAACTGCGTAGTAGTAATACGCCTAGCATTTAAGCTTAGCTGCTAACGCTTTAACTTTAAGCACTAAGTTGCTGTACACAATAATTTTGCTTGTTTTATACTTGCGCAGCTTTTGCTTTACAGCTCTTAACACTATAGCTTTTGCTTTCTACTTTTTCGCTTTCTTGCCTAGCTTAACTATGCGATACGCTATGTTAGTTTGCGCTATTAGCACTCTAAACATTTTTACCTAATCTTGTTCAAAATGCATTCGCTAGAATAACTCGTTTTTTTTACTTAGCAGCAACGTTGCTGTTAACATAACTATTTGCGTTTTTGCAGCTACTAGCTTGCCTAGCTACTGCATTTGCTTGCAAAACGTGTACTGCTAATTCAACACAATATAGCACTTGTTAATAACAATCTAATCTAGCTACTGCGTTGCTTAAAGCTAGTTTAAAAACGTAGTAAACGCTTTTTCTACTACTAACTTAAGCGTTACTAACACTACGGCAGCAGCGTTAAGCAAGTAGCAGCTCTTTTACTTTACATACAATATTTTTAGCTTCTAGCATTGCTACTTTATATCGCTGCGTAACGCAATTAATAGTACAACAACAACAGTAGTGCTGCTTTGCTTTGCAAACGCTAGCAACATAAACAACAAGCTTTTGCTTCTGCTAGTAAGTATTACAGCTACGACAAAGCTCTCGCCTACTATAATAGCGTTAATAGCTTTTTTTTGTACGCTACGGAACTTGGCCTTGTTGCTTATTATCCGCTTAAGCTGCTTGCTACTATCTATTTTCTTTAGCTGCTGCTATTAATCGATTCTTGCTTCGTTCGCTTTGCTCTCAAACAGCGCTCGCTTTTGCTTTCTGCTTTTTTCGCTCTAGTTAACGTCTAGCTAGAAGCTCAAAAATCGATGCTAATTAGTGCTAGATGCTCGAAATTGCTGCTGCTTGTTAGCTACGGCGCTAGCTTGCTCTATAATTTCTTGCGCGTACACTAGCCTAGCAACGTGCAACGTATAGCTCGCTTACTTATTAGCAATAAACGCTTCTGCCGTATTTTCGTTTTTTTTTTCTTTTTTCTTTTCTTAGCCTAGAACGCGGTAGATCTACGCAAATATCGCTAGCTAATGCTAATCGCTATCTCGTAGTACTTGGCAAACGTTTATTTTTAGCTTATAGCAATTTAGCTTTCGCGCTTTAACGCTTTGCAAAGTTAATTTGTCGTTTACTTGCAGTTGCTAGAATTAGCTAGCTACATGTAGAACAACACTGCTTTTTTCTTTTACACTAACGCTTTGAGTTGCTGCTAGAATAGCAGCACTAACTACATGTACTACACTACTAGCTCGCTTACTTTGCGCAGCAAATACTAGTAGATAATTTTAACGTTGCTGCTAACGTTGTAGCTTTTGTAGTACTACGTTACAAACACTACTATGCTGTTTTCGATAAATACGTTGTAGTAGCTGCTTTGCACCGTGTTGCTATGCTGCACGCTTAATATCTCTAGCTTTTGCGCTAGCTAGCTACTGCTAATATGCATTAATACTGCTAGCTTTTTGCAAAACTTAACTACTTAATCTATGTACTACTCTACTACTTGCTAGTTTACTCTTAACTAGCTTTTAGGCTTTATAAACTAGCTACGAATGCTAGCTTCTTGCTTTACTTAGTTAAACAGCTACTTTTCGCCGTTAACAGGCATTTGCGTGCGCTAGTTTTTTAAAAAGTTCTATTTTAGCTGCTTGTTAGTTAGGTTATTGCGTATGCTTTGCTATAGCACGGCAGGTACAAGCGTAGCTTTGCTAAACAACAGTTTTTTTGTTAACAGCTGCTAGCTCTCGCTTGCTAGCTTGTAAACTATGCTACAAAACTGCGCTATGCTAAAGTGTAGCTTTTTGTACAGCAGCTTATTGCTAGTTTACTCTACATACCTGCGCAACGTAGTGTTGTAATAAATCTTAAGCTCGTACGTTTGCAAATCTAGCATTTACTACATTAGCCCGTAGCTGCTGCGTACTATAAACTAGTTTATTATGTGCTGCACTAGCTGCAAACATTTTCTTAAATAGCAGCGTAAGCTAGCTTTGCTGTCGTACGCGCTATTGTCGAAGTTGTTTGTTACCTCGTTACTATTACTTTGCGAATCTGCTAGGTTTGCACTTAATAGCTTTAGCTTCTGCTACACTACTATAAACCGTGCAGTTTTAATAACAGCTAACAATATTAGCGAATACTGCTTTAGCTTTTTCTAGCTTTTTTTTTTAACGCCTAGCACCGCTAGCGCGCACACCAACGAGCTATTGTACTTTTAGCAAGTAATGCGGTAGTTAAGCAACGCGATACAAAACTCTAAGCACGCTTTTTAAAGCTTGTTTAATCTCTTTAGCCTAGCGCTCGCGGTGCTCTAATTAAGTGCTGCCTTTGTTGCTTAATCCGTTTCTATTTTATTGTCTATTTTTTTTTTTTTTTTTGTTTGTCTTTGCGGCTTTTGCTGCTGCTGTTTTTGTTGCTTCGTAGACTAACGCTTTTTATGCCTTGCGCTGCCGTTGCTTAAACTAGTATTGCAAGCTTTTCTACGCGTGCTTTTTCTGTGTGCGCGCAAAAAACATTAACACTTGCTACTATAGCTGCGTGTGCTTAACAATTGCTTTTTTATTTATGTATAGCTGCAGCGGCTAGTACTGCGTTTAGTGCTTTTTAATACAAATTGCTTCTAGCTGCACGAACACGCTAACGCGCTTAATTACTAACGCCTAGCTAAACTGCGTAAGCTTATCTATAGCTTTCTAGATTACTGCTTCTACTAACTTAGCCTCGTTGTTGCTTCTTTGATTTAGCTTAGCTACTAGCTTTTTAATACACGCTAGCAAATTCGCTTGCTTTATGCCTACTAGGTATAGCAGCTACTACGTTTGATTTACTTACGAGTTAACCTCGTTGCGCTTGCTCGCCTAGATAGTGCTAATTACTCGCTTTTTAATTTTTTTTTACGCTTTAGCTATTGCTTCGCTTACACGCGTTTATGCTGCTTCGCTGTCGATAGGTACTACTTCTAGATTGTCTTCGAGCAGCTAGACCTTAAAATACTGCGATTCTAGGTTTTGAATTAATAGCTGCTAGCAGTGTACGCGCTTGCAGCTTTTGTTAACGCGCAGCTAAATCTCTTTCTACGCTGCTAGACTAAAATAGCTGCTTTTGCTTTTTACTAACTAATCGTGTAGCTGTTGCTAATACTTTTTTATAACGTTTTAGCTTTGAAATACTTTGCTACAGCTAGCTGCGTCTAGCTAGCATAACAGCTCGTTTAAGTATACTAGCAACTAGCTAATTAGCGCGACAACCTAGATTAGCACCTAAATCTCGCTAGCGTACTCTATTAGCCCTAGCTAGCTGCGCACTCGCTTTGCTATTTTTTTAGCTTACTTCTACTTAACTTTGTGCGCGCGTTGCAAGTAACTTTTGATATAGCTAGGTAGCACGCTATGCTTGCATTCTTTGCATATAGCTATGCAGTACTTTGCTAGATGCTTAAAATGCTAGAACTTAATATTTGTCTTTGCTATAGCGTAGATAAGCCTTGATAGATATAAGTTAATAGATTTTGCAATAAGTGCAAGTTGCGCGTTGCAAGTTGCGCGTTGTGTAAATGCTGCTTATATTATCTACTAGCTACAAATCTATCTACTATGCCTTTGCTATACAAACGCGCTGCTTGCATAAGTTTTCTTTGCTGCGTTTGTTATTTGTGTTACAGTTGCGTAACGTTATACTTGCGTTTTTTTTTACTGCGTTGCTCTACTAAGCTTTGTAACTCTAACTTTAAGCACTACAACTACGTATACAATTTTAATGCAAATTTTAGCAACAGTGCAAGGCATTGCTATAAGTAACAAGTTTAAATTACAGCTTAATACAAGCGTAAAAACGTACTTTGACTAATACTTTAAAGTTTAATTAACTTAGAGAAAGTGTAATAAAGTATACACGCAGATACGCGTAGATCTAGTTCCTAGCTAGCTTTAACTTAAAGCTAAGTCGAAGTTGCGCTCTAGAATAAGTTTTTAACTTTAACCTACTTGCTATTTAGTTCTTCGTAGATTCTTAGATATAGTGTAGCTACTTGTTGTAGTTAAACTATAGCAATAGTAGCAGCTTGCGCGCTTGCTACTTTCTGTAGTGTTTCTAAGTAGTCTTTGCAAAAGTATTTGTTTTTACTGCATTAGAAATATACTTTATTGTTGTAACGCTTCTAGCGTTTTTTTTTAAACAGCTCGTTTTTAGAGTTTTACTTTGTCAAAGTAGCGTTTTTTTTGTTAAACTACTTTTGTAGTAGTTTGTTGTTTTAAACTCGTTTAACGCTGTCGATGTTTATTAAGTCGTAGTAATAAGTTTTTTTAATCGTTGCTACTAGGCGTATGTATAGTTTGATAGTAAACTTGCGTTCTTGCTATTGTTGCTATAGTTAGTTGTTAATTTGTACTGTAGTTTTAATTAACTCTTTAAGTTCTTTAAGTTTTTTGTTTTAACTAATTTTATTTTTTATATGTTTTTTTAGTTTTGCGTAGTAAAACTTGCATAAGCTTTGTTCTCCTACGTTGTTTACCTTAGCCTAAATTTTTTTAAACTTAATTGTATATTTACTTGCAGATTTTTTTTGTTGTAGTAGTCTAAGTTTGTTTATTGCTTGTTAGGTTTCGTTTACTTTCTCGTAGATCGTATAAGGTTTTTTTTAAACAATTTCTAGTTTTTAAAAATGCGTTGCGTGTCTTGCTTTATTTTTTACTTGCTATTGCTTTTAACGTAGTTGTTTGCGTGTAGTTAAAACTACTTTGCTGCGTTGTTTTTCATGTGCATTCTAGTTGCAAAGATTTTGTTTTATTTTGTAAAAAAGCTTGTTGCATAGTAACAGCAGTAAAAGTCGATGTTCGTAAAAAATAATTGTAGTGTTTTTTTTTTCCGCTATATTTCTCTAGAGACAGTGCTTTCGCGGCACTACTAGTTTCTTAACTCTTTAAAATTGCTACTATTTCTAACAGTTCGCTAATCTGCTTGCTTATTTGTTTTATCTAGTTAGCTTGCTTTGCTAGTACCGTTGCTGCGGTGCGTGCTAGTGCTTCGGCGCTGCTACTACTTAAGCTTGCTAAAGTTGTTATATTGTTTTAGTTTTGAACCTAAAGTAGTTAACGTGTTATTAGAAGTGTTTCTTTACTAAAGGTACAAGTTATTAGACTTAGAGATTCCGCCTAAGAGATTGTTCTATATTCGAAAAGCTTAATAACAACAAGAAAACAATCTTAATTCTATTTTAAATAGAATAACAAAGTAACAATTTGTTGCTTATAAATCTAATCTATGTATAAAATGTACTTAAAAGAGTTAACTACAAAGAATCTAAACTATAAAAGAAATTCTGCTAATCTATATAGTTTTATAATTCTTTGCTAAAAGCGTTCTGCTTTGCTTACTACGTTTTGCTATGCTATAGTACTCGTAGCGCTTGTAGCAACTACTACTTAGTGTACTACGTGCTAAAGCTTCGTAGCACTCGTAGCGCATTACGTAACTTTTGCTAACTTAATTCTACTTCGCGCGTTGTTGTACTTTCGTTTTGCAAACTTGCAAGCTTTAACAACTTCTTTGCGTTGTTGTTTAGTCTACGATACCTAGTATTATCTTTGTTTGTAACATGTTGTAGCTTTTGTAGTACAAAGTAACTATACTAATTAAGCTTTTTTTAACAAAAACACTGTAGTGCTGTTTATAAGCACTATTGCTATGCTACAGTTTAATTAGCTTCGTTTTGCGCAGTAGCTAGCTACTTGTTATGTAGATAAAAAAAAGCAGCTGCTTAAAAAACGCGTTTATCTTGTTAAAGTACGCTTGCACTGCTTTTTTCTTCTAGTAAAGCTGTAATTCTAGGCTTATAGTAAGCATCTCGTTTTTTAGCTAATTGTTCTTAAGTACTCTATTAAGCAGCTATTTCTTGCTACTTTGCTAAAGCTAGTTCGCATTGCGCTAGTTTTAAAAGAAGTTCTAGCTTTTCTTCTCGTTGCTGTAGTTGTTTTGAAAGCGATACAAGAAAACTTGCGGTACTACATCGTCGCGAGCTTCGTTAGAATAAAAAAAAAGTAGGTTCTTTAGCTTTTTCTAGGTTTTGTTAACCTAGACAGCAATAAATTTACGTAGCGCTTTTATGCTAAAGCTTGTGTTTTTGTACGTAACTAAGCTTTTATTCTCTAACTAGGTAATGTAGCTAAGAAACGTTGTGTTGCTTACTACTTTCTTTGCGTACAACCGCAAGCAGCATGCCTAGTTAAAAGCAATGCAAAATCTGCGCACTATAAATTGCTTTTTTATCTCGTCTAGCATGTCTAACGAGTGCTCTACTTTGCTTTTTTTTGCAGCTACTACTAATCGCTGTACAACAAGCATTTATGCTATTTTAATAAACTTTAAAAAGTTAAGCGAGTAGCTTAGCGAGCTACGGAAAACGCTGCTAGAGCTTTCGTTAATGCCAAAAATAGTAAAAAAGCTTAGTACTACGCTTTTAAAATAGTTGCTTTGAATTGTGTAGTTAAGTAGAGCGATGCAAAGAAGTAAATAGGCTTTGTTAAAGTTGCGCACAACTTCTCTTTCTGCAAGCAGCGCGTTACTTTTTTAAAAACGCTAAACAAACGAAAGCTCTTTTGCAAGGCGAAAAGCCTAATTAAGATAAAACAGCTAGGCGTTTGTAAGCTTGTGTAGCAAAAAAACGCTTTGCGTTAGCTAGCTTGTTTAATACACAAAGCAAAAAAAGCGCTTTTAAATACTTTTGTAGGCGCGAAACGTGCTTTTTGCTAGCTTAACTATAAGCATACAATCGTGCTTGCCTAAACGGCTAGCAATAAAGCTGTTAATCTGCGCTTAGTTAAAAACGCTAATTTTGTTCTCGCAGATAGATTGATGCGCGCGCTCGATAAGTTAGTTAAAGCTCTTTCTAAAGAGAACAAAAGCAGGCTTAGTAATTAGGTTCGCTGCGTACGCTAGCGGTGCAACGTTAGCTATATTTAAGCCGTAAAAGTAGCGCAGCTACCGCGTTATCTCAAGCTATAGCGATACTTTAGTTTTCGAAACTTAGCTGTTGTAGATTTGCGCTTAAGCGTTCTACTTTTCGTTTCCTGCTGTAAGCTGCTCGTCGATTAAAGCTTAAAAAACGTCGGCGTGCTCTTTTAGTCTACTCTTTACTAGCTTTTGCACTTAATCTAGAACGTTGACTGTAAAAAAAGAGCTTTGCGCACTAGAAACAAAGAAGCGCTAACAGTAGATCTCTTAGAATACAGGCCTTTTGTTTTTTTCTAGTATATCTGCTATTTTTTGTTGTCGTTTACTTTTTTTTTGTAGAAGTAGTCGATGCTAGTTAAAGTGCGTGCCTATTTGTGCAAAAGCTGTCTTAGTTTGTAACTATATAAACTCGCATCGAGTACACTAGTAGCCGCGATAAAGTTGAAGCTCTAAAATTGGCGGATCTGTTAAAAGCAGCGTTGGGATCTTTGTTGTCGCTAGATTAAGGAGCTAGAATCGCTTGCAGAGATAATTTGCGAGCAGCTTAGCTAGGTTCTTTAATTTAGAGGAAGCTAGAGAGCTTGTAGCAGCATCGCGAGCATCGCTAAAGTAGTGAAGGCGTATGTGTGTAGCAAGCGTAGTAGGCGGAACAGCGTAGCCGCATGGTTTGCACAACAGTACGCCTGAGAGAGCATAGAATACGAACAGGTCTATTGCCGCGGTGGTAGTAGCTGTAGCAGGTGTACGGCAAAGAGAGAGCGCACAAGCGGAAAACTTTGCAACGTAGCGCACTAGCAAACAACGCGCTTGCGTTACGCGCTGCTGCAAAGCAGCGCGTTTGTTATTATTTATATTTGCTCTCTTAAAGTCTAGGTGAAGGTAGAAAGGAACGCAGGAAGCTAGACGCGCGAGGATTTTGATGAGGCGAAGCGCTAGGCAGGGAGAGGTAGGCTGCGACGCTGCTAATTGGCTGCCACCTCCACTGAGCCTTTAATGGATGTAAGCATATATCTTAGGGCCCAACCTTGTACGGCCAAGGCTGAATAAGGGTATGCTTCTTTTTGATACCGACTCCGCACAACCGAGCGACTTGGCTGATGCTCTGCTGCTTCAGGAACACATCAAAGTACTTGTCCCAAGGCTTGAACATGTCGTGAGTCGTGACAGCCACTGCGCAGAATAAAGTCGGGATGAGCTGCACCAGTTCTTTGTCCCGCTTCATACAATGGCAACTGCGACACGTCCAACGGTAAGTACTTGTTGACTCGCTTTATTGCTATTTCCACCTCCTGAAAGTCTCCGTGTGGATTTAGGAAGCGATCGGCTTCCACGGCGGCGTTGAGGAACAGCATGAGCAGCGTGGCGTTTGGGTTCTGCGACTTTGGCTTCAGGAGCGGCGAAAAGACCTGTAGGCAAACGTGCGGCCCGAGGAAACTGGTGTCGCAGATATTGGAGATCTGGCAACTGTTAATGAATGGGTGGCTACGATAGATGTTGTAGCACTCACCTCGACACGGTCGAACTTCATGCCGTCAACGAAGCCTCCCAGATCACGCGCATCCATGTTGAAGATTCGAAACGAGACGTTGGAGCTAAGTAACTGACCGCAGAACTTGAGAAGAAGTCCACGGACGTAGAAGAAGATGGCTCCGAACGCGTCTGCTTTGGCAGGTAGAGCGAATTTCATGTAATCATTGATAAGCCATCCATCGCGAGGACTAGCGGAATCTTTCATGGGCCATTCGTTCGACTGAAGAAGCGTTCTTGTTCTAATGTCAATCGCGGATTATCACGCAGAGTTGAGTAATACTTACGGGTTGGGGATGGTGAAGTCATTGATGGAGCAACTGTAAGGCAAGAGAACACCAGTATGACGAAAGTGCATCTCGCCTTGACAGACACCGTTGGGCAATTGCAACATAGCTCTATCACGATAGTCAACCCTCTCCGGAGCTAACGTGACACGGTGACGAATCTGTTGAGCTGTTTCCGCAGTCAGTCCTTTCGGAACCTGGCAGAACAAGGCAAGGCGAATCCAGTCGTCCTTCTTCAGCACTATGCGTAGCTTCCGGTCATTGGTTTCAAACGTCTTAGCCTGCGGTACACCATTGGAATTTGGACTTGGCTTTGATCTTTTCGCAGACATCTTCAATCATTGGAAGGATATGGGTCTGAATAGCCCGCATCATAGCGGGGGGCAGTAACGCCGAGTACCATAAATGGATGACCATTTACACCGCAGTATCCGGCTCGAAATGCAACATGATGAGCAGCATGATAGCATTGCGAGCCGCGACGACGAACTCTCTGTCGTTTAGAACCACAACACATTCGCCCTTGTATCCGTCGGGTAGCCCAACAACTGTCTTCACGGCATTTCGAAGATCGCCCGACGCGGCAAAAGAAGGTTGAAGTTGTGAACCGCCGCATCCGTCTCATTTTCATTCAGTTGTAGGATATCGATAGCGGGCATATTACCCCATAGATACTTCTTCGTGCCGAACGTTGTGATCGGGGGCCCATTTCCGATGAAGTCTGGCTTGCCGCTGGTGCGATACCACTCAGGTTGCCAGATACCTTTCATGAATGCGGACTTGCATGTATCCTTATGACGGGGCCAGTCCGCCACCTGGCATTCTTTTGAACAGTACTATGGTTTGTATTAGTACGTCCAGAGGTTCGTCAAATACCGCAATAAACAGACCTGAACCATGTAGCAGCCGCCACATGTAAGCGGAGCATGGTCTTTTTGGCACGTATTTGCGCAAAGTCCTGGAGTGGCTGAAATCTCGGACATTTCGGGCGTCATTTTCAGAGGTTGCGGAAGAATATGTGACGCGATGAAATCAATGTACGTTTGCGGATAATGAATGTTCCGGCCTAGTAGAAGTGAGAGCAAACAGTGATAGCAAACAAAACGACGAGGTTTAGGGTGGCCGCACCAACCTCTATCGCTGAAGTCCACGTGTAACGTAACACGCACAAAAGAACCGATTGCAGGACCCCGAGATAACGCAATTGCACCTCAACAGCGACTCTCGTCAACTTTACCTCCGATTTCACTAAGCAACCTCACCTGTGATGGCTCCAACCACTTCGGCCACTATTTCAGTGCAGCGTATCTGGATTCCGGACGACCACCCAGCATTTTTGCAAAGCCTCGTTGATGCTCCGAACAATCCCGCATCCCTATACCTCTCCGTTAGCTCTCGTAGCCTGGTCATCTACGTCGCTCCAACCTCAACAGTCAATATCGTCAGCTTGCCGCACCTCAGCGTCGCTTTGAGCCAGGAACACAACAGTGCTATTGCGCTGAAGACTTTCCTGGAGAGCGGGAAGATAACCAAAGTCTTCTTCGACGCGCGTAGCCCGGCTAAAATATTATTCGAGCATTGCGACATCGCATTAGTCACCGTACGTATCATCCCATTTTTGTAACTGTAAACTGATATTTGTAGTGTTTCCCAGGGCGAACTTATATCCATGAAGTGCAACTGATGGCCGGGGCACTGCGCAAAAGCGACACGGCCCGCGAGTGGCTTCCGGGCTTCGATAGGTGTATCACACAGGACTCAGACCTTGATTTTGATAACCTCATACTAGATCGAGCGCATGGAGCGGATAGGGCGGACGAGGCGGCCTCGTTTGATATGAGAATCCTTCATCTGCCAATCTTGTGGAGAAAGTATCACGATCAGTTGGTCGAATGTCGTCCTGGAATTGGGGGATCATTCTGGGTCGCAATGATTCGCGAAGCAACGCGGGAACGACTGAAAATATTGCGTGGCAATGAGCCTCCGAGCTACGATGCCAAGAGAGGCTGGGACAAGTACAGCATTCAGACGCAGAGGGAGATTTGGAATGATGATGTCTTCATGGATAGTACCACTCATGGCGAGTGGTTTTCAGGCGACTTTCTGGGTGGTTCTGAACATTGGGCACAGTACGATGTTTTGTAATGGTTTTAGTTTCGTCAATCTTCCACGATTAGAGCCGCGCTCGCTACACCACGTGAGGAGCTGGTCGGGTTCGTTCCCGGGGTTTGGTCAGATGGCTCTGGTAAAATGGCGAACCAAGTGTGCGTTTTGAGCCCAAGCAGAGGTCTGGTTTCAGATTAGGAAGGACTTCACGATATTCTTTGGTTGGGAAGATCGGATGCATACGGCGAGGGAGGCGCGTTGCCGTCAGACGCATGGGGTCCAGAAGCGCTCGCTGGTCTCAAGTTATCACTTCTTTCCGGGACAACCAGTGATTCTTATCCGTCAGTATTTGGGGGTCTCGGTCGCATGATCTGATAGTGAGTTCGTGTTTGTAGCGCGCGCTACCTTTCCCATAAATTCCATGTCTGGTAGCAGGCAGTGTATTGCTGTGCCACCTTGGCCACATGCATCTTTTCAGTACTTCAACCCAGGCCTCGGTACATACATTAGCTGTACCTCAAACCTTTCTCTCCTCGGTTTCTTGCCCGCATTGCTTTTACATCTCTTTTCCGTCGACTCCGTTAAAATTCCTTTCTATATCTTCCCACGTCTAGCCAGGACCGTATCCGAAACCGGATAATCGATCACCGGAACACCAAGGTATGTTATGCGCAAAGCCAAATCGACAGGGAATGGTAATAATTGGGCCTTAGATGTGTCAAAACGTCATAGCCATGTTCGCTTGTTCCGCCTGGCATGCCAGCGTTAGCGGTGAACCTACTCGAATCAAACACATTACGCAATGTCAGCCAGCAAATTGCAAGGGAACAAAGTTGCCCGCAGAATCAAAGGAACGATGCTCATGTTCTGCAGGAAGACGAACCTGACAAATACTGCCCGGAGTGCAGAAGAGAGACGCCCCCAGAGACGCCTCCGGCAATCAAGTGCACAATTCTGCAAATATCTCCTGCTCGATCGAACCTCCCCATGGATAATTCTGCATCCGCTCCTTGACTTTTTCGATCGCCCTGGGGCGGGGAATGAAGTTCCTAATCATCAATAAATACATTATCCAATTGCGCATATGCATGTGCATGTATATGAATTATTCTGCCTTACCAAGTCCCCTGTGCTCGACTGGCGAGATAGACAAAACGAGGGATCTGCAACGCGTCGCCTGCAGGCAATGGTCCTTTGACACCCAAGTCGAAGAGAAAATAGACGCTGAGGGCTTGCCTGGAGTCGAAGTTGGCAGGGATGTGGCAAGCATCGTATCCATCGGAATGAATCTTACTGCGGAAGTCTCGCGACAGCACGCTGGAGCAAAAGGCTCGTCCCAGGGTGATGTGTCTACAAAGCGCCTCGCCGTCGATGTCGGTGACTTTGACGTAGATGGCTACCCGACATGACGCGTGATCTGCGGCCATTGGAACGACAGGAAAGGGACGAGAGGATGTGAGTTGATCGTGGTTCTGATGCGATAATTCGGGCGGGATTGATGGAAGAAAGGTCGAGGTGGACGGACCGGGGCACAGCGGCGCTTGCGGAGTCGTCTCGCCTCGCGGTGTGATCGCGATAGACTTTGCGGAACGTAGATCTACGGATAGTGTGGGGTACCTTGCATGAGCGAAGTGGGATAGTATAGTAATTGGTGGTAGTGAAAATGACAGCACGACGGGTGCAGGTGAACCGTGAAGGCTGGCTCCCCGCTTACGTCCATATGGCGGGACCACGGGTTCGCCACGATACCTAGGTAACCTGATTCGCACAAGTATCTCTACATATGTGTTCGTCTTTGAAATAGTTTCGAATCGACTTCGCAGCCATGCCTCCTTCGAAAGAACCTCAGCTAATGGCACACATCACTGGATTTCGATAAGAAATATCAGTCACGTGATGCATTACATGGCTGTCAGCTCAGCGTTTAACGTTGCCAAAGTAGTTTTACAAGAAAATCCCGAATTTCGATATAGCACATCATTTCTTCGTTCGTAAATTCCCCTCTCTCGCGGCTTGTTCTGTGCGCTGAAAGCGTGCCTCAACTTTGGTAGCAGATAAGTCGGATGTCAAACCCCTGTATCACTCGACGTATCAGTGCAAAGACATTATAAGCTGGTATCGATGACTCTCAACGGCCGATCATGGGCGGCGCAGGAAAAATTTCTTCTTGGGCCCACAGAGAAAGGTATAAAGCATCGGCCGTTCTTGCTCTGAATTCCACTACCGCCCACGAAGCGCCGCAGACCAGAACGAATTTTGGGATCACGCGACGCATCCACTGTGTATCATTTAACCTGGCCTCGCCGAATACCGCAAGATTTACAACGCTTTCCAGTTCCTTGTGTCCACTGTCTGACGTTGCGTGCTTGCGCAATTTGGACACACTTCGCAATGTCGCAACTTTCAGAAGGAAATCTTGAACGAATCAGAGCGGAGGCAATCAAAGGGCTTGGTTACGTCGATTATGTCAAATCGCAGCTCTCAAGCCAAGAGGAACTCAAAGCTTATTTTACCTGGCTGAGCAAGGAGCAGCGTTCTGCATGGATGGAGATTCCATCCAGCCTATTCCGCCCACCTCCGCCCCTAGACTCTGGATTTTCTCCAAGGTGGCTAAGCTCATAGATTTGTAATACAATTAGCTACCTTAGGTTTAATTGATTGTCTAGCGCTAGTTTGACGCGGGGATGTGGAGACCTTGGCGTATAGCGCTTGAACGTCATTCCCCCCCCTTATTGCCCGCATCTATCTCATCCATCTCATACACCTTAGGAGCGTTTTTCTGCCTTATAAATCAACTCTGCCCTATCTAATACGTGTTGTTTTGACTCTCTATCGTCAAGATGTCCTCCAGAATCACTCGATCGACTCAAAATGAGGTTGCTACGCCTACTTCGGATGGTCCGAATACATCACAGAGCTCTCAAACGCCACTCAATTCAAGCTTCAACATCTGGCAAGATGATGAGGCTGATGCCGCATCTCTTACAGAGGTTGCCACTGCCGATTTAGAGGTGCCTACAGAGCTTCAACGTACAAATGAAGAGAGTATAGAGGCAGTGGCCGATCCAGGCCCTACCTAGCAGCTATCCTTTGACTACTCGTGGGTCAAATGGGATGATCTATACCTGCAGAACTTTGTACGCCCTACAAAGGTTGCCAAAACACGTGCTTGGTAGTGGAAATACGGCGTACCGCTTGCCCGCCTGGATGTTTCCCAAAACGAGATCAATTCAGAAAAGAGGAGCTTCCTCTGCAGGACGTGTTACGGCAAACAACCTACGTCGCTTTGCCTTATGAACATCACAAAAGGCAGTAGGGGTGTACTGGATTACTTCCGCTAGGTTCATTTTAGGACCTATCAAGATGAGAGTACATCTTTTCTGAACGACCTTGCTGGCGGCGCCGGCGCTCTTGATCTTTTGGATACATCCGATCCTAAGCAAAAGGAGGCGTACAATCAGATTCTTGAGACCTTTGATCCTATTGCCCTCAAGAAGGACATCTTCAAATGGATCGTGCTTGACAATATCCCCTTCTATAAGGTCAACAGTCTACATTTCTGGCGTATTCTATCGCGCATTATTCCGTTCACAGATGAGCAAGCTGTACCGGATGAGACTACAGTAGTTCGATGGATGATGAAGGAGTTTAGGCTCCATCGAGACGAGATTAAGAAGCTCCTGAAGGAGTCCTACGGCAAGGTCTATCTATCTTTTGACGTATAGACGTCCCGCCGTAACAAGGCAATGAATAGTGTAGTTGCCTATTGGGTGGATCGCTACGGTAAAACGCGTACAGCGCTTTTGGCACTCACAGAGCTCCCGGATTCACACAGTGGCGCCAATCTCTGCGCGGACGTTCTTGCAGTCATCAAGACCTATGATATTGAGAGTAGGATTGGCTACTTTGTACTAGACAACGCGTCTTCTAACGACACTGCAGTTGATGACCTTGCAAAGGAGCTGAACTTTGACCTAGCGTGGAGGAGACTTCGCTGCGCTGGCTACATTATCAACCTAATCGCTAAGCAGGTCCTATGGGGGCAGGATTATGAGATGTTTGAACGGGAGCTCCTAACTCGCACTAGTTTGGAGGATGAGCACAAGATTTGGAGACAAAAGGGGCCTATTGGGATGCTCTATATGATTGTACGATGGATTAGAGCTTCCGTAGGCAGAACTCGACGCTTTGAGGACGTACAGGAGCATCTCTAGAAGGCGAGAAATCCACGGGCAAAAGAGGCTGCGCCTATTCTCAAGCTCATCATGTGTAATGATACCCGGTACGTTGTTTTTCACCTTACTGTCGCGCAAATGTTCCATTTCGTACACAACCAACTTTAGAGCGAAATCGCTCCACCCTACGTCGCTTTTTTCTATTTCTAAGAACGGGACGTTTGTCGCATGCAAATTTATATTGTAATTCACCTCTTATTTGTAATGCGACGACGCGTGGTGGTGTTGTTGTCGCGATAGGGGGGTTGGCGCTGGCTATCTTGTAGCGAGAGTTCAGGGGCACTCCCGCGGCGAAAACATGGCTGAGAGGGGGTGGCGGCAGGCTCGCTTAATTATTTTAGCGTATTTTTCGCGACCCCATCAAAACTCCGCGCTGCGCCAGATCACTTTACTTTATTGCCACGCAATATTTTTCTTATTCCTAAAAAACGCCTGAGGGTATGACCTTGTTGCAGCGATCCCTAAAATTGCATTGAGATGCGACGTTGTAGGCGAAAACAAAAGTGTAGTAGAGTGTTGTTAGATTTGGCTATACAATTGGCCTAATCGGGACGCTACTTAACTAACGACTGCTTTAGATGGAACTCAACCTACGATATGGCTGCGCGCGCCGCAAAGCTACAGGACGCCATTGAAACGTTTCTGGATAACGAGACCTCAAGGCACCAGGCTCTCGTGACTAGACGGCTTGAAAAACCGCTTAATGAGATGCCTAGCCAGTCTCTTGCCCGTATTGTACTGCAAAATCGCATAGCTACGTACGATTGGGATGTAATCAATGAGTTGATTGAGATTCTGGAACCTTTCAAAGACGCTACCAAGATGCTTGAAGCTAGGCTAGATGAGAACGTTGATATGGGTGTAGCGCACGTTGCTAGATGCCTTAAAATCCTCTTGCGTAGGCTTGAGGACCTGAAGATCAAGTATCAAGAGTCTCCGCACGATTCCCATCGGTATATGTAGGTGGCAATCGAACAGGCGTGGCAGAAGGCAAAGGATTACTATGCTTTGCTTGATAGATCGCCGGTATACGCCGCCGCAGTCCTGTTAGACCCAAGGGGTAAAAAACCCCTATTGGAAAAGGAGTAGGGCACCTACTGGGCGAACATAGGCGTCGCCTAGGTGCGCGCTCTGTACAAACAGAAGTACGAGAGTATCCCTATTACCTTGCCAGAGGATACATCGTCGTCCCAGGAATCCCGCGCTCCACTGGCAGATACCTCTGGCAACAGCCAAAGCCAGCGTAAACAGAAGTACCGCAAGATTGATAAGGAGCTTGAGGAGGACATGCGCCTCCCATTGCCCCAGGCATTCCGGGATGAGCTAGATGCCTACCTCAATGAGGCTCGAGAGACTAATCGCCTTGTGCCAGCGCTCTTCTGGAGGCGAGCATCTATCAAGGCCAAATACCCACGCCTCTTACGTATGGCGGTTGATATACTCTCTATACCTGCCATGAGCTCTGAGCCAGAGAGAATCTTCAGCCAAGCTGGCCTCCGTGTTATAGCGCATCGAAATCGGATGCTCGAGGCTACACTAGAGGCTTCACTTTGCCTACAAAACTGGGGCAAATCAAGGCTCGTAGATGTCTCCAACCACTACGAGGCGCTACGGGGCACCTACCTTGCTATTGACGAGGATTACCCCCCTGTACGTGATCTCTCTACATGCGATGAGTCAATTGCTGGCGGAGTACTGTTTCAAGAGGATTGAGGCGACGACGATAGCTACACTCATTTTTATAGGCAACAGGCAATCTCATTTGATCAGGCAATCAATATATAGTGTAGATAGCTAGCAACAATCAAGCGCTAGGTCAACGATCGTACACTAACACCGGGTGGCAAAATCTCGCCCCGGAGGCCATTGATAGACCTCGTAGGATTAACCTTTTAGACCATGCAGATATCTAGCCTATACAAGTTACTATGGGCGGGATATCCGACTTGGCGCCCATGGAAATCTCCGGAGGTTGCCCATGGGCGAATGGAGGATTCCTTCTCCATCCATGCCGAACGCTGGCAAGGAGGTCGCCGAGGGGAGAAAAACATTGGCACAACCCAAATACTCACCGGGTTCGTTACACGTCCCGTGTCTTTGCGCATACTCTCTAACCCTATGTCCTGCCAGATATCATCAAGCCGCCATCTTCTGAACAAGAGTTCGAGCAACTGAGAATAACGAAAAAGACCATGCCCGGCGGATGGATTAACACGCAACTTCCTAACCAGGAGAGTTACCGTGCATACAGCGACTGGGAGTTGAAGAAGATCATATAGACATCAGCAAGACCGCATTGGATGATGCCCGGCCCCTCTCCTGCTACGCGTTACGTTGACCTGATCTTTAGTTGCTGCTTCCGTGACGATGATGATGTTACATGCCTCACCACGTTGTTGATTGCAACTACTTTTCCCCATATCGGTCTCGGCACGCACAAAACCAATACATATAGGCCTATGCCAGATCCTTTTGCGCTTGCGGAAACGAAAGAGTTGGACGAGGACGATCCCCGCACGAAGACCTTGGCAAGGTTTCTAGATATAAACCGACATATCGTACCGCCGAAACCAGGGGAAAAGCGAAGGCGATTAGAGCAGTTCGACAATACTTCCCCAGCTGGAGTTTAGTAGTTTGATAACCCCAAGGTATGATACTGGCTACGTGGTTGTTGTCGTCATCAATTCGGACGGACAATCTGGCGACATGTGGCTTCTTTTCAACTTTAATCCAAGAGATGGTGAGACTATGCAGAGCTATAGGGTCTCAGACATTGACGATAACTGGGGCTATCTCCCTAGAGATGCCGTTCGGCGAGTCGGAATGAGCATTGCGAGCAAGTTCAGCGACCTGAGAGACGATCACCCGCTGGAGATACCCGATTCAAGAGCGCCTGGGGCGGATGCCGATGAGTTTGTTTTTCAGGAGTACGAGCTGGTGCGGGTGGTGATAGAAGGAAATGGCGCGAATGAAAGGTTAGTTCGGCAATTTGTAAGCGAGAAAGAGGCATCCAAGCGGACGAAGATGCGGTAGCCAGGAATTGAGCATCTGGCTACATAGGTGGCAAAGCTAGTTGAATGGAAAATTTTCCTGCTCGCCCGATCTTCTTATGTGCATACTGTACTTGCCGATGTACCTGGGTATTCATGGATCATATCAGATCACGTGTTTCGGAACGACTTCGGAACGCCTCACAGTCCCGACGCCGCGGAACCATCCCCCAACCAACTCCTCTAGTCCGCCTGAACCCACACCGCCCACCATCAAACCCTCCAATGTCATCTCAACCGACCCCCTCGCGCCCGGGGCCTGACCGCCGCACCTCGACCCTTCAAAAGCGCTCTTCGGTGCTTCCCAAACCGTCCTCGATTGTCCTCGACGTCAGTGTCCTCATCGCCCAGCACGCGCAGCTCACGGGCACGCACGCCATCACCGTCGGCGCGAACTCGGTGCTACATCCGCACTGCAAGATCAGCAGCGCATTTGCGCCCGTGGTGCTCAGCGAGGGCGTTGTCGTGTACGAGCGGGCGAAGGTGGGGCTCGGCATTGGGGATAGCGGGGAGGTGGGTGGGGATAGTCGGCGCAGCAGTGTCGCGAGCGCGCGGGATGCTTCGTCGGGGAGGAGCGAGGGCACGCTGCTGGGAAATAACGTCGTCATAGAGACAAATGCCGTAGTGGAGGCTGCGGAGGTGGGCGAGGGGACCGTGATCGAGGTAGGGGCGGTGCTGGGGCGGGGGTGCGTGGTTGGCAAGGTATGGATGTCGCTTTTCGAGCTGATCTACTCCTGCTAACTGCGGAATTTATAGTTCTGCACAGTTTCCGCGGCTACGGTTCTGGCGCCGAATACGAATGTTCCGGATTATACGGTCGTGTACAGCGGGGTGGAAAGGCGCCTGGATAAGACGCTGCAGGCGCGGCCAGAGCTGCAGGAGATGAAGGCGTTCCAGCATGCGAGGCAGATAGAGATGTTCAAGAAGCTGGTACCGAATCAGGTGGTGAAATGGATGTGAAATAGGCGCCGCGCTGCTCAAACATGTCGCCGGAGGGGGTCAAGCAGGCCGAGGATCGATGCGATAGCCAGGATTTGCAGGTAACTACAAGTTTCTTACAAATGCTTCTCGAAGCTGACTGCGCTAATCAGATAGCGAGCGACTACATATTGCGGTGGAAGCCGTTCACCCTCACGCCTAGCCTTGACTACACAATCAAACAAACACTCAATCGATGTTTTTACTGGTATCCACACCAAGGCTATTTTGCTTCACTCTCTCTACTCGTGCTCCCACCGATGAAGTATATTGGCAGACAAGGTGGCATTTTTGACAGGGACCGATGCCGTTTTGGCATGGTGTTCGATCCGGCGTCAAAGATCTGGATGTACCTACCTCGGCGTTGGGTGTCCAACCTGAGGATACTCCACTCCGTACAAGAATCGCCTACTCCGCAAGACCCTTCTTCCATTCGGCTGAGGAAATGCCGTATCCGGGAAAGATTAGCGAACTTTAGACGAGCTGACGAACAGGCTGGTACCAAGGAGCAGCACAGTGCATTTCTATCGCACGAATTTGCACGAAGTACCTCGGACCCGAGAAATAAAAGTACAGTGCCACTGCCCGGGCGAAATAATGGCACAGCAACCCTCGTATAAGTCACCCGTTTCTGTGACATTTGTAATTTATTACGCCCGGCTAGTGGTACATAAGAGCTCTGGCGCCGCCCTCTAATCTTGACCTCCGAAACACCTTAACTCTCTCATTGTTACCCTCTTGTTTTCAAGCTTCTGTCATGGCATCGGTCGATGCGCTCGGCTCGGTGCTGGTTCTGGGCGGTTGCGGCTTTCTCGGCCATCACATCATCCAGAAGCTTCTCGATGCGGACGACGTCTCCCAAATCACGGCCCTGGACCTCAACGTCGACTCTTACCAACGAAAGGGTGCACGATACATCGTAGGAAACATCACATCCCGGGAAGACATCATGAAGGTCCTCGAAGAAGCAAAACCTCGGGTTATCTTCCACGCTATCTCACCCCAGGCACTCGGCGGCACCCGCAAGCTGTTTAACGAAGTCAATGTCGAAGGCACGCGTACGCTTCTGAAGTGTATACAAGAAGTGGGGTTTGTCAAAGCACTTGTGTACACATCAAGCTCCTCCGTCATTCACGACAATCGAGGCGATCTAGCGGGCGTCACCGAAGACCTGCCCCTTCTCTTCCTTCCCCAACAGACGGAATACTATTCGCACACCAAGGCCCTGGCTGAGGAGATGATTTTGAAAGCGAACGACAGCGGAGGCAGCGGCCTCCGAACCTGTGCTATCCGGCCAGCGGGTATGTTCGGCGAAGGCGACCGCACGACTACGGGCAACACCATCGGCGCCGCAAAAGAAGGCAAGAACAAGATCCAGATCGGCGACAATACCAAACTCTTCGACTGGACGTATGTGGGCAACAACGCAGACGCGCAACTCCTCGCGGCCCGCGCCCTACTCCGCAGCCACGCAGCCCGAGGACCCCAGCCCGCCGACCGCAAAGTCGACGGCGAAGCTTTCGTCATAACCAACGACGAGCCCTGGCCCTTTTGGGACTTCACCCGCGCTGTCGGCGCCGCCGCCGGCTACCCCATCAAGAAAGAAGATGTCTACGTGATCCCAGCGGGCGTCATGTGGGTGCTCGTCGCCATCACCGAGTGTCTCTACTGGTGCTTCACGCTCGGCACCAAGCAGCCGCGGTTTACGCGCATGAAGATCAAGTACATGACCATCCATCGGTACTTTGACATCTCCAAGGCGAAGACGCGCTTGGGGTATAAGCCGCGGGTTAGTATGGAGGACGGGATTGAGAGGACGGCAAAGTGGTATTTGAATATTAGTCGGGAGGAGAAGGAGCGGAGTGAGGCGTTTCGGAAGTTGGTGTGAGGATGTAAAAGTTTGCGCGAATGCTCTAAGGGTGGACGTGAGGTCGCGGGGGGTAGTGCAGAGTCAGGTAGGACGGTTGCCTTACTTCGTGTACATTTACGAGTGGCTGGTTTTTGCTCACAGCGGGGCTGTCGTGTGTCGAGCGTGGCATAGACGGTAGTAGGATAGATGGTTGAACAAATGACGAACTTATAATACCACCAGGCATCGCTATGTGAACGTGAAAATGAATGCGACTCGGCGTATTCCACCCTCAATGAACGTCGTTGGGCACAGTCAGTCAGTTGTGCTGCCTCACATATACTTTCCTTTCCTTCTCATGGTTTCGGATCGAGAGGGTCTCATCTCTTTGAAGACCCCGGACGGACTACTATTCGCACAACACTACTGCCGTCTATCCAGATCCGACGGCCTAGACTGGGGAGACGGACAGACAGGACTTCGCGATCACAACACACCGACGACTCTTCTCCAAGCATTTAGTAAAAGGTTGATAGGCTTTGTTCTCTGCCATTCTTAAGAAATATAAATTATCTACTTATGTATGCTCTCTTTCAGCACGGTTGCGGGACCATGGTACATGATAGATAGTACTACTAGGCTCCAGACAGATCGGTGCTTGTTACTCGTAACGAGATGGAGATGATTCTGCGCTGGTCCGGTTTGGCCTCCCTTACTTCTTCGGGAGCAGAACGATTCTGTTCTGTGCGTGAATGAAGGCAGCAGGGATAGGGCTCAAGGTAGAAGGGTATGATTTACTGTTCGCGCCGCTGCTAATGCACTGTTTGTTATTGAGGAGCGGGGCTAAGGTAGTAGGGCGCAAGTGAGAAAGGGAGGCTTTGATTATGTTCGCGCGAGCCTCCAAAGCCTGTACTTCAATCCATGTAGGTAGGAAGTATAGATTACTTTATACTGCTGTGCGTGAAGCTTCCAAGCTACGATGCTCAGCTGTCTGTAAGTACGCGGCGAAACGAAGGAGGCACATGCTGTGTGGGTTTGGTATAGATATAGCTCGCTTTCCCTATCTTTCGCTGCATTAGCGCTTGATCTATCTAGTACAGCAGAGTCGTCGATACCGTTCGCAACCAAACAAATATTGCAGAGGCATTGCAGGCTGCCCTCAAGCCGTTAACACTTAAGGGCAAAATGGCTGCGGTAGAATGGATGCGGCTCTCATCTCTTAAATTACATTAACGGCGTGCTAATGCTATACGAGCCATTGGTCTTCTTGGAAACGTACGATGCAAAGCTGGAGGGAGATAGCGGCTCGATGGGTCGAGGTGCGTACGTATGCGACGGCTAGTATCTAATTCATTGCGGGTTTTCTCAGGCGCTGATCTACCGGTGTAGAACTGCAGATGTAAGGACAGATGCGACTTGACGGGTGAGTGTGGAGGGAGTTCCTCTAGAGGCACGTCTGCGCGCCCATTCCGTATCGGCAGACAACATGTAACGTTGCGTAGGTGTCGTCGAAAACCTCCACGTGCGGATGTTGTGCAGCGTGCGATAGAAAATGCGAGAGCAATAATGGTACCGCAGCTCGGGTATCCGTGTTGGGTTCGTTGGTGTGGTGCTAACCTTAAGCAGTAGTTAAGTAGTTGTTGGTGTTGGTGTTGGGTCTTGGTGCGGGTAGTGCCGTTAGTCCATTCTGGGCATTCATCGCGCGACGCGCTAAGACCATTTATGCGGTGCTGATGCCAGTTGATCGTTACCGCGTATCGATAATTTGCTGCAGTACCAGCCCTGTAGGTAGTATGAGTTTGGACTATCGGGCTTGGAATTTACTGTCTAGTCCATATTAGCGGATCCAGACATGCGTGTCGAACTGTACATACAGGCCCAATCGGGGAAATAACGTAGCCATCTCCATTCCGCCAACGTCTGGGAATTCACTTGCTCAGACACTAGTGATGCGCGATAATTCGTCGTCCTGCCTGGCTGCGGTCGTCATGGCGATGGCGATGCCGCCCGGAGCAAGCTCTTCTTGACTACCTTCATACTCCCAGTACGACGCATCCATGGCGCTTTTGCTTCGGGTTGTCGAGCCGTCTACGATTTTCAGCCGGATTTCACTGGGGCCAACGGGTGTGCCGGAACGATGGGAGTCTGAGGGCTGTTTCGAGTATCCGCGGGGGTCGTAGGACGCTTTCTGGGTGTTGCGCGCTTGACGATACAAGGCAGCGAAGGCAGGACAGCAGCCGATTATGATAGCTGGGAACATGAGCTTTGAAGGTTTTCTTGCGGACTTCGGATTCATGAAGAACCTACCAATAGAACATTCGATCACCGCCCATAGAGCGAGCCACGAACTGCTCGGCGTGCTGCTGCTTCCCGATTTCATGCCGACTTCCACTACACGAAGAGTGGCGAACGTTATACAGACAAACCCGGTGCAAAATAGAGCGATGACGCTGATCTTTTGCGACCAAGGCATCTGGAGTTTCCATATCAGTTGGATGGGAAGACCCATGACTGTAAATGTCAGTCAGTGACGATTCGGTGACCATGGGGTTACGGTTCCATACTCATCAAATCCGATAAAACGTCTACCGCGTACGAGTAGTATAAACTCGCAATCTGTGCCTGCACATCTCGTGGGGTGGCACATGCTCCAGGTGTAAACCATGCGTGCATGCTGCTACACGACGTGAAGTTGGACACGATGCAGCCGATGAGAGTCTGCGTTGATGTTAGTGCTATTTGAATTACAGGGAGATCAGAGGATTCTGATAGTGCTCACCACGATGCAAAACACGAGCACGCCCCACCAAAGCTTAATGTAGACCGTATGAAGTCCAGCGAGCAACCTCCTGTAGAAAGCAAGAAGCGAGAACTTGACCGACCAGAGCACGAGCCAGAATACTTCGGTATTTACAAAGAAGATCTTGATGATGAAGAGGTAATCCGCCATGATGGTGGCGTACGGGGGAATCCGGCCGGCCGTCACTGCCGAGGTCTTGTATATAGTAGGCGTAACGAGGATGTACAGAACCGCCATGATGATGTACAAGATGTAGGCGAGGTAGATGAGGTAGTCCTCGGCGGCCAGCTTCTTCGGATGCAGCACCTGAATGCTGATACGTGCTACCATGAATGTCGAAGTCAGGGCGATCATAGCGTAGGTCGTGTCCAGCAGGCTGGCTTGCGTGACATAGTTCTCGGTCGAAGACATGACAGCTATGAAGCTGATGGTAATGACGGTAAAGGGCGCAAGCTCCCAGTGTGTCGCGCAATGACCTAGGCAGGGTCTTCGTGGTAGGATATCGGCGCACTGGTTTTCACTATGAAGGAGGCGCCCTGAGTGATATATGTTTCGGCGCAGTTCATCGCGCCCACTGCAGCCCCAACTGGAGAGGGTTCATACTTGTGATGTGACCAACACGATGATTGTTCCGCAGATGTACCATTGAGAACATCCAACGTTGAATCGAACTTGCCGTACTAGACCAGACGGAATGATCCGTACGGAGAGCTAGGATCTGCAGAGGGGCCTGAATGGGACACAACGTGCCTACTCGTGCTACTCCATCTTTGCAGAACGGTGTAACACTGCATGGTGCAACTTGCGGCCCGTATCTATGCAGTTGGTATCGTTCTCCTAGAACAGAGTGGTGCCCCAACTCTCTGGAACTCCATCGCGTTGGTGACGGGCACCCTGTCTCCTAATTGCCGCACAGAGAGTCAAGAAATCTAAACCGAGCCCTTAGGGTAAACACAAAAGCCGTCTAAGCGCATCGTGTAATCTCAACCCCGATCAAGACTTTAAAGAGGAAGGAGACGCTGTGAGGCGGGGCAATAGTATGGGTTTAGGTGGTGGTGGAGAGGCAGTGGTCGAGGCGTAGCGGGACCGGATGACGAATCGCCACGCGCTAGCACTAGCGCTGCCCCTGCACCTTCCACCCTTCCTCCTTACTCACCACCAACCATCTCTCGTCACTCTTCGCCTCTCCCAGCTTGGCCATCTGGAAGCCACAATGTGCGGATCGGGTTGGGCCATGCTCCGACCACTCGCGCTCCCGGACATGATACCCAGCTATGACTGTCGCTGCCACCGTCGCACGGGTGAAGCAAATGAGTCCTCGTTGGAACAACACTAGCCTACCCGGCTCCAGGGCGACTTGCCGTTCTCAATGCGGGGCCATGGTGTGCAGATACGACACCAACCGGTGTTCAAGAGGGACCGCTGCCCACCTTGTTGGATCGAAGTTCGTGCAGTTTCTCCACCCGCTCGGTATCTTCCGTTGTGCCTTGTCTTTGCTCTCCAAAACCTTCCTTCCGCCTGTCTACTGCCAAGTCGAATCGGAATACTACAGCACTTTGCTTACCTAGTCTGTCTTTACCGTGCGACCTCTGCGGAATAGGAATATGCGCATATCTCGGGCCATGCGCTTCGCCGTCCTCGTAGCTGGTACATTGGCGGAGAGTGCCTTCGAGCCGGTCGACTTCAACGTCACAAACGCCCTCGTTGACCTCGGTGTCAATGTCGACTTTATCTCCAAGTTATCAGGACCAGTTGAGGGGTCATCACGAGACGCATGCCGGATTGCAGTATGTTCTCCCACGCTGTCTGGTCCTCGTTGCAGCTTTTGACACATGTTCCACTAGTGCAATGCCCTCGAATACACCTTTGGCAGTGACAGCGTCGATACACCGAGGCGGCCGTCTTATGATAGCTTCACCAATACCTATTGGTCGTTGCAGCAAGCCTCGGTTGATCCTTATTGCATATTCAAGCCCTCGAAGCGTGAGCAGGTGTCGGTAGTCGTTCTGCTATCACGTCTCACCCAATGTCCGTTTGCCGTGAAGAGTGGTGGGCACGCAGCGTTCGCCGGAGCATCGAGCATCGAGGGCGGCATCACAGTAGCCCTCGAAAGGATGAATGAAATTACGCTCTCGTCCGACAATAAGATCGCGTCCATTGGTCCTGGCAATCGTTGGCAAGATGTCTACACTCGTTTGGAAAGCCAAGACCTCGCTGTCGTCGGCGGTCGTGTAGGTTTCCCTGTACCATACCTCTAAGAACTTCCAACCTAACATAAGTACAGGTGGCAGCCATCGGTGTCGGTGGCCTGACCCTTGGAGGCGGTATCTCGTTCTTTTCGAATCAATACGGATGGGCCTGTGATAACGTCGCTTCCTATGAAGTAGTTACTGCCTCCGGGATTGTCGTCACTGCCAGCCTCTCTTCGTCCTCTGATCTCTACTGGGCTCTGCGCGGTGGTGGCAACAATTTTGGCATCGTCACCAGATTTGACCTGCAGACCATCCCACAAGGCAAGATGTGGGGAGGTGGACGTCTGCTCAACGAGGCTGCGTTTCCTGCTGCTATCAAAGCTTTTTACAACCTTGGGATGAACTCAGCTCAAGACAAAGACGCCGCCCAGATCCTGTCGTTCGCTTATGCTCAGAATACTAAATTTGCGAGCGCCGATTTGCAGTATGCCAAACCAGTCGCCAATACCTCTATATTCGCCGAGTACATGGCAATCCCGGCGATGAAGGACACCACCCAGATACGGAGTCTCTCGAATCTGACTATGCAGTTCGACGCCAGCAATCCTAATGGCCTCCGTGAAACTTACTGGACCGCAACTTTCAAGCTCGATGAGGCCTTCGCCGCTTTCACCAAAGACGTCTTCTTTGAGGAGATTGCTGCCATTGCGGACGCGCCAAGTCTTGTACCCGCGGTGACGCTTCAGGTTATCACTACACCCCAACTCGAAAAGATGGCCCAGAACGGCGGAAACCCGCTCGGACTCGATGCCAAAGATGGGCCCCTCATCCTGCTTAATTTGAACATGATGTGGTCCCTCATCGATGATGACACAAGAATTCTAGAGACAAACTCGAAAATCCTTGATCGCACCGTTGCCGAGGCGGAGAAGCGAGGACTAGCTGTTGACTACATCTACATGAACTACGCCAGTCAGTATCAATCTGTGGTTCCAAGCTACGGCGAAGCGAATCAAGATACGCTGGAGCAAATTGCGCATCACTATGACCCCATTGGTGTTTTCCAGAAACTGCAGCCAGGATACTTCAAGCTGGGCGGTGCACCAGTCAGCAGCGCGCCATAAGCTTCGTCGGCAAGCTCGATGTTCCTGGAGGAGATAGATTGAAGAGCTTATGACACGTACACGCATACTAAATAATATATTCGTCAAACAGTCCGTTCCTTGTTCTTCCTGTTTGTTTGTTTGTTTGTTTGTTTGTTTTCCCTCTCAACTCTGCGCCAAGAATCTAAACCACCTGGGCAGCGCTTTACAGGAACAACACTTTTGTGGATACGATTGTAAGCCCGTGAGAAATGCAGATCACATACTGGACCAGATTTCCCCGCAAAACGCTCGACGCTTGACCATAACGGTGCGGCATGGTGATCTCAGTGAGATGATAACTCGATAAGAGTTAGATGAGTTTGTGAAATTACCCGACGCGGTTGCTAGCAGATGCCGGACAGATCCCTCGCCTCGATTGGTCCGGTGTGCAATCCAGTGCTTTACGACAGTTCAGTAGATTTCCCACAATGCGATGTGGCGGTTCCCCAGCACGTGCAATATGGGAGTGATACGAGGTTTGACTGCCGCTGTTCCTCTATTGGCTGTTTCGGCACATCGCTGTGTCGGATGCTTCCCTGCTTGCCTAAGCGATAGTGCAGATCGTCAACGTTGCCCGACCAGAGCATCGTGGAAATACGGCAGTTCGGAAGTATGGTGTTCTTTGAGTATATCGAGTTGGATCTCAGATGGTCTTGTGCGACAGAAGAAGGGTATATACGACGCTTTCGAGCCTGGACACCATATACTTCTGATAATTCTTGTTCAACGCCTAGCTCGTCCAGCGGTCCTTGAATCATGGTATTAACATCGTGGGCAACCGTTTTGTTCCTAGCGTTTGCAACAGTGCGTGCGGGGCCAGTGAAGACGCCGTTCTCTCTCAACCGGTACGCTCAAAAAGTGCAAAACCGCCCTGCGGCATCAACTAACTAACCCATCTACTCCAGGAGAAGCGACGGGTTCCCGTATCCGCTAGACGAGGTGGACAAGCTGGAAGAGGATCTGCTGCCAAAATATGAAGCCTATCTCGCGAAGAAGAACGGCACGCACGGCTGCACGCTCGAGAATGCTGCCAGGCGACAAGAATGGTGCGAGTTCCTGGAAGCAAATTGCATATCCCGATACTGACGCAATATTCAGGCACGACATGACGGTTGCTCACAGGGAGGAGTACATCGCCGCGGTGCTGTGTCTCCAGTCCAAGCCGCCGAAAGCCGACCAGGCCAAGTACCCCGGCGTGATGAACCGGTACGACGACTTCGTCTTGACGCATGAGACGCAGGCGATGCATTTGCATTCGACGGTGAGTCGGTCGTGCGAACTGGGTACGGTTACCAACACCACTAACGCACTCTCTCAGCCGCATCTCTTCCCAGCACATCGTCTGTACATCTGGGCCTTCGAGAAAGCGCTCCGCGAGGAGTGTGGCTACACCGGCTGGCAACCGGTACGTCGTCCACCGGCACTCACTCCCTCACTCTTTCCTTGTTGCACAGGAGTGAGCTCACATGAAGCGTGCAGTACTGGAACTGGGGCCGCACCGCCTCGGACCCGGCAAACTCGGCCCTCTTCAACGGCAACATGTCCAGCATGGGCGGCAACGGCGCGAAGTCCAACTACGCGGGCGTCCCAACAACGGGCTTCAAAGCGCCCTACGACAAGATACCCGCCGACGTGGGCGGAGGCTGCGTGACTGACGGCCCGTTCAAGAAGTACCTACCTCTCCCATTCCACCCTACTCCAAACCACACCCTCGTTTCGTTCCCCCTTCCCGCACATCGCTAACACGGTCCACCGCACGCAGCATGACCATCTCGCTCGGCCCCCTCGGCACCGTGCTGCCCGACGTGCCCAAGAACCCGCGCGCCGACGGCTTCGGCGCCAACCCGCGCTGTCTGCGCCGCGACGTCAACAAGTACGCCGCCGCCATGACGACAGCAAACTACACGTACGCGCTCATCACTGAGGCGAGTTCCGTCGACCAGTTCCAGAAGAACATGCTCGGCATGCCGGAGAAGAACGACTGGGGCGTGCACATGGCGGGCCACTATACCATCGGCGGGGATCCGGGCGGCGTAAGTGCAACCTGCAGCTGACCTCGTCCATCCCTCTCCTGGCATATCGTTTCTCTTCTGTTTGAACAATGGGAGTCTGAAAGCTGACGTGGACGATGATCACAGGACTTCTTCTCGTCCCCTGGCGACCCGGTCTTCTGGTTCCACCACGGCATGGTCGACCGCATCTGGTGGATCTGGCAGATGCAGGACCCAGATACGCGGATGAACGTGCTGCCGGATACTCCGCCGGTTGACGACTTTGTCGATCTGAATTGGACGGCGGACAGGGCGCAGACGTGGGATTTGAATGATAGTGTGGGCGGGAATGCGGGGGCGTTTTGTTATATTTATGTGTAGGGAGGGGGGGTAGGGGGTGGGGTAGGGCTTCAGGGTTCACTCGAGGTTGAGGGTACTTTGGTGTCTGTCGAGTGTATCTGTGATGGTATGTAGTGAAGGCTCAGCGTTTTCGTTTGAACATGGTCGTACTGAGCCAACCCGAACCGCTTTGTTCCTGCGCGATTCCGCTCTCATGCGTAAATGCTGCCCGTCCGGCCTCTTGATAGTACGACCGCGGGACCTGTCAACTTTCTGCGTGATTTCAAGTGGTATCCGGGACGGAAGCTTTATATTCCAAGGTCTTCTAATTAATACAGACGTCGTCCTGCTCGCTTGGGTATATGCTCAAGGTATGCAAAGGGAAATGGTGATACGGGTATGCTTCATTTTGCCTCGCCTGACTGCTTGCCTGAGCGCACTTCAAGCTTTCTGGGTTTTTTCCTCTCCGGCCCGCCCCGCTTTTGCTGCTTTGTTCGCTCCTCTGCAACGGCATCGGCGGCTTTCCGTAACGCTGCGGGGTCGGGCACCGCGTTCTCGTCGTCCTCTGGATCCTCGCCACCACCTTCCTTCCCACTCTTCCCGTCCTTGTCGTCCCCCTTCTTTCCCTTGTCGCCTTTCCCGCCTTCCCCCGCCTTCTTATCCCCCTCCTTGCCCTTGCCCATCCCCGGCAGCGGCGGCAGCTTGATGAACGGGCCGTGAAAGGCGCCCACGCCGCTCCCGACCAGCCCGCCCAACGCCGTCGTCGGAATAGCCGTCAGCCCGCCGACCACAGTCCCCACGACGGTGCCGACGCCCAGCCCCACAGCGCCGCCTATGCCCGCGCCGCCCGCGCCGCCCTGGAAGGCGCCGCTCTGCAGCATGCGCGCCTTCTTGCTGCTGCCGTGCGCCTCGATCTCCTTGGTGTACGCGTCGCGCAGCAGCTTGTCGCGCTTCTTGGGGTCCGTCATCGAGGCCGCGGCGTCTTTGAGCGACTGCGCTTTGCTGTTCGCGTCGAGGGCGGCTTGGGCTGAGGCTGCGGCTTGCTTGAGGCGCTCTTCGTCGGGGAGGGACGGTGCGGGGGGTGGCTCGTCGGGCTGCGGGGTGGGCTGCGAGGCGGCTTTCTTGGCTGGGGCCATTTTGCGGCGGTGTTATGTGTCTGGAGAGGGTTCGGATGGGTTGTCTGTAGCAGTGGTGTGGCGCGGATGGTGGAGTTTTGAGCGTCCACCGTTGAGGACGATGAGGGCTAGTGAGGGTGAGGGCACGTAGCGCCGTGACGTCAGCGCCTGGCCTTCCTCGTTTCGAGAACCGAATCACGACTTCACCAACACCAACACCACGCCAACGTACCGCGACACGAACTTTGGCTACCACACTGTTCACGAACATGCCCTTGAGCGCAGTTGCGTCTGGAAAGAGTCAGAAGAAGAAACCACGTTCAGCGGACTGTAAGACCATCGTCTGGCCCCGGACCCATCCATCAGCAACTGTGATTGAGTAGTCTCCGTGGGATAGGCCATGGAACTCCAGTATCTCGAACAGCGACAGCAGCAAGCATTCACAGGGACGACTATCCGAACTTAACCTTATACGAACCATCCCCGGCATGTCCACCCTAACGAGACGGCAGGTTGCAACCTATTCTTTGGTATGCCAGTCGGTTTGCCCCTGTATTCCGGCTACTAGGTAGGAGAACGGTCCAGTCTTGGAATTTGGTGGCGTCGTTTGCGGTGCCGAGAACATCAAGACTGAAGAGGAGTTTGTCCCTTACAATATCAATTATCACGAAGACGGCGACACGGCGAACAATGAATTGGTCGATTAGAGTTTTCCAGTCCTTTGCTACCTATGCTGACTACCCAACAATATCAAGCGTAACAGGTATGATTCGCAACGATGATTTTCTACTTCCATACAGCACATGCAGCGCAACCGCGGTGCGGAGATTGCTCAAAACCCCAAAACGATGCTCCATAAACTATGGAGTGGCCTTGTGCGAAGAAATTTTCCTATAGATGGGCAGAACAATCCGAACCACGACGCTTCCATAAGATACAAGAGGTCGAAGAATTATGATTCCATGGTCTAGAACCGCGGGAAGATGTATCATATCGCCCATGCGTTGGCCCAACGGACGAGAAGCCTTACGCAGCACCCTGTTCATCTAAGACGATACCAAACACAAGGGATCCAATGAGTATCTTGCTATGATTAGGGACCCAAAAAAATGTGACTTGACGTCCATGGACAAGACGCAACGTGATTCCCCCGACAATCACCATGAGAGAACTTTTGCAGTCTGGCATGTATTAAAGTTTGCGCGAATGCTGAGGTGCTTCGTTTTGTAGAGCCTCTCAGGACCACGGTTCATCGAGTTGACTCCTATAAAACCTTCGCTTCTTTCGTCCTCCTTATCTCTTCATCTCTTTACACACACACACACACACACACACAAACCAAGAAAGCTTACATTATTTGCTAAACGCTATCAGGGTGGTGCATCCAGAGCTGCAGACAACCTCCTGCCGTCCTCCTAACTAGCCCTACTTCCGCCCAACCTTCCTCCTAACCTTCCTCCTAACCCTCCGATATGGTCTGGTTTACTTGCTTCGCTGTCGTGGGGGGGTTGATGGCCGTTGTGGCGGCACGTCCTGTGGTGAGGGGGTATGGAACGAGCGGAATGGTATATGACCATTTTGATGTAAGTGATGCTTGTTATAGAGTTACGAAACGGCTCAGTTGCTAACAATTTCAAGATGGAAGCTTCACCAGAGCTGAAATGGCTTCCGTGCTTCGACGAGCGTCAGGCCACCTGCGCTCTGCTGCAAGTTCCTCTTGATTACGCTAACCCTAACGCTGGTACGACGAACATTGCTTTCACCAAGTGGACTTCGTACAACGAGTCTACTCAAGACATTCTCTTCAATCCTGGAGGCCCCGGCATTGGTGGCATTGGCTATGTCAACAATGAATTGCAAGCAGAGTATATCCTCGAGGTCCTTGGCTCCGATTACAATTTGATCAGCTTCGACCCACGTGGCGTCAACCGCAGCGGTCCCGCACTCAGCTGTTTCCCAGGTGAGCTGGCAAGACACAGGCCCAATTACACGGAAATGGCCATGACCGCCCCGCTATCTGAATCCTACATGGCCTCGAAGGCATATGACGAATTCTGCACCAAGGCCAACGCGGAGACCGAGGCAAAGTACGCCGGTACCGTGGCCGTTACCCAAGACATGGCCCACTTCATCGATCTCAACCATGCGCAGAAGGGATTAGAAGGCAAAGCTCTTCTAAATTACTACGGCGTCAGCTATGGAACTACCCTTGGCCAAACGTTCGCTGCTCTGTTCCCCGACCGTGTCGGCCGCATGATTCTTGCCTCCAACATGGACAGTGCGGAATACTATACTGGGGCATATCAATCTTCAATTTCCGACACCGATGCCGCCTTCCGCAGTTTCTTCGAGTATTGCCACAAAGGTGGGCCCGAGCAGTGTGCTTTCTACGGAAACTCGACAACCCCTGAAGAAATGGAAACTCGATACCTCGCTGCCTTACGAAGTCTGCGCGAGTCCCCACTTATCGTTGCAGAACCGTCTGACCCACTTCTAAAGCAGCCCGAGATCATTACGGAGACTGCAGTCATGCAGTGGGCTTTCCGCGCAACGTACGAGCCCTTGACCATGTTTCCTAAATTAGCCAGGGGGTTTGCTGCAATCGAGAATGGTGACGGCGCTGCATTTGCTCGTGTTGTGCGTGAGTACCCACCAATACAACCCCCGAAGGACGTATTCAAACTCATCGTTTGCATCGATGCCCACACCAACTACCCGATCAAGACGTTCCAGGATTTTCTAGGCACGAGAGAAGCTTACATCAAAGAGAGTCATTATGGTGGCCCGACTGTTGCGCTAGCGAACCTCATGAACTGCGCTGGAGTAAACATTACACCACCGCAATCGCAGCAGTTCCCAGGTAAGCCGTGACCCAACCCCTTCACACATTTCGCAGCCAGGCTCCCCGATCCAAAAACGATCGATTGCTAACTGAACTTGCCAGGTTTCCCCGCCGCCGGCACGCAGACGTTAACGCCGATCCTGTTTGTCAATAACCTCCGCGACCCCATCACACCATTGGTAAGCGCTCACAAGAGCTCGGCGCGGTTCCCGGGCTCCGTGGTTCTGGCGCAGGATGCTACGGGTCATGGGGCGAGCGGGTCGAGATGTATTGACGATTACACGTTGGCGTACATGGCGGATGCATCGCTGCCGCCGAAGGATACTACGTGCCAGCCGGATGTGGTGCCGTTCATGACAATTTCGAAACAATAGTCTATGAGTGGGTTGGTTGTGTTGACGGATGGGGGTTTGGAGGAAAGAGATGTTTAGCGAGGCTAGTATTTCAAGGTGTCGGGTGGAAGGTAAGCGTGCTTGGTGAGATAGATGTGATTTTCTGCGTATTCTGTTTTCTCTCTGCATGTCTTCCTTCGTACATTGTTTTTTCTTTCTGCTTCTCTCCTACCTCTTTAAGCAAATTATCTTGTCAGATGGACGCTATAGCCCGTTCAACAGTCTTCCTTGCAAGGATATCTTTGACCGATTAACTCCTACCCACCTACGCCCTAGACATCTCGGACTATTCATGCAGTTCTACCGCGCATTCTACAGGTTGGAACTATTCCAGGCAAGTAAGTCAAAGCTTTTTTTCTATTGTTGTGTGCCGTCTGATTGTTGTACTCCAAGTTTCCGGACCCACAACTCTCTTCAGGCTTTCCCTTAGCGACCAGCCATCTTCAAGTTGCGCTCTGTATACCGTGTCCAGTGGATCAATAGGTAGGCTTCGCACCCAACTTGACGAGCTCATTGCCAACAGCCAGCTGTCGGGACAAGTGAGCCGTATCAAGCTCCATACACATTGCACTGAGAACACACGACATTGGAAGAAAAACCTTGCATTATCCGTTGTCTACAGCAAGGTCGCAAAACTCCCAAACCGCCCACTTCCTGCATCACCGTATCTACCCTCCATCTCCATCTCCATCGCCCCACCGCTTCAATCAAACAACCCGCCAAACCCCCCCTCACCATCCCCATCCTCGTCCTCAGAATCGCCATTCTCTCCATCGTCATCCCCCGTCTTCTCATCATCAGGCTCCCCATGCGTCTTCTTCCCAACCTTCCCCGGCCCGCCGACCTCAGGCGCCGAGGTCGTGGCCGTTGTGGTAAGGATACCCTTGACGTCCTTGCCCTTGAGTGCGTTGGCGAAGAGAGTGGTCCAGATGGGTTCAATGTCGTGGATGCCTGCGGCCTTGAGCAGGGTTTGGAGCTTCTCGGGCGTGATCGCGAGGGATTCGTCGGCGAGGATGAGCGCGGCGAAGGAGACGGCCGTTTCGGCGTTAGTGGGACCGCTGGTGCTGGTTGCGGCGGTGGAGGTGGTGCCAGCGGGGGACATTGCAGGATTTGGGCGTACTTATTGGTACGTAGATATTCTGGGTGTTGGATGTGTGTTGCTTTCCGGAAGTATTCGTGGATCTTATGCTGCCGGGTTGCTTCGATGCGTTCGCGGTCCGAAGAAGGGAAGAAGCGGATACGAGCTGCGTTATATATCCTAAGATGGGCGCACAGTCATACTTGTTCAATGATCTTCTTCTGAGTCAAGAGGTTCCGAATAAGCACCATGACTCTTATACTGCGATCCTAAATATTTTGTCATTGGCGCCTGAACAGTGGTTGGCCTTGGTGAGTCACATATCGCTTTCTACACCTCCCAACCAATCGACTATCACCCACCAAACTTGCCCACCACAACACCCTCTTGGTAGAAAAGAGATCTCTAGAACTAAGGCTAAACACGCTACGTTGTAACTCTGTAACTAAAGCCCTATCTACTACTTAGATTTAATCTTATGTCTTATAGAATTAAGTAAACACTGTATATAGAAATACTACGTTAGATAAATTCTTTTAGAGATGCGCAGATTCATCTCTTTGGTTCCTGAGAGTCCATTTCCGTGAGAGAACACCACCTCTCACGCCTCATCCCTCTCCGAGATTCCAGAATCCCTCATAGTTGCCATTCCCAAACTCGTCGTCCGACTCAACATCCTCGCAAAGGTGAGAAACCCCTGCTTCAAGTCCAGCAAGCCCCTTTTCCCCTCGCCTCCTGGATTCGGCTCTCGCTTATCCTCAGCGAACAATCCGAATGCGCGCTTGCACATTAAGGTATAAAAGTTCGCGCGGATGCTCAAGGGGAGCCTCATTTGTATTCAGCGGAAGCTGAATGGGTGGCCATTTTGTGGGCTTACACATTAAGAGTCATACCGTGTTGGCGCGCGTAGCGCCTCCATTCGCGTAACGCCCCACTAAGCAGCATCGCGGCCTTTGCAAAGATGAGGCTGTACAGCCACCTACAGTAGCTATTATCACGATAGATTATAGTGGAATAGACTATTAATACATGCAATTAACTTGGGCTACTTGAATTTTGATGGGAGGCAGACGCTGCGGCCGCGCGTAGTCACCTTAGGGGATGGCTCTGGTGCGGCCAATGCGGCCTCCTCACCACTTGCAGCCTCTACAACACGCGCCTTGCTTCGATTTTTTAGGATTTTTTGTTTTGAAGCTGGCCTCTTGCCTCTTTGGACCAATTGTAGAGATTTTCTAGCGTTTGCGGCGTCTTTTTCTTGTTGTTTGCTTGCTCGGGACGCTTGAAGTTCTGCAGCCCTTGTAGCCCTCTCTTTCTCTCTTGTCTCCTTAACCCTTTGTCGCTCCGCCTTTGCTTCTTCTTGCTGCTGCTTTTTATATAAGGTTGTAGCCTCTTTTAGCTGTCTTGCCTCTGTTTTCTGTAATTTTTCTAACTCTGCATCTCTCTGTTTCACGACTTCGCGCGCGCGTGCTTCTCTCACTTTCCTAGGACTCCAGAACACCGCACTACCATGATATTCTTGACGCTGCTGCAAGTCTAAGACCTTACTTTTCTTCTTGTGTTTCTTTTTGACTGTAAGAGCGTCGCGTAAGCCCTTATTTTCGTGGTGTAGTAGCTCGTTCTGCACCTGCAGCGAATGAAGTGATGAACTCAACCGCTGCGCTTCTGTTGCGGCTGTATCCTTTACAGCAACATTAAACAATTGACGAAGCTGTTTCCAAGTACTCCTATCACCCTCTAGCTCTAGGGTTGGGCTCTTATCTTGCTCCGAAGTTGTGCTTTTGAAGCGTTTTAGGATAGCGTCTGCATTGGCGAGAATGATGCCTGTAGCTTCAAAAGACTTGCGCACAGTTTCCTCCTTAAAGGTGGACATCCAGGCAGCCTAGAATATTGGAAAGAAGTCGCCTTTCTTAACTCCAATAAGGCCTTGGAAGCGGTGAAGGTGCAGTGTAAGTTCCTTCAAATAGGAAGTCGAGAGCGGCAAGAACAACACCACATCAAGTGGCTGAAGGCTGTGAGTTGAATAAGAGGGAAAGACAGCGAGAAGAATCTTATTAGCGTTGCAATAATTAATAAAATCCATGGTAAGATGAGATGCGTGGCCATCAAGGATAAGGAGGCGCCACCTCCGCCGCGCTTTCTTCTTCGTGCTTCGGTCAAACACCTGCTCAAGCCATGCTAGCCCGAGGTCATTGTTTGACCATCCGGAGGGTGAATTGGCAAAGAAAACCTGGTGTTTTCCTGCTTCCACGTCCTCTAACCATGAGCTTTGAAGCCTCTGTTTTCCTTCGTAGATAACAGCCGGAGGCAGCGCTTTCCCATCAGCACAAACACAAGCTATAACCGTAATCCATTCACGGGAGCTATTCTGGAGTGCAGCTGTACGTTCCTTACGCTCCCACACTGCCTTGGAAAATACTCGTTTTGAGCGCGCTGTAATGCCGATGAGGAAGCCTTTTTCGTCCATATTGTACACGTCCTCCGCGTCAACGTCGTACTCTCGCATCTTGCTATGAAGTAGATCAAAGTACAGGCGGTATTTATCCTTAGTGTCAGCTTTGTGACGATTGCGATCTATTCCAGTTGTCCATTTGGATGTAAGATTGGTTTTGTTTCGCGTTAGAAATCGCGAAACCCAGGCCTTCGAGACTGCTGATTCCGCCACAGAAGACGCGAAATTCTGTATCATTTCGCGCGTAGGAGGTAGCCCTTGCTCTGTTAAGCCTTCAATGTATCGTACAAGCTCCTTCTCTTGTCGTGGGTTGAGTTTTCGTTGATTCAGTGCCTTGGTTGCACGCGTAGCCTGCAACCCCTGGTGCCTCCGCCGCAGTGTAGAATGTTCTAGGTCGAACTGATCGGCGACTTTTCTATATGAAAAAGATGCGCCTTCTTCGCGCGATTCGATGTTTTCGATCGCAGCTTGAATCGGTTCCATATTGATGGAGTTATCGCGTGTCGAAGTATGGTGAAGGATTGTTGTTTTGATGTTGGTGAGGCGTTACGCGAATGGAGGCGCTACGCGCGCCAACACGGTATCGATCAACGAAAGTTCCAAGAGGCTCCGAGCTGCTCGCGCAAACTTTCTCTTCCACGCCTCCATACCCGCCACAAAGATAAACACCGCGCCAACCGCGAGCGCCCACTCCCACGTAATCAGCTTCATTTGGAACACTTTGTCGTTGAAGCCCGGGATATACACGCACGGAAATACGACTAGCGCGCTGAGCGCAACGGCGCAGAAATGGAACTTGTTGGCGTACAGGTCCTTGGTCCTTGAATAGTCAGGCATCATGCCGGTGATGATTTGGCGCGAGAAGACGCTGCATTTGATGTCGTGGGGGAACGCTACGCTGCATGATGTTGTAGACGGTCTTATGAGCCCGAGTGCGAGGCCGAGGCGGGCCGGAGGAGCACGTGCGCGCTGCATGCATAGCCCCGCTTTGTGCCTTCGTCAACCTCAGGCCTGTGGCTTTCTAGGGTTTCTCTCTTATCTCTAAATATCTAATATCCAGTTGAACAGAGGAGATTTGATTCATGATATTCTCACGACACTACGCCTGAACACCGCCACAGCAGCCGCTGCAGAGCTTGGTAATCACCTTTGAAGAGAGCTCATGTTCACTTGTCAACGTCTCGTTGCGGTGCGAAGCGTTGTTGAAGTATACATCCGTACCAGTTAGCGTACAATATGGCTCAGTTCTCATCGTCAGCTTAGGCTATAGTCGCCCACATCCTCATCTTCGGCTCAGGCCATTGTCGCCTACGCCCTTATTGCCATTGCCCTTATGGCCTTCGCCCACTCCAAGGCCTTCGTTAGAGCATACATCCGTACCAGTTGGCGTACAACATGTAGCAAAGCTGGATTGCTGGCGGGTGAGCATGGGCACATTTTGTCTCGACATGATTCGTACACACAGCGGCAGCCATGACGAAGGATCTGGAATTGATGCGGATGAACGTCGCATTGACATGTGAGAGAGCTCCCATTCTTAGCACGTCCAGCCACGGGTGTGGTAAGACTTTGGCTGCTCTGTGTCGAGGAAGGGCTCGCATAACTTCAGGTGGCAGGTCGAATTGAACTCGAACTTATAGAACAGTGAAGATCGCGGCCGGTACTTGCTTAGGCTGCTGATGATTGACCATCAAACAGTGATTTTAGTCTAATTCTGGTCCTGTCGGAAAAAGTCGCACCAGGAGAACGGCACCACACCTCGATATCCGACAATTCCGATGCAACTGAAAGACTCGCATTTAATCACCCGCTGGCACAATCTAGATGCATACTGCCAAATAGTGGAGAAATACAACAACCGACAGCTGTCCTTTCCTGAAGACGCGCTCAAAGCCTTCTCTGCCATCATTACAGCCATGGGGCGTGCTATAGCTAACAGGATGCTCTACAGCCTCCCAGAAGTGTTCCTCAACGGAGCACTACTATGGAAGACCATCAGCTCCGCTAAGCAAAGAACCAACGCCGCTGGAAATGTCATGAAGCAGTTCCCGAGTTGGAGTTGGCTGGGCTGGGACACAGAAGTCGACACAAGGCTCTGGCTGCTGCACGAATACATTGTCGACAAAGACGATTACTCAAAGAGCAGTCGGGAAATCACCCAGTTATCACATGTTATAAGACTAATGTATCGACAAATGATCGGGCCAGAGTAAACAACCACTACTACCACCATCCCGAACACGTAACCACGACACCGACGCCGACGACTATCTTCTTCCTTACAGCTCCAAGTTCCGGCATTCCGTACCGTTCCTCTGGCAGCCGACACAGACTGCACGGCAGCCACAGACATCGTCCGACCACACCAGCTGGTCCCCCATCCTTTCTTTCCACACTTGCCACATGCCCGCGAGAATCCAGTGGTCTGAAACCCGCCTGGGTCCCACTCGTCCACGCGAACTCCCATATATCCAAGACACCAACGGCGCTGTGATCGGCATGCTGGACCTCCATACTATTACTCCGCAGCCGTTCTTCGAATACGTGCCCTCGCTGCAAGATTGGAGGCTGCGGCCTCTGAGCCCGCGGCCCCTCAGCGAGCCCCGCGAACTAATCGCTATCAGCCGTATGGAAGTGCCCTGGAATGAGGAAACTACCTTCGATATGCCCGAGTCGGCGTATCCGCATAGAGACTGTGAGAACGCTTGTTATGTGTTTTCGAAGATCTGTAAGGGGCTCAAGTATAGCTGTTATAATGTGCTCTGGATTGAGTGGGAGGACGGCATTGCGTATCGCAAGGCGCTAGGGAGGGTCTTCGCGGACGAGTGGGACAGGTTTGCGACGGAGACAATCGATGTGCGGTTAGGTTGAATATGAACTACAAGCTCGTTATTACATACGTTGATAAGACGACGTAGATGCAGTATATTTCTTACTAGGGTAGATAGCTCAGTTTATACATAGGGTCCGATATCTCCTCTCTAGTAACTACGTACGTAGGGGCATGCATATACGATAATTAGAAAAGAAAAAGGCTTGTCCAGTCTACTCTTTAAAGCAAGTAGGCTATACCAACTGTGACATGGTCACCTACTAGAAGGTAGACACCCGCGCGAGTGCTGGGGGATGATTTAGGGAGGGGTTTGATTACGTAATAGCCTTGGCATGTCGCTTACGTAAGAAATATAACTACAGTAATTATTTTGATGCAGGCGGAACTCGAGCAAAAAAAATTTGGCAAAATGGTTTTACACAGCCCACCGTATGGCTGCTACCACTGGTAACCATATGCAGTATCAACAACGGACTATAGGCAGCCAAGCTTTAGAAGCTCGACGCTAGAACGTCTACACGCTGGTCTTCCAGAATTATTGAAAGATTCCCCGTTGACTAAATATATATAGGCATTTGATTAATGCGAGCAGGGAGTGCACAGATAACTCGCTGCGGAGTTTGCAGCGAGATTGCGGTGCTGGGGTGGGGCTGCGTGGGCGCGTTTGAGCGCGCTAGCGGGGTTCTGGAAAGCGGTGGGTGACCATCGAAGGTGGCGAATCTCGTGACAATGTCGCCTAAGGCACCGGCGTACCCAGACACCACAACGCACCACAACGACCAGCCATGCTCTTATGCGTTGCGTCCTCAGATATCTCTTTCAGGCGACAACTCGTATTGCTTTATCCGCAGCCTCCTTCCATGGTTGGTTCCAAGCTAGCCACGCGCATCCGCCAGTTGGATATCGTCTTGGGAGCGGGTCGAGTTGAGGTGATCGTGAGTAGAGCGGATAGCGCAGTAATCTGTGTGAGTGAGATGTGGGGTATCGCAAGTATCCGGAGCGTTATCGAGATCTGTATTGTGAGTACGGAATGAAGAGATGGTATGATTAGTCGACTCAAAGCCCAAGGCAACATTTGTCGCTCTATGGTGAAGGCAAAAGGAATGTGGTAGATGTATGCGATGTGAGCGATGGAGAAAGAGCAACGGAATATTGAGGGCGGAAGGCCAGAGTGTTGGGTTTGGGGCCACCCGTTGGCTCGAACAAAGGACTATGTGTCACCTATTGAACTACCGCCTATTGGGGGCACAGGCAGCCCGGTGTTAGAGAACAGACCAACGAAACGACTAGTGCAATATCGACGTGCTGAACAAACGAATTGAAGCGGCCAGACAGCTAGGGATGTCCGTATGGTAGTGTCTGGTAGAGACCGGTTATATCAGGGGGTTGGATCTTGGGTTCGAAAGCCCGCAAAGAACGACTCGTGAAGGTAATCGTGAAGGGGCTCGGTCTGCGTCCTGGGGCTGGCGCTGAGACAGATTAGCGGTGAGCGTTGACTCCAAGGCTGCTGGAAGCGGTGAGGGGCATCACTGTGACTTACCTTCATCATCCGAAGTTCAACACCCAACCTAGATCCATGAGAAATCAGTCGTTCATCAAAGCTGCAGAGTGGTTTGTTGCGAGAGCAAAACGTGTCGACCCCGTCCCTGCGTCGCTGCTGGATCAGAATTTGGTTCAACGAATCGTTAGGACGGCTCTAGAAGCGTCTTGCATCTGTGGCATGTCGAAAGCCATCGTTCTAACGTCGTGCGCGCATTCAGAGAGGGGGAGGGGAAGGAGAGGAAGACCCATGAAGTCGCATCGGAGTTCTGCTTCGCCCCTCACCTGCTGAATAAGGACGGGAGAGCCAGTAAGATGTCTACTTGGCCGGCCCACATGGGACGAAACCGAATCGAGCCTCGCTTAACCATCGATGCACCCACCACCACCACTGCACCAGCGCTTATGATTTTACCCACCATGGGCAGGCTATGATATAATAACATGTCGGAATAGTTCCTTCGCACTTAAGATAGTGCGTATGTCAATGTGTCTTACGAGCCAGAAATACCAGTGGTTCAGACCCTCAAAGCGTTTTGAGGCGAGACTCCCCGCCACCATGCGCTCATCGCAGGTACAAACGGCGACACTTTCAGCATCGATTCGCAATGATATAATCTCTTCTATGAGAACGGCTTCGGGAACATTGGTTGACAATCACGAAACTTACATACCTGCCTATGGAAGGTTGAAGATGTAGGCATAGCAAACATTCATAGTCTCACTATTTGAATTTTGAACTTATCCGTTGATTGTGTCATTCTGTGCATTGATTCTCTCCTCTACCACTAACATCACTCTAATTTTCTACTATAATTCCGCTGCAGGGCCGCCTAAGACGCATGACTTTGTCCACTATGGAGCTCACCATCATCAGTGCACTCTTGACTAGCGTTCAATCACCAAAGCAGACCTGAACCGAGAGTGGCAGCCATAAGACATCCCTAGACCTCTGAAAGACACGCACAGCAGTTGTCTGCCTCCTCCACACTTATCGTCTGATACGATGGTACAGGGAAGCGGCAGGGGCTGCTGTAGTCTTAGACACGAAGGCTTTTCGGGGAGCTGTTTACAGAGGTATTCGACACGAGTGCAAAATATTGTCTGGTGGATGCCGTGGTGTAAATTCATTCTTTTATACTGTAAGAACAAGCTCGTGTTTGGCCAAAGTCATGGAGTTAGAGGATAGTAGAGATCAGAGATCGGATAGGAGGAACAGGGAAACCGGCACTAGTCTCGTCGCGGCCTTAGCGCACTCTACGCGTCCGCTTCTCGTCACGACTCTGTGCAAGCTCCTGCAACAACGCATACCAATTGCCCTTCTCTTTGCTCCATATTTTAGCAGAGCTTAATATTATTTTACAGTCCAATGTCCACAGCGCCATGACCCTTGTCCCTCAGTAAAGCCGCTCCACAACAACCCCGACGCGCCCTACCCGCACGCGTTCCCTCGGGTCTCTCACACGAAGACATACGAGGACGGCACGACCATGTATCTCCCACGAGGCCTGATTGCACACCTCTACCAGAGCCTTCTCAAGCGAAACCATGCCGCCGCTCCGCCAGTTCTACTCCTCGTTGCGCTCGAGCCCGACGCGCTGTGTGCTTGCCGGATCCTGACCGCGCTGCTCAAACGCGACTACATACCTCATAAGATCCAGCCCATTGCCGGATATGGCGATCTGTCGAGGGCGGCGCAAGATTTAATACGTCCTATGCGAACTACAGACGGCGGAAGCGGAGGTGTCGTGGTGTGTCTGGGTGTGGGTGGCATGGTGGATCTAGAAGAGGTTTTAGGACTCGATGTCGATGAAAATGGGCAGGGCGGTACTGGAGACGTCGAGGTCTGGGTCATGGATGCACGACGGCCTTGGAATCTGTCAAACGTGTTCGGCGCGCCTCTCAGCGCTGATCCAGCAACGGGCGAGCTTGTGCGGAGACAGGCTGGTGTGGACAAGGGCCGGATATTACAGTCTTATCAATCGGGAAGAGGAGGCATTATAGTGTTCGACGATGGGGATATTGAGGAAGAGCTATCAGCTGAACGAGAAGCCTACTGTGCTCTGGAAGAAATGCCCGAAGTCGGCGAAGGTGTGGAGTCGGAAGACGATGACTCTGACGACCCAGATGAGGAAGACACGCCTCAATCAGGGCAGGCCCCAAAGAAGAGGAAATCAATGAGTGACCAGGACGACTCTGACGAGGAAATGTCTGACGATGAGCGTCCCAGACAAAGACGCAGAAGTAATTCCGTATGAGTCCATTGTCCTTACTTCACACGCCTAGACTGACTGTTCGCTTAGGGTGGTTCAATACCATCATCACCAGAACGAAGACCAGAACGTCGAGGGTTAGTCAGCATAGCTAACAGACTCGGAGGATCGTCCGACTTCTCACGATCAGACTCTCGTAGCCGGTCGACGTCACCCGCGATTGCTATACCCAAGGAGAAGTCCGTCAAAACTCTACGCAAACAGCTCATAGCCATGCGGGACAAATCCACAGGAGTGCTCGACAAATACTACCAGCTTGGGGCGTCATATTCGGAACCGGTCTCTTCGCTCGTCTACTCGTTGGCTTCAGAGCTTGGCCGAGAAGATAACGATCTGCTTTGGAACGCCATAGTCGGCGTAAGCAGTCTCGAGCTTTATGGACGAACAGGAAGCGGTGTGGGCCTGAATCCCCTCTCGGCAGCCGGAGGCTCTGCAGGCTGGAATGGAGACCGAGGAGAGCGCATACGAGCCGTTCTTCGAGATGAAGTTCGTCGGTTGAACCCCGCCGATCTTAAGGATCTTGCCCGCGAAACAACCATAGGGGATGCGAGCGGTGCCATTCCCACCAGTGCTCGGTCAGCAACCGACAAAGCAATACGCCTCTCCCCCGAACCCCGCTTCCTCATGTTACGACACTGGAGTTTGTACGATAGCATGCTCCATTCCCCCTATCTCTCCGCCCGATTACACATCTGGAGCGACGCAGGACGACGGCGACTGGACAAACTGCTCGCCAAAATGGGCGTCAGTCTCTCACAATGCAAGCAAAAGTACACTCATATGGATATGGAGTTAAAACGCGGTCTCCGGGAACGACTGCTAAGATTCGCGCCTGTGTACGGCCTCGACGGACTCGTACCACCACCACCTCGAAACGGCGATATGAAAGACGGCTGGGGCTTCGTCCGCTGCTGGGGCTGGAAAGCGTGCCTCTCCGCCATCGACGTCGGCGTCATCCTTGGTGCTATCCTCGAAGTCGGCGACGCAAAATCACTCAACCAATCCTCCTTCGACACCTCAAACTTCATCAGCGCCCAAGACCATGCCGAGATGACCGCCAACAACAACGCCAACGCGTCCTCCGAATCGCAACCCGGCCCCACAGCCATCGATGCCCAAGAACACATCACGGCCCGTTTCTGGACCGCCTACGACGCTCTCAACTCGATCGACCTCGTCGTCGACCACATCCCCACAGCGCAATATCTACACAAAGCCATCCTCCGCACCGGCACCACGCTCATCGAAAAGAAGCAAATCCGCCACCTCCGCGCCTTCCGCATGGCCGTCGTCAAAGAAGGCCCCGACGTCCAACTCTTCACGCACCCCGGCGCCCTCACCAAACTCGCCCTCTGGGTCGCCGAAGCCATCGTCGAGCTCAACGGCACAAAGGGCAAGAACCGCGGCTCGGAACTCGTCATGGCCGGCCTCGACGACGTGCGCGGCCTGTACGTCGTCGTGGGGCTCGGCGGCGGCGGCGCCACCGAGTCGGCCAAAGAGCGCCTCGTGCGCCGCGACGCCCGCAAGAAAGACCGCGAGGCGAAGAAGGCGGCGAAAGCTGCTGAGCGCGCGCGCAAACGCACCGCGCGCATCGAGCGCAATCTCGCGGCGGGGCTGGACGAAGACGAAGTGGATGACGAGACCGAGGACGAGGACAGCGAGGACGACGACGGCGCGAGTGACGACGCGGAAGAAGAAGAAGAAGAAGAAGACAAGGAGCGCGGGTCCGGCCGGAATCGCTTCGGCAATGCGTTTCAGGAGGTGGTGCGCGAGACGGGGGCGCGCGTCCGCATGGATAGCTTCGAGGCGTGTGTGATTGAGATTCGCAAGGAGGACTTGACGGGGTTTTTGGAGCGGTTGAGCATGAAGGCGGTGGTGGGGTGAGTGATTATGTGTCCGGGCCCGCTTTTGCTTTGCTTTCGACTCTATCTCTCTCTCTGTGTGTGTGTGTGTGTGTGTGTGTGTGTTCTTGGTTAGGCTCGGGTTGGGCATCCGGCTGTGGGCGTTGTTGCATGTTGGCAATATTTTGTGATTCTTCATGTTTCGGTCGGTGTATGGATTTGGATCGAAGGGCAAGCGTTATTAACTTCCAGGCATTTTAGCAGACAAACAAATCATATTTTCTTAGCATCAATCAATCAATCAATCAATCAATCAATCAATCAATCAAATACACATCAAAACAGCTTTACATATACTCATAGGTCCACTTCATTGGCACTGCAACAACAAAAAAAACCATGCGTAGAGAAGAAGAAGAAGAAGAAGAAGAGGCATGCATACATACAAGAATGAAGAACCCCGAAAAATACTGGTATCACTAGAACTAAGAAACCCCACATGCTCTCCAAGGCAACCCGGCCTCGCTCTCGCACCCACCACCATCTCACTCCTGCCCTTACGCCCGAAGAACAACGAAAAAGCCCAAACATCAAATCCCGACGGGCCTCCTCACCTCCCTTTCTTCGCCATCGTCAACCACGCCTCATCCCCCGACTCACTCCTCGGCGTCGTCGGCGTACCAGGCGCAGATTCATCACTGTCATATTCATGCGTGCCCACCGACTGCCGCCTCGACACATTGCGGCTCCGCATCTTGGAGCCCACGCGCTTGCTAACCTCGTCCAGGGCCTCTTTGCCGTCAATCTTACTGAACGGCTTGAGCTGGAAGCCGCCGAGATTGGCGTGCGAGGCGGTTCGCGAGCGAGACTTCTTGGGCGTCGAGGGCCGCGTGGAGAAGAGCTCCATGTTGGTGATGTCGTGGAAGGATTCGCTTCGCGAGAGGAGGTGGTGGTCGTGGTCGTGGTCGGAGGAGGTGGGGGAGGCGGGCAGGTCGTAGGTTGAGACGGCGTTGCCTGCTTCCAGCTGAGCGGCCTCGTCGCCTTTGGAGCCCGGTGTGGCCGACGGGGAATGGCTGAAGGGATCGGTGATGATCCTGTGGTTGTGGAAATCGGGGTACAGTTCGGGGCCGAGGGTGTTGATGATGTCGTTAACAGCATCTGAGAGCTCTTCACGACGCTTCTGGAGCTTCACTAGCTCATTGTTTGATGAAGGGGTCATCATTCTGATGAGGGGGAGCAAGGATTTGAATATGTCCATTGCGCTTTCTCCGAAGCGCAGGGCTGCGTAGGTCGTGGAGGGGAGAATGATGGCTTGAACCAAGACGAAGAGCGACAGAGGAATGCCCCGGGGCAGATATCCTTGAATGCCGTTGTGAGAATACCAGTACGTGAAAATGACGATATACCAGGTGTAGGCTAGCGGGGCGACAGCAAGAGCAACGAGGAGTTTCCAGGTGGCCATTACGTCGCGAGCCTGAACCTTCACGGTAGAGGCAGCGAGGGCTTCTCGTGCCTTCTTCCTCGAAATGACTTTCGTAGCGACGAAAACCAAACTAAATAAACCGGTCCCGGGAAGAACGAAGATGAGTAAGGTACACAGTTTGATCAGCCGGTACCAGAATGCAAAGAAAACTTCAATTATGTTCTTCTTCGCATACTGGACTTGGTGATCCCGGATGTTGAGGGCCAGAAGACGCTTGTTGTATGCGATAACCTCCTTCTTCAGTTGGACAATGCGGGGGTCATCCTTGTAGTGAGCATAGCCTTTGATGAGACGACGATTGAGTTCGACAATCCGAGGTAGTGGAAGCTTAGTACCTTTTGGATTGTAAAGACGACGAACGGCCTGGATTAACTACGTATTGTGTCAGCTTCACTCCTTTCCTATATGAAGGCATACGAACCATGAGAGTGTCGTAGTCGGGCGTCGTGACCGTCACCGTGTCCAGACCCTGTCGGACTGTTTCTAACAGCTCGCCAATAGCTTCACGTCTTCCAGGTCCACCCGCAGTGAATTTTTGAGCAAGTTCCGCAGGTACGTCTATTGCATTGCCGAATTCGATGACAGCCCTCGATCGGAACTTATGGGCGTGGAAGTAGTTCATGCCAACAGGGATAATCTTCAGGCCACAATCGTGTTGCTCCGCAACCGTGCCCAGTGCCATGACGGCGACACCAGCTAGGCAAAGTCAGAGCCAAATCACGCTTCATAAGAGCCCAGGGCTTACCTTTGAGAGGGAGCAGATCAGTGCGGTCGTGGCTACCGCCTTCAGGAAAGATACCAACGCTTCCACCCCGATGGAGCACGTTATGGACGGCGTCGTAAACGTCGGACTGGTCAAGCTTGGGTGCAACCTTGAAACTAATGCCTTCGAAGCCGGGAGCAGTGCCGCTCTTGGCTGCAGCTCCATCGACGAACTTGCCAGCTTCGGTCATGTCGTTTCGCCCAGTCAACTGTTGCATCGCAATGCCTCCCTTAAATGGCCGCTTGAGCCTCAACTCCTCCGGGCCCTTTATTTCTTGAACCTCAGCACTAGCCGATGTATCGTTCACTTTCGGCAGCACAAGTGTCCCGCCAGGCTGGAAGTCTGCGGCCTCAAAATTGGTATCGATACCGCGGATGAGGCAAGGGTCGTTGATCGGGTCCGGGAGATAGATCTTGCCTGCCGCTGGCTTCGTCTTGTCCATAGCTCGCCCCACAGGCACCGCACCCGTCAGTCCTGCCATGGATCCCACGAACTTCCGCTTCATGGACTTCTCAGCAATCAAGATGTGTATCCGGCGACGTGACTCCTTTCTAACAACGCGCATCAGGATGAGAGGGTCGACGAACTGCAACATATCAGCATCTCGTGTCGCTGCTCACGGAAGCCAGTCCGCTGCGTACCTGGTTGGCGTGCGGAGCGCACACGAAGATCACCGGCCCCTCCTTGGGGATTTTCCAACTGCTCCTGGGATGCACTTCGCGGAAGAAGAGCTCCACCAATATGGAGAAGACCCAGAGGAAAGCATCGTACACATATTTGTTCATGCGACCCACCTCCTTCTTCTTTGGCGCCATGGTGTCTGAGGCCCACGTAGGCTGCCTTATTCCTTAAAGGGCTCGTGCAACGACTTCGGAGGGCGGGGAGATGTACGCTCAGGTGTGGGCAAGCTGGAGTGATAAACGAAGGCGGGGCGGAGCCGTCTGGGGGCGCTGGGTCTCGGTTCTGTCTGATAAGTGAATCAGAAGTTGCCCTTGTGTACGATGTCTTGTTGAAACGGTGTCTTTGACTTGCCTCTGCTTCGGTCCACTGTCTCGCTCGGCGTGCGTGGTCCTCTGTGGAAGCAGCACGATGTCAGCCCATGGCATGAACGTGCCTCTCCGCGCGCCTGCCTTTTGCGCGAATAAACGAACACCGGGAATCGCGGCTTCTTCTGCCTCGGTAACTTTTGCGCGTTCAGGACGCTGCCGCTAAATATGTATGTTCGAAGGTCGTGTCGTTGAGAACCGGACGAGAGGGGACGCGGGAACCTGGGAAGAGCGCCCAGCGGCGTCAAGCAACTATGACAGGTGTGGTGGCCACGGCGTTTTTGTTTTTGGCGGGGCATGCACGCCGCAGAACTTGATGCATGCTCCGATCCGACTCCGCCATGCAGTAGGTAGCTGCTGCTGCAGTTGCTATCGAAAGCCATGCTCCAATCCTGTTTGGATGTATAGTGTGTCCTGTAGGCGGTAGGCCAACTCCAACGACAAAAGACGGCACACGATACGATCACCGATCGTTTCTTGGCTGGCGAGGGTAGAGGCACAGTCTCACATTCACAAAACAAGAACAAACAGAGTGGAAATGTAATAGGTATTCTTCATTGCAATCACGTTTGGAACATGGCAAATTATATTGAGAGAGCTCCATATCATTCATCTACAAGATGGATATGCTGATTCAGCTAGCGGGCGCGGTGCCAAGCCATGGTGTCTAACGCCTCGAATGCAAGTCGCTCGCAGATTTAATTGTGGAAACATGTATCTACAGAAAAAGGTCCCACATAAGGGATTACAGAAAGGAAGCAGGCGACTTTTGTGGAAGTGGCATGGATAGAGCCATATTCAACAGACTACAAAAGTGCAGCCATGAATGCAACGACAATCGCACCACCCAGCATCGACACGCCTGTCATTTTCACCGCTGCGCCGGTGAATTCCTCGGGTAGTGGCTTAGTTGAGTTGGTAGGCGGGGTGACCGGTCGACCCGTTGTAAACGGAGGCGAAGGAGGTGGGACTACCGGTACCGCAGTTGGCGCAGTAGGCGGCAGGTAAATCGTGGTCGTTGAGGTAGGTGTGCAAGTGCACGCACCTCCGGTTGGCAGAGCCTCGCCATATTGACCATCTGGCTTGGCCGTAGCTGTACCGTTTGAAGGCGAGTTGGGGTTGACAGGAACTGGCGCAGAGCTGGCATCAGGGACAGAGGGAGCACCAATGGAGCTAGGAGTCGAGGGAGCGCCAGTGGAGTCAGGAGTCGAGGGAGCATCGGTCGCTGAAGGTGTCTCAGAAGCGGGGGCGTCAGATGCAGGCGCGTTAGAGGAAGCTTCACTAGACGATGCGGATGATGCTGCCGGGGTCGAGCTCGCTTCAGGGGTCGGTGTCGGTGTCGGTGTAGAGGAGGGCTTGGGCTTTGAGTCTCCGCCCTTGCTAGGGAGGACGTTCTGTTTTATCATCAAAAGTGCCTGAGTGACCTCCAGCGCGGATAGCTGCTGGCCTACACCGAATGTGCCATCCCAGCTGCCTGTGTACCACTTCGAACCGCAAGTAATGCCGTCCTGTCCGCCCGAGCAGGACTTTGCCGCAGCCACAGCCGACGTCCTCAGGTACTTGGTCACCTTCTCCTTGGTGAACGGGGCCATGATCGCACACTTGGCCATCATACGTGAGAGGTACGCCTTGAAAGATTGTTGATCGATGTTGCAAACGCGGCCCTTGGTGCCGGTTTCGCATGCCGGCTCGTACATGATATCAACCGAGTTGTCGTCTGGCTTGAAGAATATGCCAGAACGGTCGAGGAAACCCGAGGTACGATCCTTCCAAGCTCCGTCGCCGTTCGTGAAGTCGTACATGAATGCCGACCCCTGCAACATCATGGCATTGTTGTAGGACCATTCAGTCTTGTCTTTCTTCTCTTCTGCGCAGTCGTTCCTATCATCCGCACCGTCAAAGACCTGGAACTCGTCGCCGATAAATTTGACCTTCTTCATCCAGTCGTAGATCTTCACAGACCAGTCGGCGTAGTCCTGATTACCAGTATAGCGGGCCAGACGTGCGCCTAGTGCGAACACAGCGCCATTAGAAATGGAGTTCTTGTAGTTGTAGCCAGCAGCGCTGTCGGGGTAAATCTGCCACTTCAGCCCTCCACCGCAAGAGGATTCATCCCACCGATCAACAATACTCCTGAAGCCCTTCTCCGCAACCTCGAGGTAAGAAGCTGGCGCCTGCTTTGGGTCCGGGAATTGATACTCGAGAGCTGACATGAGCGCAAGCAGCCAAAAGGCCTGGTCGTCATTGCCCTGTATGCTGGATTAGACTACCTGCCAGGTGTAATGAGAGCGGGGACACGAGCTTACCTCTTGGTCCTTTCGCCACGGGAGGACAACGTCGTTGTTCGGACCATAGTTCGCAACCAATGCTTCAGTCAAGGTCTTGACATGCGACTCGTCGCCGGTGCACTGAGTGTATTCGATCATGCCACCCCATGCTGCGCCCGCCGCCCACCAGAAATGGGGTTTCGGGAAGATGCCTATCTCCTCCTTGGGCAAGTCGGTAGCATTATTCTTATAGTGGGACATTAGGCCATGGGCGTACGCCCTGGTGACACTCTTGAGGGAGGCTGGAGATGGTCAAAATCGGATGCGTCATTCATTTTAGAAAACCGACTCACCTTCGTCGTCAGGGTTGAGCTCAATTGCACCCACCAAAGCTGACAAAGGAAGGAGCACAGCCCCGAAAGTAGAAATGAACCTCATGATGCAAGCAACGAGAGGAATAAGTAAAAAAGAGAAAACCGTAGAGCTTCTTAAAAGAGTGTGGGGCTTCGATGAAGCAAAGGAAAGCAGCCGTGTGAAGGAAAGCAGCGGAGTGAAGAGGCCATGATTGCAGCCGGGCCGCCCGATAAATAAGACTCACCGTGTTGTTTGCCCACAGACTCTCCACTCACCGCCGTGAAGAGGAACAAGCTCGCCGGGGAGCTCGCGCGCGGCACCCTTGTCACCCGGGCCCGATGCGGTAAGGCGCAGGTTTCGAAACGCAGGAATAAGAACGGACAGAGCCAACCAGCGCCGGCCATTGTGTTTCACACCACACTGCATCGCTGCCAACCTCACCAATATCCGCCTCGGAGTCCTTCCACACGCACAGAGCCTGTCAGCTAAACGCGCTGGAGGGCGGGAGGCGCCGTGGCATCATTCGCCAGCCGCCACGTCGACCATGTCATTGGGAGTGAATAGCTCTGGGCTTGCATTTCCAGCTTGGCCTCTACTCCACCGGGCTGAACTTCTGACCACCAGCTGGCAGCACGACTCGCTGCTGTCATAAGAAGAAGCCGCGTTCCGAGTCTGTTGGCACGCTGGTTTCCGGCTCCGATACTTATTGACTTTCGCCCCTTCATCAGCCAGGACCGTAGGACGCCTTACCAACACGAAATGCGAATTTCAGACCCTGGAAATCAAATCTGTGCCACAGTGGCAGTGGCTCCCCGTCCGTGAGCAGGCAATCCGTCGGATCCTCCCGCACTCCTTCATTCGACCTCAGCCTCATTTCAGGGGATAGCTTGGCAACAAAGCTCAAGCTATCGATATTAAGGTCTGTCATGATAAGAAAAGACAAGAGACCTGTGCGGGAAGTGCGACAAAGATGAGCATCCACTCTGCTGCTCCCTCGCATGTTGTTGGGGGCGTGTTTAGTTGCCTCGCATCAAAGCGCAGCCGAATCTCGATAGACAACGCGAGAAAGGCCTCTTATGGCTATACGGTGTCGGGTCTACCTACTGGGCTCGTGCTTTGAGGCTAAAAACAATGCCGTGTCTTGGGCGCTTCGGATGCATGTCATCGGGATTCACAAAATGCACAATAGGCGTGCTGCTCGCTAGGCCTCGGACTTCGTCCAGCTTACTACTTGTTGACGATAACTTCCAAGCGAGAAACGTATAAACATTCCTTCGTAGTCGCGGAAACACCGCTCGAGTGTCCGCCAGCCAATTTGGCTTCGATTTTGAAGTCACAAACTCAGCCAGTCTTTGTTCGTCCGTGATATCTCACGAGACCCGACGGAGGAGACCCCCAGCAGGTCCGAATTAATCATGAATCCCATAACCATGCACCATGGGACCTCGAGTTTCCCCTATCCAGAACACCGGATATGCCGCCAATGCAATCTTGAGCCCGCCGCCCTCAATTTGTAGAGTTCCCTAACCTCTTCTCCTTCTTCGCCTTCTCGCTGTCTCTGAGTTCGGCGAGTTCTTCCTTGGTAGAATTGTAAGAAGCTGCCACTTGGTTGAACGGATTGTCAGGGTGTTTCTCGAACTCCTTCCGGATCTGATCGATCTTCTGCTGTCTCCGTAGCCCCTTCTCATCCTTCATCTCGTCGAGTCTCCGCTCCTCGTATACCACATATGCTGCCTTGAATCTCCTCTCGGGATGTCGCTCGACCTTTTCGCTCTCCTTGCCCGTGAGACTCAAAGCATCGAGGGCGTTGTCTATGCCGGTGGCGTTGAGCGCTGAGGGCGCGCCGAAAGATCCGAGTGCAGAATCGATGCCCCGGGTTATCTTCTTTTCGGCCTTTTTAGCACCGGCGCCTTTTGGCTTTGCTGGTTGGCTGGCCTCTTCTTCTTTAAGTAGAGCGTCTTTCTCGGCTTTCTTGCGGGCGGCTTCGGCTACCTTTGCGGCGGCAGCTTCACTGATACTTGTAAGCTTGCTGTGTTCCTGAGGAGCTTGACGGCTCTGCAAAACATACGCTTTCGCATTCGACTTTGAACCCTTGTCCCACTTCTGGGACTCTGCGTCCTCGACTTCGCGATCCTTCTGCGCCACCTTCGCTGAAGCCTGGTCGGCCTTGCGAGCTTGCCCCGCCGCCTTTTTGGAGCCTTCTGCGCCACTCTTCTTGCCCGCCATGGCTGTGTGTTGATCGCAGCGGAAAGGAAGAGACAGAAGTAAAGAGCTGCGGACAGTTGGCGCGGACAAGATGAAGAAGTCCCGGGTCGAAGGACTATTGACTCAAAGATCGAGTAAGCGTGGAGTGGGGAGCAGAGGCGGCGAACGGCATAGCGGGGTTACAGTGGCTCCCTGCGCCACTAAGCACGGGCTAGCTACTTTGGGACCGGCAGGTGAGATCAGCACCCCCGCCACTTTTCACCCTGGGCACCATCCTCTCGTCCCCGGCCTGATCATACAACACCCACATATCTATCTTCGTGGACCAACCGTCTGCGCTTTGCACTACACCGCAGTTCTACTGCTGCTGCGCTTCCTAGAGTGGACTCACGCCAGCCGGACCACCTGCTAGTAACACCATTGAAACCTCACTGCTACCACATCTATTCCACCTCAGTTCGTCCAAAGTATTACGGTCTTGGTATACGTTGTTCGTCGGAGCCGGACGCGGGGTTCACACGTACGCACATGTCTATCCAATTAATACCCATGTTTGAGTTTCCGGGGATCCTCCATATTGCATGGTTACAACCGACGTGCATTTGCAGACCTGAAGTTGCAATGGACGTTTACACTGACCAGGAATCAATTGCGGCCGATGTCCTACTAGCCTGACTTGTTGGCTAATCTTAGCATTTTCTGATAGTGGTCATTGCACTTTTATGCTAGATGACGATGGTTCAGAGAGGGGTATATAGCAGGGGAGCCCTCTCTGCTCTGATCTGGCTTTGCCTATCTCTACTATTCATTGCCATTATTGTCTTTCTGGTCGTCCTGTTCAACACATCTTTACCCAATCTCGCATTGGAACTGTCAGTTAATGTTGGATATTTCGAGAGCATGATCTACAACATGTCCACCTTGACCTCTATTCTTCTGGCCGCTCTGGCGGCAACAACCTCCGCATCGGTCCAAGACCCCAAAGTCTCGCCTCGGCCGCCTATGGGCTTCAACAACTGGGCCCGCTTCATGTGCAACCTCAATGAAACACTATTCACTAAAACCGCCGATGCTATGTTAGAGAAGGGCCTACTGGCAGCAGGCTATGACAACATCAACCTGGACGACTGCTGGTCCTTGAAAGAACGCAATTCTAAAGGCGAACTTGAGTGGGACCCTGCAATTTTTCCACGCGGCATGCCCTGGCTAGGTGAATACCTCCACACAAGAGGCTTCAAATTTGGCATATATACGAACTCGGGAAATATGACCTGTGGCTGGTATCCAGGAAGTCAAGATCATGAAGAGATCGATGCCAAAACGTTTGAACGCTGGGGTGTTGACTACCTGAAAGTCGACGGTTGCCATGTCGAACTGCAAAACGGACGCACCAACTACGAAGAATTCGAGTACCGATACTCGCTGTGGCATGAGATATTGACAACGGAGCTCAAAAAGCCTTTCATCTTCTCCCAATCCGCACCCGCCTATTTCTCCCCGAATTTCCATCTCGACAAAAACAACACAGACTGGTACCGCACTATGGAGTACGTCCGCCGCAACGGCGAGCTCGCCCGCCACTCTGACGACATCAAGGTCTACGGCAACAACCCTGAAAACATCTTCGAGCCCGGCGGCCACTGGGAATCAATGATGAACAACTATGGCATGCAAGTCCGCCTCTCCCGCTACCAGTCCTGCGGCTTCTTCAACGACCCCGACTTCCTCATCGTCGACTGGCCCGACCTCTCCCTCGACGAGAAAAAGACGCATTTCGCGCTCTGGAGTTCGTTCTCCGCGCCGCTCATCCTCAGCGCTTGGATCCCGGACCTCAAGGACGAAGACATTGCATACCTTACCAATAAAGACATCATAGCCGTAGACCAAGACGCACTGTGTGAACAGGCAACGCTAGTATCTCAGGACGGATACATTGACGTCCTGACCAAAAACCTCGCCAACGGCGACCGCCTCCTCACCGTCCTGAACCGCGGGGACAGACGCAACACCACGCGCATTCCCCTCGAACGCCTCGGTATCGATGCTCGCGCACCCTACAAAGCTAAAGACCTGTGGACCGGCAAAACAAGCTCCATCCACCACTCCATCACCGCGTCCTTGCGCACCCGCCAAACAGCCATCTACCGCATCTCGTCGTCATCCCACGCGCCCAAATCGCTCGCCCCCGTCCCCACCGGCCAGATCTTCAACACCTTCTCTCTGAACTGCCTCTCCGCCTCCTCGTCTCGCTTCCACGCTGCAGCCCCTAGTTTCTCCGCCTGTAACGCCGCCGATGGGCAGGTGTGGACCGTGAGCGCGGAAGGCCGGGTTCGTCCGCTGTCGGGGAAGAACAGGTGTTTGACTGTGGATAGCGATGGCGATGTTGGGCTGGAGCGGTGTGAAAGGGGTGATAGGGGGCAGGTGTGGGGGTATGGCGTTGCGGGCAATCTGGTGAATAGGGGCGGGAAGGGGTTGTGTTTGGAAGAAGGGGGGGAGGGAGAGGTGCTGGTAAGGAAATGTGGAGTCGCGCTGGATAGGCAGGTTGTGGCGCTGCCGGGCGGAGTGAAGTTGGAGGGGTAGAAACTGCTGTTTTTCTGAAGGGTGAGGAGGGTAGGCCCCCACATAGATAGCTGGAGCTCAGACAATATTCTTAACAGTGAAACAGTGTTCCCGGCATGGAGATAGTGTGCCTTTATCTTTACAAAGCCATGTTATATCGAGTATACTAGCTACTGTCTAACTCGGGCTTGCAGAGGTGAGAGGGCAGGATCACTCACCCGGGTGTGCATCGGAAGCGAATCATGCCAGGGGGGTTGGGTTGTGGGTGTCAATGTACACAAATTATCAACACGTACACAAACACGACGAAAACCGAGTCAAGCCCACAAAAAATGCCAAAAAGCGTCTTGCGTGCATTGCATTGCGTTGCATTGCGTTACATGATGAGCATAAAAATAATATAAATATCTACAATCGACCATCGGCCCCTGTCTAGTCGTGAACCATTCACCCAGCAAACAAAACATGAACGACCGCATCCGGCGCTCCGCCCAGGATCCGACCAACCCAACGATGCGCAACAGTCCATCGAAACACCGCCTCTGCGTACGAAGAATGCAACAACCCTTCCTTCCTAGGAGCAACAAGTGCAAGAAACCCAATTCGAAGACTCCGCGTCCATGCATAAAACGTGACAATGACAAGAGAACAGGGTATGTAGGTATAGAAAACAGAGCACAACAATCAATCAGGGGGGAGAGACGTGAAAAGGTATTTCGTGATGAGGTGGTGGTGATGTGTAGGTGATAGTAATAGGTGAGGATAGGGATAGCGATGTCGATGTCGATGTTGATGTCGTGTTGGGTGTCGGTTCGACAACCCCCTAGTCTATCACGCCATCATGCTCTTGCTCAGATTACTTTTCTGCGGTAACGTGTCTTTCCGCAGCCCGCGTATAACCGCCTCAAGCTTCCGCCGTTCTTCCTGTTCCGCCTACACAACGTTAGTTAGCTCTCCACTCGTCAAACCATCATGACTATGACATCACCAAAAAAAAAAAAAAAAACTCACCCTCAGCGCCTTCAACCCCTCCCCTGTCCGATCCCTCATCATCTTCCTAAAATCCTCCCGCAGCATCCGGATACTGGTCGCACCCATATCGGCCTGCGCCCCCGGCGTCACGCCCGGCCCGGGACTCCTAACCCCAAGCCACTTGACGCGCTCGTCGCTGAGCTCCATCTCCAGCGCCTCTTTCTCGTCGCGCAGCTTGTCGATGTTGGCTTCGAGCAAGTCGCGGTCTCGCTCGTTCTGGATGGCGTCGCGGGTGAGGGCCTCGTACTCGGCGGCCATGCCGCTGAGCTCGGCTTTGAGGTTGCGCTCCGAGTCGCGGGCTTCGGCTTCGGAATGCGAGGCCGCGTCTTGGCCTTTCTTGAGCGCCTCGATCTCGATGAGGAGGGACGAGTTCTTGGCGATGAGCTCGTCGAGTTCCCGCTTGATGGTGGGGTTTGCGACGGATTCGGCGGCGCGTTCGGCGCGCGTGCCGTATGCGCCGTCGAGCTCGGCTTTGGCGAAGGTGAGTTCGGTGGTGAGGCGAACGACTTCGCCTTCGAGGTTGCGTAGCTCTTCTTCTTTGGTGTTGAGAGCGTTGGAGGTTTCGGCTAGACGGGCTTCGGCCGTTTCTTTCTCTGTGGTTGCGGTCCTGAGCGCCATCATAACCTCGTCGATCTTAGCGGCGGACTGAGCGAGTTCAGCTTGAATAGTGGCTGCGTCGACACGAGCGTCGTCTTGAGCGTCTCGGAGCTGAGATTCGAGAATATGGGTACGCTCTTGGTGCTCCCTCAATTGATGCTCGTATGAGATACTACGCTCCTGCGCGTCTTTGAGTTGCGCTTCAAGGCCACTGTTATGCTGTTGCACATCTTGAAGAGCTTGTGTGTCTTCTGCACGCCCATCGAATTGCCGGAGTTGATGCATCGCCCGGTCGAGCTCATCTTCTATATTCTTCTTCTCTGATCTCGTTGCCATGATTTGCTCATTCAGTCGCGCGAATTCGGCTTCTTTCTGAGCATCGGATTTGCTATTAAGTTCGCGCTGCTGCTTGATCTGGCGGAGGAGAATCGACTGCTTGTCCTTGAGCGAGGTGGCACGACGGAACAGCCACTGCACTTTCGAAGAGAAGGCCATGAGCGAGAATTGCTCATTGGCTACGTAGTCTTCGTCGGGGGAGAGCTCCTCATCAGCATCCGGATCATCTGCTAACATTCGACGCCGTTCACGTTTGCGTTCGCGGGCGTCTTCTTCACCTGCTTGCATCATGGACCACAACCCGGTCATTGCAGTTTCGTACTTCTCGGCCTCTTCACTGTTAGACCCCCTCGCACGAAGATCGTCAATTTGCTCGTAAAGTGAGTACTGAAGTTGGCCGATACTGTAGAATGACTCCTCCATGTAGCTAAGTTGCTCTTCAGAACCATTCCCGGAAGTTTCAGGTGGAGGCAATATCGTCTCTCCGGAAGGATCAGTCCTGCTGAGCATGGCGTAAAGTTGATTGTTGATTCCTTCGAGTCGACCTTCAACCTCGGCCGATGCGGAGTTGCTGCCCATATTGGTCTGCTCAGCGACCATATCGCGAAGACCCTGGTCCAAAAAATCCAACTGCCGGTCTACAATGGAGGCATCAAGAGAATCGCCAGAAACTTGCGGGGGAAGGGAATACTCCTGGTTGCGTTCTGGGTTTGCTTGGATAATCAACTCTCTCAGGCGTTCGTTCAACTCTTCAAGGCGTTTCCCCATAGAGCTAATCGCTTGGTTCTGTTGCTCAACTGAATCCGAGTGATGGTGGGTTCCGTTCTGCAGCGCGTTCATAAGACTATCGAGGTTCTCCGGTGATCGGTACAAACTCCTTTCGTCAAAGCTGTCATCTCCATTGGCTCGGTTGCTGCGGCCGTTCTCGTAGGTATAGATACTCGCGGGGCTGTCGGGCCTCTGAACTCCACCGTTTGAAATTTTGGAATTGTGATTTCGTTTGGACGGTCCATTGTGCGTCAACTGCAGCACGCCGGCCGTGTGCATCAAGAGCCGCATATCAATCAATCGCATGCGCGACTCGATTTCCAAAAGCTGCCGAGCGAGGTCTTCGGTTTTTCTGTTGCTAGTGTTGAGCTCCTCGTCGGATGTCGCAGAGTCTGTGACCGCGTTGCTCCCGCGACTGCTCAGCCCTCTTTGGTGTCCCTTATCCTTCTTCGAGGCCAGACGAGTAAGAGACTGCGCAGCATCGCGGATTTTGGTCTCAGTCTCAAATTTCTTTCGCACGGTCTGCAGCCGTGCATCAAGCCCTTTCTGCTCCTGCTTCAGCTCCTCGACCTCTTCCACAGCAAGAATCTCAAAAGCCTGGCTGTCCCCAATCGCAGTCTCAACCAACAGATGCATTGCAACTGGGTCGCTGTTTAACACTTCAGAGTTTCGCTTCTTCACATGGCGCGGAACCTGCTGGCCATTCTCCTGCACTGCCCCTTTGCGCCCCTCCTGGAAGACTTCTGGCGGTGGTATGAAGACGCTGCTGCCGAATCGCGCGGTACTTCGGTAGGCCATGGGGAAGAAGCCAGGGGAAGCGCCTCCGATGCCCGATGGATAGTTGGACGTGGGCGAGGGAAAGTCGTACAGCGGTCGCGGGCTCAGGGCCTCGCCTTGGTATGGATGCTGTGTGCGCAGGCCATTGCTGGTCATCTTAGACGGCGAAACGAAGACGCGTGAAACACGCCGTGGTGGTACGGTGCCCCAAAGGCGTCGGGGCGGAGGCGCAGCGAGAGATCGGACGGTAAGGACGGCGGGAGCGTGGAGGAATAAAATGCGGGAGGCCGAGCGGACGACAACGAGATATCTGGAAATCACGGCGAGCGACGCATGGCGGTAGGGAAACGCTTCGCAACAGAAGAGGGCGCAAGGCGAAGCGTGCGCGAAAGACGGGTGGGCGGTGGTTAGGGGGGGAGTGGACGAGTTTCTTTCTTTCACCGACGCGCCCACCCGCTGCAGCTGGTCACCGTGTCAGGGGGCCGTCCAGTGCCCAACCAGCCAATCGGGCACGAGCAAGGATCCGCCGCAGAAACGGAAGCTGCACGTCTTGGCAGGGCCCGCTAGCGAACCCCACCAGTACGTACCTATTCGTACTCCCACCTGCACCACCCCGCTCTCTTGATGACAATAACAGCGTTGACGCCACTCATGACCGCTAGGGGCTGGACTCCTCAGACCATATAAGCCGGCTTTCCATGTTCGCCGAGGACGAGCTCGCTCTCGGTTCGGCGTCAGGAACATCAATATATTTACTATTCCCCAATTCCATCTACTCGCTGCCCGCCAACTTCCTCAACTGTGACATCCAACGCCTTTGACCTATCTGCTTTTTCCCCTCTAGTCTTCCCAATCTAAGCGGTACGTTCGTTCCCGAGCATGTCATCCAACAATACGAGGCCCGTGTATTCGAGGGACCAGCTCACGCAGTACTTCGAGCGTCTGAAGATACCCGAGAAACAACGCGAGTATGAGGCCGCAGGGTTGAAGCATGACGAAGCTCTCGCCTACCTCACTCTCTTGCAACAGCGCCATCTCGTAGAGATTCCCTTTGAGAACTTGACCCTGCACTATTCGGCCCACCGCCAGGTCAACATCCACCCGCAAGAGTTGTTCAAGAAGATAATTAGTGATGATAACGCAAGAGGGGGCTACTGCATGGAGAACAACTGCCTGTTCGGGACATTGCTGTACTCGCTCGGATTCCAAATCTTTTCGGCCGGCGCCCGTGTGAATTCGAACGGTACATGGACTGGATGGTAGGCAGTTTTTCCTCGATTCCCCACCAGTCGGGTTCATTATGCGCGCTTTGCACCTGTCTAGCGAATACGTATCCTTCAAGCAGAGATGCGTATTAGACCATTGCTATTTTGATGCCCCAGCGTTCACTCTTGATGATTATATCTCTCAATGTGCTATACCCTAACCTGTGTCTAGGGGCCATATGGTCAATATAATCACCATCAACGGCATCAGATACCAGGTCGATGTTGGTTTCGGCGGACCAGGGCCCATCGTTCCCATGCCTTTGGAACGCTCAGGAAGTATCCGAAGCCACATTGAGCCGGCCTCCTCCCGACTCCAGTGGCGTAACATCCACGAGAACAACGACCCAGACCAGCGACTTTGGGTGTATGACCATCGGATCAACGAAAAAAGTGACTGGACTACCATCTACTGCTTCACAGAGCTCGAATTCCTCCCGAGCGATTACGCCACCATGAACTACTTTTCTAGCACGAGTCCGAGGACCTTCTTCACTCGCACAATCATCGGCGAGAAGAAGATAGTGGGCGAGAACGGGGGAATCGTCGGGCAATTGATATTAGGGAATACCGACTTAAAGTGGAGGATCAAAGGCAAGAAAGAGAAGGAGATCCAATTCCATAGTGAGGACGATCGGGTGAATGCCCTGGAGGAGCACTTTGGCATAAAGCTAAGCCAAGTCGAGCGAGAGGGTATCCGCGGGCTTGCATCGGAGATCTCTAATAAGCCTCATGGAGTTTGATGCATGGTTCCTATTGTAATGTACGCAGTAGAATGACAGAACTCTCCACTCAGCCATGTGTGACGCGAGTCGGAAATGTGTATAATTGGCTAAGAACATATGGGTTTCACTGTATGCCACTGACTTAGAGAAATCGTGATTCCATCTGTGGACAGTTAGCTACAGTCCACGGTATGTCGACCGCATCTCCATACCCTCCAGGGATTGTTCAGCTCAAAGCCTGGCGGGGCTTCGGCCTTGTCTGTTTGCCCTCGCGCAAAGCCTGTCAGCCTGCGGTCACGTTCCATCACTGTCTGGGGTTTAGTTTCTGTATCGCATAAGATTTATCGCAGTGGTGTCGCACTTTGCTGGTGGGCTGTTAGCTAGGTCCCAAACTGCACTCCGAGGCCGCAGCTCACTCTGTCCCATGCGTCAAGACCGCGCCTCGCTCTCTTTCCTCCGTTCTGCATCTCCCTGAGCTTCCCGACAGAGACGGCGCTGAAAGCGAACATCTGCGGCAGCGTCAGCGGGAGCCCGGCGCGGCGCGTTCGGGGTATCAACGTACGCCAATCATGATGCCATATGGCAGGAGAGCCTCGAAAGGTACGCCCATGATTGCGAGAGCGTGCTGGGCGGCGTGCGGGGGTGGTGCGGGTGTTTGACGAACGGGAGTGAACAGTGAGGTCGTCGGCGCGGAAGCTAAGAGAGGAGGCGGTTGGCGGGTGCCAAGAGCGCAAGACTGCCCCAACTTCCCAGGAGGCAGCGCACTTCAGACGGCCGAATATCATCCAACACGCGCTTTCCCGAGCCGAGACGACTGTTCGCGGTGTCGCTGAGGGCACCACTTTCACCCGAGTCGCGAACATCCGCGCCCCTGGGCCTTGTTCCGCCAAGAATATTGCGCGTGGCGACAGTCGCAACTCTCCACCTCGTCACAGCAACGGCCACGCGACTGCAGCCCTCACGCATCACCAACCAGCCTCCTACAGCCTTGAGAAGCTCCTCTACGATCCAACCTCACGACATTGCCCTAATAGAGGGACTGCGGCTCACAACAACGCGCTCCGACCTCCGCACGACGCGCCTGCGGTACCCTTCATGACAGCACGTTTTCTGCACTCGTCGCGCGCCCGACACGTGTGAAAACGCTTATATCCTTTGTCACAAAGTTACACTGGCGTTTTTGGTTTCCAAACTGGCGACTGTGGTCACCTTCGCTATGGCGGAGCCCGCTAGGCTCATGGGCCAAACCGCGAGCAACAACGACCTGGAGGACATCGACGCAGACGGAGAGTACGAGATAGACGATGTTGAGTACGGCCAGGCCACAGGAGACGACACCCCGGAGGTAGAAGCACACACCACGGATGCCGACCGCTCGGAGCTCGATGCTGAAGGCTCAGATGTGGACGCCGAGGGTGAAGAGATCGACGATGAAGACGAGAGTGAACCTGTGGGCGCTGTCAAGATGGCGGCACCCAGGGATGCCTTTTCCGAGGACGACGACGACGAACATGACGGTGACGCCGCGGCCGACTCGTATTCTGATGCCAAGACCAGCGACAGCGAAGATTCTCAGTCGGAGTCAGAAGTGGAAAACCAGTGGCACGCCGAGAGCGAAGATGGCGAAGGGCTAGGAAGCGCAAGGACCGACTCCAATGTTTGCATGTAAGTATACATCGGGAATTTCGACTGATATGATACTAATAATGCGACAGATATTGCAACGAGGACGAAGAACACGACCCTAGCCCCGAGTTTGAGGAATATCTGTCTTGTGTCGTGTGTGGAGACAATGGTATGTATATGACATCCGGACTGTTCAAGTTTTACGTTTTCGGATAGCTGACATGATCTGTTCCTGCAGCACATCGGCAATGCGCCCGAGACGCTAACACGCTTAGCCCCGATGACGGTACGTCTATCTACTATTATATGAGCCAAGCAGTCTTGAGCAACTTGACTAATTTTAGCCTCTCTAGATGCAAAACGTTGGCGCTGCACCGCTTGTATCCAAAATGGCCTGGAGGATGAGCATGAGTCCACTACCACAACTTCAGTTACCCGCCGTAGGTTGTCGTCGGTGCCCAAGCTGGCCAGAGACCTCCTGCCTTCGCATCGAGGCACAGACCCAGGTGGTCACTCGGTGTTCAATGACTTAATCCTCCCCGATGATCCCATGGACGGGTCCAGATCGCTAAGGAAACGAAAGGCCTCTGACGAAGACGAAGTGATTCCCTCTAGACAGACGAGGAAGAAGCGACGTTCTTCTGCAGCCTCGGGCACGTCAATCACAGCGACATCGCCACGTGCCCGGTCAAGAACTGCGGCAACAGAAGGCAATGAAACTGACGATGATGCACACCACAGCACGTCCGATCATGACTCTTCTCGCATGCGGTCGGTACGCACTCGCCGATCCGCACCGAAGAGAACTGACAGACGTCCGTTGGCATGGCTCGAGGATTCACCGGTCCCCAACCTTCATCCTCCCAGCCTGGTTATAGTTTTCCACCTCAACAACGAAAAAGTCCAAAAGATCGTAACATCGAAGCCTAAAAAGAAGACACTGACCGTGGAGCAGGAGAGACAGGAACGTCGCCGCGAGAGGGACAGGGAACGTCGCGAGCGAAATCGAAGGGCAGCTCAGCAGGCCCGAGAGGAAGAAGCGCCGCACTACCCTCCCGTCCAAGCACAGTATGCAGCGCCATTTTATGGCTTCGTAGGTAAGGAGATCGACGAGAGTAAAAGCAAGCCTTTTGGCGGAATCCTTTCGGAAGCCGACGCAGACACCTCCAAGACGTACCCTACTCAAGCGGACAGAAAGCGCTTCGAAGAAGCGCGACAAGGAGCTGAAGATGAATGGAAGAAGCAGCAGGAGGTTCTCTACCGCAATCAGGAGCCCGTGAAGCCGTCAAAACAATCGGGACCTCCAAGCAAAATCAAGTGCATCAATTTTGGAGGTTGGGAAATTGACACCTGGCATGCAGCTCCATATCCGGAAGAGTACAGCAAGAATAGGATACTCCACATTTGTGAGTTCTGTCTGAAGTACATGGCCTCGGATTATGTGGCATGGCGGCATAAGGTAAGCATGGTCCGTCAGATCCAGTACGCACTTATGCTGACAAACACCAGCTCAAATGCCCAGCGAAACATCCGCCTGGCGACGAAATATATCGTGATGGCAATTACTCTTTCTTCGAAGTTGATGGGCGAAAAAACCCCGTCTACTGCCAAAACCTCTGTCTGCTCGCAAAATTATTTCTTGGCTCCAAAACCCTTTACTATGATGTAGAGCCATTCCTCTTCTACGTCATGACCGAAAACGATAACTACGGCTGTCATTTCGTGGGTTACTTCTCGAAAGAGAAAAGGCCAAGCTCTCTCAACAACGTCTCCTGCATCCTCGTTCTCCCTATCCATATGCGGAAAGGCTACGGTCAGTTCCTGATTGAGTTCTCCTACCTCCTCACTCGCAACGAGAAGAAGACAGGAAGTCCCGAGAAGCCTCTCAGTGATATGGGCTTGGTCAGTTACAGGAAGTACTGGCGGCTTGTGCTGTGTAAGGAACTTCTCACCCACAAAGGACCCATCAGCATAACCACGATAGCCGAGCGCACCGGTATGACTCCCGACGACATCGTCTCGGCTCTAGAAGGTCTACGGGCCCTAGTCCGTGATCCTGTAACAAAGACATACGCTCTGCGACTCGACTACGGGTTCTTCAGACAATATATCGAGAAATGCGATGCCGGACCAACCCCAAAGATCAAGCCTGAGAGCTTGGTGTGGACGCCATACGTCATGGGTCGTCTTGGTCAGTATGAAGACGGACCAACACTTCACGCAATACAACAGCGAGATGAAGCAGAGGATGAGGACAGGCCTGCGCCAGAAGAAGGTGTCCAGATGCAAATGGCTGCCAAAATGAACGGTACCTCTAAAGATGGCGCTGCCAAATCACCCGATGAAGAAGCAGGGCCAGGCACTCCTGCACTCCCAGCGGAAGGATCTCCACATGACGGGTCGCCCGCTCCTGGAACTCCCCTTGCAAACGGCTCCATGATCGCAATGGCCGGCTCACAAGCGACCAGTGCTACACCGTCTATTCCGCCTAGTCGATACGAAGTATTCCCACCCATTCCAGGACAGCCAGCTGCGAAACGCCGACCTGGCCGGCCTTTCGGTTCGCGCCGTCGGACTAGTACTCCTCAGCGAAACCGTAACACACCTCTCTCAATGGCCACGGCTCCCGTCCCTCGCTTACAATTTTCTCCCAGCAGACCCATGGGCGGGAAAGGAACACCCTCAATGAATGGGGCGCTCACACCCGGTACGATAAGTGTTCGGCGCACGCGGAGTAATCTTGGGCAAATCGTCGTGAACGGTCTCAATAGCGACGGAGCCGAGGAAGGGGGCGAAGTCAAAGCTATCAACGGAAGGAGAAGCACGAGGAGCTCTACAAAGAGTCCTCGCATCGCGAAGAACGGAAAAGGAAAAGATCGACTTGCCCGCGCCATTGATGACCATCATGACATGAACGGTGATGCGGAAGGCGAGGACGAGGATGCAGAGGGTGAAATGGACATTGACGCCGAAGGAGAAGACGATGATGATGTTATTATGGCAAATGCGTAGTATTGCATTGCTTCCGGTACTCACTGCGCTACTAGTGAGCTGAGAACCCGTCATTAAAATCAACCTCACTTGCGGTCTTTTTTCTTGGCCTTCGCGACTTGTACTTCTCCTTTTTGACGCCCATTGGGAAAGATACCTTGGGGTGGAGTTGGCCATCCGAATATGTTCTAGTAGCATACTACATCAACAAAAGACAAAGTTCTGACTATACGTGATGGGCGGCGCTTCGGTGAGCATTAATCCGGGCATAACGTCGATTGCTCCGCATTTTGTAATCCCGCTGTACAAACAAACTCCTCTCTTGACGTCGACGTTGAGAATTACCCGGCGGAATCTATATGGTCATGATGATGCGACACTAGGTGGTAAGACACGCACCCCACCCCACCCCTCCTGCGGCAATCATCTTCATCTCTCTGCTTACTTTTTGTTCCGCACTTCATCTGCGCCGACTGTATGGCGCTTGGCACTATCGGGGATTTTTGAGTGGAACCTGTACTGGACTGGTCGCGCTAGCGCCTGCTTTTACCCGGGACTTGTTCTTGGAGGTTGAGTTAAGTTGGGGGAACGGTGGGGTAAGGGACTGGTTTGGCTATGGCGGTGACGATGGCGGTGAGAGCAGGGGTCCTTGTGGTTCAAAGAAAGAGAGGCAATCTGCAAGGTTTATGGCTGGCTTGAACTGAACTGAACTGGGGATCCGCAGCTGAGTATTCCATCACTACAATCGGAGACCACGGCAATCGTGTTCCTTCCGCTATCATCAGCTCTTTCTTGCGGGCGGTTCGTTTTCTCGATTTCCGTAACTTGGTTTTCCATCCAAATACTGCTAATTCATGGCTGTATTCCGATCCGAGCTGTGTGTATGTGAAAGACGAAGAGGTAATTCATTACACTTCCTCGAGCTTCAATACATTTCGCAAGTCGTGGTTTGACGACTTAGCGACTTGTCTGTACACTCCCTTCTTCTCCGCTCTGCCTGCCCTACACCGACTTTTCATCCCCATGCATTTAATATTAAGAAAAATGATACGAAAAACCCACTGCCTATTCCACCCTCGTCATCCCTGTCCTCGTCCCCACATTCTCTACGTTCCGCTATCTAATTTACGCATTCTTTGCCGATTCCGCAGGGGTCTGAATAGGTTCCAAAACATTCCTAGCCACTTCTCTGTCTTCTCGCTTCCAGTGATTAATTGTCCGTATGATGTACCCTTCTGCGGAGACCCTGGAGACTGGGCTACGCTTGGCCATGGCGGACGCCTGCATCGAATTGGAGTAGCTGACTTTGCAACCGGGCGATAACTGAGGGGGACACAAGGGGGATTTGGGTAATGATGCTGAGAAAGCATAACGGGGACGTTTTACTTCGTGATGAGCCTTGTCTAAAGCCGCAGATAATTCAAAGATATGGGATGGTGTACTTATCATTCGACTTCGAGTTTGTGATACAAGTGCGTTTTGCTGATGTAGTTCTCTTAGAACGTCTTTTTGACTGCAAATATCTAGGATTTGGTCTAGTCTACCTAAAGAGAGGTAAGCCGTATCATTCATAAAAGCTTACCAGCACATTCTGACTTGCATAGCAGTCTAATGCGTAACAAATCGCGAATCCAGTTTTCGATTTCCAAATTTGCCCCAGGCTGAACAATGCTAGTGTGTCTCGTTCACTGACGTTCCTAGTTCGCAGACGCATACATCGTCAAACTATCAAGCATCCTAACACCTTTGCCTTTTACCCTTGAAGGTAAATTCACAGTTATCGTTGTTAACTCCACGAGCCTAGCAGCCAAACCTTCTTTAGACTGACGCCAAATAGACACCGCTCTTCACCTACAGCAGAGATATTGACTACAAAGCCCGCAAGGCTAGATGAACAAGCTAACTTGACGCTCTTCCTACAAAGTAAAAGCCCTTTAGCCCTCACGCATTTCTTTCTAGTTTTCACTGATGAACTTACTAGAACCACCACGCCTGCATCAGCCCCAATTTCCTCCTGTCTAACATCACTGCGTCGACCACGAACTCGCCAAGCTCCCGCTTCTACCCAGCCTCATATATATACCCCGCCTCTCAGCTTCGAACTCCGTACTTTAGACACCACGCACTGCATCTTGTCCTCCAGCCCTACAAACAACCAAAACTCGCAGTCGTACCGAGCGACACCATAAGCTAAGTCTTCAATCGGGAAAGGGCGTATATGAGCAGAAGCGTACGTGCAGCACAAGATGCGTGGGGCAGTTCAAGAACCAACCAACTAGATCAAACAAAAGTGCGAATCCACGACTCGAAATCTCAGTCACTCCGCACACCCTTCTCTCCAGCGAAAAAAACCGTCCCACAAGAAACACATCCGCAGTGCCACCAGTACTAGTGGCCGGCCAATGCATCACGTCTGCATCGCGCTATCTATGCTGTACTTCCCTTCCCTTTCCCTTCCCTCCCCCTTCCTACATATTCTCAGTTCGAAAAATAGAATGTGCGGCGTCGCACACGCATCGCCGCACTTGCCGGTTCGGATCCGGGCTGCATATCATAGGTGGGGATGCTGCGGGCTTTTCCGAGCGGGCTTCCGCGTTGGTTTGTGCGACGCGCTGGAAACATGACCATGTGCGGTGGATAGAGGTGGCGTCGCGTACGGGATGGGATGGGATGGGGTGGGATGAGGTGGGCTGTGTAGCGGGCGGGCCGGGGTGGGGTGTCGTTGACGGCTGGGCTGCTCTGGGCGAAAACAGACATATCGTCGAAGCGAGGAAACGACAGGATTTGTGCTTTCTCTACAAGATATTTCGTAACAGAGTAGTCTGCTTGATACGAGCGAGCCAGATGGCCACTACCATCCCAAACCCAGCTTAGCTCAGCTCAGCACCAATCGGAAACCTTGAATTTGGTCTGAGCCGCGCTAACGCTCGCCTTATCGATAAGCCACGCCACGCCATCTGAACGACAAGGGAATTGCGGAGCGGGAGCGGGGCTGTTTATCTATCTACTGGCTTTATATGAACCTTTTTGTAGATTTTTTACAAAGTATGTTTATCGCATAAGCGAAGAAGAAGGTATCGGGATTACCGATCACCGATCACGCGTCCTGTCACGTCACGCACGTCACACTTAAACAAACCCTAACTCGCCCACTCAACCCACCATCCACCATCACCACCACAACCATGTTTCCCCTCCTCGCCCTCCTCATCCTCCTCCTCCTCCTCCTCTCCACCCTCACCCTCCCTTCCCTCTTCCCTTCCCTCTTCCACCCCTCCCCCCTCTCCCGCATCCGCATCCCCCCCATCCACCCCCTCGCCCCCCACACCCCCCTCCCCATCCTCCTGATCCGCCACCGCGCCCTCGAACTCGCCACACTGCGCGCCGCCCACGCGCGCCTCGGCCCCGTAATCCAGCTCGCGCCCGCAGAAATCAGCGTGAACTGCGTCGTGGGCGGGATCCGCGAGATCTATGGGGGAGGGTGGGAGAAAGGGTGTAGGGAAGGGGAAGGGTGGTATGCGTTTTTTGCGAATTATGGGGGGTGAGTCAGTCACTTGAGTGTTCATTTTTTGTTGTGTGTGGTGTGGTTTGGGTTGGGATGGGATGGGGCATAGATAGGGGGGGGGTATATTTGTGATTTTTGCGGAGAGAAAAGGAAAAGGAGGAGAGGGAGTTGATTTGGAGTTTGCATCTGGCATCTGGCATCTGGCACCTGCATCTGAATTACCGACTGATCCGTTATGCTTACTATCCGCCATCCATCCATCTAGCACCCCCAACATGTTCTCCACCTCGCGCAACAAACCGCACGCCGCGCGCAAACGCCTGCTCAGCAACATCTACTCCAAATCCGCCATCACCACCTCCCCCGCGCTCCTCGCCCAAACATCATCAATCCTCTACTCGCGCTTCCTCCCCTCCCTGTCCTCCACATTCGACACTTCGCCATCCCCATCTTCGTCCTCGTCCTCGTCCCCGTCTTCGTCGTCTGACTCCGCCTCCCCCGGCACCCTCAACATAATCCCGCTCCTCAGCGCCGCAACCATGGACATCGTAACCGCCTACATCTTCGGCCTAGCCAGCAGCTCCAACCTGCTCCGCAACGCCCGCGAACTAGCCTGGTTTCTCGACCTGTACAACAGCCGACGCTCCTTCAACTTCTGGCCGCAGGAGCTGCCGCGCCTGACGGCGTTTGCGCGCAAGTGGTTCGGGTACAAGTTTGTGCCGGATTGGGTGGGCGAGGCGAACGGCGAGATCGAGGCGTGGACGAAGGCCATGTGCGATGGGGCTGCGCGGGTGCTCGAGCAGCAGCAGAAGCAGCAAGGCGCAGTCGCAGTCGCAGTCGCAGACACGCCCGTCGTGTACCAACAGCTCGCAGCGGGCCTCGCCAAAGAAGCGAGCAAGACCGAGCGAAGCGCGCCGCAGAACGCAGACGCAGACGCAGACGCAGCCGTCGCGCTCGCCAGCGAAGTCCTCGACCACCTCGCCGCCGGCTTCGACACCTCAGGCATCACGCTGACCTACGCCATCCACGAGCTGTCGCAGCACCCAACCCTGCAATCGCGCCTCCAGCACGAACTCGCCACGCTCTCGCCGCGCCTAACAGCCTCGTCGGCGCCCGCGCTGCCCGCGCCCAAAGCCGTCGACGCGCTGCCGCTGCTCCACGCCGTCGTCTGGGAAACGCTGCGTCTGCACTCGGCCATCCCGGGCCCGCAGCCGCGCTGGACGCCGCCGCAGGGCTGCCGGCTGGGGCCCGAGCTGCAGTACCACGTCCCCGGCGGGGTGCGCGTGAGCGCGAGCGCAGGCTTGCTGCACCGCAATGAGGACGTGTACGAGCGGGCGGCGGAGTGGAGGCCAGAGCGGTGGCTGGAGCGGGAGCTGGTCAGGGTCGGCGCCGAGAAGCGGAAGGATATGGAGAGTCGGTGGTTTTGGGCCTTTGGAAGGTTAGTACGTACATGCTGTGATGTGATGCGGTGGTGATCTACCTACCTATATGAACACTCTCCAGGTGTATCTGTTCCGCTAACTTACCATTTGCCATTTAGTGGAGGGAGAATGTGTGTGGGGAGCCATTTGGCAGTTTACCGTGAGTAGTCGTTTACCGATTTCTGTCAGGGCCGCTGAGCATCATCGTATGACGAGCACCAGCTCAGTTCAGCTCCGCTCAGCTAACACGTCTCCCGCCCCTTCCAGAAATGAAGTACCTCCTCGCCGCCCTATACACAAACTACACGACAACCATCGTCGACGACACCAACATCGCCCAGTCCGACGCCTACACGGCGCCGCCAAAGACCGAGAAACTGCTCATCAGACTTACACCGAAAGACTGAGCGTAACCTGTGTTAGACTTTCCAAGGCCGGGGACAACGACAATAATTAATTGTACATGTCATGATCATGTTCTTTTTTTGCTTGTCTTTTGAGCAGGATTGTTACATGCACGTGAAAGCGGGACTAGTAGTGATAAGTGTGCTCTTTTGAGGGGTCCGGTGTCGGATGGGACGGTGGATGGATTGGTTTGGACGGCGTATCACATGTGTGGCTGTCCGCGGGGAGACATCGTGCTTGTGAGCCGTGGTTGCCTAAGGGGCTAGTCTAGTGGCAGCCCATCCAGCTCAGTTCGGACACCCGTCCTGAGATGGGCCAACCAACCAAGTTAGTTAGATAGTCAAGTAGTGGTAATAGACAGATGATGAACATGCAATGAAGTTGTTGCTAGTGTGAGGTTTGCTGAGGCCGACCACCTGATGGCGTACAGACAGGCTGTGCCGTGCGGTTACTTGCAAGGACCCCTCGGTGGTAACAAACAGCGTCTGCTTCACATGCATCCGCCAGGTTACGTCCTTCGTCTCCAGTCGTCTATGTTAGCTTCACGTCAAAAGCAGGCAAATCCGGTCTGATCCTGATCTGGACTCGACGCGGACCTAGACAGAGAGAGAGAAAGAGAGAGAAAGCTCGCTTCGACTTACCCGTGCCCGCTCTCATACAGCCCACATCTGCAGATAGCACCAACACTCCAGCGCGCCGGACGTACATGCATGCTGCGAAGGAGTATTGGTGGTCTGCGTAACCAGTCACAGCGCGCATGCGCATAACGAGCGGCCCCTTGGCCCACATCAAAAGCCCACACTACCCGTCTCCCATGCAGGCCGCACAACAGCTCAGTCCCCGCATGCCGTGATCGCCGGTTCTGGGTTGCTGTGCAGCACTGAGACCCGCCGCGTGGAGTGCCGTCCGCCGGTTAGACAGGACAGGCAAGGGATGGCAGTGCGAGGGGCGTAGATTCGACTCGTCCTCGCGGTGAGACGCGGACTGCCAGTAATAGGAGGCTTTTGCTGGTAACGCAGACTGTGGGGGTGGTATATCGGCGATGTGCGTCGAGACTGCTATGCCCTGCCCCTGCCCCAGAGTCGCAGTAGGCAACTAACGGCGCTATTGTCAAGCGGCAGATGGTTGTCATGATGTGGGAAGAGACATCGGGACCTGGGGAAGAGGGGGCAGACAAAAAGGAGGGGCCAGTTGTGTAAAACACTCTCGCATTGGTCGAAGCTGCTGATGAGGTATATTGCACGGGCGCCCCCGATTAGCCCATTCGGATGGGGCCGACTACAGAGGCACTCGTCACTATAGCTTGATGATAAGATTTGGCACGGGAAGTGGGGATGAGGTCAGGTATCTCGTCAACGGAAGCAGCATAGCTTGATAGCCCACCTGCTTGTCAGCCCGGCAAAATGCTTACTCTCCGCAATTGTCTCATGACGGAAGCACTTTCCAGCCGTAAGATGTCCTGAGGGTCGTAGGTATGCAGTTCGTCACCAGTGAGAGTGTCGAAGACGGGGACACTTGGCCGCAATATCTGCGCGACAGGGACCTGCCAACCAGCGTGGAGTTACCTTTGTAGCAGACTGCGGTTCGTTCTCCACGTCAACCGGGGCGGGGACACCAGGGCAGCGATCCGATCTGAACTGACATGGCTGAAAGCTTGTGAGGGAGGCTCAAGCGCGGCCCACAACGACCTGGCAGGATGCGCTCAGTGCACACGGACCGGATGGGCCCGCGTTATCGACGACAGAGAGCTGGATAGTGGCCTTGCCGCCGGTGTCAGGACAGCCGACAGCGAGCGGCGGGGCGCGGTGGCAGCCAGAGCAGCCAGAGTACAAGACAGCGCGGGAATACAGCCGCTAGATTGGCGGTCAAGCGACTGAGCCGACAGCTCACGAAATTGATTGCGGGCGAGATTAAGAGCGCGAAGAGCTCCGTCGGCCAAGTCGCAGCCAGCAGCGCAGCGACACGATGTGCCGTGAGGCCGCAGCTGTGTGGCGCGGTTGCGGTTGCGGTTGCGGTTGCGGGCGCGCAGGTGCGCACGCCTTTGAAAGTTTGCACGCTGGGGAGGGCAGGCGCGGGCCTGGCTCGTCTGGTGGTGGCTTCCTCTGGCGGGCGGCCCAACACAGCACGAGGGCCCCATCTGGCAGCGGGCGGGCGCGCGCCTGCCGTTGGGGTCGTGGTCGCAGGGCGCGCTCAGAGTCGCAGCGGAAGCGCACAGCTCGGAGCGGAAACCGTTTGGAGGAGGTCGGGTTGGCGTCGCCTCGCCCTGGGCCGTCCTGCCCGCGAGGCAATCTATCGTGTCGCAGGCCCGCGTACGGGACGGCGGAATGGCTGCTCGAAGGCGGCCAGGAGTGCGAGGTTGATGATTAGGCCATATGGGAGCGTGTTGGAGCGTCCGTTGCGCCGTGCAGAGCTCCAACAGGCGGCATATGCAGCCGCACGCTGCAGGTACGGCGGCCGGGCTGGCTGGCGTGCGGGCGCCGTGGAGCGGTCGAGTGCGAGAGAACGGGCGCTGGGACGGCGGACGGTGGACGGTGGCCAGGCGCTGGATTCCGAGGGTGCGTTGTGCGGCAGAGGAGGCTGTTGCAGGCAGAGTGCCGTGACGCGCCCGAACGACGCGGTCCTCGCAGTGGGTGGTGGTGTCGAAGGTCGTTCGTCCCCGGGACGTGATGGCTGTAGGGCAACGGGCCGGGTAATTTGCTGCAGTCCGTAGTCGACGGCTCACCCACCAGACGTGTACGATGTACGGAGCAGTCGTCCACGTCTCCAGCCATCCAGCCATCCAGCCATCGAGCGCGGCGTAGCTAAACGGCGTGACGGCAGCGAATGGGGGTGTGGGTCGTGGTGTAACATCGTAGAATATCTCAAGCGGCGCACCCTCCCCCGGGCGATCAGGATGCGATCAGCAGCAAGCCCAAACCTTGCACCCTTGCCCTCACATCGCGCCCAGCCACCGCCAGCTCCAAACGGCCAGTTCGAATCGAGACTCTCGACACTGCTACCTACTCACTCCGCACTCGCCGTCTCGCCGCAGCGCCGCACAAGCTCTCCAACAACGACAGCACCCATCGCCGCGTGCCGCTTCGGGACGGCTATTCTGCCGTGGCCCCTTGCGTGGTTCCGCCTGTCCTGCGTGCCAGAGTCGCGCGGCCGCCCCCGCTCAACACCACGCTGCGCATCGCCAGCCTCAACCGGGTGCAGCGCGGCGGCAATCAGGGTCAGCACCGCTCGCGTTCCCGGGCGCTGGCCAGCAGCTCTGCGCCGGCCTCTGCCGTGCAACGCATGCATGCACCGCAGGCGACGCCGCCCAGCAACCGTGAGCTCCCATTGCTCTGTCAGTTTGCCGTGCCTCCAGACTCGACGCACCCCCAAGAGCTGAACCGCCGGCGTGCCAGCCGCCATGTGCGTAGACGTGTCTCGTACCACGCTCACTGCCGGCGAGTGGTCGGAATGGGCGGGTGGGCAGACAGATGTCCACCTCGCCATCTGGTGCCTGAGGGCTAGGGACGGGTAAGAGGCCCAGGTAAGTGACAACGAGAGCGGCGGCGTTGAGGCCTGGGATATTGGGCACCAACGGAGGATATATACGCTCTCTCTCAAGTAAAGTAGTTGCAAAGGCTAAATTCCGAGTGCTCTTTGGGTGTTTTCAGGCCTGTGGCTGCAAGTCCTGCATCCGCATGCGACCCGAGTCCCCCGTTCAACGCCCATACCGCCCCTCGAACCTGGGATTGCCGATGAATCGACGCACGACTGGAGACGTCCCCCACCCATGCTCTGCCGCCGCCGATTCCGCCTGTGCAGCAGAAGACTGCTCGCCGGCCAGGCTGCATGGGTCCCCCTCGCTGTGGTAGAATGTGACAGCGGTTTATTGTCCCGTTCTCTTCAAAGCCGGCCTTGGCGGGTGGATGCTGCCTTCGCCCACCGCGAGCTCGACATGTCAATAGAAAGCCCAGCTGCATCTTGTTTCGGTCTTTTTGGCAATCCCACCCTGCCCTGCCCTGCCTCCGCCCCGCCGTGTCGTCTTCCACCCCCAGATGTGCATCAGCGGGCTCGACGTCCTTGGTTGATCGCGTCTCCGGCACTGCGCTGACCACAAACCGTCCTGTCGTTCTCGCCCGTGACACTGCAACTGCCCAGGTGGGCGTCTACGTCTGTCAGAGGAGCAAGGACCAATCCGCCGCCGCCAGCTGGACGCTGGACATCGGACGGCAAGAGTCGGGACAGACTTTGGGAGGGAGAGACCAGACGGAAGCCGAGCTGCCTTGGGGCCATCATTGGAGAAAGAGCTGAATGTCCGGACGACTGTTACTGGCGGAGCTATAGCTCACACTCGGCGTCGACGCCGGCGCTGGACCACCTAGCCCGCACACCAGGCGGCGGAAGGCCTGTCCGAAGGGGCCGCGAAACCTTAACGTCAAGCCGTGACGTTGAGTTGAGCCAGGACGGCGCCCGTTGAACGCCGGACTAGCAGCAAGGGCAGCGGGGTAGCGTCGCTGGAGAGGAGGCGGAGGCGGCAGCAGGACTGGTGGGCCATAGGTCGACGACTGTGGAGAGGCCGGATCCCCGTAGCACCCTCGCTCGAGCACGCAGGTCCACGCAGGCCACGATCTTCTCCATCCCATCCAGAGGACACGTCTGTCTGAGTCGGCCACGGCATCTTCTTCCGTTTCCGGGGAGCCTCTGCCGCTGGCTGCTGTGCTGGAGTCGACGGCGTCTCGAGCTCCCGTCTCTCCGGCTTCGGGCGTGACCAGCAGCATTGGATACTGGAGACAGCCGATTGGGGGTCGCAGCCAGAGTGGAGCCGCCGGTGCCGGCATCTGGGTCCATCTGCCTCGCAGGAACCACGGTTCGGCTGCGCAGCCGGGCAGCAACGGGCGACGGCAGCGCGGGCGCCTCAGGCAGTTGCAGGTGCAGTTGCAGTCTGCAGTCTGCTATGCCCCGCGGCGACGGCGAGCAGTAGCCGACGTTTTCTCGAGCCCGCCGCCAGCCCAGGTTGCAGGTTGCAGGTTGCAGGTTGCAGGTTGCAGGTTGCGGGTGGCGCATCGCGTTCCCGGGGGCAGTTCTGCGACGGCGACGGCGACGACAGCAGCCGCAGCCAAACCGCCACGGCTCCGTCCGCCGCCGACCGGTCTGTCTGCGAGGGGGCTCCATCTGCACCCAGACCGGACAAGGCGTGCGTGCGTGCGTCGCGGGGTCGAGGCTGTGGGGAGCAAGCAGTGAAAGCAACGCGAGTGCCCTCTCCCCGTGAGACGCCACCCGCTCAGGGGCTGCCGCCGCCTTCTTATAGCAGCCGCTGGCCGTGGCATTGCTTAGCTATATCTGCCTGCTGTGGAGTCTCGATAAAGTCCCGCTGAGCGTCTGAGCGAGTGTGAGGGCGGCCGTCGACCGTGGCCACGGCTGCCCCTTCCCCCTCCACCGTGGAAGGCCCCAACCGGCAACCTCCTCACGCCTCCACGTGTCCGCGCTGCTGAGGCCGTTCTTTGTTCATCGCCTTTCCCTCGTCGGCCACTCGTCGCCGCGGCCAGTCCCACTCTCGCTACCCGCCAGAAGCCCGCACTCGGCCGTCCATGCCCCCCCATCGTTTATCGAAAGCAAGACAGCACACAAGCCACCGCCATTTCTCCCTCAAAGAAAATTTGCAGCCTCGCAAGCGAAGACGCGTCCGGGTACAAAGCTGTTTCTTCTGACCAGTCCCCTCCTGCATCCTCTTTCTAACATCCATCTCCACGCTCCAACACCACCGACTGCCGCCTCAGACTCAGACTCAGACCTCAGCCCGTCTTGTTCGTTACCACGGGGCTCACTCCCAGCGCCTCTGGAAGTCTAGTTCCGCAACGTTTCGGGCTCCTCGTCTCTTGGTGGTCCTTCCCCATTCTTCCTCTTTACCGTCCAAACTCACCACTCTTACTATCTACCTACCGAGGAATATACAGCGGGGCCTCCCACTGTGAGGTCATCCTCTCCATATGTACCACTACAACGCCACCCAGCTCTACCAGCAGCCTCCTGCCCCCGTGCCGCCTCCTGTCCCGCACTTGCAAAGGTACGACAAGAGCTCTTACACATCAAGCAGACCTAGACTAACAGCTGCCTCTTAGCCATGACATCGTGTTGACTCTCCGACAAGAGCCTGACGTGGCGCTGGTGGCTACGGATGCCAAGGGCAAAGGTGAGCATCCTTCAGCCGTGTGGCAGTCCCCTAAACACACCCCACTGACAGTCAAAGAACGCAAACCAGTCGACCCGCCGCCCGTCGTCGAGATCAGAGTCAAGTCGATCACGGATCCTGCCCAGTAAGTGGACCCCGGCGTGGCACCACCACCTTCGACTAACACTGGCAGGCATTTCCTGACAAGTCCGTACTTATTCATGACTTGCAGTCTGGCAGATGCTGTCACCAAAGAACCATTGGATAGTATCGCGAGCCGTTGCTTGTGCGGCTCTCTAGTATCATCGTTGCATCGGCTAAAGGATACCGACGATAAAGATGGTGGCTTCTTCGTCTTCCCAGATATCTCAGTGAAGTTGCTGGGCCACTACCGACTACACTTCAGTCTCTTCGATCTGCACAAGTGAGTGTACCCTTGCATTACCCCTCAGAACATTGCTAACCTTACAAAGAGAGCATCACCAAGTACAATTTCTAGGTTCAGTTGATTCTAAAGTCTTCCAGGGTATGTCAAGCCTGCTTGCCACATGTGCGCGACTAACGTCAAGTAGTATCCTCACAAAAAGATTTCCGAGGAATGTCAGAATCGTCGTCCCTGTCCCGTGCCTTTTGCGATCAAGGGGTGCGGATGCGTCTTCGGAAAGACACGAAGAATGGGTAAGAAGCACGCCTCAGTTTCCAACGAGTCTACAATGCTGACATGGAAAGAAGGAAAAGAGCTTACGCTTCGATTGAACAATCCCCGTCTAACGCACCGAACATCATGCCAAATCCACAACAGCAGTATCCGTATGCGAACGAGATGTCTCCGCCCAGCAAGCGACCTCACTCGGAAATTGAGGATAGGAAAGAGCACTTCACCGACCATAGTGTAGCCTCTGCACCTAGCTATTCTCCCCCGTACGTCTCGCCGGACTATCCTCGGATGCCGTATGGTCTAGGACAAACTTATTATCAGCCACAGGTCTCTGCAAGCCAAGCCCCATCATATGCGGCCCGTGCGAGCGCAGCGACTTACTATGCGAATCCGATGCAACCGGCAACCATTGACGGACGCATGCCTAGCTTGATGTCATTGCAGCAGCGGTTCAACGAGATACAACAACCCTCTTTGTCGCAGCAGTCGTTTTCTTATCCCCTGCCAAGGCTCAACAACCCTTCATCCTTCGGTTTTGGGGATGAGTCGAATACCCTCGATATGTATCGCACGCCACCGAACGTCCCTCTAAGTGAAGATCATCGACCACAGAGCCGCCCGGTTCTGGACTAGGATTTTGATCCGGATATGCAGGTGTACAGGCGTTCACGGCGAGGTTTATGTGGGCATTCCAAAATGGGTTGACGGCGTACGGTGGCGCAATCACCATGTTGTATCGTTGACGCCGCCCAGCTCGGCTTTTCGGGTTTCATCTTCCTTTATACTGGATTTGAGGAAGGCTCTCGTGTTGTATCGTTGACGTCACCCAACTCGGCTTTTCGGGTTTCATGTCCCTTTTTACTGGATTTGAGGACGGCTCTCATGCTGTATATGACTGGGGCTTGTAAAGGCAATGTTGAGGATCTTGTATGGCGTTTATTTTTTGATCAAGCACTGCGACTCTTTTCATGCAGACTCTTTGGTTTTTTTTTGCCACACACTAAAAATCTTTGTAATAGCGGAGCATTGGAAGAGCGCAGAAGAGCACCGTGCTACCACCTCTAGCCTAAGCTGGCTAGTAGGCCTTAATAACTATTATGATATGTCCAATATGTGCCTTTTTGCTGGCTGTGCGTGATGGATAGATGTTTAATGTCATAGAGAGAGCGGCTTTGTAGCTGCCTCTCTCGTCGAAGCGGTGTGTGTGTGTGGTAAAGATGATAGGAGAACTATCCTCTGCTCTGCAGAGACCTGGTACAGCTGTCACCGATCTGACAGTGTTGCTCTTGCGGAGTTGTACTACAGAGCTATGGATACATGTAGTCGTATACAGGGAATACGCGGCTTTGGGGTTGGTGGGTGTGGTATAGGTCCGAGGGGAGCTGTAGGGGCTGGAGGGTAGTGCGCTGGGGGGTGGAGCGGAGTTGTTCTGGGATAGGGGGTAGGGGGTTTGAGGGTGGTTTTTATCGTGTGCATGGATGTGAGTATGTTTACTTAAGGGGTTGGAAGGCGATGCTCGCGGGTATGGTTTCACCTCGCTCATGGATGGCTACTTCAGGGGTTGGAAGTCGATGCTCTCAGCCATGTGCGCATCTCAAGCATGTACGAGGTGATTCGTCTGATCAATAGCGAGTAATCTCGCGCATGTATGTATGTTTACTTGAGGGTCGGAATCTGATGCTTCTGACTATGTTCTCGTCTCCATGTACGTATTTTTATTTGAGTTGACCATGGTGGATAGAGTGGAATGACGGCTTTTGCGATACTTGGAGTGGGTGGCGGGCACCTCCCTTGTGGGATCACTCGCCGAACCAGGACTTCCTAACGTAGAGCTGCCTTGTTGTTCCTCGTTTGGCGGCTGGATAGAGAGGAAGGCGCGAGGATGCGCAGTGTTTGGACAAAATCGTGGCCCGCCCCCGAAGTCTGCTTCTTCTTCTTCACCCATATCTTTCAAGGCTCCAAGCATTCTTTGAAAAATGTCTTCGAAACTATTCCTTTTCTACTGGGGCTTGCTCTCACCAGAGATGCTCCTATTCTCCCTAGTCGGTTGTTACTGGCTCACCTTGTGCTGGGTGCCGGTGATGGCCGTCAGCTACCCTAGCGTCGCGTACGCCGTGAGTGCGGTCGCAATCTCCACGCTCATTCTGGGAGGGACGGCCATCGTCGCTTTCTGGGCACCCGTATACGGCACTCGGAGAGCTGCGGCGGAACAACGACCAAGGACCCTCCCTCACCAGCAGGCCGATGCTGCTGGTGCATCCCAGAGTCTACCTGTACCTCTCACTCCGGGCTTCGACGCCTCCGACAGGTCGAACTGGGGAAAAAGAAAGGGAGGAGGGCGAGAATAGGAGGTCTAAGATCACTGGGTCTCTTTCAATGCCGGTAGCCCCTTGGGGGGCTCTAGCCGGAGGTTGGGTGGTGGTGGCGGCCTGGGAAAAAAGCGAAAGTCATCTGCTTTTTTCAGTCCGCTTTCGATTCGATCACGGCTTTGAATATGGTGAGCTTCTTTCTTCCTTGCTCATGGTCTTGACTAACCTTTCTATAGTCTTCCACGCTGTCAATCGAACACGTACTTGTCATTCGAGCTTCCGAAGACCTTTCAATACCATCGAGTCGAGAACATGGTGCTTGTCGCATGGCTTCCGAAGTCCTTTCACATACCTTCGAGCCATCTGGTTGGATATTCGACATGGCCTCCAAGGGAAATGGACATCGATGTCAGTGACATGGTGAAGCGATATCCGAAGATACCCACACACGGTCTCAGCCTCAGCTTCAACGCTATTGACACGTCAACACCCTCGACATCTTGCTCGTACATCCGATCACCGAAAGCCAAAGCCGGACCAGCAAGGCAGCCCACAGCCGAGAAGTTGGGATTCGTGTGACGGTTCGAGGTCGACTGCCTATGAACATGTTCTTCTGCTGACATGGCTGCTTGGGAAGAGTCAATCAGTCGCCTCCAGTTGATTGGGACTTATACGTCGCGGGCGATATCGGATGCGATGTTGTGGTCTCGTACCTAGGAGTCATCTTGATGAACCATGGTTCTGAGAGTGCGGCTCCACAAAACGAAACACCCACTCAGCTCACGCTGAAAACAAATGAGGCTCTCCGCAGCAAGTTTGAGCTTCGCGAAAACTTTCTCTGTGGTGGTAGGACCAAGGTTGACAGGACTTGGCACCAGTTCGGTCGAATATTTATCTTACACATCCCACAGCCGGCCCTGTGCATCCGCACTTCCAACTTGCATCAAGCCGAGAGACCACGTCCTACACCATCGGCCGTCGCAAGTATGTGCATCGAATTCAGACCTCACGCACACGCGCACTCGCTCACACCGATGCCCACGCTATCGGCCATGCCTCATGCCAGCAGTCAGAGCCCGACATGGCTCCGCTATATGGCGTATTGTCTTTTGTCGATCATATCCGCTACCTTATACCAAGGCCCGTGGGTAGCATCACCAGATTTGGACAAGTTATCTTGGGCCAGCGTGCTGAGGGTTTCTTTGACGGTCGCCTTGATACAAATCACCAGACCCGTCATGCACAACCTCTGCTCTCAAGAACTACAACAAAAGCCATCGGATACTTATCCCTTTACCCTTGGAATGGCCCTTGCCGCATTCCCTGAGCTACTCACCATTCTCGTACAGAGGAGAGATGCTGGCCCGACATTCCCGCGTCCTGCTAATGCACAGGCTTGGGCTATCCATTTTGGCATCTGTTTCCTCGTCGTGTCCGAGTGCGAGTTCTACCGCATCTACCAGGTGAAACAGGATCCCGGCTCTGAAGAGTGGATGAAAGAGCCCGAAATGCTTAAAGCCTGGCTCAAATATGGCTGGAAGAATATGAAACTCGGTTGGCGCAGCTTGCTCTTCGCAAACATCGACGGCAAGTACAAGGAGAGCAGAGACTACTTTGGCGGCATTTCCTGCATGATGCGCTCGAAGCGTTGGAGGCTTCCTCGGACCTCGGACTCCTGTACGGACATCATTGTTGCCACGTTCCCGGTATTATCGATTCCGCTCTGGTTCGCGATGAATGGGTGCTTCAATCTTGCTGTCAAACGCATGTTCAATCCGGACCCTTTGGGCGAAAGTCTTCTTGGATGCTTACTGGGTCTCGACATCTTGTACACGTCAACCACCTGGTGGGACGTTGTGCTGAGCTGGCTTCTTCTTCGACCGATCCGTACACTCAGCGAGTTGCTGTTCCGTGAGTACCTCGCGAAGGTGCAGCCTGCGGTGGCAGGGGAATAACAGGGCTGTTGCCATACGGATCAAGTCACCCCGATGCTTGTTTCACTTCCGCAATAGTGAGATGTGGGGTTCAAGGGTAGGTGCAAGCTCATGTAGCATATGTGACTTTTGTAGCTAATCAAGCACAGCTTACGAAACGGCTATATCAGCCCCTCATTCATCTTCGAAGGTTGGTATCGAAAGATCGCAATAGGTGGCACTCGAGGAATTAACCGCACTCCAGGATCAGGTTTACTTGCAAACGACACGGGTCCACATCGACGTCCATTGAACTTTCCCGTCTGGCCTTTCGCCAGAGGCAGCCACATCGCCGCCGGACTTGACAACGGTTCTCGCCGCAATATCTAGGATCCGCCAGAATAACTAGCACTCTTTCATTGATGTTGTTACGACACGATATCGAAAGCTGATACCGACTTCATCCACTATTTACGCATCATGTCAAGTCCCCAGCGTTTGGTGTTCCAAGTTCAACTTCCTATCCAAGGCGACAATAACCGAATCAACGGCCTTGCATTTTCGACCAACCTTGTGGCGCAGACAACGTCTATGGAATGTAAGTCACCAAGCTTCGAACAATCCACTAACTTGGTGCAAGATTGTCAAGACTGCCTGACGATCTGCTGCAACCTGTGGGATTACGGAGGAGCGTGGTGGTGGTGGTGTGTGGAACATGGCATCGGAACTGATGGGGTTTACAGTAGAACAATGGACATTTGCAACACCCTTCCACCTCTGAACTTCATTGTGAACTACTACTGTCAGGCTCTGCAAACATGTATCGGTTCATGGGGAGAAGACCGCAAAGTCTCGTCGCATTTTAGGCGCCCCTTTATACTGCTGAGAGTACCAATCGTAGCTGCTGCCGGAATTGACGGGCAGGTTCATGATTTCGCCATGGGGCATAATGGCGGGGACGGACCAGATGAAGACCTCGCCCGGGACACTTGTTGGTGACGGTGGCCTTGGAAGGGGCGAAGGCCACAAGGGCACTGACGACGACGACGACGAGGTGTAAGTGTTTGTGGTGTATTGTGGTGATACGCTTGGTAATATGTCGGATATTAATAATAGCATATGGAGCTATGGAGCGAGAGGTAGGAAGTGGACAATGTGTTCTCTCGACTACCACGGGACGCTGTGTCAGCTAACGTATAAACTTACTCTGTTTGCTAGAGGCTGGCAAGAGAATTTGCCTGGAGCTATAATTAAACTCTTGCAATCAGTCTCGTTTCGCCCTATTTCTCAAACTGTTTAGTTGTTTCCCCCTGCGAGCGGTTGGCAAGTTTCCAACCGCTCAGAGAGAAACTCTTTTTCCTACAACAACACATAAAATCAAGTGCCCGCAACCCGCCTACCTACACACCAAGAAAATCGACCTACGAAAGCGACAAATCATGGCAGGTAATCGCCTCGTAATCGGTCAGTAGACATGTAGCCCTCTTCTTCCCCCGCACCCACTAACCACAATCTGGTTTCCCAGGCCTCGACTACGGCACCACATACACCGGCGTCTCGTTCTGCGAGACCTCAGACGACCCGGCGCTGGAAAACCACCACATCCACGTGATCCACGACTGGCCCTCGGCGCACTCCATGATCGGCACCAAGGAGAAGGTGCCGTCGGAAATCGCGTACCTGCCCAACGGCGACATCAAATGGGGATCGCTGATTGCGCCGCATGTCTGGCGGTACCAGTGGACGAAGCTCGAGCTCGATCCGCGCAGAACTGGCTTCGGTGATGGTGAGGTTGGCGAAGACGGCGATGCTGTAGGAGATGACGACGACGGCACGGAAATGCAACAGGGAATTGCGCTTGTGCCCACGGGCTCAGCAAGGCAGCCTGTAGACATCATTGCGGATTACTTGAAGCAGGTCAAGGCGCATTTGTTGAAAGCGCTTGATGCCCAGTACGGAAAAGAACTTTGGCGCACGCTGCCGATTACGCTGGTAGTCACCGTGCCTGCGGTGTGGTCCGACGCCGCCAAAGACCGCACCTTGCAGGCAGTCAGCAAGGCCGGGTTCAACCAGTCGGAGCTCCCGCAGCTGAAGCAAACGCTTACGACGACGGAGCCTGAAGCCGCAGCCATCTACACCATCAAACAGCTCCAGGGCAGCGTCCAGGCCGCGCAGTTAAACATCGGCGACGGCTTCGTCATCTGCGACCTCGGCGGCGGAACCGTCGACTTGATCTCGTACAAAGTAGCGGGGCTCGAGCCAACGCTGGTCGAAGAGGCGACTGTCGGGACGGGAGATCACTGCGGCGGCAGTTTTGTCGACCGCAGCTTTTTGTTATGGCTGGAGAAGCGCATTGGCGCGCACACCTTCATGACCATTGCGGGGTGCCGCGCGCAAGACATATCGCATGTGGCGCTGCCACCGAAGATCGGACGCATGCTACAGGAGTTTACCTTGAGTGCGAAGAGTGGGTTTTCGGGATCGGAGCTGTATTGGTTGCGGTTGCCTGCGCCGTTGAGCGCGATTGAGGACCCAGAGCGCGGGATGTGCGACGGAGAGCTTTTGATCGAGGCGTGAGTAGAAAGCTTAGTAGATGTTTGGAATGCTGAACTGACCGTGAACCAGTGCCGATATGATGGAGATGTTCGAGTTCTCGGTTCCGAGGACGCTGCGACTGCTGTCGGAGCAGCTGCAAGATGCACGCAGGACTGGAAATGCAAACATCAAGGTGTGTAGGATATGCTCCCCTCTGCAATGCCGGCGGTGGAATAGATGATCCAGCCAGTTCTGTTGTAGTTGTGAAGCTTCTTGACACTTGCTGACGTCAAAAGTACATTTTTACCGTCGGCGGCTTTGCCGAATCCCCTTATATGTTTAATAGGATCGCTGAATTCGCCACGAGTCAGGGGTACATCGCCGTCAAGCCGGCCTACGCGTAAGCATCCCCAACCCTACTCCTTCTTCCCCCTACTTGCACTGACCGCTCCTCCCAGCTGGTCCGCCGTCGTGCGCGGCGCCTGCACCAAAGGCCTCGAACGGCGCATCGCGCCCACCGCGTCCTCCCCGCCCACCACATCGTCCACCGTGCTCAACCGCAAGTCGCGGCGCCACTACGGCACCGTGTGCAACCGGAAATTCGTCGCAGGCAAACACCGCCTGGCCGAGTCTTACATGTGCCCCTACACGGGTACATGGCGCGCAGACCAACAGGCCGACTGGCTGATCCACCAAGGCCAAGTGCTGTCGACTGCGCCGGGAAGCGTGCACGGCAAAATCACCTTCTTCTACTCGTTTTGGGAGGACCACAAACGAGTGGTGACGGTGCCGTTGTTGGCGTCTGATCGAGTTAGTGCGCCGACGAGGGCGAGGGACCAGGTTCGTTCTTCCTTCGTTCTTCTACTCTCTTCCTCACTTTCCCTGTTATACGAAGATCTATTCACTAACATTTGAATCCAGCACGTGTACAAAGTCGCCGAACTGCGCATTGATCTGACTTGCGTGCCGAAGGACATGTTTGTCGCGCAAAGGAGTCCACAGGGCAAGCCGTATCACACATTGAGCTACGAGGTCGAGATTGTGGTGTCTTCGGTGCTGGAGTTCTCGTTGACGGTAAATGAGAAGCGGTATGGGTCTGTGACGGCCAAGTATATGTGAGTGTAGGAAACCATTTGATGCATCAATGGCACCTTTGCCACATCGACTGGGGCTCGGCGTGTCTGAATAAGCTCGGATTTGGAAAAAGATGGCAACATGTGCAATTCTCTGAGACAGCGAGAAAATGCCCAGATTGTATCGCTTCGTCCGAGCGGTATAGCACTCCGACGAGGCATCTTGAGGCTTGCAGAGAACGTAGGATATGCTTACGGGAGGAACCGAGAGAACATGGTACATACAATTACAATTCACCCTAGTACACTGGAACCAAACAAAATCGTCAAAACTATACAGAAAACAATGAGAACTCATGAAAATCAACTTACAAAGTAAAGAAATTCGCGGAAAAATTGCACAGACTTATGGAAAAACAGATTTCTACACCAGCTTCCTCTCTCCATCAACCTACAGTTCCTCGTCATCTCCTACGACGTCGAAAATCGAGACTTTTTTCTTTGGGCCGACTCCAGGATTTTTTCCCTTGTCCGCGCCGGCGTCATCGGGAGCATCACCTCTAGGTTGGACGTCGATAGGAGACTCGCTTATGTCTTCAAGGAATTCGAAATCGTATTCGACCACGTAGGGCCTCCGAGACGTCGAGTCGCGAGGGATGTTAATGAGGAGCCAGCGGATGGGGGGCTTCACATGACCCATGTCCTGATAGACCCTGTCGAGATTGGGCTGCAGAAACTGGTCTATGAGTTTCAACTCTGCCTCGAGCAGGTCTCCGGATCGGGGGCGTGTACTGGGGGCCGCGTCGTTCAGAGCAGCGGTGGGAGGCGGGATGGTTTGCGTAATAGAGTTTTCAGGGAGGGCGATTTCTTCTTCTGGAGCTTCAGGTCTTGGGGAAATGCACACTAAAGATCGTATGATGTGGACGCTCTCCGCTTTCGATAGCAGAGTGTGCTTGTTGAGATCAGTGCCAGACATGTTCCCATATCTAGACAAGCCAGGGCGCACTATGAAACTGACTTGGCCTTCCTTTATGTGCGCACATTCTTGGATCTTGTCCATGGTAGGATGGTGGGAGCCCTGAGGCTCAACGTACGGGTCACCTGGCCTAGGACATTCAACCCGCAGACGTGGCGCTGCAAGGGCCATTTGAAGGGCCAAGTAGCATGCGTGATGAACGAGATTCTCTATCGCTGAGACCTTGGGGTCGATGCGTCTGTGGAGAGACGCGGCTGGACCAAGAAGAGTCGAGCAGGCCTTGATGCGGTTTATGACCGATACCCGAAAAGCCGTATGACTTCTACCAATAGGACCGCTCAAATCCTTACGTTCGAAAGCATGCTCCAAGAGTTTTCGTGTGTACTGTTGTCGTGCTTTCTCGCTGTCCTTCGTTGGGAACGGCCATTGTGGGCCGTGTGGAGTTGTCCATCCAATCTTGGTTGCGGAAGCGGCGTCCCCGAAAATCGCGAACGGGGTGTCAAAGACAGTCTCCAGCAGGATGGACCAAATTGCTGATTCGACCAGCATCCTCTTGCGGTCCTCTGTGTTCCAATAGAGGTTGGGTACGCCACGAACAAGAGCGTACGACCCAAGGTCCTTTGCTATATTTTTATCATAGCTAATCGTGAAGTTCCTACTCAGAGAAGACATGGCTCTTTCGACTCCCTGCCATATAGCAAGCATAGCATCATCCAACGTCTTCCCAGTAGCATCATCGACTGCTTTGATCTCAAGTAAGCCTTTAGGAGGTACCAATCCGCTTGGCGCAGTGATTGGAGGTGATAGTATAGTTTCGTCTGACGAATTATCCAATTTACTAGATTGGATGATCTTTGGACTGACAATGTCCGAAAATTTGCCGAAATACGGATTTGTGGAAATTGACCATTTTCTTAATCCAGGGCGAGCAATCAAGGCCATTTGTCCTTTGGGAATAATATTCTCATTTTCCTTCTTGGATTCCTCGATGCTCCGATAGAACAATGTGTATGGGTCTAGCTGCGCTGCGACTTTGAGTGCGAGTATTTGAGCTGACGTCACTACATCCTCGATTTGCTTCGTAAATAGTCCTTGGGCAGCGAACAGACGAGCAAGAGCGTCGAGAACGTCTATAAGTATCATTCGTGCTTGGTGGATAGCGTCCCGTGCGTCAGCGTCAGCATCCTTGAGGTTCTCATGGTTGATTCCGCTATGCAAAACTGAGTGCTGTAGGCTGTGTCTATGTCCTAACAAAGCTTTCAGGATATTGCTGGGCTGCAAAGGGGAAGTTCTGTCGTTTTGTGCAACGCCTGCTGTTCGCTGTAAGCTGTGAACTGTCAAGCATCGCCATACCTCGGCGCGTGGTTCGATAGTTGGTAGTCCCCATTCCTGTGCTAAGTGTTGGGCTCTAATACCAAACACGTAGAACGGACTCGAAAAGATTGTTCCCATTAATCGCGACCAGATTGCACCCTGGAAAAGTTCCCCTGCATGGTGTTTCCATGTGTCTTTCGATACCCCTCTAATTAGGTCGCACGATTCTGATAACACGGCGATGCTATGCTGGAAAGGACGGCGACTCTTGATGTGTCGATCTAGACTTTTAGCAAGCGCCTCAACGGCGGCCGTAAGCGTATCGAAGTCCTTTTCGATATCGGCATCGTCTGATTGGCTTATGTTGAGAAGGACCTGGAGATCGGGCGGCTTTGGCTGACTTGTCTCAACCTGGGACTTGTCGTGTAGGTCGCTCATGGTCGTCTGGTAACAGTTGGTTCGTGGCCTTTGACACGATGCTTAACTAAGAATCATTATATTTCCCAAAACTCGAGCAGGCGGCTGTTTCAAACTGCTCGGGCGTGTTGCTACAGTGGCTGCGTGAAAGAGATATGCCAACTGGCGATGAATGCGATGTGGAGGGAGGCTGTACGGGTTCACAGGCGAAGACGGCCATGGTCATCCTTGGAGACGTCGTTCTTTCACGGCACATTGTGGCGCTAGTGTGAAGAATTGGTTTCTTTGAGAAGTGATCAATGAAAGGCGACTTCTACGAGGAGTGAAAGAAGGTGAGGCTGGTCTCCAGGGCTGGGCAGTTGACACCTGACGTCGGATCGGCGTTGACCACGGGCCGATTCCGCGCTCACGTGATGGCTGGAGAGCTCCGTCACCCGTGGACACCGCTGGAGCCCGTGCTGTCTCTCTCCCCACAGCTCGTTGACCTTCTCGCACACAGCCGCTACATGGGGCAATGATTCTTCCTGTCGCTTGACATGCGCTCATCCATCGTTCCCGTTGCCTTAAGAATCTAGATTTCTCTCTCCACGAGCGCCGCGCGCTTCGACGGCTGCACCACCAGATTCCCTCCTGCCCACCCAACTTCCCGCGGTCAGCCATGCCCCCGACAGCGGGCTCGCGCGCGGCCGGAGCTGCGACAGTTTCGACTTCAGACCGCCGGCAATCCACACGACCTGGACGTGCCACTGTCCGGCCCACAAATTACTACGCGCGCACCTTTGCTGGCCGGCTCGCCGCTGGCGGGCTGGAGCACACCCCCGAAACCGCCAACGGCACACCTGGCTTCCTCCCGGCGCTGACGCACTTCACGCAGGCTGTGGACGCATTTCCGAAGGAGCTCATCAAGCACTTTTCCATGTTCAAAGAAGTCGAAGCCAAAACCCACGACCCTGAACAAGTGCTGAAGCTTCTGCTCAACGAGATCGCGCAGCTGCCCGTGACTACACGAAGCCAGCAACGCGCTGCTGGTCACACTGCTAGTGGAGCCGAGAACAGCGCCAATGTCAGCGTCACTGGCTCCGCGATACAGGATGGGCCTGTCCGTTACCAGCAGATCTTCCCCGCCGATTTCAACTCCCTCCCACCCGACGAACAAGCCGATCTGAAGAGGCGGCAGCTCTTCTTCCGCCTGCGCATGGTTATAATTTCCCTACTGCCTACACTCGACGAGAAGCTAGTAGTGTTTGGCGGGGCGGTCAGTACCAAAGACAAAAGTCTCGCTCGCATGAATAGTTCCTATCCGCACCTGGACGGCGAAATCAGCGAAGAGGCACGATACGGCAGCCTCAATCATTGGGCATACGCGGACAAAGAGGAGAAGAAGAAGGGGGGAGCGGCGCATGAGCGGCAGAGACGTGAGGTAGTTTCGGCCAACAACCTGGCCGCAGCTGCGCAGCATGTCCATGATGCTGACTCTATAGCTGCAAAGAGCGAGGCCCGCCGCGAGGCCGTGTTGGCGAACAAGCGAAGTAGACACCAACATGTCGATTCGGACTTCGACGACCGACCGGCGAAGAAGACACAGAAAAGAAAAGTGGTGGCAACGGACACGGCCGTAATAGACGCGCGGACGGTAGGCCTAGGTATAACGAGCAACGTAATCGCGCCACAGGGGAAGAGGAAGAAAACCGAGAAAGCATTGGCGGCGGCTGCGGCTGCGGTAGCCACGACAATGGAGCGATCGCTGAGTGGTGCGCTGAAGGCTGCAGCCGGTGGACGGAGTGGATCGAGCCCTCGTGCCACCCCCGGTCTAGAAAATGTTGGCACTGTAAAGCGGAAGCCACGAGCAGCACCCGTACCCGCACAACGAAAGCACGCCCTACCCACTTACTCTCCTCCTCTTGCATCTTCGCCACTGGCATCTGGTTTCGCCATGGCAAAAGCGACCGCTGGAGCTACAGAGAGGCCCGCGTCGTCTCGTGCAAGGAAGAACTCGACAGCGAATTCGATCGCGTCTGCTGCCCAGGAACCCTCGCTGGGTCGTCGTCCATCATCCTCACACTCCATCCGTCAGGCGACAAGTAGCAACGTGATAACAGAACTTGAACAAGCGGCCGGCATCATCCGCGACAATGCTTTTGTAAAAAGCGCAACCACTCCTAAAGACCCGATCGATATTCCGCTTCCTTTCGATCCGTCGAGTCTAAAGCACGAGGACGCTGAGCCTTTGCTGGCTGAAAGCATGGATGTAGACATACCAGCTCCCATAGTAATTACCACAGTGCGAGCAGGACGTACATCCAAGACTGCGACACCGGTGGTCGGCACATTTCCTGAACTTTCTATGGGCCGAAGCCGAAGTACCCGCAACGCGAACAATAGCAACTCCAATCCGTCTTCGGAAAACAACAGCACAAAAACCGGTGCAGTCTCCAAGCGCGGCCATAAAAAGAACGCCCAGTCGAGTTCGACTACTGTACTACCGTCGCCGGCCTTCAAGCCCACTGTGAAAACAAAGTCGAACCCACCATCTTCAAGTGCGAGCTCGGTTGCGCCAGAGCAGGAGTTCCAAGAGGAAGATACGGAGGAAGATGGCGACGACGAACCGCGCTTCTGCTTCTGTAACGAGGTTTCCTATGGCCAAATGGTCGGGTGCGACAACGACACGTGTCCACGTGAATGGTTCCATCTAGCCTGTGTTGGTCTGGAGAAGCCCCCACCCTCCAAGCTGAAGTGGTTTTGTGGCGACGAGTGCAAGGAGGCGTCTAGTAGAGGCAAGACAGCGAAAGGGGGCCGACCAGGCAGTAGCAGGCAATAGGAATTGTGTAGGAGTTCTGGGCGTTCTATTGGTGCTGGGTCTGGATCTGGGTCAAGGCAGGGTGCTAAAGGAAAGGATAAGGCTAAACTTAGTCTATGGGATGGCTGGGATGCTCTATGATTTGGGTTTGCTTCTCTGAGACTACGAATACGCGGCGTTCATTGATATCAGGCACAGTCTTCCAAGAGCCGACGGACTTTTCTATTCTTTCTTATTTGTCAGCCCACAGCATCGTCAGGCTCCCGGGGTAATCTCGCGCAGATTTTATATCTCGCTATTATATTTGGCATGTCCGAGTTCCGTCTTTCAGAGGATATGCAACCTTATACCTACTAGTCAATCTCAACTTTACTTTACCTGGGCATACATCTTACTGTGACCGAGTTTCTTCTGGATACGAGCTAGGTTTTGTAACTGCATAGCAAACGTCTTACACTGCCACTGTAATAGAGTTTCATGAGTCGTTAATTAGCGCGGAGCACATTGGCACCGCCCTGGCTGGTTGCTGGCGTAGTTCTTTTTCAATGCTACTCTCTGACCTCAACAAGCCCTGCATAAAATGCGTACTATACTAGATACGATAGAGCTTTGTAGAAAGGTCTTCTTTATCGGGGGCAGGCCATCATAATCGCATCTAATATGATTGGGCACTAAGCGAAATCGGACCCTGAATCCCAGGGGCGTCAAACCCTCACCGCCAGCTCCACGCGACACAAACACTCTGACAGCTTTCCGTTTCGCCGTCCCGGTAACCTTTCATACTAAAGACAAATCCTTGCCGTAGCGGTTAAAATTATGGCGCCAACAGAAGCTCCCTCGTCCGAAGAACAAATCATCTGCGCTCCAGAAAGTACCCCCACTACCCCGCCAGACCTTCGCTTCTTGCACTACAACGATGTTTACCATGTCGATGCGGGAACTGCTGAGCCCGTCGGCGGTATTGCGAGATTCCAGACACTGGCGAATTACTACCGGAATGACGAGCGTTTCAAAGACCAACCGAAACTGCTCACATTCTTCTCGGGAGATGCGTTCAATCCGAGCTTGGAATCAAGCGTTACGAAAGGTAGATCATATCTCGCAGATAGCTTCTGATATACATGTATATAGACTAACATATGGCAGGAGCGCACATGGTTCCAATATTAAATGAAGTGGGGACAGATGTTGCATGTGTAGGAGTAAGCTTCTTCTCTATTCGACAACAGTACCCACCTTGTACCAAGTAGCTGACTAGGACTTCCATAACAGAACCACGACCTAGACTTCGGCGTCAAGCAATTTCGCCACCTCAGCTCACAGTGTACCTTTCCTTGGCTGCTCGCCAACGTCCATGACCCGGCTCTAGGCGAGGGGGTCCCGCTCGGCAACGCAAAGAAGACCGTGATGCTAGAGGCCTCGAATGGCATCAAGGTTGGCGTTATCGGCCTTGCGGAGCGCGAGTGGCTCGATACGATCAATTCGCTTCCTCCCGATATCATTTACAAGTCAGCCTCGGCGACGGCAAAGGAACTCATACCGGGCTTGAAGGAGCAAGGTGCAGAGATAATAGTCGCGGTCTCACATCAGCGAGAGCCGAATGACAACAAGCTGGCCGAAAACACGGGCGGAGGACTGATTGACATCGTGCTGGGTGGACATGACCACTACTACGCTCATTCGTTGATCAATGGAACGCAAGTTCTACGCTCAGGAACCGACTTTAAACAACTGTCACACATTGAAGTATGGAGAAAAGCTGATAAAAAAGGCTGGGATTTCAAAATCACGCGGCGGGATATTGTCAGCTCGATAGCGCAGGATCCGGCCGCGGTTGTGACGGTTGAGAAGCTGACCAGGAAATTGAGAGAGAAACTGGACAAGCCAGTAGGCTACACGGCTGCTCCACTCGATGCCCGTTTCACGACCGTTCGCACCATGGAGTCCAATCTTGGAAACTTTGTGTGCGATCTCATGAGGCATTACTATTCGGCAGATTGCTGCATCATGGCTTCGGGAACGATACGGGGAGACCAGATATACCCGCCCGGAGTGTTAAAGTTAAGAGACATTGTCAACTGCTTCCCCTTCGAAGACCCGGTCGTTGTAATGAAGGTCACTGGAAAGGCAATCTGGGACGCATTAGAAAACGGAGTCAGCAATTATCCAGCGCTAGAAGGTACATGAGTCCTATTAGTGGCAGTAGACACGAAAGCTGATGCGTTACAGGTCGCTTTCCCCAAGTGTCCAACATCCGATTCGAAGTGGACTACTCGCAACCCCCCAACTCCCGCATCGTCAGCGCTGTGATAGGCGGCGAGCCTCTGGATGACGCTCGCGAGTACGTCCTCGCAACTCGTGGCTACATGGGCCGTGGCAAAGACGGCTATACCTCCCTGCTCATCGAAGAGGAAGGCGGTCAGGCCAAAGAAATAGTCACCGAGGAAAACGGCGTGCTCATCTCGACCATACTCCGGCAGTACTTCATGTCGCTCAAAGTGCTCGGCAAATGGAAACATTGGGGCCGCTCCATGTCCCGCACCTTCGCCAAGATCCAGACCGACCTGCAGAAAACACACACGTTTGTCGAGCCATCCTCGGCCTCGCCCACAGCGTCCACGCACGCAGCAGTTGAGAAGTTGAAGCTGGCTGATGAGGATGATGCTCCCAAGACGGGCGGCGATGAAGATGGAGACTCTGACTCGGACACTGACGAGGAGGATGGAGCGGATTACGACGACAGCCAGCCGATTGCGTTCAACAAGAGGGAGCTGGAGGTGCTGAGGCGCGTTATGAAGAAGTGGTGGCGGGTGGCGAGACTGCCGGGGCAGCCGAAGCTGTGCGATGTCTTGCATGAGGGCGAGTTTGCGGTCAACTGGACGAAGGCGGTGGCGCCGAGGGTGGAGGGCAGGATCAAGGAGGTCAGGAAGGGGTAGGGTAGGGGGTCGATGGATCGATGGTGTCGACAGCATACATGGGAGTTTTCCGTCAAAAGTAGATGGTTTACTTTTGTCGTCACGATGCCCTATTAGATGTAGTATAATAGGCAACGTGAGTAGGGCTTACAGTCCAGAGGGAGATGGTGTTGTTACTTTCGTCCCCAAGCACCCTCGTAAGCGGCAAGCGCAGCCGAGGGGCCCCGCTTTCCCCGCCTTTCCACTTCTGGCATTGGCCCGAAACGATCAAGCTTTGGACCCTGAACATGCACAGAAAACAAGACCCTACAGCACCGGTGGAGTGTTATAGCAGTGTGGCAGTGTGGCAGTGATGAGATGGAGCAGATTCCGAGCTTTCAATGATCCAAGTCCTGTACTACCTAGGCAGGTAGAGGATCACATGGCAAAGTGACGGTTCCAGGGTTCCAAAGCTCCCCGCTATGGCCACTCGAGCTGCTGCTAACCCCATCCCCACCCGCTGTTCTACACAGTAAGTCCGAGACCGGACGAGGCGGATGACAATTTTGCAAATCGACTCCACGTGCGGGACGGGACGCCAGAGGGTAGAGGGTGCCCAGCTGCCGTCTGGCTCCCCGGCAGCATGCAGGTTGAGTAACGTCGGGTGAGGCAGCCGTTTGGCAAAGCAGAAGCAGCAAGCGTCTTCCAGCGTGCGTGCCAAATCGACCAGCAGGACCCCTCGTTTGCGCATGACATAGCTACCGTACAGCACCGTCTGCGGGAGCGCGCTGCCACCTGTCAGTCCCGCATCAACGCCCTCCCTTCGCAGCACGCGTCCCCTGTGCACCTGGGCACGGAGCCGGCAGCCTGTGCAATGGCGAGAGGCCCGGCTGTGGTCGTAATCGCGAGGTGAGTCGAGTCGTATCAGCTCCGCGAGGCCCTGTTTGTCTCTCCCGAGCCCTGTAGCTGACGGTCGTGCAACGCAGACATGGCGCCCGACTCGATGCCGCCGACAAGACCTGGCACCTCACGTCGCCGACTCCCTACGACCCTCCCCTGACCTACGGCGGCTGGTCGCAGGGCAAAGCTCTGGGACTGCGCATAGCGAGCTTGCTCCATGCACGCGACACTGAGGCGGAGAGTGGCGCGAAGAACGGGGCGACGGCTGCGGCATCTCCCAGGCAGACCCCCCTCGATGGGCTACCGCGACCCACGCGCCGGAAAAAGATCGTGGTACACTCGAGTCCGTACTTGCGCTGTGTGCAGACGTCCACGGCAATCGCAGCGGGCATCGCGCAATTCCAAGCCCCGGCAACAGCGGCCTCGACCTCGACCGACAAAGTCCGGCATGCACCCAAGCACAGAAATGGCCTCCTCGGTCGCTCGTCAGCCCTCCGCAGTGCCAGTACCCGGTCTGCTTCGGTACAGCCTGTCTCAGTTTTCGATTCGGCCACAGACCCAAACTTGGAGATAGTTACAAAGCCACATGTGGGTCCGGACAAGCTTTTACTCCGCATAGACGCCTTCTTAGGAGAATGGCTCTCCCCCGATTATTTCGAAGACATCACCCCGCCTCCAAACTCCACCATGATGGTCGCCGGAGCCAAAGCAGACTTGTTGCGCCGTGGGGATTACATCGAGGCACAACCAAATTTACCCAGCAGCAAAGGGCACTTTCCCGGAGGCTGGGTGAAGGGCGATACGCCGTCTCCTGTCAATGGCCGGAAACCTGCAGCGGGCAGTGCACTCCCTCCAAAAGGCAGTCTAGCACAGGTATCAGCCTTCGGTCGCGACCGCGCAAGCAGTCAGGGAGCCTCAACAAGCCAAGGCCCGAAAGGCCTAAATGAAATCACTACGGCACACAAGGCTCCTGATCACGTCTACGACCCCCCGGTGCCCTCATACTCTGTTTCTCCATCTGATCCGATACCAAGGGGTTATGTATCACACGCACGGGATGCCTGCATCGACGTGGATTTCCAGTGGGATAGCATGCGCGCTCCACAAGAATGGGGCGACGGTGGGGAGTACGGGGATGAATGGAGCACAATGCACAAACGCTTTCGGAAGGGTTTGGCCGGCATGATGTCTTGGTACAAAGCGAACGGCGTCATGCCTCCGAAAGACAAGTTTCCAGGTTTCACATTCAGGAAGCACGCCCCTGCCATGGTTCACCACGCTTCCGATCCATTTCCTAGCACAGTCTCTGCTGTTGGAGACGACGGAGATGATGAAGACGAAGAGGACCTAGTTCTGATACTGGTGACTCACGGTGCAGGCTGCAATGCCCTGCTAGGTGCCATTTCGAACCAGCCGGTCTTGTTGGACGTCGGACTTGCCTCTCTCTCGATGGCTATCCGTCGGGAAGAACCTCGCAAGCCATCTGAAACAGAGAACAATAACCAGCGCCGATCCTCAGTCGTCGACATGGGCATGGCAGATTCCTACGATATGAAAATGATCGCTTCGGTCGACCACCTACGGCCCGGTGTTGATCCCACAAGACCACCACCAGCACACTCGCCAGCACACCACAGGTCGAGCCCATCGCTTGAATACCGCCGCCGTTTTGCCAAACCCAGCGACGCGAGCAGTCCCACCGACTCCATCTTTTCCGTCAACGAGTCCTTCAAAGGGCTCAACAGCTCATTGGGCAGCATGCGCCGCAGCTCGGCGTCCGGCTCGTCCTCCAGGCTTCTCTCTGGCAACCCCACATCCCCCACGACCGGTCTATGGGGCTCCAATCTCCGCAGCGTCTCCCAAGACACGTCGCTAATACACGACGGGAGTCGCAGCCCCGGCTACGACATGGTGCTCAATTTCCACGACCACGACCACCGGCATCAGCATCCAAAGCTGAGTGCCTTTTCCGGTTCCGCGGCAGGTAGTAGTAGTAGCATCCCCGGTACGGACGGTGCGAACGAGGCTGGTACTGCAGCAGCAGCTTCTAACGGCCACGGCCACGGCCACCACCTGCACGATAAGAAGGAGGAATCGGACAATGTGGCCCCGCTGCCCGTGCGTCTCGGCGGAAGCGCAAGCGCAAGCCAAACCCCGCGCGGCGGCCTCTGGGTCCCGAAGCTTCACACCGCGCCTCTGGGACTGTGGGGCCCGCCGCCGCTGGACGACAACGACTTGTGCGAGCATCCCAAGGGGGCGAAGCGAAGGTGGACGGTCACGGAACGGGAGTGAGTGAGTGAAGCGGATTCACGGCTGGTTCTTCTTCATTGTGTGTGTCCTAGAGTCTAGGACTTAGTACTTGGGCTGCTGGGGATGTCGCTGGAGTGGGAAGCGTGGGAAGAGTGTGGTGGACTAGCCTGGGTGTTTTTTTACACTTTACACTTACCTACGGGATGGGGGTTTGCTTTGCGGTTCTGGGCTGGGGGTGGGCGGGGCGATCGTGGCTTCGGCTTCGGCTTCGACTTCGGCTTCGGCGCTTGCGGCCATGCGTGTGTGCAAGATTGTTCTTTACAAATGTGGTTTACTGGATACTTAGTTAGTTTGGTTTCGATATTCGATACCCCCCGAAGGCGGCGCGCGCGGGCGTTGGGAGAGGGCGGGAAGGCGGTTCGGTTCGGTAACTTCGGTTTCTTCGGAATGTTATGTTTTGTGCTATCGAGTTATTACTTACTATTTACTAATATTGATATTGATTACTTACTATGAGAGAGATTTAAAATACGTTTTTGTTGATTGATGGGGATAAAGGGTGATGGATGGAACTTCTTGTACTAATAGATAGACGGATGGACATGCGAAAGTTGTCTTTTTTTTTTTTTTGCGTGTTTGTGTGGTGGAAAGGTAGGTCGGTAAGTAAATGGTTGGAATTGAAGTGAACTGAATTGGACTGAAGTGAACTGAACTGAACTAAACTGGTTGGACTTGAATGAGTAATTACGCAGATACTGTATACATATATATACGTGACATGACATGGCACACGCGTCGTTCTTGCCTCCTAGAGGGATAGATATACATACAGCATAGAGCTGAGCTGAGCTGAGCTAGCTGCACAAGGTCCGAGCCAGAAGCGTAAGAGTAAGACGAACTCGTTGGTATCTGTTTAATAATTAGAAAACTATGCATACGCGGAACAACACACGCGTCTGTTTTCTTGTTTTCTTTCTTTCTTTCTTTCTCCTCTACATCTACATCTAGGCCGGGGTAAATGAGACATAGCATATAGGCAGAGGGAAAAAGTTATATGTCTATTGAAACTAGATAAAACTAAACTAAACTAGATGAAACAAAACTAAACTAGATGAAACAAAACCAAGCAGAGCCGTTTACTCCTCCTATCCTATCCCATCCGATATCATCCCCCCTCCGCTCCTACCCTCCCTTATAAACCAACACCCCCGTCATTCCAAAACCTCACCACGACGCTTTTCTTTTTTCTTTTTTTCTTCCTCGTCTTCACTTCCCTCCCCCCCTCCCTTCACGCTGTGCGCAACAATCAAAACGGCTGCTGCTGCTCCATGCCCGAACCCGACCCCATACCCATACCCATACCCAGATTAAGATTAAGGTTCAAATCCACGCCAATGTTCAAATCCATGTCCACATCCATATCCAGATCGAGATCCAGATTAAACCCCAGCTCGTTGTCGTCCCAGCGCAGACCCCCCTGGACACCATTGCTATCGCCCGCGAGCATATCATTGTCATTACCCTGCATAGCGTCGACGTCGGCACCACCGTTCATGCTGATATTAGTATTCATAGCCATGGCTATGGCGTCGAGGCTGTCGATGTTGAACGCCGCAGTGCTGGCGGGCACACTCGTGCCAAGCGCCGCACTCGTTGTAGTCGCCATATCGAAGCCCTGCGGCACTTGGTCCCACGTCGTCGACGAGAAGTCGAAGTGGTCCTGTGGCAGCGGGCAGCATGTTGAGCTATTAATCTGCGCCATGCTGCACGCGGTCGTTTCTTCGGGGAGGTACAAGTACGCGTCTCGCTTGGTGGTGTCGTTGTTGGCGATGTTGTTGTTGGCGGCGCGGCGTGGAAACGAGATCTGGCCTTGCTCGTTGAGGCAGGGCCCGGCGGGGGTGGCGCATGCGACTTCTGGGATGGCGCCGTTGAGGCGGGCGTAGTCGATGGATTTGACGGGTGTGGTTTTCGAGGTGCTGGAGCTAAGCGGGCAGAAGGGCGGTTGGCCGCTGGCGGTCAAGTTGGTGGTGCCTGTGAGCAGGCATTCGAACTCGTTGCTGCATCGTGGCTGCGTCTTGGGCGTGTTTTTGAAGTTGTCGAGGTTGAAGCTCTTGTCTAGCGTGGCTATCGATCCCAGGCCTAGGTCTTCGAGGATGTCGTGGTGGGCTGTGACGGCTGGCCAGGGACTCTGGTCGAGGCCGTGCGCTTTCTTGAAGAGGCTGAGCCATTCGGGGTTGTCGGCTGCGGTTTGATTCCAGGAATCGTCTTCGCCGTAGAGGATGAGGCGGGAGGCGGTTTGCAGCATGGCGTCGGTGACGCTTTCGGTACCGTGTTCTTCGATTTGCTTCCGGGCGAAGCGGCCGAGACGGAGCGTGAGGATCTCCCAGCAGGTAGCATTGAAACCGAGTTTGGAGGGCGTGGAAGAGCTGTGCGGCGTGCTCACACAAGCCTCGGTAGGGCTCACGGATGAGAAGCCCTCGGTAGCTAGCTGCGGTTGGAGGAATGTCTTGTCTGTAGGAAGTAGGAACTCGAGATCTTTGTGTGCGAGACCGTGATGCTGAAACTAGTGTCAGTTATAATCTGCCAGTCGAAACAACATATACAAGGCGACTTACCCTGACGCACGCAGAGTTGGTTGCTGAGAACGGGAAAGGGGATATGCTTTCGTTGGCGATGAGGTAGGGAGGCATCGCGTTGGTAACGTAGTTCGCAATGTGCTGGTCGAGTCCCCTGCAACCCTTCCAATTCTTCATGGTGGCGCCGTTCCGGAATTCTTTAGCGAGGTGATCAACTCGATCTTGCCACTTATCGAACTCCATGCCACAGAAGCCGCAGCGTGAGTTGATTTGTTGAGCTTCTGATTTCCACGATTCCATAGAAGAGGTCATTTTACAGCCGGCGTGCCTGTGTTGCCGATTAGTGACTTCTCTTTGAACAAGGGCAGGCGCTGAGGTCGTGTTGGAAGTCCGCATAGTCCCACCTACATAATATTTGTCACGGGTTGTTTACTTACATTAATCGAAGATGTTGGCGCAGGTGATCCTTCCTGTAGAAAGTCCTCGATTCTAGGCCCTTCTCTTCACAGGCTCCGTGATTGTGAGTAGCTAGATGCTCTTTGGTAGGATCCAGAGTGTCACAATACACGCATTTTTGCCGTCCAGAAGCCAAACACGCAATCACTTCACCCAAAGGCGCGCATATCCACTTTTCGAGCGACAAGTGTAGGGACTTCTCGTGCCGAGACCAGTCGTATTTGGACTTGAAACGATCTGTGCAGAATGTACACTGAAATAGACGTGCTTCGGAATCGATATCAAGTTTTGGCGTCCTGGTCGGAACTCGTCGTCGGCGCCGCCTCTCTTTCTTAGAGCTTAGACTGTTCAGTGAGCCGAGAGAATGACGTGATCCATATGAATAGGCTGAATTATGGGATCCCAACGATCCAGACGAAATGTTCGTCAAGCCAGTCTCCAACGAAGAGATAGACGGCGCTTTGAAGATAGAGAAACTGCCGGTGCTGGAGTTCGAATTGCCCTTCTGGTAGCTGCTCGATAGACTGGCGGTTTCAGGAGCATCGAAAGTCTCCACGGCTCGGGCTATAGCCGTCATAGGGGCAGGTTCGTTCTCGGGGGGCGAGTGCTTCCATCGTTCGAAGGGATCTATCGAAAGTTAACTAATGCCATCCTTTTGTTTGAGTGCGGAATTCCAGGCAGTGCTCATGAGAACCAAGCCCGGGGCGCATGTCACATTATGTTGATGCAATCATCGACGGGAACATCTATAGTTCTCACATCTCTGACTGGAGCTCTACACAGTCTGCGGCATTTGGGTTTGGAGTACGTACTCAGGGACTCCCATGTCCGTCCTACTGGGATGTTTATGGCTTCTGTAGAGGGCCGAACGCTAGGCGAGGCGCTTCGCTTCGGACGGGCTTTCTGCCTTCGTCGTGTGTTTGCCATCCAGTTGCATATTTGGTTCAGGGTAAGTCCTGTCTGCAATTTGAGATCCTCTTTGTCCTGGTCGGTGGGGTATGGGTGATCGATATGCTCGATCATCCATTCTTTCAGTATCTTTATTGCGGTACGCGGAAATCGGGCAGCAGCAGCGCCTTTCTTCTTCTCGGCTGGGAGGTCAGGATCGTCTTCGATTGGGCCAACGTAGCCGAGAGAACGCATCTGTTTCTTTCCCGTAAGGCCGCCAAAACAGCGCTCGTTATCCTCGGCCACACTATCTAACGTGTCGAGCGCCGTCTTTGATTTCTGCATGCCCGTTGTTTTCTCTGGGGAGTTGAAGCTGCAAGGTCGGAAAAGAGCGTTGCATGGTGAACAGCCATCTAACCTTTCGCCCGTAGCGTTATAGACGAAGCACTCGAGAGATCGAGACCGACAGTACTCGCAGGGCTTTTCCGGCTTATGATATCGAGGAAGCCAGCTGGAGAAGTCATTATTCCACCCGACGGCGTGCTGTTCTTCCGGTAGCTTCTCCGTAAAGTCTAAGCCCATTTCAAAGCCGTGGCACAAGCACCTGTAACTCATCAGAACAGTGACATGATGGAACATCCTGCAGCTCGGGGGACGGAAAGGGGAGGTGATGTAAACACTGGACGGTAGAACAGCAGATGAGGCATACTGGGACGTGAAACCATGTTGCTGCAGAACCTGTTTGGAAATTGACAACAAGACGATGGAAGCATATGCGAAATACAAACAGTAACCCTGTCAATTTGAGGCTGACCAATGCAGAGCAGTGTATGTGCGAGGAACGCCTTGAAGGCGAATGGTCTAGGTGGGGGTGCCGATAAACACCGAAGGGAGAAAGACAGAGATGCTGATGTGCCTGTGTACTTACCCGTCGACCAAATCAGTTCCATGAGCAGGACAGTTCACGTGCCCCTTTGGTGGAGCCGAACTATCCCCAGTGGTCTTTTGTGACACTTCCGGCATGGCTGCTTCGCCAAAGTCAAAGAATTGTGCCATATCAGTACCGAGATTAGGGTCCGGAGTCGCCATTGTGGGAGCGCTTGCACGATGCCGAGATCTCAACGCGCCCTCCGAAGGAGATCGATTGTACAAGAAGCGGGGGTGAAGGCGAGAATGAGGACGGCCCAAAAAGATATAATAAGCAAGTGGTTAGAGAAAGGTGTGTGGAAAGGCTGAAAAGGACCATCCTGAGGACGAGTCAGAACTAGCTAAACCCAAATGGGGTTCCGTGCGAACATGTCAAAAGATGTCGGAGGGCGTGCAGGTCAACCGGGGTTCTCGTCTATTTTGGTGCATGGTTTCGAAACGATCGGCGATGAGTAAGGTCGTTATATGCCCAGTACGGCTGTCCGACCCGACCACCTCGCAAAATTACCACTACAGATAGGTGATATTTCTACGTGAGCAAAGACTTTTCGTGAGTCTATAGTCTTATTATGTAGAAGCTAGCGCAATGTGCAGACATGACAGAACTTGATGCAGTCTTGGATAGATAGGCGATATAACTTGAGAATCATTTGATTACGCTTACCTCTTAATACTTGTAGGATCACCGGCACAAACCCCGTAAAAGCTCGGTCGTGCCCGGCTGACAAAACCCACCTGTCCCCATGTTGCATGTGCTAACTAAGCCAGCCTTCTCATATCCAATTCGCTGGCATCCTTCTACAGCTCCTCTATCTCGCTGACCGCCTGCGATGACTGGAAGACGGCGCCTTGTGCGGTTGTATCAGAGTGCGCTCGCGAGAGGAACAACGATCCTCTTCCGCACATACGTGATACGGCGTACATGCAAAAGGCACTTGTAGCCGTCAGCAAGTCAAGGCGAGACAGAGTCGACGTCACCGTCAGAACGCGGGCAGCTGAAGAATATCGTGATAACGAGGCCGTAAATCGGAGGAATACAAAGGGGAGGGATGCGAGATCGGCTCAGGGGACTTTGACCCGCGGATATCCGAACATGGCTCGGAAATAGCCCTACCTCTACGCCGTCCTCCGTACCATAGGAGGCTTCATGGGAACCTCTTCGAGCTCATGATGGAATGATACGTTTGTGGCATTCATTGGCGACGCTCTTTAGGCAACAATCATTACACCGGCATTGGCGTCAATGCGTCATGCTCATACTGGGTGTGCGTTTATCGAGGGTCGAGGGTTCAATAGAACATAAATATGGGGTAGTAATATACCCAAAGCTCTGTCTACTTTTGTTTCGCAAGTTCTTGAAACAAATTCGCGACTGTTAACACTGCTAGAGCATTCAACACCAGTGAGTGAGTGATGGAGAACATCGCTGCCTCATGCTCAAAGGTACAAAGGCACCAGTCCGCAGCTCTGATGACCTGTAGCCCCTGCAGTCTGAACCAGAGGGGTCAACGTAGATTCTGGTACTTAAAAATCGTTGGTCTACCGCTAAGATCGCTGTCCTACTGGAGCTGAAATCGTGGCGGGCGGATCTGGCGACAAGGGAGTGGCTGACTCGCCCTTCTCGGCATCAGTATTTTCTGAAGCAAGACGTACCTTATGTTGATATACTACTGTTCATGTCGCTGTGTGTTGTCTGCGTCTGCTGCGTCTACTCGTACTTATCCGTCCAGGGTCTGCCAAATGAACTCGCAGCTGACGACACCTGGAAGGCTCTCAGGTGTGACACCCCGCACAGCCAGCCAGGTACATCACCCCGCCTCTACCTAGATGTTTACTCGCACGGTGGAACAAGACCGTGAAAGCTCAGCGCTTTCGAAACCTCGCCATCGTTCACGCTGCCACGGTCGAAACGAGATACGCGGGCTTGGCAGCGGCGCGGGGTGAAGGTCAACCTCAAGTCGTTATTTGTTAGCGACTGCCAACGCATCCGCATCTATCCAATACACTCACCTGCCCCATAAGCCGCAAGGCTAGCCAATTCCCGCTCGTTGGTCTTGTCCACAGCGTCATGTATCATGTACCCCGTCACCGCCTCTGAGGTTGAACAACGCGAGGCCAGTTATTCACCTGAACCTGGTGAAACCGTTTAGTTCCAAGACACACAGGACGAGAGCTCCTCCACCCCAGGCGTCGTGCCTCACCATCGTATTCCTCCCACACACGAATTCGGAAGAATGTGCGCGACCGCTATTTGAACAAGAGAAGATGGATGCGGCTCCAAACTGCGCCATTTGTAATGCGCCGGCCTACCCAGAATGCCCCTGCGAGTCTGAACGGCTACAGATCGCGGTGAAGCAGGCTGAGGGCCGGGCCATGGAGGAGAAGTTGGCCGAAATACGGTGCGTTTCCTCTGCCAAGTTACAAACAAGACTTCGCTGATTGTCAATAGAGACTGGGTTATTTCTCATGCTCGACAGCACATCCTCAATGCCTTCGAGCGTTTGACTTCGAATCGAAAACAAATGCATTTAGCCTACCTCTCCTCGTTGCCGAACTACAGCGTATACATGCAATACTCGGGTCATCCTCCCATCCATCAAATGTACATCGCGCAGCTACAGACGCAGATTGCAGAGGCGCACGCGGAATTAAAGCGGGGCATTGATGCCGACTGGCGCGCCTCCGTCCTACGATACCCGGAAGTACTGGACTATTTCTACAGCCTGGTGGAGCTCAAACTGCCTAGTGAGCGGTCTCCCAGCGTCGCGGAGCCGCCTTTTGCTGCGGCCGGATACGCGGATAGAGGATACATAGACCACTCGAGGCTTGGGAAGGACGCCAAGAAAAAGAAGAGGCGGGATAGAGAATTGTCTGCAGCGCCGGTGGACAGAGGGAGAGGGCATGAGCCTCTGCATCCAGCTGTTGCCCGCTTGATGAGAGGCCCGCCGCCTGTACCGACCCCACCTATTCAATCGCCTGGATATCCTCGACCACCAGACATGTACCCTCCTTATTAACGGCCTTTCATTAAACCGACCGTATTTCGTGTCTCAACTCACTGAACAAAAAAATCTCTGGAAACCAACCTCTTCCGTCCTTTCGGTTGCTGTTTCTCACAGCTTCGACATTCGACAAGTCGTCTCCTTCCTAGTGCTTATGTTTTGTGGTTTAGTTCTATCCTGGACTCTTCAGTTTCAAAGGTACAGCTCGATGTACGTAAGCTTGGCGCTGGGCTCATGGGGAGCTGGACTCGATGGACTCCCTACTCATCGCACCAAGACCACACACGTTACTAGTTATTCTCGATACAGAGAAGTCATACACGACCCTGAACGACGAAACGAAATAGCATAATCTGGCGTTTGCTTTTACGAAACGAGCCAGACCAGCCTCTGTGGACTCATCGGTGGTCTTTTATATTCATGATATACCGCGCATAGCGAGGAGTTTTGCTCTTTGGTGCGAAGATATCCTATATCCACTGTGGACAATTTGATTTTGGATATGCAAGCTGGAAATCTTGTGAATGGACTCAGGGGGACGAGGCCCAACGTCTGATACGCGAGCTATAGGTACTTATTTAGCTTAGCACTGCTTCTCTCAATCTGTAATGAGTTCGTGACTGGCCCGCCCATGCTATCGTACAAATTCCTAACTACCCTATGAGATTGCACAATAGCACTCAAAATTTAGATTCTGCCTAGAATACTCACTTCAACCTTCGCGAGTATAGGCAAAAGGAACCTAGTACCTCCCTGGCTCTCGATACGGGGCCGTGAACAGGTGGTATGTGCGGCAGCGGGCGATTACGTAATTGCCAAGATCTGTAGATCCGCTACCGCGAACTCGAAAGCTTCCTGGCAGCGGCAGCTGCACAAGATACCTATCACCAACTTCGACTCTACGAACACTACCACCAAGTCGGAAAACACATCGAAAATACATTCCACTGTCTTCTACAACGACCAGCTATGGCAGACAAGAGAGCGGGGGCTTATGGCAAGAGCGGCGGCGACACAGACTTCCGCAAAACCTGGGATAAGGAAGAGTGGGCCCAACGAGCGCGCGACCATGAGGCTAAAGAAAAGGAGGAATCCAAAGCGCGGTACGAGGCGAAGTTGCAGGGGAAGAAATACCATAGGAGGGCTTCAACGCCGCCGGACGCGCGCGAGACGTCGGCTAGACAGCAGCGCATCGACGTAGCGTCCATGATAGGGAAATCGCAGCTTGTTCCTGCTGGCTCAGGTGTCGGGAAGAAGGGTCGAAGCGCGGGATTTTACTGTATGTATAGCTGCTCCAGATCCGGGCAAGATAGTTGGCTGACGATGTTCTAGGTCCTGACTGCGATATCACCCTGCGGAACAATCACGAACTCATCGAGCACCAGAACAGTACCCAGCATCTCCGCGCGACCGGACAAACTGGTCAAGTCAGCCGTTCCACGGTGGAACAGGTGCACGACCGACTCTGCTGGCTCAAGAGGAAACGCGAGGACGAGATGCGGGATGTGGTTGTAGATTTGGATCTGCGGTTGGAGAGCAGGAGAGAGGAGGAGGAGAGGGAGCGTGAAGAGAAGCGGCGGAAACGGAATGAAAAGCGTCGGAAGACTAAAGACGGGCAAGGCGTTCCTGAAGTCAAGATGGAGAACGACGGCATAATCTGCTGATTGTTTCGGTCTTCTCATCCGGCTGCTAGTCTACGGCCGCATCCATCTCGAGTGTTTATTACGCATGATACCAAAAGGATGGTTTTGGAATTCTGGCGTTACGGTTAGGTTGCATTGCGTGGCGTTTGAGAAATAGTATATATACTTGTTCGGTGGGGCTGTACCATTGCTCAAACTATCCGCTCGGTGGTCTTGCAAGTCGAATTACCGCTTCAAGGCGAATCGCTTGCACTTCTCCAAAAGAAGCCATATCTGACAAACCCACACCCCTTTGGCCGCCTATACGGACGAACTCTAGGATCCGGCCCGAGTCGGAAGTCGGGCGGTCTTTCGCCCTCAATCCTGTGGCGTGAAAAAAGGAAGGACCCAAGTGTGTGATTTGGACATGGTTGACGCTATCCTTTGATTTCAAAGCATACCGACTTGTACCACTACTTCCCAGTATAGCTTCCATGAAAGCCTTAGATTCATTAGTATTTATATTTGACCACTCCCGACTGTTAGATACCCCGCAGCTTCCCTAGGACTAGTCATTTGCAAACGCACCTTCGATCTTTCTGACTCGCGCGTAAATCCTTAAACACCACCACCTCTCGACCTCGACATGGCAACCCTCAACGGCGACACCCCGAAGATCACTCTGTACACGAACCACAGCTGCCCGTGGGCACACCGCTCTCACATTGTGTTGAGAGAGCTCGGGCTGCCGTTTGACGAGGTCATTATCGATCTTGGCAAGCCGCGCGAGCCATGGTACCTTGAAGTCAACCCAGTACGTATGCAGAGATGCATGCAGCCATGCAAACCACGACGAGCAATCACTAACCCTGGTGCCTTGCTCAGCGAGGACTTGTCCCCTCGATCAAGTTCTCCGGCGGCTCTGCGCAAGACGTGATCCTCACCGAGTCTGCCGTGGTCTCGCAGTTCCTCGCCGACGCGTACCCCTCCCATCTCGTGCCCACTGCTGGCACCGTCGACGCAGCGCTGACCCGTGCGCGCATCAACTTCTTCGTTGATGCATGGACCTCTAAGGCTGGTTCGTACTGGATCCAGATTGCGAAGAGCGAGTCGGAGGAAGAGAAGGAAGCGCTTGTTAAGGAGTTTGTCAGCATCGTTGGTAAAGAGATTGAGCCGCTCTTGAAGGACGCAAAGCCCTACTTCGGAGGAAGTGAAAGACTCACTATGGCTGAGGTATGAGCAGACGCCACTCCTCTAGGGACAGACCTAGCTAACAGCAACCTAGGCCCTGACTGCGCCCTTCATTCTCCGCATCTACTCGCTTGTCAAAGGTGGTGTTCTTCCGCAATCCCTCGTATCAGGCCTGAATGGCCTTCCCAACTTCACCAAGTGGGCGACTGAAGTCATCAAACACGACAGCGTTACCTATATCTGGAATGAACATGTTGTTCTCGAAGGAACCAAGAAGAAGCTCGGGAAAGCTTGAGCTCGGTACAGTAAGAGAAAGCCATACTTATCATTAGATTCCATGCACAAAAGCCTCTATCTATACTATATGTTATCAATGGAGGGGGCTGTATGCGATTTCGCTGCATAGTCCTGACAGTGAACGTCGCTATGCTCTGGAAATCACAAACATGATGATGCCAGACAGTTAATCCAAGACGCCAGTCGATCGTTGATCGCAATGAGATAGCCAGCCCTAATGCCGCGTAGTGAAAGTTCCGACATGCAGTGCACGCTTAAAAGCTACGACGTGTCGCACACTGAAAGCGTGTGACGAAAAGGAAAGTACCGCCTACCAGTCCTCTTATCCCACCGCCAGGTCAGTACTTGGACCCCCGTCGAGTGCGCTTAGGCGGAGGCAGTGATTCGCCGCCATTGCTGATCTGCAAGAGCACCTGGGCTGCATCGACTTGGTCCATGGGTTGGACACAGTTACCACTGATAGCGGACTCCGAGTAGCCAGGTTCGATGACACTGGACGCCGTAGTTGGACGACATATGTCGACGTCGACATTGCCATTGCCGACCGCGACCTTTGAGTGTGTCCTTTTGGTCCGGAGCTGTTCTTCAGTGCATCCGCTCGGCACCGAAGTCAGCCAAGGATTTGGAGGAGGAGGAATGGCCCGGACTGGAGGGCTAAAAGCGGGCGAATGAAACGTTGGCGGAGACGCGGGAGATTGAGACCGGTTCACTGATGTCCAGGTTACGCTTCGTGGGGATACTTGAGGTGAGAAGAGGTATCTGTCGCTCTGATCAGTGTCGGTCCCGTATCCGCTCTCCAAGTCTACAGGTTTCGCAAGTCGCTGTTGCTTCATGACCTTCATACCCCACGGCGGGCAAGCGAACTGCATCTTCGGTGTGCCAACGATAGACGTTGTTTCCGAGGGCGTCGGCCTCCAAGCACTTCCTTCCTCGCGCCACCGGTTTGTATCGATGGTGCATGCGAGTACGATCGAAGGGTCGATGAGGAATTTGGCGAAGTTGGGGTCCTTGGGATGAGTGCACTGTGTGAGGAATTCTTTCCCAAAGACTGGCGTCAGAGCCCAACGGATGTTGTAGCAGAATGTCGCTGCGACAGCTTTGGCCGCGTTGTAGGGCATCCAGTAACCTGGCAAAGGTCAGTCATCTCTTCCTCATGTCTACGGTTTGACTACCCACCTTGGCCAACCAGCGCGCCCCCTGTGATACTATAGCTAATATCGCGGAGTCCTTGATTCTGGTTTAGAACTTTGGCGGGCGTGGTCTATGACAGTCAGTATGTGGAAGCCCAGACTATGAGGTGGTAACTGACCTTCGAATATTTGCAGGACTTGAAAAACGGAGTAATGCGGACCAGCCCGACGTTGTAGTCCCAGAGTACCACGTACTCTTTATCTTCCCCTGGTATCTTGAAAGCGTATTGGAAAACTGCGCACCGTTAGGCTCATCGCTCCCTTGATGGGAAGAGTACGTACCTTCGAAGGCTTCCCTTCCTGTCTTCACCATGAAGTCTTTCTTCTCACTGTTGTAAGGGATGTGTCGAACACCCTTGCTGTAAATATCGCCTTTACTCATGGGGTATACCTGGAACATGCGGTGTTGTGCCGCAAGGTCCTCATCGTCTCCCGCCTCGTACGGTGGATAGTTCACTGGCCCAACTATCTTGTTACCCTCCGTGAAGATTGCGGCATCTTTCGGGATCTTCTGTCGCTTCGGTGCGGATGCTATAGGCACTACTGAACGTGGCTGTGTGGCAGGAGTCGGGCTTTCCGAGCTGCGGTAACCATGGTGGTCACCACAGAACGGATTGAGCAAAGACTGTATCTTCATGGTTTGTCCTTCTAGGCTGGTGCTTGTTCGAGGCTGTTGTCCGAGGTAGAAGCTGTGTGCTTCGACACTTGTCGCAGAGAACGCGTCAAGGATAGACTTGACGCAAAGACCAGGGGTGGAATTCAAGACTAAGCTGCTGTGGAACGGCAGAATGCTCTGAACAGGGATAGAAGTTTGGTGGTAGTGGCTCGGAGAAAAGAGGGCTGACGGAGGAACGTTTGTAGGGTGTCCACGAGGACGAGACGAACACCTTATACGACGAGCCAGCGATCACGCCGAACAAAGTCCCGCCACCTAAAGATACGATCTATGTTCTGTCAGTTCTCCAGACAGCGATAGGCTGTCATCAGAACGTACGTATTGCGTTCGGAGAGCAGGATAGACTTCGATCCGGGGAAGCTTGCAGCAGCGATGATGTGCCAATACACCGCTGATGCCAATCCAGACGTGTAGGTGACCCTTCCGGCAAACGGCACCGTCCCGTGGTGATGAACGTAGCTTCTCGCTTGTTGTCCAACGGATATTGAGCTCGGCTACCGTTGGAGGACAGCGCGGCCACTCACTTCAACTGTGTGGTATTGACAGATCAGCACACGTCAAAACAGAAAGGGATCGAATGAATGGGCGGCATTACCTGTTCGGAACGACGGATCAACTAGCGATGTTAACTCACGATCACGACTTGGACCACACGGAGCGCGGATTGAGTTCAACAAGAGAGGAGTGGCAGATGCGGACCGAAGGTTAGCGAAGGTACCTGCGTTGTCCCCGATGCCTTTTAACGTGCAGTCCTTTCTTCTCTATGAGCCGCTAGCTGCTACACCTACCCGGCAGTGCGTCGCCAAAGCTTGTCCAAGCTTCCTGCATAGGTCGTCCGGTGTGCAAGAGGCATGCTGGGTTTCAGGACACACACTAACTGGCTTGACAGGTTGCGTGGCGGGAAGATCAATAATTGGACCAAACGACGCTACCAAAAGGTGTTGCTGGATTAAAGCAATAGTGGGGAGATGGGATCGAGGGCCAGATGTTCCACGATGTCAAACGCTCCTCCCGCAGTGAACCCTGTATTCTGACTGGGAGCTCTTTGGCCGTTCTTTGTTCAGAGAACATTCAAACTAGCTGCACAAAACAAATACGGGAACTGGCGCTGCTCGTTCACAGCAACGACGCGGAAAGCTGCCCATTCACGACTTCGGATGAGTGACTTAGTGTCCCTATTGCTTTTGGTTTGGCAAGGCTTAGTGCGTCTTGCTCTAGGAACCTTGTTCTGAATTACACAGATCTCATGACCGAGAGCTCGGGAAGGGTTGAAGCATAAGTGTTGCTGCTAACGAGAACGGAATAGAGATTACCCCGGGGTGCATTGCCACCACCAGGCCTATAGCTAGTGGCATCTTCCCAGGAGCCTCGTTGGCAGCCTCCCGGCAAGGCCTGTCCGAGCTGTCATGCATCCTATCGGCATGGCTTGCAAAGACGAATCGGTACGCTGTTTACATGCAGCCATCCGTGGACACAAGCGCACGTACCTCCCCTGGTCGTCCGCACCGCAAACGTGGTCGCATTTCCCTTTGCAGCTACAGTCATCGGTCGCCTGCACAATTCCCGGCTGGGCCACGAAATTGGTTGGCTTAGACATTGTCGGTGAGGCAAAGGGCAGTGGTCTCGTTGGCCGAAATACTCGAGAGATTTGGCTCCCCCCGGTCGTTTGCTCACTGTTAATTCCTGGACAGCCCCGCTATCCACACTTAAGCCCAGTCGGTCTCGTCCATACTGGTCCAGCAGCTTCGCTCTCGACTGAGACATGGCGTTCTCAATACAAGCCTCTTCATTTGATTGCAAAGCTAGATTTTGGCAGAAGGCATTTGTCCTGGACCGTGCTTCACCGGACCACTACGAACAAAGAAATATGCTTCAAAGCGGCAAATATGCATCACTGACCGCTTGTCTGCTCTGTTGGCGCTGAATGGCGGTGTTTCTGTTTAGTCTTGACCGCCCAAAGCGAGGAAGCCAAGCTGCAGCTCTTACTGCCGCGAACCGTGATCGCTCATTGACGGTGCTTCCATCTGGCTATCTACTAGATGGCGGCATCCCAGACCTGGCGTCGTCATGCGGCCATCCTAAGCAAAAGTCCTGAACCCACTGCCACTATCGACTAGCGGTGGAAATTCGACAGCACACCAGCCGTCATCCGGTCGCTGCGATCAGAGCTCCATCCCTTCCTGAGGCTATGCTTAGACTCGCCCCTTGAGACCCATGCTCATTGGCCGAAGTCGAGTTGCAGCCTGAGACTCTGATCATTCGTACAATGTCAAGAGTGGGTAAAGAGATGGGCCGTCTATTATCGATTGACCATGCGTCTGAGTGTTGCTTCCGCTTCCGCCAGGCTACACAGAGCCTCTCGATCGGGTAACTAGACTTTTCGGGCTGGTCTAATGCTGCACTGCCGCAGCGTGCTATACGCCTCCGCTACGTAGTCACTGCTCAGCCAGGGGCGACTATCACCACGACGCCGACGTAAACCTTGATCTGACGAAACAATTTGCACATCTCTATTCGAGTCGGGAAAATGTCTCCGCGATCTAGTGAAAAGCAAGTTCGTATCCTGACCCCACTCTTCACGGACACTCGTCAGTCGTCCATTGATGAAGTTTCAGAGTGACTCAACGTGTGCACTCTGTTGGGAGGTGTAGCGACAAGCAGCGTTTTGCGACATGGTTTCCCATTTCGCCGCCCCTGTACAACAAACCTGTCAAAATCTGGGATGAGATACCGAACCGTGGTTCTACGAGTGGGAACGGCACCCAAGCCGCTTATGGCTCCCTCCGCTGCAGTGCTGGCTGCGGTGGTGCTTGAGTGCTGCGCGAGTCCAGGCAGTAGATTGACTCTCCGTACCAAAAGGAAATTGAGTTCGCCGAAAGCTCAAGTACAAGTGAGTACGAATAACACACGGGTGTGACGAGCAAATCACCTTGGGGGCTTGGAGTGCCACCGCCAGCTTTGCAGAGGACAGCTATCTACAGCTAAGTTTAAGAGCACGTAGCGCGATGCCGCGCTATATACCTATCTGCCTATAACTCCGAGCAGTGTCCACATCCCCAGATATGCTAACGACTAGCAGCCATCACGCCAACTTTGCAGCGCATGCAGGCCCCCATCCATATAGTGTTGCTGCGAAACTCGCCCCTTTGCTGCCTGCACCGCCGCTGCCGCAAATCTTCGCGCCCAAGCAATAGATGCACCGATCTCATTCGAGCCCCCCTTCCCTCGGCCGTTACCTGTCCTCCCCGCGACACAAGCAGGCCTGTCGTCCCCTCGCTGCTCCGCGGATCGGCGCCGAAAAGCGTACAGCCTGCTCTTATCGCACCATCGTTCCCCGCATTCGCCGCTGTTGCTGTGCACTCTGTCATCATATCAGACAGCTTGTCGAAGCCAGTCAGCTCACGACTTGGTCGAACTCCTACAATCCCATTCGGCCTGTCAGCCGACGGATTTCTCCGGGCTATACTCTGGGGCGCTGCATACGGTACAACCGGCATGTCAAAATCTCTGTTGCTCCCGGCTGCATACCGTTACGTGTCCAGCCATACATCTGAGAGGACAGAGTGGACCGGTGCCTTAGTACGACGGGTTCAGATGCACTGCATACCCTCCATCGCTTGTCGATGTGTGGTAATCTTGCGTTTAATATCGCTACGGAGCCAGACATATATCGTTCTCGATAACGAGAGCTCCGCAGGTGTCCAGGAAAGATCCTTCAGGGGCACACTTTCCCGCTGTAATTCAGCAGAAAGGCGATGCGAACACGCAGTACACGACGGAGCCCGCGCGTCACAACATCCACAAGCGAGGCTACCATACAGCGACACTACATCTCGAGGTTTGTGTCCTGGCGGTAGGCAGGATGCGACTGCCTGACAGCTGTTGTGCTGCACTCAAGCTTTGTGGCGCTTTTCAGTTGCGTTGGACAGCTTAGCTTGACAGGGCGCGCCGTCGAGGACTCGCTGTGCACCGTAGCATGACGAGGGTCCATCCTTGATTCATCTCGTCGATGCAGCTGTAGCTACCATCTTCCCGTACCGTACCGTTGCCCCCGTGCTCTGGCTGGCGTCTTCTAGAAGTCTCGGGGAAGGCCGAGGCGAGTGGGATGGGATGGGACCCAAACGCGCGGTGCTAGGCTCCGATGTCTATGCACGTTGCCACCCGCTAGCAGAGAGCGAGGTCGGAGGCTTTTTTTCTCGCAAACTTCCTGCTCTGCGCCAATGGGGACAGCTTTTCCTCTTTTTTCCACCGTCTCTCTTCATACTAGCCTCCTGTTCATACCCCGCCCCCTTTCTCCGCCTTCGCCAGACGTTGATTCGGCCGGTACCCATACTACTATCCGTACTGTATACACGCAGTGCACGCCCGTGCCAGTGTAGTCCCGTCCCTAATGCCTTCTGTACAATCGTCCAGTACGGCCGTATGTATGGGCAGGGGACAAGCTCACCACGCCAAACCAAACCAAGTAGTATTTTCGTAGTCGCCCTCACGCTTCGTAACACGCGCACTAGGCATGTCATGTCGATACTGGGGATGTTGTGACAGGTGGCTGGGTGGGTCTAATGGGGCGCGCGGATGAGATAGCTTTCCCCGTTGTCAACCCTGCTGGGTAGAGCTGTCTGATTGGGACAAAGGTTCCAGGCGGGCGCCTGCTTGACAGCTGTTGTGCTGTACTGTGCTGAGCTGAGTTGAGCTGAGCTGAGCTGAGCTGCTGGGTTGATAGGATTGTGCGAGGGTTGAGGGTTGAGGGTCGCGGGACGGTCCCAGGGGGCGGGGTCACGACGGAGAGCGAGGGTTCGTTGCGAGTGGGGTTAGTCCAGCTGCAGCGGGAGGAGATCTTGGGTATTTGCATTTCGGAGGTATACCGCTTCACTTTCGGGGCCCCGGGGGAGCGGTACGGTGGACTCGCAGTTACTAGTCGTCGCCGCGTCGTTGTAGTAGGCGTAGTCGATGCTGTGTCCCTTCTCCCTTTCTGCTCCGTTCTTCGAGCATGTATATCAATCAGTCAATAGTATGCTTCGTTCGGCGCATGCATGCGCCCTTAGGGATACTAGACTCGCACTCTTTGCGCCGCTCTTCCGAATCATCGCATCGGCTAAACGGGAGGAGATGGGAGGGTGTGGACTATGGGATGAGTCAGGGGCGGACCGCTATAGTGGACAGCGAAGCGTGTCGTACCAGGTGCGGAGGTACGCGCGGCCTGCCAGTGCACTGGTAGGTATCTACCTATCCTTTCATCGCTATCCCTCCATCGATGCCGCGTAGTAGTGTTGCACGTAGATGATGGGTTGTCCATCGGCTCGGTCTGGCTGGGCTGGGCTGGGCCGGGTCGCGGCGCGTCTGCGCTAGAAGGCTCTTGGATGTGGCGAGTGGGGAAGGCAGGGCGCGCAATAATAGGGGCTCGTGGGCGCTGGAAATGGTATTCGTAGTGTAGTGGTAATGGTAGTGGTAATGGTAGTGGTAATGGTAGTGTGGTTGTGGTTGTGAAGTGGTTTGATGGTGGTGGGGTAGGATAGGATAGGTACGGGGCCGTATGCACGAGGAGTAGGTAAGTAGTCTGAGTGTGTTCTCCCTCATGGCCACTAGCACCTCGTGGTGATGATAGCTTATTAAAATGCTAGGGCGGGACGGTACGGCGACGTGGTCGTTTACTTTGTGCTGTAGGATACTAGGCAACGTTACCGTGAATTGTGTTGTCCCATGGGAGGGAAATGGCTGATGAGTGGATATGGGGCTTTGACGCTGATTGGCTAGGTCGGTAGGACTTTCATACCGTACTCAATGAGTGTCTTTCGTGGATAGTTGTAGCTGTAGTTGTGAAAGGGGGGTGGGAAGTGGTATGGGTTGAGTATTACTACTACGCGGATTCGTATGCTGGGTCAGATAGACAAGTTCGTAGTCGTTGAGCTTGGAAAACTGCACTGAAAGGCTCCAAAGGTACAAATTCGATGCAGGCGTAATGCGCCGTATTCAGCTCGGTGGTCTGGGACGTTTGTGGATAGATTGAGTTGTAGAGCAAAAAGCTCCGAAATGGTCTGAGTTGATCTGGTGGCAAGCACCTATGTCGTCGCTTGGACATGGCGGCTTGCGACTTGCCTCCTGTGCATGACTCCAGCGGCGAATTATTCCGTAGAGGATGGCGTGGGGTTTATGAAACTCCGATAGTACGTTTTACGATGATAAGCTACATCGTGATGTCGTCCTGGACTCAAGCTTCTCCGTATCGATTGGAAGTCTTCTCGTCCGCCGGTTTCGCTGATGCACCAACAACTCGGCGTGGTCTCGAAGACCGTCTTGTTTTGACTGGGATCGACTGGTTGGTAGATATTCGGGCTCTCTGGATCTGGATCTGGGTCTGGACCGCAATTGTGACTCTTGAGATCATGTTGCCCTGCGCTCCTCTGCTCAGGTGCAACCGTAGACTGTACCAGCATAGCAAACTCTCTAAAAAGCAGCTTGCTCAGTAAGCGAACCGGTCGGAGTAGAAGCCAGCCTAGTAGTAGTTGCCACTGGCTAGTTGATTTGAATAGTACATCCGCGCCTGATACATAGTTGTAGAAATTTAAGTCCTCGTCACCGAGAAGGCTCGGGGTGAGGACGCTTCTAACAGCAAGATTGAGGCACCCATTCGTAGCCTGATAGACTAGTATCGCTAGCAAGTGCAGATTGTTCAAGATAACTTCCATAAAGGAGTCCGAGGTCCGGGGGAGCCGCCGTTCCCAACCTGTTCGTGGGGGCAACCAGGCGCCGAGATAGTCTCTGCTCTCGTGGAAGTCGGGGTCGACCTGTGCCAGAGCGACCGCTACGAGATGTCCTTCCAAGATCTCGCGGAATGGTCGGATTTGCTCTCCTCCGGCTTTTTCCCGCATTTGCGTATGATAGAGCCGGTAAAATTCGAGCTCGGAGATGAACAGGAAGGAAAACGCGAAATGAATTGCTAGTGTTTGGACAGCAACAGGATATGGTTCGAAAACTCTCTCGCGGTTCTCAACGATGGAGGTGAGCAGTGCCGGCCAGAAGAACAAGACTAGTAGGACAGAACGGTCGAAAAGTGCATGTGGTGGTCGTCGCAGTTCATGGGCGTAGAGATAGTTCATGGTTCGCCGTTGAACGGTTTGTATGAATATCCAGCAAACCAAGAATGTTGACAGCGGCAGCCACCAGATGTTCAAGCTTGAACATGCGGCGCGAACTAGATATGCAGTAGTGGACAGTAGCGACAGAAGACAATACACTCCATAGCGGAGCCATGCCGGGCTATGGTTAGTCTTATGCCGCGGGGCTGATAGCGTAGGCGGCGACATGGTTGCGACGCGTTCCGGGGTGTCGTGGTGTAGAAGAAATTGCGTGGTGCGGAGCTCTGTATATGAACGCACAAGCGCCCAGTCCCCTCAACCATGGATCATCAAAACATTCAACCACTCGCAGCCTTGACATATGCGATGGGAAAAAACCAGAACCGCCGCTGGTCAGATCGCGACTTCCTTGACTGCAGGAAGGAAAAACCCCCTCGCCCGCTACTCAGCGCCTCACAATCGAACCCTTGAAATATCTCCGCCACCTCTCCAAATCAAAGGTCCCCTCATCCAACTCCCGACTCTCGGGATCACCCGCCCAGCAAAACACACGACAGTCCCGCAAGACCTCGCCATTGTCAAGCTGCACGTCGCATTCACACCACGTATAAGCGTTCGTCTCATACGCCACGAGCTTACGGAACTGCTCTTCAGAAACCACCTCTCAAACTGTGCCCGAGACAGTTGAACCAGCAGTTTCGTCTCGGATGAGAGCGGGTTAAATCCCCCACATCATGAGGCGGAATGCGGAGATACTTGCTGGCCTGACAACGGGGAGTTCGGTGAGTTGGAGAATGGTTTGGAGGACTTCGGTGTCCATTAGTGTGCCGTAGAAGAACATGTGACAGGGCTGGAAGGGTCGAGGTGACTCGGGTCTGTCTGGTATGGACTCAGGCGCATTCATCGCGGTCATCACCCGCAAGAAGTTAGAATTTCTGATGGTCGAGAAAGCATTCTCTTGCAGTGCAGGTGATCGAGGAACAAAACGTCTTGTTTTTCCAGGTTTGGGAGGCGGGGGCGGAGGCGGGATCACCGAAAGTGACCCTGACTTTGTAGACGCTCCATTGCCAGGTTGGAGGTCTGAAGAAACGTCATTCGACGGATGAGACATCGGTTGGTAGAATTTCATTGTTGGGTATAGGAGTAGGTAGGAGTCCAGCTGCACGTCGTTTGGCACGACACTACGAGTAGGTGCTAGCGGGGTTGGCTGACTAAGCGACAATGAATCTGTTTGCGAAAGAACGCGCATAGCATTAAAAGTAAAGTATGCCTTCAACAGATTAGCAACACCGAGGCGGAGTGGCTGGCTAATCAGCAACAAAATCTGTCTCCTGTTCAGCAATCCCTAAAATTCATCATAGCACTTGCTTCATCACTCAAACGATATACTCAAAGTATGTAAGTAACACAGCCATCGGTCAATTTCATTACGGCTGCGAGTATCTCAAATAAACATCCGTAAGCGAAAACGATTCTGGAAACGCCGAATCCTTACCAAGACCCCCCGAATCTGGGAAGAAAAATAGATCAGAAAGATAAGGGGAGAGCCATGGAAGTCACCGCTATGCTTTCCCCTCAATGCCTTTGCGCCACCGGTCCGGGTATCACACCGATGCCATTTTACCAACTCGTTAAACGCCCCATGCGATTCAGCAATTACTCGCTGTCATCGTCGTCGTCGTCAAAGGTCGGCTCATCAGAGACTGCGTCGCTCGCCTCCTCCTCCTCATCGCTGACAACGTACTTGGCTGGCTTGGCAGCAGCCTTGCGACCAGGACGAGCAGCGGTAGCGCGAGAAGCCGGTTTAGGCGTCGGCTCATCTGTATCTTCTTCGTCAGACAAGATGTCGTTGGCGAGCTGATCAGCGTCATCGATATCCTCCTCCTCCTCATCTGACTCGATAGCGATAGGTTTCCTCGCCCTGGGAGCAGCCTTTGAAGGTGCGGCGTCCTTGGTTTTGCCGAATTTGGCAGCATATGCCTTTGCAGCTGGGCTGAGTGTAGCAGTCTTCTTTGCCGCTAAGGTTGTGGTAGCGGTTTTTGGCTTCGGCGCAGCTTTGGCAGCTGTGACCTTCGCCTTTGGTGCCGGCTTCGTGACTGGTTTCGTAGCTGGCTTCGCGGTTGACTTGCCAACACTGAAGCCGAAGTCATCTTCATCATCAGATCCCATGAGTGTATCGTTGACATTTCGTGGTGCCGGCTTCTTGGGAGAGGCTTGAGGCATCAAACCTTCGTAGTTGGTCTCATCATCCTCGTCTAGCTCACTAGGGCTACTCTTTCGAACGCCATTACGGCCTGGAAGCTTGGTAGTCGTACTAGCGGCGCTGACTGGACGGCCATTACCTCCGCTGCCTGGACGAGCGGTTGTGTTGAAGAGCGGACGATCGTTGCTCCCACCACCAATAGTCTTGACCATGCTGCTAACATCGCCAAGAAGGTCATCGCCCATGTCGTCGTCACTATCGCTCTCGTCGAGTGTATATTTCGGTACCTTCCTGGCAGCACCTCGAGCTGTACGAGATGTGGTTGTAGTCTCAGCCGGCTTCGTCTCTGCTTCTTTAGCGACGGCAGCGAAGACGTCAGACTCATCGTCGGAATCAACGGCCACTGGTACCGATTTCTTGGCGGGAATATCCTTCTTAGCGGGCACATCTTTCTTGACATTCTTTGCAGCTGCTGGACGACCGCGCTTTGTAGCAGGCGCTGTGGCTTCTTGAGCAGGCTCGTCGAGGTCCATTGCTCCGTCAGTAACGGGCGGGGAGTCTTTCTTGACCAGATAGCCAAGCATGCCGTTCTGTTTGGATGCCGTGGTTCCCGAAGCTGCGCCGCTCTTGAGGGCCGCCGTAGCACTCGGCTTCTTTGCAGGCTCGCTGTCCTTGTGGAGATAGCTAAGCAATCCGCCAGTCTTCGGTTTGGCCTTTTTCTTAGCGGGCCCAAAGTCAGATGCTGAGTCATCGGAATTGCTATCATCCATCTTTCTCTTCTTCTTCTTGCCCTTTGATGGCCCAATGCCCAGCTTCTGGGACGCGCGCCGGCCAGATTTGGCAACTTTCTTGGCGCGATCATCTTCGACTTGCAAGTGCTCGTTCCACCCCTCCACGAAGGCTTCTAGATCAATGTTCCAGAGATCCTTCGGGGTGAGCTTGATGAGAGCATCAATTTCTAGCTCCCTATCACCAATCTGCTTCAAGAGCTTCTCCACACGCTCCTGAGTCAAAGACCATATAGCCATCTATATCAAGTTAGTAGTTGATATGGGTCCATTTCTAAGAAACTTACGCCCAAGAGATAGTCGTAGTCACCGCTTCCCACCGCGACGTCGTCCTCCTCGTCATCTTCCATAGCCTTCTCGTCCTCACCAGCTTTCTTGGCGTCTGCCACCTTGGGGAACGGTCTGAAGTTGAGTTTCTTTAGCTCTTCTACAAGAACAGCCTTCTTCTTCTTTGATACAACGAGCTTGCCGTCGATTATCATCTGAATGAACCGGGACTGGTTGCTCAGTTTTTCGAGCTCCTTCTGCATCTCACTCAACTGGTGTGCCTATTCTGCGTCAGAGAAGTACTAAACTTAGAGTGATCAACATACCTTCCGCTTCTCATAGGTCCTCAGTCGGATGTGATAGAATTCTTCCATTATGTCCAGGACTGTAGCGTACTTGTGAATGCGACCCTGGGCATCGAACGCGACGAGATTAGATGTTGCCATGGTCTTGGACAACTTGAAGGTCTCCTCAAGTCCCTTCGCAAGAGCATTCGCCATATGCTTGTCCTCCATCTTGATAATGAAGTGAACTGTCTCAGGCGTGTTGTACTCAGTGTAGTCCTTGATGAACGACGGAGACTTGTCGGCCTTAATGATTTCCTCCAGCTTCTCTTTGAAATCCTGGGTCCAGAAGCGCACAGGTAGCTCCGTGACTTCGATTTCAGTGTCGCTGATCTGACGAACTGTGCCAGTGAATCTGTACCGATCCGAGCCAATGTCCTCGGTCTGGCCTGTGAAACCGCGGAACCAGGGCATCATGGGTTTCAGGTCCTCTTTCGAGCTACCGTCTTGCATGCGAATTTTCAGGTTCTCGATGATTTCTAGAGGGTTATAGTTGGGAATAGATGTACTCCAACCTGTTCCAATGCCATCTGCGCCGTTGACGAGTACCATTGGCAGGATGGGTACATACATCTCCGGCTCAATCTTGTTGCCATCCGACTCGCCATACTTCAGAAGCGCGTCGTCTTGAGGATGGAATAACCGGCGGGCAAAGGGGGTAAGGCGGGTATAAATATACCTGGCACTGGCGGCATCTGCGCCACCCTGCATACGAGAACCGAAGTTTCCACTGGGCTCCAAGAGATTGAGATTGTTCGAGCCGACGAAGTCCTGGGCTAGACCAACAATAGTGCCTTGTAGAGATGCGTCGCCATAAGCATAATCCGTGCTTCCCATGACGGAACCGGCCAAGTCAAAGACCTTGATGTCTTTCTTGAGGTTCCGCCTGAAGCAAGTGTACAGGACCTTCCGTTGACCGGGTTTGAAGCCATCTATGACCGACGGGATCGAACGCAGGTTATCAGCCATGCTGAAAAGGATAAGTTCTTTGTTGATGAAGTCATCATATGAGATACCCTTAGTAGTGAGATCCAGATGATTGCCGGGAACGAAGTCTCGCAACCACTCCTTACGGGCATCTGCCTTCTTCTTAGAGAAAGCAAGCTCGATCATCCCTTCCTCGTGTGCTTGCATCGTGTGGAACTCCTTCATATGCATGTCCAGGTCTTTGAAGTAGATCTGAGCATCTCGGGTACCACTGGTACCCAATCCCTTGTAGTATTTATGGTCCCATCCTCGCTCATGCTTGTGTTGTTCTCTCCATTCTTCGTATTCAGGCATAGAGAAAAAGCTCTTCGCCGATTTCGGTTGCTTGGGGTCCCCCTTCCACACCTTCACAATGGGTGTAATGAACTCTAGCAGGAAGTTCGGAAGTTTGAGGAGACTAGGAAACTGGCATTGGAGGAAGTTGATTAATAGACCCTTGATATGGCTCCCGTCATGATCCTGATCGGTCATGATCATCAAGTGGCCATATCGCAGGCCCTTGGTGTCTGTGTACTCCTTCTTGTGTTGTAGACCGATGAATTTCTTGATGTTTTGGATCTCCGCATTCTTGGAGATTTGGTCGATCGAAGCGTCGCGAACATTCAGGACTTTACCACGCAGCGGAAATACGCCGAAGTAATCCGGATTGACGACGGCCCGGCCGGCCAAAGCAAGACCGGCAGCTGAATCACCCTCGGTGAGGATGAGGGTGCACATATGGCCATCTTTAGTACCGGCTTTGTTCGCATCCGTGAGTTTTGCGTGACTCATGCGGCTTCGCTTGTTGCCATCCGTCTTCTTCAGCAGTTGGTCGGCCTTTTGCTGTGCAAAATGCATGATGTTCTGGATGACCTCCGTGCTCTCGATCTTCTTCAAGAACTTGTCGCTAAGCTGGGGCTTGCTCCCAAATTGACTCGCTTTCGTTGTCAATTGCTCCTTGGTCTGAGATGTAAACGCTGGGTTGACGATCTGAGCGTTGACGAAGAGGAAGATGTGATTCTTGATCTGGGCGGGTTTGAGCTTGACACCACCCTTGTTCTTCTTGTTAACGTAGGCCATCAGCTTTTCTACGATCTGATCGGCGATGTAGTTGACGTGAGTACCACCGGACGTGGTGGCAATGGAGTTGACGAAAGAGACTTGGTTGAAAGAGCCATCTGATACGGCAAAACCAACATCCCAACGATCGAGTTTCTCAGTGATGATGATATCTTTGTCCTTCTCGCCCTCGCTTTTGCCTTGGTCTGTGGAAATGGCTTTGGTGTACATCTCCATGTACTTGGCGAAGCTGGTGACCTTGACTCTGTCGCCGTTGAGATAGACCTTGACGCCCCGCAGCGTACCAGCCATGTCATAGGTTCTACGCTTGACGAGCGCCTCGAAGTCGTCGTCAATACCATCCATGCCAAACTTGGCGAAGTCGGCCTTGTAGGAGACTTTAGTGTAGTCATCGGTCTTGATGTCGGTGATCTTGGCCTTGCCCATCTTGCTCATGTTGTGCGTCCATGTCTGCTTGTACTTCTTCTTTTGCTTTGAATCGACTGTCTCCAATACGAACTCGGTACTGAATACGTTGCACAGCTTCGCGCCATATCCATTTCGACCGCCCGTAATCTTTTGCTGACCGTCGTCATAGTTTGAGGATGTCAGCAGGTTGCCGAAGATCATTTCTGGTACGTATATGTTGTGTTCCTAGACGAGTGAGCAGCTACCCTAGTCACGGAGTCGACCGCCTACTTTGTGAATCTCTATGGGAATACCCTTGCCATCGTTCCGGACGGAGATCTCCCCCGTCTCTCTATCCACAGTCACACGTATCTCGCTCATGTTACTGTCGTTCTGCTTGTTATCCGCCGCGTTGACCAGGATCTCGTCGAAGATCTTGTATAGACCCGGCACGTACGACACGTCGCGGTACTCCATAGCGTCGGTCGTTGAGTTGTAGACCCACATCTTATCGGTGGTACGCTCGATGGAGCCGATGTAAGTGTCTGGACGCAACATGATGTGCTCCAAATGCGAAAGCTATGGTTGAGTTAGCCTATGTTCTTAGTGTTTATTTGGCTCGCAAGAGACCCACCATCTGGTATTTGCTGCTTGCGCCGCCAGCGGCCTTCTTCGCCTTGACTGCGGGGGCCTCATCTACGCCGTCCATGCCAAAGCTCTCGTTCGCAATGTCAGCCAGGGGCTTGCCGCTCGTCTTCTTGGGTCCGGGTGCCTTCTTGGCTTGCGGAGGAGTGTCTCCGAGCAGCATCTCGTCGTCGTCGTCTAACGGGTCCTCGTCTACGTCTATATCCGAGTTCTCCTCGTCTGAGTCGGCTTTTCGCTTCTTCTTGGGCGCGACCTTTGCTTTGGGCTTTGCTTGCGTCGCGTCCTTTGCCGGGCGTCCACGGGGCTTGCTGGCGCCAGCTGCCTTCTTAGGAGCCGGTGCCTTTGCCTTTACGGCTTTGACGGGCTTGACGGGCTTGACGGGTGAGAAGTCCTCGCTCTCGCCCTCGCCGAAGGAATCCATGAGGGAGTCGTCCATGGCGATGGAAGGTCAGTTGTCGGAGTCCCGTAGGACGTAAAAGAGGGTGTAAAACGAAAGCAAAGCTGCGATGAGTTGCACTGGTCTGCGCGAAAACGAAAGAAAAGGTTCGGTGTAGAGGGCGGAGTTGAGGGGCGGCGTGTTTTGTTTACATTTGGTTGGGTTTCCAGGGCCAGGGTGTCGCCTTACTTAGCGCCGATCCGCTCCGCGGCTACTGTGATTGATTGGCTCGCTTAGCCATCACCTCACCCAGCCTCGGTGAACTGCCACGAGAGGAACTGCAACGAGAGAGAGAGAGAGAGTCGGTGAGGAGAGAAGTTTTTGCTAGCGAGGGAGCCTCATTTGTTTGAGAGAGTTGGTGAGGAGAGGACGGTTTCCCCCAACTGAGATAGACTAGCTGGCCTAGCTGAGACGCTGACTTACCAAGGCGTCGTGCTCCAGCAATAGGCAGTGGGAAGAAGACACACGCAAGGTATCCAGATGGATTAGATACGGGCACTTGAGATGGTGATGCTCTACATACTTCCGTCTGAACAGCTTTAGCTTACAACCTCACCACAACTTTGCCGCGAGCCCGGCCCTTCAATAACATCTCGAGACCCTCCTTCGCCCTTTCAAGCGGCAACACAGTCTCCACAAACGGCACAATATCTTTCTCACCGACAAACTTGACCAGATCCTCGAAGTCGCCTCTACTCCCCATATAAGACCCATGGATGTTGACTCCCTGGGTGAACAGCTTCACGAGGTCCACCTGAGCAAACATGCCTCCACTGTGCAAGCCGCATGACACAACCGTACCACCCGTGGCGACGGACGCTATAGAGTGCGCGAAAGTGTGTTCCCCACTCATATCGAACACTGCTGCCACTTTTTCCGGGAGCTCTTCGCCTGGGGAAAAGGCCCGGTGGGCGCCAAGTTCGAGAGCGAAAGCGCGTTTCGCCTCGTCACGGCCAGTAGTCCATACAGTCATGCCGGCTGCGCGACCCATTTGAATGAGGGCTGTGGCAATCCCACCGGTGGACCCCTGAATCAGCATTGTCTGACCTTTCTTCAGTCCCGACCTCTTGAAGAGCATGCGATATGCCGTAAGCCAGGCGACTCCGAGAACCGACGCAGTCTCCATTGACATGTTTTCCGGCTTCTTAACCACATTACGCTCAGGAACAACAACGTAGTCCGCCAATGATCCCTGCGTCAACTCACCAAGGACATGGCGATCCGGGTCAAGCGTTTCGTCGCCCTCGTAGTCCAGGTTTCCCATCACGGGGAAGATGACGACCTCGGTGCCGTCATCTAGTGTTCCAGCTCCTTCGTTCCCGAGTATCAGGGGGAACTTGATGTCGAACATGCCAATACCACGTAGCGTGAAGATATCGTGAAAATTGAGGCCGACGGCAGAGAGTTTGACCCTCAGCGAGCCCTTTGGGATTTCGGGGACCTTTCGGACGTCGCTCCTTAGGCCTGAGAGAGGATCATCAATGTTTCCGGATGCAGCCCATACAGCGCGCATAGTGGCCTTATCGGGGCCGATTTGGTTTATGCGAAGAAGTCGGATGGCGCCTTGATCGTCGAGGTAGAAGTATAGAAAGCACTGGAATGGTTCCGTTATGCCATAGTCCGCTTCGTAATCGCCGTCCGTCTCTATCTTTATCCACGTATTTGTGCCAGTAGTACCAGCATCGATTATCTTGGTGCTCGCATTGCGAGATCTGAGCATGGCCTCGAACCACTCTTGGATTGCGGCATGGGTAGTATGGGCCTCGCCCTCATCGACCAGAGCCCCGTCTGAAGAGAAGCAAGAACCAAATTGGGAACTGTCGAGGCTTTTGATGGCTTCGATGGCCTTAGATACCGAAGCAGGGAGGCTAGGATTGGTAGATGTTTGGGGAGACATGTTGTACTTGCGATAGGATGTGAGTTTGGGAATATAGAAATTAGAATGATGTTCGACGACTCTACAGTCCTTATATGCGAAGAAAGTGTGGACTAATTTGAAGATGCCTCTAGTCAATCTCATAACGTTATGCTTGCGGAGACGCGGATTTTGCTCGGCGCGTTTTTGTCCGGCTGAGAAGCGGCTGAGCATAATGGTTCCACAGAACGATACCGTGAGCAACTGACGAAGCGCCCCCCCCCCCCCCCTGGCATCAATTTCAGACAATCCTATTGACAGTATAGCAGATTTTGGCAAAGCGTAAAATTATCACCTTTATCCTTACAAAGTGTTATCGTATCTAGCATACTAGGTAATGTCTAGAATAGATTGTATATAGGTGAGAGAACATAGTTCGGAGGGGCGCATCGGCAACGATTACGCTAGCGGTGTGCACTGGCTCTGAGTGGGAAAAGCGAAGCTTCCCATGTTCCCACTCGAAACTCACTCGCAATTTTCTGTCGAGAACGGGAAAGTGCGGTGACCTAGTCGTTTGTTGAGGGGGGGTTGCGGGGAGCTTGCGGAGAGGCGCGAAGTGGACTCAGCGCCGAGCCTCCCTAGTCCCTTCGTGGATGGCCCCATGACCCACTAGGCATAGCGTGTATTAGAACCAGCACCCGAGGTTTGTCATCCTTACAACAACAGGCTGACACCATATCGTCCAGCCATCCTCCAGGCTTTCTCCAGTTAGTTCCGCAATAACCCACTCTGCGTTTTTCAGTCATGTCCGCAAATTCGTCATCACGCCGCAGATCGTGCAGCGAGTGCGTCAAAGCGAAGCGGAAGTGCGGCATGGAACTTCCGCGATGCAGAAGATGCGAGAAGAAAGACATACTATGTTCCTATCCCACCAATACTGGCCCATCGTTATCAGACATGCCGTTCCCGGAGCTAGAGTTCCCCTGGTTGGATGACTTGATGCGAGATCCAAACGTGTCGCCCTGGTCCGGTACACTTCAGCCACAACTGGCAGGCTCATCGGCGTCATACACTGCACAGATAGAACCAGATGTTCATCCTGCCCCTCAAGGTGTACCCGAATATCTTGTAGCAGTGGAGGGCCGAACCAGAACGACGCTCACGCGTCCGGAAACCGAAGCAGCACTGCACAGATTCAGGACCTGGCCCCATAAGTGGCTGTGGGAAGGCAAAGCCCCTTTCATACATCCACGGCTTTATGCGTCTAGCATGCCGAAACCCCTTCAGGATGCGTACGCAGCATGTGCCATCTACTCGACTAAGAATGAACGAAACGAATTCGTTGCCTTCACAGTGATCGAAGCAAAAGCAAACGAATTAGTACAGTCTCCCAACCAACACTCTTGGACGCCTCTAGACCTGCTCGCGGCCGTCCAAGCGCTCCTCATCTACCAGTTCATCCGACTCTTCGACGGCGACATCCGCCAACGCGCCCTCGCAGAGGCCGCAGAACCCGTCCTAGCAGTCTGGGCCGAGCAGCTAAAGTCGCGGACAGAAGAAGAGCAGCGCTACACCACTGCCACAGCCCCGTCCTGGCGCTCCTGGGTTTTCAGCGAATCTGTGCGCCGTACAATCACCATGTCGTACATGCTGCACGGCATCTACTCGTTCGTCAAACGGGGCTACTGCACCATGTCCGAGAAAGTGAAGTCAAACTCGTTCACTGCGCAGCGCGAGCTATGGGACGCTTCCTCGGCGCTCGAATGGGAACGCATCAAGCAGTCCCACGACCCGCATTGGATTCACAACATGGACTTCAACGCCATGCTCCAGCACGGCAGGGGCGCCGAGCTGGACGACTTCGGCCTGCTCATGCTCATCACATACAAGGGGAAGGACATCACTGACCATTGGCTTGCGGCGACCATGTCGGACTCCTATGCCAACCTGATCATGGACCCCAACTTTCACGGCACTGTGAGAGATATGGCGCAAGCTGCAAATCACTGTTCGTCCTCCCGGTCGACGTCAGAAGCCCTTTGAATGACTCCATCCCCAAACGGCAAAAGCCGCGCCCCGATCCTAATCTTCGGCTAGACCTCCCCGACCGTGAGGAGCACACGCAGCCTCGGTGGAACGTGGCACCTGATTGTGATGGCCGAACACGCGACACGACATTGCCGTAAGACAAGGCGCCGCGGGGGTTTGCGCCGATTGCCACGAGCCGGTCCTCATCAGACGACAGACAGCGCGCGCAAGGCGCACACGTCGGCGGACACCAGATGAACTAAACCCCCAAAGATGTCCATAGCTCCCAGTCACTGTAAGACCGTCGCGCAAACCAAATTGAAGCCACGCGTTCTAGATACATACCAGATGAATCAAGCACGAGTTGTACATGACCGTGCTCACTAGTCTGTGGTTAAGAATCCATCTGTAATTTGAAATTAAGCTATCTGTGACTGAAAATAAGCCATCTGTTCCCGAGCCACATGAGACGCCCTCCAACCCATCCCATCCCATCTGTTTGCTCTGCTTGTTCCCGCGCAACGCCCCTACCCCAATTAGACGTGTCCATGGCCCGTGTCCCCGTCCTTGTCCCCGTACCACCTCCCCTCCACCTCACCTGTACCTACCCGCAAATCACGTAACCGCCTAACCGCCAGGCCGACTAGTTACTCCTGTTACCTAAACAAGCAACTTTCCCATCACTTTCACAATTTTCTAAGAGGTTATATATCACAAAAACGAGAAAACACACATACAACAGCAACCGGGGCGTGGTGGTGGAGTGGTCAACACGCAAGACTTGAAATCTTGTTCCCTCGGGATCGTCAGTTCGAATCTGGCCCACGCCGAGAGCTGTTTCTTTTTTTTGCCGTTTTTTGGTAGCGGTGGTGGTGGTTGACATCACCGTGCGTAGCGGGATGTGGGTAAAGCTGAACATTGGCAATCAATCACCCGTGAGCACAAGCAATGGAGCCCGTAATGATTGGGCGGTTTTACATTTGTTGTTGTAGGTAGCTTCAACATAATTATCACCAGTTGAAGAATCCTGGTTTCACAAATCATCCGGACCCACCCTCTGCACAATAATCCCCGACGTCGCACCGCCGCCATTGCAGATAGCAGCAGCGCCGTACTGCCCGACTTCCAACTGATGCAGCAGAGTCACCAATATCCTGCTACCCGAGCTTCCCAGCGCGTGTCCCAGCGCAATAGCGCCACCCCGTGGGTTCACATTCTCTCCGCCGAGGCCGAGGATCTTCGCGTTGGCTTTGATGACGACGGCGAAAGCTTCGTTAAACTCCCAGACGGAGATGTCGGATTTCGAGAGGCCGGATTGCTTGAGGAGTTTCTCGACTACGGTGGCAGGCGCGATGGGGAAGTCGATGGGGTCTGCAGCGCGTTAGTGGGGTTGGGGGACTTTGGGGCCGTGATTGAGCTTACCGACTGCAGCATCGGCGTATGTGATGATCTTGGCAAGGACACGACTGTCTTTGCCGTACTGCTGTGCCATGTCCTTGCTCCCCAGCACAAGTGCCGAAGCCCCGTCGCTGAATGCAGAGCTATTCGCCGCGGTTACCGACCCGCCCGGATCCTTTGTGAATGCAGGCTTCAGCGTAGAGACCTTCTCCAGCTTGAGCTTGTTGTAGCTTTCATCCTCTGATACCACCGTCTCCCCCTTTCTTGACTTTACCGTCACAGGAGCAATCTCGTCTTTGAAAAGGCCAGCTTTGTATGCCTCCTGTGCGCGCTTATATGTCGAAATGGCGTATTCGTCCTGCTCTTCTCTCGAGATGTTGTGCTTCTTCGCTGTGTTCTCGGCACAGTTGCCCATGTGGATCTGGTTGTATACATCCCAAAGTCCGTCGCCGATCAGGCCGTCCTGTAGCTGCTGATGGCCAAAGCCCGGTTGCTGGCTCGCCCGGTTGAGATAGTATGGCACCCTGGTCATGTTCTCCATACCGCCTGCTACCTGCACTTCCGCCTGTCCCAACTCGATTGTGGCCGCGGCAAGATTTACCGCCTTTAAGCCTGATGCGCAGACTTTGTTGATGGTCGTGGCTTCGATGTTGTTTGGTAGACCGGCGAAGATGGCTGCTTGCCGTGCCGGAGCTTGTCCGACGCCAGCGCTCAGCACGTTGCCCATATACACGGCATCTATTGACGAGATGGGGACTTTCGACTTCTCCACGGCGGACTTGATCGCGGTGGCGCCCAGTTGGGGCGCCGGGACGGTTGTGAATACGCCATTGAACTACTGGATGGTCAGTAGACTGCACCATGATACTGGAGACAAACGTCTTACTGCGCCTGTAGGCGTCCGGCTGGCACTGAGAATATACACATCCTTGACCTCCTTCTTGGGCTGAGGCGAAGTGCTGAGATGTCTTTGTATGCTTGCAAGCCGTTGCTGAGGGCGGGACGCCATTCTCATGGACGTGCGGAGGGCCGACGCAGACATGGGGAACGCAGTCAACGCTTCAAATGATAACAGGGCGCAATGAACTCTTGCGAGTCGAATGTCCGACCTTCACATAGCGGATCGCACTGTTGACGTCGGCCTCGGCCAACGGTTCAAGTGCTTTGAGCCGAGGCACGGGCGGCTCGATGCGGTCTAACAGACCCCGACCCCTCCAGGTGCTCTTCACGTGCTGCTTACTCATCGACCAGAGCACATCCTCGACTTCAATTCCGCTCTGCAGCTTTCCCATCTCATCAACTCGTCACACCCAGGGCCGCGGTCAACACAAGCACTGCCACATCTATACGTCACGCGCTGAATCACCTCCTCGCGTCACTTGCCCGTGGCCCACCTCCCAGCTAATCTCAGGCGCCTCATCCCTCGCTTCCACCACGGAGCCACTGCACGTTTCTGCAGGTACTATGCGTGCAGAAATCACAGCTTTGCAGCACCTGTCATTTCAAATGATTTGCTCGCAAGCACGAAAAAGAGTGACCGTTACGCGTCCCTTGATTCCCAATGTTGCATCTACGGCGTACCTGGCTACGCTAGCACAGACACCCTACCACACAATTGACAGTTGACAGGTCGGTCGTAGGAACACCCGTTAGTATTGGGCACGTCTCTATACTCACAGCATGGTTGCCAGCACAGTTTCCTCACGGCTCAGACTCTGATCTCCTGATGCCTTCGTATTCTCCCATTCGTTCTCACCGGATTTCCTTCGCATGACGTCTATCCATTGGCCGCTCGTGTTACGCTCCGGAGTTGTACCTGCAGCGATTGTTTTGGTGCTACAGCATGGCGTGTAGCTGCTTGTGTCGCCTCGGAGAAATCATGTTCAACCTTGCCTTGGAGCCTCCTTGGTGCTTCGCCGATAGACAAACTCCTCACGTTCATAGCGGCAATGGGCACATGCATGACGGGAGCGTACTGTAACCTGGAGGTGGATTCACTTCCTTACTTGCTGCAACGTGCATGTACTGGCCAATCTCAATCGTCAGTGAGGCTATGCTATGTTCACGCGTTTTGAGAGGGAAAGTAGGGCATGGTACCTTCTTATGCCTAGTATAAAAGACACCCTCATCTCGCATGACAGACATCCGCAAGCTCCACCGCAAGATTCACACTCCGAGCAATCTTTCCAGCTACCCACCACCAGCTGTCTTTGTTCCACCTCAACATATACACCACCCCCACCGTCACCATGTACATGCCCACGCTCCTCACCACCCTCGCCCTCGCCGCCTCCACCCTCGCCGAATCCACCATCGTCAAGAACCACTGCGACTTCCCCGTCTGGGTCACCCAAGTGACGTCGCAAGGCCAAGGCGCAACCGTACAAATCGCCGCCTCGAGCGGCAAATGGTCCGAGCCGCAAGCCGGCGCCGGCGTGGCCATCAAGATCACCACGACGGCGGACGGCCTCTACACGGCCGCCCCCGTCCTGCACCTCTCGTACTCGTCGAGCGCCTCCAGCATCTACTACGACCTCAACTCCATCTACGGGTATAGCTTCTCGGGGAAGACGCTGAGGCTCCATGGCAGCGAGGCTGCGGCCCCTGAAGTCGTTTGGTCCGAGGAGCCGATCGCGCCGCCGAATACCAAGGCCTACATTGGCCAGACGAACTTGGTCCTGGAGCTGTGCGAGTAACTAGACACTCGCCATCGGACGCCGCGACCAGCATTGTAGCCAGCAAAAGTCACAACGGGGAAACTGGCAGGGGGTTGGTTTTAGGGGTGATCGGTGAACCTTGCTGGGAGGGTGGAGCAGATTGGGCAAGAGACATTAGGCTAGTTGGATAGAATGAAAATAGTTGTGTAGGCTACAAACATGGATGTGCAGTCAGAACGAAAACCCTTGTGTTGGCTACAAACATAGACGTGCAATAGAAAGCATCACTCCAAACAACACTGGCTGGAAATACACTGAATTGAAGACTACTGTCACTAACAAGCTAGAAAACCCAACGAAAACAGCCATCCTCCATGAGGATCATCCATCCTCTAACAAAAACACCCGTCTCCCCCGATCCTATTGGCACCCCACCCTCTATCTAATCAATGTCACTCACAAGCGCCGTCGGTCGTGTAGTCGACCGTGGGGTTGGCCGCCTCCAGAAACGCCTCCAGCTTGTCGCACACTTTGCGGTTGAAGTTCTGCGCGCGGCAGAGGGCATTGATGCACTCGCGTGGTTTGTGCACGGAGGAACCGTGGGGCTGAGGGATCGGGACGGGAGGGAACAGATATTGCCGAGCTAAGAGTTCGTGGTGCTGCTCCATCGTGGAGCCGATGCACTCCTCATGAGCTGGTGTTTCGCTTTCGCAGAGAACAAGCTCGATATCGTCGGTGACGCTGCATGTGCGGGTAGGCAAGCCATTGGGGCTTTTGTACGATCCATGGCAGGTGTGGAACGCGAAATTGTCGCCGAAGGCATGACCGCGGACAGTGGCGAGGTTGATCCAGACCTGCTCGCCGTCGTTGTCCACTGTATACTGGAAGTTGAGCTCAGGCTTATTCTTGTTGATGCCGTCGTTGTCGGGAGATATCTTGAGGGCGACGCCGGCATTGGCGGACGATGCAACACGCCAGGGCTCTTCGTAGCGGCTGCCGGACTTGACGAGCAGGTTGCTGATCTCGCCATGGGGCATGGCGGGGACGGACCAGATGAAGACGTCGCCAGGGCACTTGTTCGTGACGATGGCCTTGGAGTGGGCGAAGGCCACAAGGGCACTGACGACGAAGACAATGAAGTGGGCGACCATGGTCTGAGCCGATGATGAGCTGGAGGATGGGTGGATGGGTGGAATGGAAGCGTGAATCGAAGTGGGATGCCTGATGAGTGAAGAAGAAATGGAGGAACTCGGTGGAAGACGCCTCTTTTATGGCCCTCTATCGTGTTCCTCTGGCGACGACGAGAGGCAGGTGTTGAGGGTAGACGCCTGCCTCGATGCCTGATTGAGAGGGAGGTGTTGGGAAGAGAGCAGCCGCCACTCCCATGTATGTAGCCTGCCACTCCCCAGCGAGTAGAGGCCAAGGTAGGCATGGTCGGCTACCTAGAAACGACTAGGGCAGCAAGAGCTCATGATCATACAGTCGCATTGATGCCGAAATGAACCTTCTCTGGCAGGAGTATGGGCTGGGAGCCATACGAAGGAAGTACCCAGCCCATACTCCCTTCTTGCCATTACCCAGTATGCTAGATACAGCAGGGCTGTGCAAGGATAGAGGTAGACTATCTACCTGTGGCTGAAAACTAGTAGGCTGTCAAGAGGATCGTCCCAACCGGGCGAGCGTGGTGGAGGTGCATGGAGTTCACGAGTTGCGGTGGACGTGATGTCGCAAGGTTGCCGCTCCGTATCTAATAAGCGAATCCTTCGGAGCATGCCGGCCGCAAGCCACACCTCTGCCTGAGGATGAAACGCAGCGCACCTCAGGCCTTAGCAGAGCCATGATAAGACGGCCATGTCCCGTATCCCCTCTCCAGGTGTCCTCATCTGCGTCTCTTTAATTCTCCCATCTCCAGCTGCCGGCTAGCTACACATAATCTTAATCACCACTCCAGATATACGCGCCCACCACATCTCCACCCCACCAGCTCCACCCTCCAGCATGCCCACCATGAAGCACAACCCCGCGACCTACGTCCCCATCATCGACTCCTCCAACCTGCCCAAAGCCGCGCCGCGCCTCCCCGCGTCCTCCGCCCGCCCCGACGAGCCCTGGTACCGCTACCTGACCATCGACCTGATCTGGTACGTGCTGGGCTACACGCTGTTCCACCCGTGGACGTCATGGGTGCTAGTGCTGTGCCTGCGCGCGCAGCTGACGCCCTACGACGCCGTGGAGATGAAGATTGTATCCGCGTGGGCCTTGCTCATGAGCGCCATGGGCATCTTCGGCATCGTCAGCGAGAAGATTGCGTACGGGAGTCCGCGCGAGGTCGATTTGGCTGAGGAGGTCATTGTCATAACGGGCGGGGTTGAGGGCTTGGGCGCCCTGTTGGCGGAGACGTATGGCATGCGGAATGCGAATGTCGCGGTGCTGGATACGAAGAAGGTGGGCGAGGACGAGGCTGAGGAGAAGGGCGTCGTGTATTATGAGTGCGATGTTAGTGATGTGAAACAGGTGGAGGCTGCGGTGGCAGAGATCGTGGAAAATGTAAGCACCTCTTGAATCTCGAGATACGTGCAATGCTAACAAGACGCAGCTCGGTCCTCCCACGATCCTGATCAACAATGCGGGCATTGTCCACAGCAAATCCATCCTCGAATCCACAGCAGAGGAGATCGAGCAGTAAGCCACACCTTCCCCTTTCGTTTAACTCAACCAATCTAAACTAACACTCTCTAGAACCTTCCGCACAAACACCCTCTCCCACTGGACCACCCTCCGCACCATCCTCCCGCACATGCTCCGCGAGTCCCGCGGCACCATCGTAACCGTGTCCTCCGTGCTCGGCAGCTGGGGCGCCGCCAACCTGTCCGCGTACTGCGCCTCCAAAGCCGCGCTCCTGGCCATGCACCAGTCGCTGCGCGCCGAACTCGCCCAGAACCCCGATGCCGCCGACATCAAAACCATACTCGTGACGCCGGGCCAGATGAGCACCCAGATGTTTGCCGACGTGAAGACGCCGAGCAATTTCCTGGCGCCGATGCTTGCGCCGGTGGATGTGGCCAAGGAGATACTGCGGCTGATTGAACGTGGCGAGAGCGGGGAGGTGGCGGTGCCGCTGTATTCGCGGTATATTTCTGTGCTGGGTGTGCTGCCTATAGGTGTGCAGGCGCTGGTTAGGAGGTGGAGTGGGGTTGACAAAGCGATGACGACGTCTAAGAAGGTTACGAGCGAGAAGAAGTGAGCAGTGTAGATACCCAAGTTGCAAAGTGAGGACTCATGGTGCAGCGCTTCGCTGGCAAGGAAGGATGTGAGTTATAAGGCACCTATGATCTATGTACTACTATCGAACTCATCACAAACATATCTGCGTTAAGAAATTGCGCTTCGTCCTCGCTCTACTCTGAACCGGACACCATCTTACCCATATACCCCGTGTGTCCATCTCATACGGCACGGCAACGATGTAGTTGTGTTGCCTTTGTTCTCGGAAACAACTGGGATTGCTTCGGCTTCAGTGAAGGAAATGGCAGACTCCGTCCGACCGAAAGAAAACAGCCACAGCCGACAGCCCACTCCCTGTAGGCAGATACAAGATGACTAGCTAGTAAACACGTCGCCTTTTGGCGTCCCAAATACTAAACAACCTGCAAGAGGAAGACTCCTCCCATCCCCCTACTTACGGACCAGCCATTTACTGACCAAAAACCTGGCCATTCGTCGGCTTCTCACACCTCTCCGCGTCATCAAACTTCAGCGTTGCCACCGAAGTATCGAGTTTGGAACCTGCGTCCCAAACAGTCCCGTACTTGATGGGCTTGTCGCCCACGTCCTGCAATAATCGCTTCGAAGTCGCGTTCGGGTCCGACGCACCCGCCAGGGAAGGTGCAGCGAAGGCTTTGGCAATCTCGATGGGTGACATTGAGACGTCGCGCCCCAGGTTCCACCATCCGAGGAAGACGAACAAGACGCAGGCATTTGCGCCCGCGGTGAATAGAATGGCGGTGGCGAGAAATACGTATTAAGATTCGTAGACGGTTTCGCTTCGGGTTTCTTGCACTTGGATGTGCTGCTCGCTGAAAGTGTGATTCGGCTGAACGGCTAGAGCAACTCGAAATGCAATCTCGCGAAGTGTGCTGAGTATGTCATGCGTTGGGTCGGAGAAGCTAAGTCCATAGGCTGTCAATCCACCTCCACTCAGGAGATACCGAAACGACGTCGTGCCTTTAACAACGGTGTTCCATCCTACGGCACCGGCGTTGCTTTGGTGCACACTGGAATTGAAGAGCGTATCCAAATAGAACCACACTCCGCCATGTATTGTAGGGCCCTGGGCTTGCTGGATGCGGGCATCGCTGAGAGCAACGGTGCGATCCGTTGTCCATGACCCTGCTGGGTCGAGGGAAATCGTGTCGTTGACTAACAAAAACGGGTATTCGATAATGCCCGGGCGAAGAGTACATCGCCTTCGGACAATGACACCCTCACATTCCGGTGTCTCTACAAACAAGGCCGTGAAATTGCCCATGCCCCTTTCATGTTCATGGTACAAGAAGCCCGTCTCAAAAAAGTGCATCCCCTTGAAAGTTTTGGTAACATTATTTGGGTCCTTCTTTTTCTCCGAGAAAAGGTCGAATGGAATAGTATCGTTGATACATTGCATGTCGTAGCCCGTGCCTTTAACCAAACCTTTACATACTCCTTTGCAACCCGAGTTGGTGAGATTGAAGGATTGTCGGTTGTTGTACTGGCATCGTCTCATGTACCCGAAAGGTTAGGAATTTAATTTCGACTATGCTCCGTTGGCTGATGACAGACGCCCGTTGAAGCAATGGTCCATTCATGGGAGCCAAGGCAACCAGAACTCCGGCCATAGCAATTAGGTTAAAGCTTCGCCATGATCGTAGTACGTCCTTGAGGTTGTTTCCAAAAGCCCAGATATTGTGAAGGTCCTTAACTCTTGCACCTGGCTTCACTGCTTTCACCCACCACGCCACGGTCAGTGCCTCACTGAGTGCATAGTGAAGTGCAACATTGGCCAAGGTTGACGAGACGGCCAAAATGACCGTGGGTTGGAATCTTTGAGTATTGATCGGTTGGCCATCCGACTGAGTAAGGATGTACACCATGAGAATAATGGCGGCAACCGTAGATACCAAGGCCAGGATGCCGGTCCATGGGAAACGACGCCAGAAGCCTGTCGTCCATTGTGTGGTCGGTGGGTTTCGGTATTTCTTGAAGTGTTCGAAAATGATGTACATATCTGCTTGAGAACTCGCCGAGGTTGGATGGCGGGGAATAGAGATGGGAAGTGTATGTTATCGGAGAGGCTTATGGACGTTGAAGGAGGAGGGGCACAGTGTTCGTCACGCGCAATTGCGTTGGTGATACTGCTGGTTACCGCTGCGGCTCGTGAAATGGACCAAGCCAATCAATAGCCTTGTGCCTTCATACCTCCTGAACACTGCCTCTCCAATGTTACCGACGACATAAGTCGTGCTATGCCGCGGCTGGGACCTTGAGAGATCTATGGATCGGTTAACCGTACCGAGTAACAGTTAATACAGCGATAGCACCTACTTATTGTTGGTTAGCAGCACAAGCTCCACGGTAGGTATAGATTTGGGTTGTCCACAGCCTTCGAGCCGGAAAACTCAACAATCTTCACCGCCACCTGTGTCCGATCGTGCGCGGATCAAGTCTGAGTTGTGATCTTGTTTTGAAGGTGTCATGAAAGTCGTTTGAGATTGGGTATCGTTCTAAATGGGATCCGTTTCCATAGCCGTGCCTTTTTGATCCAAAGAACCATACTCCTCCAGATATGCTGAAGTGCCTGAGAGAATCTTCCCAAACCGTGCATATTGGCTGTTTTCCATCGTCCCCCAGCCCTCTTAAAATACCATTTCATGCGGGCGCTCGCTGCTCGACAAGCTGAAGCTCGACCCCAGATAGGCCTCCAGATCAGCAACCTTCTTCACATTGGCCACGATCACCTTGTCTACCTTCTTCTGGTCCTCTATGCGCTGTGGGTCTGTCTCTTTCTTCTGTGCCGCCTCGGCATCGCCGAAGAACTCTTCCTCGCCCTTGCCCTCCTTCTTCTCCCTTGCCCAGTACTCGTCCTTGCTAACGCGATCCAGGACCTCGTCCTCAACGCCCGTAATGTCGACCACTGTCGAGGTCGCGATGACGTAGCGGTGGTTGACGCGACGGAGGGGCACGCCGTTGGATTTGAAGGGACCAGTGATCAAGAGGACGCCCTGGGAGAGCTGACGAAGGAGGACGACGCGCTTTCCGCGAAAGCGGCCTGAGAGTAGAATGAGGACTGTGCCGGGGGCGAGGGAGTCGCGGTATTTAGTTGGGTGGGCTGATTTGCGGGCCTGGTAGAACATATTAGCTACAGTTTGGCATATCAAGTTTGCCCTAGGCGACAAAATCCAACTCAAGATATCTAGATACAATCTCCTGATGTAATTGACTAAGCTTACCTTCCTCAATTGAGCATCCTCCTCGGCGGGGTAATATTTTGAAGCTTTCTGATCGGCCATGGCTTCGGGGAATGGAATCAAAGCTTGAGTTATGGATCAGCGGCTGTTACGTGGGAGTAGCACTAGTAATGGATTTTCTTACCTTGTAGATTTGCGGATTTCTGAAGTTGATTGATATGAGTGTCGCGAATTCAGGTGCCCAGGTGGGATTCGCTTGAGACAAACTTGGCGCTAGTCTACATGCGGGCTCGCGCAGACAAAGACGACCACGACCCCAATCTCTGCATCTCACCAGGTATCGATGAAGCCTTGCGTTCATGCCAGGGTGATGTTGCGTAGCAGTCAAACCCTCATCTGAGATAATAAACTTGTGTCAAATCAATTACTACCTAACAAGTCTACAACTTATAGAAAACCCTTTGAAACATAACCTAGTCGCACGACACCGATTGCAGGCCCATTGACACCCATAATTCCCCGCGTCGTCTTCACAACTACTCAAGCTTCATCTTCTTGTCCTTATTCTTGTCCTCCTACAATATGCCGAAACCCAGCTTACAGCTAGTAATTCAGGATAATCTTGTTCCTCAGCAGCTCCCCAGACTGACCAATTATATAAAGTAATGGTATGACCGATATTGCCCAGATGCCCGACTCAATGTCGTGTCCAGCAAACTTGACGTTCAACGCTTGCAGAACCAGGAAGCCCCCAACAAGGACGTTGAGCGTTTCTGATCGGGTTAGTTACTGGAAATGCTGTGCCTAGCGCGCGTATTACTCACCGTGCTCCAGGTTGGCAATGGTGCCGAGAATGACTGCTGTCACGAGTAGTGGAAAGACTTTGAGACTACTCTTATGGATATTCTCAAGAGTTTTGGAAGATATCCATGCTGAGTCTTTGGCGGTCTTTCGCACTGATTGGTGTTTTGGGGTCGTAAGAGTGTTGGAGTCTTCTGGATCGATTGCGTCCGTTACCGCGACCTTCACTTCATCGAGCTCTGCTTCGATCTCGGCGGACGTTTGGATAGGGTTGAGCTACGGGAAGTTCGGTTAGCGAACATTTTTCGTCGAACTCACACTGGGCAAGACTTACTTTGATGTACGGCAGTAGGATCCAGAACACCCAAAAGATAAGGATACCGAATACCGAATAATTTTGCGCCATGTGGATAGATGTAAAGATGTAAGGTGTAAGAGTGATGGTGTTCACAGGTGGAGACCTCGAGTAAATAGATAGTAGGTACAGTCCTTTGTCCTTGGAATTGACCGTTTGCGGACACCCACCTCGAAGACCTACCGCAATAATCGAACCAACCTGAGATGCTTTCTTGAGGTTGTATGCATGGAAAACTGGCCGCTTTCTGAGATCTCATCATCGAGTACCACGACGGTGGGTCCAGGAGTCGGAGTCTGAGTCCAAGCAATGTCCAAAGGCATTTTCCGGAGGCGACTTTAGGACGGCGGCAGGGGGCGCATCCAACGGGTCGTCTGAAGATGCGCAAGAGATGATCGCAGAATCAGTTTCGTTGATTGTAGGAATCCTTTTCTTCAACTTCTTCAACTCAGAACTCGTTTTGGCCAATTCGGACCCAAACTTGTCCAACTCAGACTCAAACTTTTCCAACCGAGAATGAATTTCGCTCAAATCTGATTGCGTAATGAATTGAGGCCGCAATATGAAGTATTGAGCTATTGTACTAGTGATTAAAGTCGCAACGCAGTTGAGCAACAATTCATGGGGAGAATCTGGGTTTGGACCTATATATAAGTTAGTATCGTATTTACTACAATACTAATTTCTAGCGAGTACTTACTTGATTTTGGTTTGGCGGGGCTTTTTTCCAGGGCTTTGCTAGTGAAACGCCGGGCGAATATGGACTGCATTGTTCGAAGGTCTAGCCGGAGATATTTGGCGGAACGATCAAAGTTCTCAGTGGCGGGCTTGTATTCGTGCGTCAAGGTGTAGAGGTGTGGTCTAGGCGAAGGAGAAAGAGAAGAAGAAGAAGAAGAAGAAGAAAGAAGTAGTAAGAGAAAAATCTGCGCGAAAAGCCGCGACCGCCAGCTGTTGACATATCTAGCCTACCAATGAAGCCAAGGGCGCTCAATATAATAGGTGTCCTCGGTTCGCCTCTTGCGATGAGCTTCATTTGATTTCAGCGTGCGCGGAGTGGTTCGTTTTGTGGAGCGAGCTATCAGAACCATGGTCTGTCAAGATGGCTGAAATCTTCTCATTACACTTTCTGCTTCTTCCCAATCAAATCTTTTAGTAAAGCAAAGCATTATCCGTATTACTCACACTGTTCCTGCTGGGGCGTGGCATGAAATCCCATAAAACTCGATTAATACAACAACTTCAAAGCCAAAGCCAAAGTAAAGAGAAGTACCAGAGTTACAACTCAGTCCGCTCGTGAGTGCGTAAGGAGTCCTCTAGTCTACTATAGTGTCTAGTGTCCATCGACCGACACCGAGCCTTAGGTAAAGCTTGACCAACACCAAAAGTATCCGTGCGCCAAGCCTCAAAATTAATCTATCTTCCACACCAGCAGCAGAAACTTCCTGATGCGGAAGTATGAGGGAACGCTAGATCGTGCGGTGGCTTCAATAACCTCGGATCGAAGGATTTGGGGGTCTGTGGAGCGGGAGCTAGTAAGGATACATGTTTACATGGGTGGGTGTTGTGGATTGCATGATGCTGTTTGTTGGTGGAGGGGAGTGCGGATTAGGTCCGGTATGGAGAAATCATAGAATGTTTGAGAGATCTCGTTTCTTAGTAGCAGCGTAGAGGAGAGGAGACGCGGAGTAAAGTGGGAAAAGGGTTGGGATCTACTCTGGGTGGTCTGACAACGACGATGCTTGGGGATCGAAAGGATTGCCTACTATAGCGACCTCAGTTATACCGGCACCAACGCATTGGCTGTCTAAGCACGGCTCAAGTCAACCCACTCCTCTCGATATGATATCTAGTGTAGAAAGCCGTCGAAGTGAGTGACGTGTGTTTTTGGACTGACTTGTCGGCACAGGATTCAGAGTAATGAGTACGTGGACTTCCAAGCGTCCTTGACCCTATGCTGCGACTGCGCATGATCTTCACAAATAGCAAGTTCGAGGCGATCTAGCGATTGCGATGCTACTATCGATTATGCAGTGCGAACAGAATTGTTACCTATACATCTTGAGCTGGAACGGCGAACGTGATGCACATAGCAGAATATCTCCTGTTGGGGCTGAGCACTGCTCATAGAGTGCCACGTATGCGACTGCGCCCTCGTTCCGTACCGAAGATTTGAGATGCGCAAAGAAAGGATGATCAGTTGCCATAGTACATCTACTGCACACAAAGAATACCCGTTCGTCTACAGACGGTAACGTACAGCACTGGTGGGACCTATCCCACCAGAAAAGAGGTAGAGCAAACCCCGGGAGTTGTCCGGGAGAAGTAAACGATGAGGCAAAAGTGTAAGGCACCTGATAGGAGGGTTGTGTTGGATGGAAAGCGTACATCATGTGGGGGCAGAGTGTTGATGTGATGTGTGGTACTTGGCTTGCGTACACGGCGTTACACTCAGCCTTCTGCAACCTGTCAGTCTTTATACGGCAACTGGTGATCTCTTGACGCGACCATTGTATCCCGTGTTGTCGTTACATTGCCAAGTTTTCATTTCTGTTGATTGTAGGCCCGGAACGACAGTGGACCAGAAGTTCCCGCAGAACACAACAGGTGCCAGGTGATATGATTGCTCCGTCCTGAAGGTTTTACCTGACTGAGCCAATCCCTGCTCAGGCATTCCGATGCCGAACACCAAGTCGTGCCGTCTGTGAATCTGCGTGTTCCGCTGTCGAAGCATTGTTTCCTGACTGATGCCAGCTCGTTCACGACCAGCTGACAATATCCATTTCGTTACTAAAAAGGATGTTAGCTCGTAGTAAACCCAGCATCTCGTGCCACAGAGAGCCTGGATGCCTGCTTGTGACATGTGTAGATGCGGCAGCTTCGTTACTTTATACTAGTAACGAAGCTCAGTATCAGCCGAGAAGATGGTATATAGAGGGGGCCTCCGACTTCTTTCTTCCCACACCAACAACCAGCTCAATCCCTTCTATCTCTAAGAAGACGGCTTCTTCCACCATGCTCTTCGTTCAATTTATCTTCGCTGTGCTTTTTGCGCACTTCACCAGCGCCGACGAGATCAGCATTTACAATTATTGTGGGCAAGATCTGTACACCTGGGAGACAGGCAGTGCCGCTCCCCGAGGACCATTGGTGCTTGCCGCAGGCAGCAACGTCCAGTACTACGCGGAGCAAGACGCGGTACCCGGAGTGGGCACAGTCATCGCCATCTCGAAAGACCCCAATGGCATCAACAACGGCGCCGGTCAGCTCAACTTCCAATATACGCTGAACGACGATGGTTCCCTCTGGTACGAGATGTCGACCAACAACGGGGAACCTTTCAAAGGGAAACGCATCGACGCCACCTTTGCACCAGCATCTCCCCCGATCAATTGGCCCGAAGGGGTTAAGCCAGTAGGCGATGGAACGAGGTATAACAAGAAGTTCGAATTCGCGACGATCAAGCTGTGTGTTGGAAGCAAGCAGAAGAAGAGGTTCGAAGCGTGAGAAGTGAAGGTCCAAAGAGGATCTGGGACAACAAATGAGGCTCCCTCGCTATGAGTTCGCGAAAACTTCTCTGAGGGGTCTGGGATTACGGGGCTCGGGGCAGTGATGCAATGACGTAGTGGGTGGTTGGAGATCGGAGCGGTATACCGGACAGGTAGATTGTATAGTTAGATTTAAGCTGCAGACGCAGCGACAATGCAATCTTTTTGAGACGATGGCTCTCTGAAGCGACACAGCCTCGACAGGGTCGGGATGACGCATTATTGAGACACAGCGCAATGGTCCCTGAGTGCCCTGCCAAGGATTAGGTAAGTCGGCGGTCGGCAATAGCGATGGCAGCCCAACTCGATTCGTGAGACTTTGATCATCCGTCAATTGGGTGTGCGGCAGCTCATTCACTCCCACACCAGCTGCCTCCTCTTGTGCCCTCACCAAACTTCGTCTCCATGTCGCCCGCCCTCTAGCGATCCATCGTGCAAGAAGGGGCATCTCGTCTCCCAGCCGACATCCACTTGCGCTCCATTTTCTGTCCAGCTTCCCACTCTGCGTCGCCCGCCCAGCCCTCAGCGGCTGTACCTGCGCTTGACGCTGTCTCCTCAGTCACACACCCGCTCCCGCCCTCCAGGAGCTCACCAGTACAACACACAACACGGACATGGCCCGTAATCGCAGCCCATCGCCCGCGGGCAACCTCCCGCCCGGCCATTCCGCGACCTCCCCGCAACCGCAACCCTCGAAACGGGATCGCCGGCGCAACATGCTGGCAGAGAAGCTCTCGGAGATGATGTCGTCCTTCTCCGACAACCGGGACAGTCACTACAGGGCCCAGCTTGCCGCCCTGCAAGCCGACATCAACCTCATCCTCAAAGCCGATCCCTACGCCAACAAGCCACTGGAGGATGGCGGCGAGGAGGCCTCTGAGCTCATTACCCAAATCATGGGCAACAACATCCCCACCGCCCCTAGCGCTGGCACCGACTACATTGCGCAGTGCGGCAAACAGTATGCTCGCTTTGTCGATGGCGTGAACGATGCCATGGAGGAGCGCGACTACAACCTCACCATGCTCTGGGTAAGCATTCTTGTAATCCCCACCTTTACTCTGTTTCCATGCTAATCAATTTCGCTCCGATAGAACAAACACGAGAACACCAAGAACGAGATTGAAAACTCGTACTACTACAAAGTCCAGATCGCCGAAGAAGAACACAAGCTGCTCGCTGCCACGGTGCGCGAACGGCTCATGGCAACCATCCAGACCAGGACCGCCAGGCTGCGACGAGAGAAGGAGCAGCTGGACCTTTCAGACAGCAACGCCATGCTTCTCCACCCGAACCAATTTAGCATTGGCCACCCCGCGAGTCCCGGTGGACCGCAAGCCCCGCGCAAAACCCGCAGAACGGGCCACAAGTTCGGGGACGCCGAAGATCTAGCAGCGGCCGCAGAGAACAAACGGAAACGGAAGTTATTCGAAGACATCGACAACGACTCGCCAGGCCCGTCTGGCAGGAATCTGGACATGGGCGCGGGCTCCCCATTCCGCGAAGCCAAAGCGCGAACCATTCATGCGCAATTTGAGGCTTCGGCGTACTCGCTAGAACGCCTGTTCACGGAGAAAGAGCTCACCATGGCCATGAACCAGGCAACAACAGCGGCGTCTCACTTCTTCGCGAAGATGAAGAACGCCGAGCCAGGCCAACAAGAAACGACCACAAATGGTGCCAATGGCACTAACGGAGACCATGCATCCGAGAACGGCGATGCCCAAGACGCTGACCAGGACTCGGACGACCCACCAGGTGCCCCTGACATGGCACGGCAGGCATCGTCAAATCCACACGCAACTCGTGGCGCTACGCGCTCTGCCCTCAATCCGACCTCGATCGCCAACGGGCATATCCCTTTCACATACAATCCGCCCTTCGTTCTAGACGCGAAGGTCTTTCAGAAACTGAACGCCTCGGCCCCGCCTCCACCGGCCCTCGCCGCGCAAGACGTAGAGCAAGACCTCAAGCTCATGCTCCGCTGTCCACTACCCGACGACGAACTCAACGAGAAGCTTCTTCAAGCCGCCGTAAATCCCGTCAAGGCGAGAGAATACCAGGTCCAGACCCCCGACTATCGAGAACCGGTCTCCGAAATCACAAGCCATGTGCGCGCCGTAGTGCCGCATCTGGAGGTCGGCGCCATGGGCGGCATACCCATGAGCGCACAGAGCTCAATGGGCGGATATAGCGATGCGGGCGGCAACACACCGATGCTGGACGCCGGATTTGGCGGTGCTGGATTCGGCGCAGGTGGTGTTGGTATGATGAGGACGGTGAGCGGACGGGGCCGAGGCCGGAGGGGCATCTAACTTCCAGGGGCCCTGTCGCTCTCCCGATCTCATTCTGTTATATACCCACTTGGCGTTTGGACTATGACGCTGCATTATATATATGCTGGTGCGTATGGGGCTTTACACGACGGCTACGGCGTGCTTGTATCACATGCACCTGGTTGGAACTTTGTTGTGTGCTGCTGAGCCGATTGGTGCCAAAATACGGGCGGAGGCTGCATACTTGGAGTTTTTCATATAGAGCATTTGCATTTGATGGACGTTTGCTATGACTTAGTCAAGCTCAAATTTTGATGTTCATACCTAACCACAATGACCCCACCTACCAAACCGAAGGAAAATGAAAAAAGGGGAAAGGTTGTGAGACCCTTCAGACTCCATGATACCCCAAACATACAACCTTAAAATCAAGAGGCCGAATTGACCTACCCAGACAAGAGACTCCCCCCAAGACGCCAACTTTTGTGCAAATTCGAGATTGGTGATGGACAGCAGGCAGATTCCGGACGCTGGGCAGAAGCGCTGGGCTTCGCGGGCATGGCGAGGTGCGTTGGCCGTCGCAGCCTTTTATGGCGGTTAGTTAGCTTCCTCCCCCGCGCGCGCTCTTGGGCGCTTCGGGAGATTCCGACGAGCTGTACAGGAACGGACCCGTGACGCGGCGCTTGGCGGCCGGCGCACCGCTGGCTTGCGGGGAACTCGCTGCTGGAAGCTCGGGCTCGTCCCGCGCGCGCTTTGCTCGCGAGAGGCCTGGATGCGCTGGGGTCGGGATGGGGGGTCTGGTTGCGAGCGTGTTGGCGGGAGGGTTGCGCGCGGAAGTGCCGGGGCTGGGTGCAGCTGGGGCGGGCTTGGACGTCAGCTGTTCGAGGTCGCCGGAATAGGGGCGGAGCATGGCGCGGAAGTTTCCTGCGGCGAGGTGGCCGTACGGTGAGCCTTCGTATGGGCGGGGTGTGAGGGCGAGGGGTTGGGGGCCCGCGGTCTGGCCGTAGCGGAAGGGGTTGTCGGAGCGGGATGAGGATGGAGTGGGGCGAGGTCTGGGTTGAGTTGTTGTGGGGGTTCGTGAAATGGGACTGGATGGGTAGACGTCGTCGGTGTTGCCGAGCGCAGCGCCCCTGGGGGAGATTGCTTCAGGTGGAGTGTTCGTCTTCGCGGGACTACCCATGATAGTCTTCCTCTTGCCACTCCTCTCGGGAGTCGAGGGCGCTTGCTCGGCGGTTTCGGAGCTGGCTTTCTCACGGGCTTTCTCTTGCTCAGCAAACTCTTGGGCAACCTGCTCTTCCATCTTGGTGGGTTTCGTCGGGCGGGCGGGGGCATATTCGCCGAATTCTGGAGCGCCCGAAAACTCGTACCATTTGTCCTTGCCACGCAAGCGACCCTGGGCGAATGCTGTGTACGAGTCATCGAGGTAGGCTGGCCGGCCGCGGTTCCGTCTGCCTCCTCTGATGTGTCCTTGGTGGTTGAAGTCGAAGGGCCAGAAGGTTTTGAGCTCCTCGTGCGTGTAGGCGTCGGAGTAGTGAACAGCATGACAAGCTCGGTCATCCAAGTAGACGAAGTGCGGTGGCTCGTCTTCGCTGCCGCGCTCGACGGGGAGCGATACTGGTCCATCGAAGACCTTCCAGGTTGGGTGGCCTGCAAGTGTGTTCAGACTGCGCTCGACGAGATGGGTGCTTGGGTCTCCGTCGCCGTCTCCTAACTTCCAGACCTGCCGCATGCGTCGGCCGTCGGAGATCAATGTTGGGCGGCTGCCGCTACGGTCGGCCTTTTTGCTGAGTTGGAGATGCATGGTTGCGGGTGTTTTGAGACGTTTACTGTGAATGATAAGATACGAGGCCTAATGAGTACGTATGCACTAGTGACAGAAAAGTAGGATGGCTAGCAATGACGCGGAGGTGAGAGCAGAGCGTGCATATGCAGATATGTGAGAAATCGCTGTTTACCTACTATGTATGGAGGTGGTTGGAGGCAGAGTACGTCCTGGTTGTGGTATAGGACTGGAGGAAGTGGAAGTGTATAAGAGTTTGGAAGTGCTAAGAGCAGGAAGAAAACTAAGAGCATAAACATGCGTGTCCACGTTTTATGGCTTAGTCGAGGACAAATGAAAGAGTCATGGTGCTGTGATATGGCTAGGTGGAGTGGAAAGGGTTGTCTAGTGAAGTACTTCACCCTATGTAACTACAACCATTGAGTCCGCCTGCCTTTACCAGCACTGTAAAAGTTGGCGGATTCGCTAGGGTTCTATATACAACATCCAATTAAGCACTTGGAGGGTTCCCAGATGCGAGAGGGTCGTCAGGAGCTTCATGATTTTGATACTCAGGTCCCGAATACCTATTTGTGGTGTTCCTATCATGGCAATGGATATAGGTTGTAGCTGGCAAAGCGGTAGCTACACCGGCAGAAGGCCCGAGATGTCTGTCACCCGCGATGGCTTCTTCGGTGGTGAAGAAGTTCAGCAGCATGTAGTGGCGGGGTGATGTCAACGACTGCAGACTGACCAATCAGCGTGGCTGCGACTCGATCCGTCATCTGAAGAGGCTTGGCGACTGTCCACCGTCGCAACTTCACGCCGCCACTCAGCCCGCGTCGAATTCCAATCCGCGCCCGGAAACCGCCGGAGCCTCAATCTGCGTGAGCATCAATTGAAATCGCCGTCACCATGCTCGCACGGCACGCACCTGCACCGCTGACGCTGAGCGCTGCCGCCCACCGAGCTCTACCTGCCGCTGCTGCTGCTTCACGCCTTTCGACCGCCGCCACCACCCCGTCCCGACCGCAGCGAAGAACCCTGGCCACGGTGCAAGATGGTGCACCGGTGAGGACATACGGCGGGCTGAAGGACCAGGATCGGATCTTCCAGAACCTGTACGGCCACCATGGCGCCGATCTCAAGAGCGCCATGAAATACGGCGACTGGCACAAGACGAAAGAGATTATCTTGAAAGGCCATGAATGGGTATGCGTAAACTGAGCATGAGTTCTGAACCCTTTCTAACAGCAGTCCTAGATTATCTCTGAGGTCAAAGCCTCTGGTCTTCGAGGCCGAGGTGGTGCTGGTTTCCCCTCGGGACTGAAATGGGTATGTGTGAGATGTTTGGCTGGAAGATGCAGTTGCTGACAATGGGTGCAAGTCGTTCATGAACACTAAGGACTGGGACAAGGATACCAAGCCCCGCTACCTCGTCGTCAACGCCGATGAGGGCGAGCCCGGAACCTGCAAGGACCGCGAGATTATGCGCAAGGACCCCCACAAGCTCATCGAAGGCTGTCTCGTTGCCGGCCGTGCCATGAACGCCACCGCTGCCTACATATACATCCGAGGAGAATTCTACCACGAGGCTACCGTACTTCAACGCGCTATCCAGGAGGCATATCAAGCTGGTCTGATTGGCAAGAACGCTTGCGGATCTGGTTACGACTTCGACGTGTACATCCACCGAGGAATGGGCGCATATGTCTGCGGAGAGGAGACGTCACTCATCGAGTCGCTGGAAGGAAAGCCCGGGAAGCCCCGTTTAAAGCCTCCATTCCCAGCTGCTGTTGGACTCTTCGGATGTCCCACAACCGTCGCTAATGTCGAAACCGTTGCCGTGGCCCCTACTATCTGTCGGAGAGGAGGAAGTTGGTTTGCAGGATTTGGTCGGGAGCGGAATCAGGGGACGAAGCTCTTCTGTATCTCTGGACACGTCAACAACCCATGTACGGTCGAGGAAGAAATGTCGATTCCTCTTCGGGAGCTCATCGACAAGCACTGCGGTGGTGTGCGTGGCGGTTGGGATAATCTGAAAGCTATCATCCCAGGCGGCTCTTCAACACCAGTTCTCCCTAGGCACATATGTGACGACCAACTCATGGATTTCGACGCGCTAAAGGACTCTCAATCCGGTCTCGGTACTGCAGCCGTCATTGTCATGGATCAATCCACTGATATTATACGCGCTTTCCAACGTCTCTCCAAATTCTACCACCACGAATCTTGCGGACAGTGTACGCCTTGCCGAGAAGGCTCCAAATGGACTCACCAGATTATGGACCGGTTTTACCAGGGCCAAGGGAGGACACGAGAGATTGATATGCTCCAAGAGCTGACGAAGCAGGTTGAAGGACACACCATTTGTGCTTTGGGAGAGGCGTTCGCGTGGCCGTTACAGGGCTTAATTAGACATTTCCGACCTGAGCTAGAAGCAAGGATGAAGGATTACGCTAATCGGCATGGTGGTGAGGCGTTGGCAGGTGGGTGGCAGCATGATGCGGCGAAGCAAGGGAAGTTGATTTCACCCGGACAATAAATGGCAGAACAACTATGGGTAAGAGCTAGTGCGATATCCTGTACAACGACTGTTCTGTTTTTGCTTTTGTTTTGCGGTCTGCTCGCTCAACTGTGCATAGTAGATATTCAGGGCAGCGGACTTCACAAGTATCTTCCATGTGCCCCATTGAATCGTGATTTTGGTATCTCCATCATGCTAACTCCAGATTGCCGTTACCAAATGCACCAGCCTGTGAAGCACACCCGGAGCGCCATGCTTGATCCAATCCAAACCGAGTAAACCTAACGACAAAATGTCGGTTCCTAGCTAGACAGAGGGCGTACACAATTAATCTCTTTAAAAGGAGCCTCGCACTCTCAGCCCAAGCATATACTTAGGAACTCGTCGCGGCTTATAGCATTGTCACCATCCATATCAAACTCCTCAATCATAGCCAACATCTCCTCGTGCTGCAGCCCCTCCCCCAACTCCCGCGCCACGCGCTGCAAATCCTGTAACGTGATAAGCCCCTTGCCGCCCTCATCGAACAGCTCAAAGGCGCGCAAGATCTCGTCTTCGGGTTCGCGGCTCCGTATGCGCTGCGCCATCAGCGTCTGAAACGACTGGAAGCTGAGCAGCAGGCGGTTGGGCGGTTGGTAGCCGCCTTGGGCTTGCGCGGCTTGTTTGGCTTTGCCCGTGGGGTGCGGGTGGGCGGGTTGGGCTTGCACGCCGTGCGTCTGCAGGATGGCGAGGATTTCTTGCTTGGGCAGGTCGAAGCCTAGCGCTTTCATGGCGACTTTGAGCTCGTGGTAGTCGATGAAGGTGTCTTTGTCGAGGTCGAAGAGGTTAAACTATTCAAACACTTTACATTAGCCTTTGCTCTACAGCTGCACTGCTCTGCCTCCGCAGCGCATGACATGCTTGGAATTGAAAAGGTAGAGACTTCGTCCAGACTTACAGCTTCGGTAATCTCTTCCCTTTGCTCCTCGGTCAATTCAGCTAGACTATTCTGCCCGACTGCCTCCATGCGTTCCCGCTCTTCACGCGCTTTGCGCTCGCGGTCCAACCGCTCGGCTTCCAGCTGGCGCTGGCTCTTCGCGTTGCCCGTGAACCCCGCTGCGGGCGTATTGAAAGCGTTTTGTGCTCCGCCGGTGGGATTACTCCGTCCGAGACCGTACCGCGGGGCGAGCGGGTTGTTCGAGGACGTTGCCATTACAGGCGCATTCGAGGTGGTGGGGTGCAGTGGGGTGGTTGTTTTGTTTGGAGCGCGAGGCGGGTGCGATGGATGGAAGTGGTTGGATGGCAAACGTCGCGCGTAGTGGAGAATTGAAGAGCACGAGCTGCGAGTGGAAGATGCGAGCGACTGATTGATTATTGGGTTTGTTTTCCTTTGTTTGGGGCGTCGTTCAGATATGCGTTGGGTTTGACGCGTTCGCGCGCGTATGGGGAAAGCTTGTGTGCTCGGCTAGCGCGATTTGGTGAATGCGCTAGGACGGGTTGGGTAGGGCTATCAGATCTGATTTTGGTGTCATCCTCGTTAGAAGCTCTTAGTTATAGTAAGCAGTTTCTCTCTGTCTTTGCAAAGCTCTCTTGTATCTAGTGTATTGGGTAATGTTCAATTAGAGCTTTAGAGGCGAGAGCGTACGTATGCATGTCATTCAGGTGCGTGTTAGCAACGAATTATCTATGCCTAAGAAGTGCGGGTGTCTTGCGTTTCTCTCTACATCAATATAGGATATCTACTGGTTGAGCAAGGGTATGGATTAGCTACACATCTATCGAAGAACATTTGGATATGCTTTGCTGTCGATTCAGACTCGACACTTTCTCACGTATTCCAGAATAGCACCACCAATATGAGAATCTGTTCTCGGCCTGCCAGTCCCGTCACAGCTTACAGTTACCGGCCCTAGGTGACGCCAGATTTTCATACGGGAAGTTTAAGCGATCAGAAGCTCCAGGAATGATACGTGTTGGTTGATTTCACGCAGAAAGAAATCGTTTTGCCATAGGGTCGGGGCTGAGTGCGTCCAGTATGGTAAGAAATGCCTCGATAGCGAAGTTAGTTGGGGCTCAGAGCTCATCCTTAGGTCAGGCAGCAGTAGGCAACGCTAGGAAACCGTTTAGGCAGCGCATGGGACAGGCCTTGCCCACATCGCCCGGCAAGGCCCAAGACAATGCTCCGTGTCATTCGCTCAATTAACTCTCATCGAGCAATCAGAAAGGCAAGCCGTGCCGCATCCCGCGCTCGCTGCCCGCCACCCGACGGTGAATGTCCACGTGATGGTGTTGGGGGCCCGTGCGCGCGGCACTAACGCCAAACCCCCCAACTTCGCTCGCTCACCTCAGTCACTCTACTCCGTACTCCCGTCGCTCCTGCCCCCTCCATGACGGCCCTTTCACTACTTAATCGGCTTGCCCTCTTGTGAGCTGCTGTCATTCCTTTCCACCCTTCTGCAAGCCCCGCCGCGCTTGCTGCAGCTCTTGGCGCGTTCTCTGCCTCCTCTGCCTCTGCGGCCCTTTTTAGCTCCTCCCGCACCCGCGCTGCACCTCCTCACCAAACCCACTCTACATCCCCAACAACCACGCGAACATCCTTCCGCACATTGCTACTGCTGCATTCGACCACAACCACGCGCCTAGCTGTCCGGCATCCCCAATATGTCTTTTGGGTCCGGCGGCTTCGGGGGCTTCGGCTCCACCAACACCAATAACCAGCCCAGCTTTGGCGCTGGCTTTGGTGCTAATAACAACAACAATAATTCTTCAGGTAAGTACAGTATGCTTTCCTCTGGCGGTATGGCAAGACTCGCGCGCTACCGTCAACGATGCGTCCTGGAACGATGAGCGCCGGCTTTTCGGACCACGTCTCTAACTCGACCCCCGCGTGTCCAGGCTTTGGCTCGACCACGAACACAGGCGCAAGCATGTTCGGCCAGTCGAACAATAACAACACCGGCGGCATGTTTGGTGGAGGCGCCAACACAAGCGCTACCTTCGGCGGTGGAGGTGGAGGTACGTCGAATCTTTGCGCGTCAATGTCGCGTCATCGCTCCAGACTCAGTCCTTCTCGTTCTGGATTTTACGCGCGCGACTCCTTTCTATGGTGTGCCTCTGATAAGACGCATTCGTCGCGTTCTATGAGTTGTCATCGCCTGCGCTTGTCCGGCCATTGAATTCTTGCATGTCCCTTTTCGTTCCAACTCAGTTACTAACTTCTGTTTTACTCAGGCGGCTTCGGTAACAATACCAACACTAGCTTCGGCTCCAAACCTTTCGGTGCTTCTACTGGGGGAGGACTTTTCGGCAACAACACCTCCTCCGGATCTACCTTCGGCGGCGGCTTCGGGGCGTCCGCAAACAACACCACACCGGCTTTTGGCGGCGGGGGTAACACTGGCGGTGGTCTCTTCGGTCAGAACAAGCCTGGGTTTGGTGCTTCGACATCTGGGGCTGCTACTGGAACGAGCTTGTTCGGCGGCGGCGGCGGCGGCTCTAATACGGGAGGAGGTTTCGGCTCAACTAACACTACTGGCGGGTTTGGCGCCTCCACTGGCGGTGGCTTTGGCGCCAACAACAGCACGCCACCGAACAATGGAACTGCAAACACGGCGTGGACTCTCCACTCAGAAAAAGAACCTGGCGCCAATAGTTCGACACAGCAATACCAAACTATCACGTTTGTGCCGCCATATGAAAAATACTCGTTAGAAGAGCTTCGCCTGGTGGACTACAACCAGGGCCGGCGCTACGGCAACCAGAACGGTCAGGGCGGCGCGTTCGGCCAGAGCTCTGGTTTTGGAGGCTTCGGTGCGAATGCAAATCCAGCCTCTGGTTTCGGCGCGAATACTAGCAACAACAACACTACGAGTGGTGGTCTCTTCGGTGGAAACACCGCCAATACAGGTTCAACCTTCGGTTCCGGCACGGGTGCTTTTGGCAATACTCAGAATGCTAGCGGTGGTGGCGGCCTTTTTGGCCAAAACAAGACTGGTGGTATGTTCGGAGCTACACCTGCTAGCCAACCTAGTGGTGGTGGTGGTCTCTTCGGAAACACAGCCTCCAATACGGGCGGTTTTGGTTCCGGAGGTTCTGGATTTGGTGCATCAGCCGCAGGTGGTGGTGGTGGTGGTGGTGGCCTTTTCGGGCAGACAAATCAGAATCAGACCCAGAGCAAGCCGTTCGGTGGATTTGGTAGCTCGGCTCCAGCTCCCACACCCTTCGGTGGTGCTGGCACCTCTGGCGGTTTCGGAACAGCAGCAAATCAATCAGGAGGTCTTTTCGGCCAACAGAATCAGGCACCGAATCAGCAGACGACCAACACTGGTGGAGGGCTGTTTGGAAACACTGGCAGTTCCTTCGGACAAACCCAACAAACCCAGCCTCAACCATCCACTGGTCTTTTCGGCGGTGGGTTTGGTCAAAATAACCAGCAAAATCAACAAAATCAGCCAAAGACGGGAGGTCTTTTTGGTAGCTCGACTGCCACCACAGGAGGTCTGTTCGGTCAGAACAACCAGCAGCCACAACAGTCAAGTGGAGCTGGTCTTTTTGGCAACACCGCCTCCCAGAACACAGGTTCGAGTCTTTTCGGGCAGAAGCCCGCGGCCACTGGTTCAAGCCTTTTCGGCAACACTGCCACGAACACAGGAGGCTCCACCGGAGGTCTGTTTGGCGCCTCGGGTACCCAGAACAATCCACAAAATACTGGCTCCAGCCTTTTTGGTCAACAGAATCAGCAAAAGTCAGCAGGTGTTTTCGGGGGTGCTACTGCGAACACCAATACTGGTGGCGGCATCTTTGGTAGCCTCGGTCAGAGCAACAACAACAACAACTCGAACCTTGGCAACTCTCTCTTCTCGAGCCAACAACAACAGCAGCCCCAGCAGCCATCTATGAACAACAGTCTGTTTGGTGCCTCGGGAAGTTCGCTGCTCCAGACTTCGATGAACACCAACCCGTATGGAAATGACTCGCTCTTTACCGGCATTGTCACTCCCACTCAGAGCCCTGGCCCACTTGCTACGCCACTTTCTAGTAGTCAGAAGCACAAGAAAGCTGCTATACTTCCCCAGCACAAGCTAAACCCTTCTGCATCAACCCGTCTCCTCACTCCCCAGGGTAGGCGGACTGGCGGTTATGGCTTTACTTATTCCACTTATGGAACGCCGAACAGTGCTTCGAGTCAGACTAGCCCCGGGTTTTCTGGTAGCTACAACGGCAGCCTGACTCGCTCACTCGGAAAGAGCCTGTCTGTCAGCAACCTTCGAAATAGCTACACACCAGAAACCAGCATACTGGCCCCCGGTGCATTCTCAACTAATGGCCGTACGTTTGGAAGTGGCAGTCTAAAGAAACTCAACATCAATCGAGCAATCAACGGGCGCACTCCACTTTTCGAGGATCTACCAGATAAGAACCGAGAGAAGCGAGTTAGCTTTGCGGGAGCGGATGTCGACACCAGCAGCATGAACGGGTCTTCCAGCAATGGGGGTGCTTTAGTTTTACATGCCGAGTCTAGCGAAACGTCCCCGGGAGACTCTCCCGCCACCGTAAATGGCGATTCCGTGAAAGGCACCGCTGGTCGCCCCGAAATGACACAGGCTCATGGTGGCGAGCTCACACCCGTCCCGGAGATTGAGATTGATGTTCCCCTTCGTCGGCGTCGGACAACCGCTTCCCTGAATCTGCAGAATGGCAAGGCAATTGATCCAACTCCTGGAGCGTACTGGTGCACACCCATCTTGGAACAGCTTCGTAAATTGAGCAAGCGCGAGCTTGAGAACGTTCCCAACTTCGAAGTTGGTCGCGACCTGATAGGCAAGATTCAGTTCAACCAAGGGAAGCCAGTTGACCTGTCAGGTGTTGATCTAGATAAGCTCCTCGGCGATATTGTGCGGCTTGACCACCGGAATGCGTCTGTTTACGGCGACACTTGCTCCGCGCAGAAACCACCTCGAGGCACAGGTCTGAACCAGCCCTCGCGCATCATCCTTGGGAACTCATGGCCGCGCAACAAGGCTGGTAAGAAGGACCAAAAGCATCTCGAGCGTCTGAAGCGTGTGTCGGGCACTCAGTTCGAGAAGTATCTTGCGACTACCGGAGAGTGGATTTTCACTGTACCGCATTTCTCATCATATGGACTCAATGACGACGACTATAGCGATGACGAAGCCGAGGAGGATGACGAGGACGACAGCTCAAGCGAGGGTTCAAGCGGACTTAGCCCCCCTCCCGATACCCCAGCTCAGCTTGGCTCAAACCAGACGTCTGGGACCCCTCAAGATGGTTCATTCGCCAGTCCGACTCAGTCGAGCCCCGACGACACTTTTGACTTCAAAAAGGGGATGCCCAAACGCGCCAGTGTTCCAGGTGGCTATGGTGATGAAGTGGGGTATGAAGAGGAAGACGATGAGATGGAAGACACCCGAGGCGAATCTTTTTTAGGGGAGCGCTCCGTGGGTCCGCTAGATGGTCAGCGCGACGCCGACCATATTGAAGACAGCGGATCTGGATCGGCACAAGATCAGAATATTGCGGGTTCTGTATCTGGACCGGTTCGCACCACGGAGCAAACAGCTGCGAAGGCATCTGACCCTTTCAAGAACTCGCTCAAACCAAAGTCCATCCTGAAAGCCAGCCAATCCATGAGACCGAATTTCGGCACGCCTTCGAAAGGCCATTTGGTGTTCAACGACGATTGGGCTTCTCAACTTCAACGCACGATCAGCCCAAAAAAGCAGGATAGGCAGGCTCTTCGAGAGAGCCAGGGTGATGTTCTGCAAGCACGCGATGGAAATACTACGAACTTTGCACAGTCGACGAGTGGCCGGCCTATCGCATCAGCCATGGATTTGATGGACTCCTTATTCGGCGAGACGGAGAAACCTAAGCTCGGAATGTCGAAGAGGACCGGACGTGGCATTGAGGTTTGACTCCCCTTCCCCAGCGTTGATATTCTAGGCGCGACTCGGTCTCCAACATAGGTCTCTATCAAATATGATGCCTTGGAACTTGACGTCACGTATGTAGCTTAAGTTCAATCAGAATAAGATTTGCTGAAACCTGTTTCTAGTTACCGTATCCCAAGCGCCCCAAAACGTCTCGCGATCTCAACGAACTGAGCGAAGCCGACCAGGACTTCCACAATTGCAGCAAACCCCGCTTTAGCGAGACGGGCACTCTTACATTCGCCAGCAAGGGATCGGTCGCCCTTGAAATCGGCCTTTACCGCTCAGCCCTACCACCAATCGTTGGCGCCCACAAGGACATCCGCTTTGCGAAGCTGCCTACTTTCGATGATGTAAGTCTGTTTGAGTTTGTTGCTTCCTTAATTATGCTAATGAAAAAATAGGCTACACCAGCGACATTGACCGTTCAGAAGGAGTGGTCAGAGGTCTCCTCTGGAGATGGAGTACCTTCTGTGCGGTTGATCATCCGGCAATCTGACCCTACCAATCCCACGGACGACCCCGAATCTCATCGTCTATCCTTCGCCAAAATGGCCGATGCTGTAGACATCAGTACAGCCGCTGGTGTGCATGAGCAGCAGGCATGGCGGCTTCTCTCGGTCCTTTTCGACGATCGACACCAAGCGCCAAGCGACATGACACAAGGATCTTTCCAACAGAACAAGGAACGCTACCGTAAAGAACAGCTCTCCAATTTTTGGATGGAGCTTGTGTCTTCAGCCGCGGAAAGGGACGCCGAGAACGCCAGAAACGCCGAAGAGAAGGCGATCGCATATCTCAGCCGTAATGACGTCGTCGAAGCTTGCTATGCCCTTACGAAGGGTCTAGATTTCAAGCTGGCTACTTTGGTGGCTCAGATCGGGGGTGATGACACGATGCGCGACGACATGGCCAACCAGATCGATGAATGGCGAAGTAAGGATATGCTATCCGAAATAGAAGACTCAATCCGTACTCTTTACGAGTTGGTTTCTGGCAACTGCGCTCAAGCCGAAGGAAAGCTCGGAGGTGCACGCGAGAATCGAGCGACTACTTTCAACATTTCGCGCCGCTTCGGTCTGGATTGGCGACGAGCTTTCGGTCTTCGATTGTGGTACGGGACTATGACTGAGGAGCCAATTGAAATGGCTGTTGCACAGTTCGCCGATGCCCTACGCGATGGCAAGGAGGACGTCAAGCCCATTCCATGGTTCAATGAGCAAGACGTTGACATGGGTTGGAAAGATCCCGAGCCCGAACAGCGCGAAGACCTTCTCTGGGGAATACTGAAACTATACGCCTCCTCAAAACTGGAGATCCCAGCCAATGTTGAAGAGGTGCTTGCGCCTGAAAATGTTTCTGGCCATCCACTGAATGCTCGTCTGTCGTTTCAGCTTTTTCAAATCTTCAGGTCGCGCCACGAGGATCCCAGGGAACGCGAAGCGCGCCAGGTCGGACTGCCAACAGTGCGCTACAGCGACGATCTCCACTCCTCGTTTCTTTCAACAACTGAAACCTCGACCGAGAAGGATGATCAGTCAGAGAGCCCACTGGATGAGCTTGGAGACAGAATCACACTTACTTACGGGGCTTCATTACACACGCCTGATTATTGGAAGACGGCTATCTGGGTCTACGCTCATCTTTCTTCGCCACATATGCGTGAGCACTACATCCGATCTGTCCTGGCTCAATTTCTGACAATGGACTCCGTCGTGGAGACCGACCCTACGTACGAGTATCTAACTGGTGACCTCAAAATATCCACCAAGTGGCTGCATACGGCTGCCGCGCTTCAAGCAAAGACGAAAGGCGATTCCATCGGCCAGGCTATGCATCTTATCAAAGCTAAAGAGTTGGGCGAAGCGCACGAAGTTCTCTGCCGTACTGTTGGGCCGGACTCTGTCATTTCTCGAGACTACGACAACCTACGCGAGCTCATGGGTGGTTTCGACCCTGCTCCTCCAAATTGGAGCCACGGCGGTCAGATCTACTTCGACTACATTGAGCTTCTAGATTTGACAGCCAAGCGGGCTAGCTACCGCGACAACGAAGAGCGCGACCAGCAGATCCATGACTTGTTGTGTAAGTTACAGCGCGCCCTTGAGGTTGTAGCAAAGAATCGATGGGACCAATGTGAGCTTGAAGAACGTGTGGCGCTTACTGAGATCGCTGGGACGGTGGCCGATTTGGTCGCCAAGAGTAAGGTATGTTGTATCAAGTCCACCATCATTAATAAACTCGCACTGACATCTCCTAGCGCGCCGAACGAGCCCGTGTACTCAAGCTCCCACTCACCGAAGATCTCTGGCTCAAGCACTCGATCGACCTGAGCACGAGCTACTACCGCAAGGTCATGGCCGCCAAGTAGAACGATCCGGCCTCGAGGCGGCGGTTCTTGAAGCGGTGTTCAGGATATTTCGAACGTCGTATCGCGATGGAGAAGGAGCTTGCGGCCCTTTATGCCAAACTGAACTACTGGCCTGCTCTATCCAGCTATATGGAATAGGCTATTTCGTAAATTAGAAGGGGGTCATTGCATTCCCAATTGGTTAATTTTTTTTGTGCTATCTTTGTAACATGGGTTTTCTACTGGTGGGCACCTAGCGATCTAGTTTCGTTTCGGCGGGGAAAAGTGTATAGTATAGTGTGGTTCCCGAGAGAGACGATGGGGTTTAATTATTAGTGCGTCGTTCACGATTCATAACTCACCCCCAGTATCTGATTGTGCGTGGACTTGCATTTCGCCTGACGCTTCGAGCTGACAGCTCGCCCCTGTCGAGGACTGACCACAGGCACGCTTCCCCGGATAGCCTCACCTCGCACTCTCTGTGAAAATCCAGCCATACAGCTCGAACGTGTACTTTCCCCGGTTACACGGCGACCGCGTCTACGCCACGCCTTCCTGGGTCTATACACACTACATATCACCCTCACACAGAATCGCTGCGTCGAAAATTGCCAGCCATACGGCTTGCGAGCCTCGCTTCCCTGAGGCATGCCGTGTTACGGGACACAAACGTTGCCTAGTATACAGCACGTACGAAATGTTTGTTTGTACCGCGCGGCGAAGCCAGAAGCCCACCGTCGATCGATCCATCGATTCACTGTCGATGTTACGGCCAACCACTACACAACCGCACACCTCATGATACGTCGTCCGCGCGGTGAATGAAGGAAACGCTGCTGCCTGCAGACCACCACGTGCTGTTCCCCACTACTCTGTCTACAGTACCCACCATCGATACCCTTTTCAATACGACATGCAACCAGCCGCGCAGTGCAGCTTCCCAGACAGTTCATTGGGCCGGGGGTGCTTTTGCACGCGTGCGGCTTGCTCTCGGGCCCTCAGACCTGCATCCGAGTCGGGGACGGCAGCATTCGATAGATGTGAGGGTGTCGACCAGGAAGCAGCGTGCATACATACATGTCCATCGCGCGCAGCTAAATCAGTCTTTCATGTCGGGTGTGCGAAGAAGAGGCAGGCGGTGGGGATGTAGGTACCGATGTGGTTGTAGCCATCACATCGTCTGTCACCCTTCCTTTTAGATATCATTTCCAAATGAAACACCACCTAGACTTGGGCAATCCTCCTATTAGTACTATAGGCGCTTCTATCAATATGTAGCCAGCTTACTTTTGTTGTTACAAAGCCCTATTGTATCTAGTATACATACCAAGTAACGTCTAATCCGCTCAGGCTTCAGCACCTAACCCGCTTGATCGCCGCGTCACCCAGATACATACATACCTACAACACCCGTTTTCCCACTCCGTCCCCGGCGCAAACGCAGCCGCAAAGCTAAAAGCCTTCTGCTGCACCACGCCCGCAGTCCGTTCCGCCGGCCACCGCACCTCGAATGTGATATCGCGATCAACAACCGTGCACTGCAACAGCACTTGCACCAAGTACCGCGAGCCTCCGCCTTTTCTCTTGACGGGCGGTTTCTCCAGCCGCGTCACCTTCATGTCGTCTTTGTAGGGCGTGAGGTCGACTTCGATTTCACCGATGCATGTGACCTTGTCTGGGGGTTGATAGTCAGCTAGATGCACGTGTGTGTGTGTAGTCTCGACAGGATGGCACGAGTAGGAGGGGGGTGGCGGACCTTTGTTTATAGGGTTTGTTACTTGCCAGTAGTCTTCCTTGCAGACGTCGGACACGTAGACCCTCTCCGTCTTCTTCCAGACCGAGTGTGATGGCTCGAAGTAGTACTCGGTCAGTTTTCCCTTGGACTTGTGTTCCGACTGGAGCGGCTCGTCGCCCTGTCCATGTCATCAGTTCCTGGCCTCGTACTAGGCCGAGCACACACGCGCCTTGCAGACGTACCACCTTCAAGATGAAGAACAGGACTTCCTTCAAATACAAAAGACCATCCAACTTGTAGCGTTCGGCATTTTCGCGCTGCTCTTCGATTCGCGAAAGTTCGGGATACTGCCTCACGAGTTCCGGGCCTTGACACGGAACGTCCCTCACGAGTGCGAAACTCAGCCGGGCGACCCGCGCCGGGCCATTGCTCTTGTCCGCGGCTCTGATAATAGCCCCTCGTGACACTCTAGGTGCACTAGTATTTCTGATTCACCGTCAGCGGTTAGGGTAAGGGTGGTGCTAAACGAAAGACTAACTGTGGGGCGCATATCAGGCTTATGTCTTCGTTGTTCTTTTCTCCCCAAGGCTCAATCACGTTTTGTTTCAATTCATGCCGAAGTAGAGGCGAGTCGCCGAAGCCTCCAACGAGCACGACTTTGTCTACTTTAACGCCCGACAATTTGGACTGCTTGAGCTGCTCTTCAAGGACCGACTTGACCGCTTCGAGAAGCTTATCGAACAGTTGTAGCATGTCCTGGCTTCAATGATATCAGTAAATGAAAAGCATAGGATTGTCTCGGAATCTTACTGTGCTAAGACGTATTCGCCTTTTCGTAAACGATTATTAGAGAGGCTTTTTTTGAGCCTGCATATTCGAAAGTAATAGCTCCGACCTGTTACATCGTAGCTCACCTGCCTCTTGAGCCGTTCGAAAGTCGGCATAATGTTGCAAGAAATAATACTTCGTATTGTCTCGCTACCATCTTCCTCTTCGAGGTAGGTCTCGTCTTTGAGATCATTAAATGCTATGTCTTCCATGGCATGGTTGATGTCACTTGCACCAACACCGCGGCCTAAATCTTATTAGCATGCTACTTGTACTATTATCAGTTCAATTACCAGTTGGTTCGCAAACATCCTCCCCTAATCGGAGAGGGTTACCACTGGTTATACGGAAGGTTGCTGCATCGACAGTTCCGCCACCGGCGTCCAGAATGATGAAGACGTCGTTTCGCTGTACAATCATGATCAGTTTTACAGATCGCGAGATATCAGAACAAGTACCTGTAGCTAAGAGAATGACTGCAGAGCGTTCGTGGCTGATGCCTCTGCTTCATTGACCATGAACAATTTCGGAATGCCGTTACTTGTGATCCCAAAGTGAGTCTTCTGCATAGCCTCGCTGAAGACCCTGCACAGAGCCAGACACTCGCTAGGCCTCCAGCAAACCGGAACAGTTAATACCATTTCGACTTGATCTGTCAGCCAGGACTATTCGTGAACATATCCAATGAGACAGGAGCTCTCACCAGTGCTTCATTCTGAATATCCGTAGAATAGTTTCATCTGTCTCTTGATATGTGCGACGAGGACCGTTATGTAATCACGTAACACGTCCCCATCCCGAGTGATGCGTTTGTCCTTGATCAGGTAGGTGATAGTAGCTTGGACTATGTCCCTCAATTCCGGGGTATGTGAGCTCTTGTCAAATAGAAGCTTCATGTTAAGGACGCGGTGCTTCTCATCATACTCATGAGTATCTGTAGACACTCCGATCTTCCTGTGAACTTGAAATCCATGCAGATAACCTGCATCTTTGTGCTCGATTGCTGCTCGACCATTTCGGATCGGACTGATTCCTTCGGGTACCAGATTTCGGTGGGGATCTGATTGCTAGAGATCCCCGTATCGTCGCACTCGAAATTGATGATATCGTGTGTCTTTTCGTAAAGCTGTGGTTTCGCACGACCTTTCGATCGTCCTTGAATCTCGTCAAGATTGACGATAGCAACACTGCTAGACGTGGTGCTGAAGTCGACCGCGACGATAAAATCCCCCTCCTCCGGCAACAAACTCTTTCCGGGACCTGCAGAGTAATGAGTCCATGATCTGACGAGTGGCGAGACATCAGATGAATAACGACCAAAGTCCATCCAAGGATATATACTCACCCATGTCATGAAAGTTCCGTTGATATACCAAAGGGCCTAAAAAAAGGGAAAAATAGCAAGGTTGCCAATATATGCTGGTAGCAAAAAAGAGCGTGTGTCTGGAGAACAGCTCCCCCCCTTCCGAAATAACGGACAGAGTACTTTACGGGATCTAGCAGAGTCTCCAAATGCGACAAATAAACAGGGGTGCCCCTGAAACCGGGAAGACGCTGAGCGACCAGAAATCATGCAGCTCGCCGCCTATACCTACCTCTAGGGCAACCTAAAACGGTAAAGTTTGCTGGCTGCAGATGCACATGCGGTGTACCATCAATTCTGCTGTGTCTGTGATCCTGACCTTTCGGTCGGTTTCTTTATTTCGCCATTGAGACCACCGCTTTTCTTTGCTCTTTTATTCTCGTCGACCGCCTGCGTCCAGTTGGACTCCGAAGCCTCGTAAGCCATGTTCATTAAATGGAGCGAGAAGGAAATCGCCATTATCTTAGTCTGCTTCGACTATTGCCTACTTCGGGGCCTGCAGTACTGGCCAACGGTTGTTAAAGAGCTCCAAGAAGCGACTGGGGTGGAGGTAGAGCCCACACAAGTCAAGGATAAACTACGCCATGTCTGGGGTCAAACATTCCGTGTGTCTGGAAACATTGAGCAGATCCTCTCAAAAGGAACTAAACCCATCGCTCTTGAAAATATACCTGACTCGTGGAGAGCGCTCATGAGTGAAGAACGAACAAGGTTGGGCATCCGTCCCCTAGAGGATGATGATGAATTGAGATTCAATCCAACGGCACCTCTGATTCCTCGAAAAGAGGTGAGCAGATCTATGGCCATACATCTTCGATACTGACTGATAGTATTAGAAAAAGAGGTTGTGCAGGGGTTCTTCAGAGCAAATAGGTGTCAATGCGGAACATGTCGAAAGCGCTTCCGACTCGATAATGGTGCGAAATGTTCTTGGTCCGTCGATGAAGAGACGAAGAACTGCCGCTAGTGCCCAGCGTGACGAACCAATTCTTGAAGATGCAGCGGGAACAACTACCGACCAACAGAAGAACCAGCTGCTATCGGATCTGGTTACCGCCATGCTATCGCGCTTGCGAAGTGGAAGACCGTCGACGAAGGAGGAAATCGATGCATGGGTCAGCCGACAGACAGACATAGACATCAATCCAAGCGATGCGTCCGCGAACCTTACGAACGACTTCGTCGCCACAGACATAGAAAGAGTCGGGTATGCGCAGACTCTCTTTACGCTGATGGGATCGCCTCACCCACAACAACAGAGAGTTTTGAGCCTCTTACCACCTTCGCAAATCGATTCTGAGTGGAACGCCTTTCACCGGGCAACAAGGATCGAAGTTGGAAGCGGAGCAGCCAACCATGAGTCATCTTTTCTCCCTTTTCTGGACATGGATCTTGGTGACACGGTACATCGTACTCTATACGGAGAGGGTGACATGGAAGATGCTATCGAAAAGGTTAAGGAGTGCCTCTCGGGAGAGTCTGATGGGACTTGCGCGTCCCAGGCTCTGCTCGGGGCTATGCTCTGCAGGACAGTGTTTCTGGACCCAAAGTTGATGTTCGAAAAGCAACATTCCGGCATCGCAGACAAACTCTATAAGTTATTTAGACTGCAAAGTGAGTCAACGCAATCGAGCAAAGACTACCAGACTCACCAATCATATTCCAGGCGGCCTCGAGCAGGTAGAACACCTCGACGCCATGGCCACCAAACTCGTCATCGAAGAAGACTTCCACCCCGAGCTGCGGAGATCCGCAGCAGCGCGATTAGCAGCGCATCTGATCCCCCAATCCCCGCAGCTCGACCCTGAAACGCACGCCGAAATGAGCTCCAAACTAACAGAGTTATAGAAGTGCGCCATAGACTTCAAGATGAACCTTTTGATCACTGCCGCGTCATACCGACTGTTTCACTGCAGACCAGGAGCCTTGTTCGACGACAAACGTATGACTGCCAAGGAGAGCGATGGCAGTCCAGTGGAGGCAAGCGAGGCTTGTGGAACGAGAGTTGCGCTGTGCCTGTTCCCGGGTATCGCAAGGTGGGAGGCGGGGATCCTGGACTTCGATGCCGAAGCTTCCGTCGCGTTTAAGCTCAACAGGACAATCTACGGCATCGGCGACGGAAACGAGGTGAGAGGCGGTATGCTCAGCAAAGCTGTCGTCCTTGTGGAGAAGGTTGATGGCGGGGGCTGAGGGTGGATGCTAGGTACACGGTGGCAGGTGCGGACCGTCTTCGCTAGTCTCCTTCCCAGAGGGTCATTCCAACGACATGCGCTAAGGCCTTAACGTAGACATGGTCGTTCCTTCCTCGTCATTGACAAAGACATATATCACAGTAGCATTATATATTGGGAAACCGAAAAGTCAACTTGTTTCATAAAGTAGCCAGTCTACCCAAATTAAAACAGCGATGAAACGTCGGTCCCTGAACACGGTATACAGATGGCAAGATTCGTTTTCCGTCAAGAAATACATATGAGACATAAATTGCGCATCCCAACGGCAGCGCACAAGCGCGAGTGAGTGACAAGCTCAATGAGCACTTCAAATCAATCCAATTCCAGGCAGATCTCACACAGCAGCCCCCAAGGACGCGCTCTTTAATGGCGCTCTGGCATTTGATGCTGTCTTTTCAAGTAGCTTGTCTGGAGGATGTTAGCACTTTGCGTAAGAAGCGGGTCATTACTTCAGACTGTAGAGCTTACCTCATCAAGCTGCTCCTGCAGTCTTCCCTCATCGGCCACGACCCTCTTGACAACCGCACTAACGTTTCCCTGAAGCACAACCTTGCAACCTTGCGGCAACCATCGCAAGATATGGAAAGCATTCGCGTATACGCTGGTGGCGCCACTCATAACCCGATCATCGGGAAGTAGTGACTGCAAGATGATAGTAAACTTTTTCAACCCCCAGCAGTATCTGAGACCAAGGCGAACCAAGTCCGCGAAGCCGTCGAGGATATCGTGATGCGATGGAATTGTCAGTCGGACTGATTTGATAAGGGATCGCGAGCGCTGGTGGAGCGCCGACAAAGTGTGGATGCCAGACGCCAGAGAGAGGATGAACTCATTGTCTGCATAAAGTACTTGACGCGCCTCTTTGTAGACGAGCGAGGAGGATCGGAGCAGCGCGGCATTGATATAGATCATCCGGCCATCGAAGACCGGGCTCGGTCGGGAGTTGCGTTCTATAGTTCGTGCTATGCGCATATCAATGGTCGTAGTCCTCAGCTCATCCTCCAATCGTTCCGCCAGCCGGGGAAGATGTAGAATCAATGGGTCGTCGCTCTGGAGTGCCATTCGATAAATGTGGACGCGCAGCTCTGCTGGTAGCCTCATGAATGGGAATGGACCGACTGGAGTAAAGGTCGCCTTCGATGGTGCAGTGCCTAGATCTGAAAGCTGATGCCACACCGCGTCAGTCGACTCTGGCGGGGAAAATGAGCTCGATTGACGTGGGGTGACAGCGCCGGTTCGTACCCTGGTGGCCTTCCTTCTCTTGTGGGATCCTGCATGTGACGCAGACATGCCCGCCAGCTCGAGCAGCCGTTTGGGACGCGGGCTTCGAGCACGAACGGCGGGCGCAGAGTCAGGCGGATCCATGATGCTATCCTGCCTCAGTATCAGTATCCGCTGACCTTCAAACGACGCGCAGCGTTGCGTTGGTGGATATGCAGGGTCGGGTCGCGCTGTTAAGGCTAACGCTCGTCGAGGAAGGCAATTGGTGCGGCGGAACGCGAGTCGAAGTAAATGCCGAGCTAGAGTCTATAGAAAAAGAAGTACCAAGTAAGAAGTGGCCAAAGTGGCGCGCACAAGAACGCGCGAACGTCGTCGGGGTCGTGCTTTGATGCAGACGTTGGAAACTGGGAGGACGGATGGTGGTGATGCCGGGACCGCACCGGGAAGCTTGGCTAAAGTGGGGCGCCAAGACCCGTGCTATCGAGTGCTTGGAGAACACTTAGTAAGCAGAGGTGATCAGTCCCTGGCCACAACCACCCCGTGTTGGGGCTTAGTGTGAAAGACTTGCGATTGGCCTTGACATGTCGGCGTCATGTCAAATGCTAACAACTCCCCATCATCTGCATTCCCTCCTGCAAACTCTGTAGCCAATGCCAATCTCAATAGTCTTCTATATGGAAGCCGCACGGCACGACCGCCATGCAACCAACCTGGTATGAATGTAATAAACAATAGACAGTCCCGATCCGATCCGATCCAATCCCATCCATGATTGCATGCCCCGCTGTTGAGGAAGCCTGCAAGTCCAGCGACATGCGTGCTGCTGACCAGGACGATCCGTACGTGGTGGAACAAAGAACAGATCCCCTCCACTCTGAATGCAAGACCTGTGGACGACATCTCAAAGCTCCACCCAATTCCGAAAGCTTTTTCAGCGCCTCACCAAACCAAGCTGGACACTAGAAGAAGAAGCTGCAAAATGATCCCAAAGTGCGCTTTAAATATCAAACATAAGAAACACCAATCCGCTAGCTCTCTGCAGGGCTCATAAATCTATTAGGTTGCTCCCGCTACCTGGCTGCTGCTGCTGCCGGTTGTTGTTCTGCGCACCTCCAAAGGGGTTTGAGTTGGCGTACGGGTTAGCTCCGAAGCCACCTACCGGGCCCGTCTGAGCGGGCATTATACGGTTCTGCTGGGGCATGCCCGTAAATTGAGAATTTAGGAAGGGATTGTTCCCTGTTGCGTTCGCGTTGACCCTGTTCAAGCCGGCGCCAGCAGAGTTGACGAATGTACCTGGAGCAGTGTGCTGCGCTGGGATACGAAGATTCCCAACGTTTCCGAAAGTATCCTGGCCTTCGCCCGTGGCCAACAGAGAATTCAGCCGTGCAGCATGGGGATCCATCTCCGCTTGGGGCTGCGCCGGCTGGGGGGTGGAAAAGGATACTGGCGGATTGAAGTTTGTGTTGTTGAACTGCGTCTGAGTCTTTTGCTCATGCAATGTGTTGAGCGTTTGTTGCCTCGGTGGTTGGGTTGGCTGTGGTCGATTGAACGACTGCGCAAACGGATTGTTGGAACCGGTTGGCTGTGGCATAAGAGACTCTTGGGGTTTGCCAGTAGCCCAGGGGTTATGGCTACCTGGATGCAGGGTGTTTTGTTCTGGCTGTGGCAGTTGCTGCTGCTGCTGGGGCTGTTGTCCCATGGTACCAAAGCTATTGAACTGTCCATAGGGATTGTTCATGCTAAGAGCCGTCGGTTGGGGTTGCACGAACTGCTGCTGTTGCGCACCAAACTGATCAAAGCCAGTCGACGGCTGCGTTTGTTGTTGCTGTTGCTGTGGAAAGCCGTTGTAACCGCCGAGGCCATTTTGAAAGCCCGTCGGCTGTCCCTGCATGCCTGTCGGCTGAGAGTATGCGTTGTTGAGAAACCCAGTAGTTTGAGGTTGCTGTTGCTGCTGTGGCTGGTTCTGCTCTAGAAGATTACCAAACCAATCGACGGCGCCTTGCTGCTGATAGCCCTGGTTGTTGCCGGTGGGCTGGTAGCCAGAAGGTTGAGCAGGAGCGTCGCCGAAGAGAAGATCCGCGTTGCTCTGCTCGAGCTCCTTCTTCCGCAACTGCTCCTCCTCTTTGCTGAGTCTAATGGCTTTGGCAAGATCGTCGTCGTCCTCAACCACGGCGGCGCCCCTCTCTCGACGCTTCTTCTCTTCTTCTGCCTCGTTTTTACTCGCTTCGAGTGCTAGTCGAAGCTCGAGGTCTTCTTCGTTTTCTCGACGCTGGCGTGGTTCCCGATCCCGACGCCGGTTGGAAGCCTCTCCCTCGCGTCCTCCTGGAGGCCCACCAGTAGCAGCACCACCCCCGTACTCTTCGATGCCCGTCACACGCGACTTCCAAGATTTCCGGTCCGCGCGTTCGGAGCGTAATCGCTCTTCGTCAAGAATCAGGGAGGTAAGTTCTTTGGCTGAAATACGTACTGGGGCAGATTAGTAAAAGGTCAAATGTTGTCCACGAAGGCTAGCATACTGTTTTGGCCAACATCGCGACCGTCTTCGTCAATGTGCTGAAACTCTCGCAGCGTTTTGATGATGTAGATGTTTTTCCGCGCCCATGTTACCACCAACTCAGATCCCTCATGCAAACAGTAGTCAAGCACCTTGAGCGACTTCAACACGTGGCGCCAGTTTCTGCCTTTGTCATTGAGCCGCTTGTCGAGCATGTCCATGACCTGGTAGAAGTCGGTTGAGCTAGAGGACAGTTGTTAGCGTAGTTGGCAGGACTCGATCGCGTGCCCTACTTGTTGAAGGTAATCTGAGCGATTTCCGCCATGTCGGAGCCCACCGGACCCCATGGGTCATTGCTGGTCGCTATAGCTGTCAGCCACATTGTCAATGCTGGGATACAAATCGCATACCATTGCGAACCTTGACCTCCACGGCAGAGTATCCTTTCGTGACATTCTTGACGCTCCTGACAACCTTGGACATGGTGGCGGGAGGGTGACCGCTTCAGACAGCCCAGTGTAGCGCGCTGAGTCTATGAGGCCTTGTAGTTCCAGTGTTGGAAGTAGATACACTGCACGGGCAAGGTCGGCGGAGGTCCCGAATGTGTAAGGGTGCGCGGAGTGGGGTGGCAGGCGACGGATGGGTGATGTAGGTCGTCGTCCACGAAGCCGGGCTTGGCGAGCGAGCGAGGGTCGGGCACTGAAGCTGGGCGCAAACGGACGGGTAACGGGGCGGATATATGGATGCTTGGTTCGCGGGCGAGCAAGCACGGCGAGCGTGGTGTCTAATGGGGGTAGTGAGGGGGGAAACCTCGGTCGTGGTTAGAGTTCAGGGTGGTGCTCGCTGGCTTCGTCACCACCTGGGCGGCAGGTGCGAGCGAGGCTGGGAGCTCGGCGCACAGAGCTGCAGGTGCTCTCTGGCCCAAGCGTTCGCCCGAACAAGGTTGAGGTCCCGAGGTTAACCTCGAGCTTCTTGTCACTGCCTGGCTTTGAGAATGGTTGTTGATTGACGACGAAAGCAACCGCACTACTCTGGCATAACTCGTTTCCTACGCGCACCTACCTACGCTCAGCCTGCTCTCTTACCTTTACAAGCCGTACATACAATGCCTGTTATAGTAGATACAGTACAGCTTTGTGCAAATAGACGTAGACTATCTCCTAGTTGCTAAAAACTCCTAGACTATCAAGAGGATCGCCTAGAGTCTTACGTATCAATCTGATCTTCACCACTCACCTGCCCGTCGTCCGCCCTCGAACGACAGGTTACTGAAGATCACAATTCATCACGCGCACTAAGCATATAGAAGAGTAGTCTAAGGGGCGGACGTAAATCCTCGATTAAGTACCAGGTACCAGTCTAATAGTGAGAGTGCTTGTGTATGTAAGAAAGCCAAATTGAGATCCTGCGAGCCGCGGACGCCCTTGCCATTCTACTAAGGGACGCCCAACTCCGAGTCACCAGAAAAAAGAGAAGACCGGGAAACCGGGAAACATTGTATGCCCACCCACGAGACTTCCGATCAGATGAGTGAAGGATGCAACAAGACGTACAGCCGAGCCAGCAAAACAAAAGGAACTCCTGGAGAGACGGGTACAGTACGTAGAGAACTGCCGACAGTCCTGCTAAAACCCATGTAGCCGCCATGCAGGATGTCCGCACAATCAAGGAAACATGCAAAGCCAAATAATAAATAGGGAATTTTGGTTGGAAAACAGGGGTATAAGTCCTGCCAGTGAACACCGATGTAATGACTCGAGACTTGAACTTTGATGTTAGTGATAATACAGGTTGCCGCAACAGCTCTACTGGACTTGAGTGGTCCACATGTCACCATTCATGCGCTGCTGATTGGGATTGTAGTGATCCGGCTCCGTGCTGTTTGGGCGACGGATGTTGTTGTTTTGGTAATACATGTTGTTGTGTGAATTGCCAAACTGAGGCTCAGGGTACACGTAGTTGTCTCCAGCACTTGGAGATGGCAAAGCTTGCTGAGAAGGCGATTGCCATCCCATAGCTCCCATATGCGGGCTGCCATTGGCACTGCTGGTACCACCAGGCTGGTTATGGTTCGCAGAGGCCGGTGGTTCCAAAGGCTGGGGGGGACCATACCCGCTGGGGTGGGAGGTAATGGCAGGACGCGTGTTGCTCACAACCGAGGTGTAAGACTGCGTAGTCAAGGATGGAGAAGCACGCGGGCTAGGCTGGGGCATTTCGGTACGAAGGTGAGGAGGTACGTTCATGCTACCCATGTATCCGTAATCACCAGGGCGGTGCATACCCGGAACCACACCTGCAGGCATATTGGCTGCGGGGGAGAGAGACAATGGTCGGTCATTGGGGGACGGCGTATTCAACGGCGAGTGAGTCTCGGAGTACTCGTCAGCGTCAGAACGGGCCGACCTGCTAGGTGCAGAAGCACGTGAGGCAAGGGCAGCAGCCGTAGCGGCGGCAGCCTCCTCGACGGTGCCGGTGTGGTGATTCTGATGGCGAGTCAAGGTCGTGCGACGTGTGAAGGTTTTCTGGCAGTCGGCGTACGGGCACTTGTAGGGACGCTTTCCAGAATGGATCCTGCGGTGACGCGCCAAAGAGCTTGAATCACTGAAGGGCTAGAGGATGGATTAGATCGCATTGCTTGGGCCACAAACGCAATGCCGGGAACATACCTTTCCGCAACGTTCGCACATGTGAGGTTTTTCACCCGTGTGGACGCGTTGGTGAACAGTGAGAGCGGATCTCTGAATGAATTGCTTGCCGCAGTTGGGATACTCGCACACGTGAGGGCGAATGCCACTGTGGATGCGTTCTGGTCAAATTGTTAGTAGCTGGAAGTGGTGTTGAGGCCCAAGCTCCTTACCATGACGGGCGAGGTCACTGCGTCGCGCGAAACCCTTGCCGCACGTCGAGCACGCGAACGCTTTCGGCGGGCCTGGGTCGGATCCGGGCCGGGCGCCGGGCTGCTGGTTCTGTTGATCCGGTGGTGGTTGTTGCTGCGCGTACGTGTGCTCGGGCGGATTCGGGATGTAGTTGTTGTTGTTGAGAAGGGGCATGGGCGACTGCATCTGCGTGGGCGACGGATACCGTATGCCGGTCATGTTGTGGCCAGGCATGGGCGGGTACGACGGCAGCTGCTGCGGTTGCTGCGAAGAATAACGCGACGAGTCCGATGGGTGTGGCGAGACACCGCGTTCAGAACCCGTCTCCGACTTGATGCGGCCGTTCATGTAGGGCGGCGCGCCGAAGTGCTGCTGCTGAAGTTCGTGCTGCATTGCGTGCTGCATTCCGAATGGAGAAACTGTTCCTGTTCGCGACGTTAACCTCGCGTTTAAAATGGTGCCGAGCTCCATGCTCCAACGACGTAGAATGCTGCGCGACACGAGAGACGATGGCAGACACTGAGCCGAACGAAGAGAAAACGGGTTGGGGCGCACCAATAGAGCTGCGGGCTGGGGTCGAGCCTCGCGGTCAGAGGCGGTGACTGGGAGCGGCCAGCAGCGATCGAAAGCGATCGTGATGGTGACCAGCGGCGGGCTCTGGTGATAATCGTGTCTTGGAGCGGCGCGGTGGTCCGTACTGCAGCCAGCGAGCGTCGAATAGCAGGGACCGGGCCGCGTGCAGGTCAATGCAGACAGGGCACTAGAGACGGTGAAGCCAGTCAGCCAAAGGGACACAGCAGGAAAAGGCAGCAGCGGTGGTGGTGAGGGGGGGGGGAGGTGATGGCAGCGCCCGCCTGCTCGCCGCCGTCGCGCTGGCCACACAGGGCGAGCGGGCTCGACTCGAATAGGGGAGGGCGAGCGGGCGGGCGGCTGGCACGGCAGGCGGCGGGCAGGGCAGCGGACAGCGGGCGCACAGAGAACTGGGAGTATGGGCAGACGTACCGAACAGAGAGCGCGCCGGTGGTGCAGGCTGGCGATGGCGGTGGTGGTGGAGAGGTAAGGTGGAAAGGTGCGAGTGAATCCGATTCTCGATTCTGCTGCGCGTTGGGGTTGGCGGCGCTAGGCCGGAAGCGGATCGGCTAGTTCCGCGTCGTCGTCGCAGAGCCAGGCGGCAGCGGCAGCAAGGGCCCAAAAAGCGACAGGACGAGTCGGCGGCGGGGGGTGCGCGGGAACAGGACTCTGGAACTGGGAAGCTCGCTGGACGGTGGGCGGGCGTGTGCTCAGGGCGGGCGTGCACGCCGTTCTAATATGTGTGTACGGGCGCTGGGCCTGCGCTGCTGCACTGCTGCACTGCTGCTGCGGACTCTGGCGCGCTCTTTCGGGCGCCCTGAAACCCGCAAATCTCACGCGCGCTCCTGATTCTGCCAGCGGAATATTCGCCAGAGATGCCTGTCCTGGCGGGCCTGGCTGTCCTCGCGGCCGCCACCACACAGGGATGACTAACGGCTCGCTGACTGTCCTTTGGACTTTCAGCTGCACTACTGCGCCCGGCGTGCCTGCTCGTCGCCAACCCGCCCGCTGATGAGCTCACTCGGCGCTGTCCTGGTTGTCGATGTCTGGCTGCTCGGCGTGTGCCCGCAGTGCAGGTGTGCTTCTTCTGTGCTGGCGGCCAACCCGTGACGCCGGCTGTCGAACCTCGAATCCTGCGCAGGGCCGCTGAGCTGCAAATCCGGGTCCCAACAAATCCTGCACCAACGACTGGCGCTCTGCCCTTATGCTCCGCGTCGCGTGGCTGTTGGAAGGATTGTTTCTTCCCCCTCGGAATGGGCAACGCGAAATGCGGCGCTGTGGCTGAACCTCAGATGTCAGTGGTGCTAACTGCAAAGTCGCCGTCAAATGCTACTTTGGCCCAGCACGGCAAGGGCTCATGCTGGCTGACTGTGTTGTTGTTGCGCTCCAAGACAGCGGAATGGGGTGGGATGAGAACACTCACCTTCTCGGATTAGCAGTCCCACGCCCCCTATTTTCCCAACTGCTATTCTCAGTTCCCGTTGGTAATCGAATGACTGAGGCTTCCTGCCGCTGCCGTGTCAGATGTCGAGGCAATGCAAATGCCGTCCGTGTATTTCGAAAGTGTGGTTGCTATGTATGTAGGTATGCCCAGTATGCAGGTTTGTGGGAGATGGAGCCCTGCGTCACTGTGCTTCGTTCAGAGTACAGCCGTGGTGCGTGTAACTGTGTAATAAACTGGCGCAGGGGACATTCAGCCTTGAAATAGGTGGTACGCAGATCACATTTACGCCGCTTCGCAGGGCCTCAAGATGGCTTGGAGTTGTGCAGCGCTATCCTTGTGGCCATCAAGCGGGCCCAGCCAGCGCTTCACCACTATCTGCTACTTCTCCGTGGTTCTGAAGCACACCTGGGTCCAGCGGCCTCATCTATAGCGTTCTGTGGCGTTCGCTCTGGGGAATTGCCCTGGTCACCGCCCTGACACAATTCATTGCGGATAAAAATAGACCTAGGCAATCCTCTTGACAGTATAGGAGTTTCTAGCAACAGGTGGACAGGTTGCCGTTATCGTTACAAAGCCCTGTTGTATCTAGCACACTAAGCAATGTCTGAGTAGGTCCAAAAGCGTAGCGCGCGACAGAGTTGTTGTATCCTGAGATGCATGCAGCAGACGTTGAAGCGAAAGTCCTGATGACAGGGAGCGTGCTGGGTTGACGGGCAAGGGCCATGTTTTAGAAGCTTCCCCAAGGCTTCCATGCGTCCACGCCCTCAAAACTCATTGACCAGGCAGGGATCCGCGCCGCCCCCGCCCGGCATATGTAAGGTCTTGCCATCTTAGTGCTCCGGTACGACCACCAGACAGGTTTTCTCCAGGACAGCAAGCAACAGTGGCAACGAGTTCTCAACTGACAACATACAGTCAAATACCCGGGTGAACGAACTATCAATCGTGGAGAAGAGGGCAAAGTCGGCAACTGATCAGCTTGCTACTAGCGTGCAGTGATGCGATGAACCACAGTACATATGCCTTCTGCCAGTTCCCGGCACATGATACTAGTTCGCCAGTCCAATCCAAGCGCGATGGGAAAGCGTCCCCCAATACCACCCCTGTATATAGCTGCGCGATTGAGTTGTCTCCTCACACCGCTCCGAGTCCTGCCATGAGTTCAACAGGTCGAAAGCTCACCAGTTACGTGTCCTACCAGGAGTAGGCAGAAAGTGCGAGCTCATCAATAATAGCTAACGCACCTCACACAACACTGGGCTAGCTGGTTACACAAAGCGAGTTGCCAATAATGGATGGGTGGGTGCCAAGCACACGCTGTATTGATGGCGGTTCCGACTCGACAGTTGTGCTCGTCGATCCGTCGTCCAAATTTCAGGAGCCGGCGACAACACGTCGCGCGGGCTGCCGGCACCCTATCCAGCTGCGCGAGTCGTCCTGGGCGAAGAGATGGGCCACACGACACAGCACAACAGCTACAAGGCCTCCGTCGTTGCGTGCCACCAGATCCGTCCGTGCCCACGATGCACCCGTGGACTCACGCACAGCGCAGCGCACACTGCACAGCGCGGCGACACCGGCCACCGGCCACCGGCCCCACCAGGAGCCTCAATCGTCAATGCGCTCGGCGGGCGATCGTCTCACTGGCACTCCCGCGCGCGCGGTCGGCAGACGCAAGCTGGGCTGGGCCACAAGATGCCACTTCGCGTCTTTCATGCCGTGGGCGGGACACAGACACAGACACACGCTCAATATCCGGGAACGGCGCCCGCAGCCAACCATTACGAGAACCACGCTGTGCACCTCTCGCGGCCACGGGCACATCGGGCACATCACAATTGCAGTCGCAGTCGCTACTCCTACGTGTGCCTGCATACTGTCTGCTCGCCGACTGGCCTGTCAGCGACTCCCGTTTAAACTGCGACAAGACACCAACACACACGGCTGTTTCACCGCCACCGAGGCCTCCTCTTTGCCGCTTGCGGTCGTTGTCCGCCGACGGTTGGCTGGGCCTGTATGCGTATGCTATGTCGCTACGATGTACTATAGCGCGCAACTATGTAAGAGAGCTATCTTTGTACCAGATGACAGGCGCTGAGCGTCAGAAGCTTGTGAGCCTGCACCGGCTCACCTGCATCTCCGACGGCGCGTCGTGCGACCAACACGCCAGCCAGATGCCGGAGCTTCTCGCATCCCTACCGCCAACGCTCTCTCTCCATGCATCCAAGCGTCCTTCTGGAAGCCTTCTTCCTTTGCTCTAGCGGCGGCCTCCCGATGCTGTCCAATTTCCAGAAGATTGCCCGACACAGCACAGGAGGTAACACGGAGCGCATCGTGCCTCGCCTGCGAATTGACCCCTTGTTTCTAGAATGCCAAAAACCTCCGGCGGAAAAGGAGCTTGCCCTCGAGTCGCTCGCCTGCCTGCAGTGACAACGGCCTGTCCTTATTTCGTCATCCCGCATCCGCAGTCTGCGGCGTGGCCAGTTTGGCCGAAGCTCTGCTCATCTGCCACCCAAGTACGACCACAGCTCGCTCGCGGGGAGCACGAGCTTGCATCCGAATGCAAGTCCCCTTCGCTTGCGGCCTTGCTGTGCGAGTACGGACAGACGTGCATTGTGCCGAACCTGACCATGAGGGTGGGTGGGAGTACGCCCGAGCCTGCTGCGTGGGGCTCCACTAAGACAGCAGACAGGAACGACGCATGAACGTTCAGGTTGGCCCCTTTCAACGCGCGTCGCCATAAATGATGCTGCGTTGGCGAGTACCTGCCCTTCACCTTCCTCAAAGACTATGTCCTGGCTACTCCGGACTATCAATATTGACAATTTCCATGAGTGATATTGCTGATGCACGCATGTTTATCACCAAAATACGGACAGCATCCCGAGGCAGCGGGAATGTCACGGCCTCCCGCTTGACGCGTTCTGATAAGGGCACAGAAAGGACCTGTCTCGTCGATACCTTGGGTAATGGGTCCGATCAGTCTCCCTCTAGTTCCGCACGTTTCAACCCAGTAGCTCTCCGGGAGCTCAGCAACAATGCGGGATACGGAAGAGCTATCTTTGGATCCTTGCGGTGGCTTGACCCATTTTCCAGTTCAGATTCACAGAAACCCCGTGCATAGTCCATTCCCCATCGACCAACAAGATTCATCCAGACTCTGCTAGTGTTCACTAGAATACGAAAGCTTCTCGCATCTAACACCCATTCAAGGACAAAACCAGCTTCAAAAGCCCCTTGTATATAGGAAGCAATACCTTATTGCTGTGGAAAGGGCTGGTGTCAGCAACGACACTTTGTCTCGGCGGTGCAGATACCAAAATTCGAGACCATGACCTCAAGCATGGCCGCACGCTCACGCCCACGCGGGAGTCTTGTCAATCCTGCGTAGGTAACATTTGATAGGTGAGAGGAGTACGCATCTCTGAAACCATCTTTTAGGCAACCACAAAGTCGCCCCGCTCACTACTCCGTCTCACAAAACAATGGTACCCACTCATTTCTAAGTCACAACTCCCTTTCCAAAACATGGCCTATCACAGGCACCCTGCAGGCGGTAGCTCAACCGCTCTTGCATTCAGATCACACAGATCACGCATCAAAGTAGACAGGTTGATGTGCTACTGCTCTGTATCTTCACTGCTTCTTTCAATCATTCGTATCATCGCACACGTCTTTGCTAAACGGACGCAACCCAACACCAACGGATTCCAACCCAACCAAGGTCACTCTTTCCCAACAATATCATAATCTGCCTACAGCAGAGACTTTGAATAAGCTTGAATTGACGCTAATAACAGGGTAGAAGTTGTTGTACAGAAACGGGAAATAGGACGAGACATTTTCTCCAGTTCGTGGGATTAGTGTTAGGTAAATTCCAACCGTAAATCTTATACCACACTCCTTTCTAAGGAGATCTCGAACTTCGATGGCACTGGCAATCGTCTGTGCCCACGAACCTGTCCTCTAGATCTTCGGTACACCTCCTGTGCCAAACAACTCCATCTTGATTTTTTCACTCGGCACGCCCAAGCTTTTCAACTTCGCTTCGACATCCAACATGAACCGGGTCGGACCGCAGACGAAATACTGCGTTTTGCTGTTGTCTGTGCAGAGTTTGTCGCTAATCCTATCCAGACTGATCCGACCCTTGAGATCGTAGTCTCGACCCTCCACGTCCTCCTCCTTCGGCTCCGACTCGAAGTACACGGTGCTGATATTCCGGTGCGACGCGGCAAGCCTATTGATATCCGCTTTGAAGGCTCGTACGCCCGAAGTGCGCGCTCCGTGAATCCAGGATACCGGTCGGCAGGGCTGAACTTCGGCGAGCGTGTTCAGGATGCTCATCAGGCAGGTCAAGCCCACGCCCGCTGAGATCAGAACAACGGGGTCGTCCTTCTCCTCCTCCTTCTCCTCGAAAAAGAAGTCGCCAAATGGGTGCGAGACGCGGACTACGTCGCCGACGCTCTTCTTGTCGTGGAGGATGTTGGACAGGTATCCGGCATGCGTCATGTCTTTCGGCTCTCCGATTTCGAGACCGGGCTCGCGCTTTACCGTGATTCGCAGATAGTCTTTGCCGGGCGCATCACTCAGACTGTACTGGCGCGCCTGGTACACGCCGCCGTCCAGCTCGTCTACGAGTATCTGCACCGAGATATACTGGCCTGGTTTGTATTGTGGCAGCTTGAGACTCGGGCTCACCGGCTCCAGGTAAAACGACGAGATGGCTTCCGATTCCCTCTCTTTCCTCGCAATCTTGAAATCTTTCCAGTCCGTCCAGTCAGATGCCGTGTCGTACAGTCCGGCTTCTCTACTGATCATGACATTCGCCAGTTGCCAGTACGCTGCGCCCCACGCGTCAAGAATAGCTGGTGTGCATGCTTCCCCTAGAACCGTTTGCATCGTCTCCAGCAGGAACTTGCCGACTGTGGCGTATTGCTCGGGTTGGATGTACAGCGACGCATGCTTGTGGCATATCAGCTCCACGGCAGGAGCCAGCTTGCCGAGATCGTCGATGTTTGCTGCGTAGGCATACAGAGCGCCGGCCAGCGCCTGCGCTTGGTGTCCGGTCGCTTGGTGGGTGTTGTTGAACACGTTCTTCAGCTCTGGGTGTGCGCGCAGCATGTCGCTGTAGAACTTGCGCGTTATCGTCTCGCCGTGCTCGGCCAGGACGGGCACCGTCGCCTTGATGGTGGAGGTTTGCTCGGGCGTTAATGCGGGCGCCATCTTTTAGTGTCGATGACTTGGTGGATGAGTTTCTGGTAGTTATTTAGATGTGTGTGGGTATGGGTATGGCTTTCGGAATGTGGAGGGTGGATAGCTTGATGAGGTCTGCCGGATTATCGTTCGTCGTCACAATGTCAGTCGTAATACTGACCATCTCACCTTCGCCCTCTATTATATATATATATATATATATTTACTCTACCACACCGCCCAAACCCCAATCAGTCCTACATCCCTATTCTCCCCGTCGTATTGCACATTTCCGCGGCCTCGTTAAGCCCTGCAAATCCATGTCTAATATCACCCCATGGATGACAGATGCATGTCACCAGAGTTTTCAAGCGAACTCGTGCTCGCACGACTGCAGGTTACGTACGTACGTAGTAGTTCGCAGTAATTCGCTACCTAGCGCGCCGCGGCTTTTCCACCAGTTGCGCGGCGGGGCCGAGTTGCCGACAAGACCTTGCGATGGTTCGAGAGACGGCGGCAGCGGCAGCGGCGTGCCGCCTTGCATCATCTATCTATTCCCAAACTGCAGTTCACTTTGTTACCGAGTACACGTACACTAGTCTATCATCTTTTCTACGCTTGACTCAACGCCGAACACCCCTTAAGGTCGCCTCAAACATCCCTCAATGCAGGTGGGCTCGCAGGGAAAACTCAGATAAAACTCTCTTTGGGACTCCTACAATGTCACACCATCGGAGTGGTAGCATCGGGAGAATCCGGGATTTGAGCTGCGGTAAGCAGAGGCAGGTGCAGGAATGCCGTTGGGTCGGGCGTGATCCATGTCGAGGTGGTTTCTCCGCGGGAGTGGGGCTTGGCGGAGAGGGGGAAATCAAGACTTGCGATTTGTAGGGAAGTATTTTTGGTACGGGTTTGATGTTTGCGTCGTGGAATACCCTTTGGAAGGTGATAAACTCGATTAGGGTATATTTGGGAGAGTTGGTTAAGGATGGATATCATTCAAGTAGGGATATCTTTACTTAGGTCTTGGAAACAGGTTCAAACTACTTCTTGTCAGTCACATAGTATAGCCATATACTCTGCTCACTTATATCTAGGGAAGTAAATTTCTTGCATGCCCGTATCGAGAGCCCATGGTTGTGTTCGACAATTTGGTATTAGAGCGAGTTTATCAAGCTGTAGGATAATCCATCATTGAGGCCGTTCGAATCCCTATCGATGGATACTAACTACCCAAATATATAAAGCTCCCGTGGCTCCGAAACATTTTTGAAATATGCGAACGAATAAAACTAGCTTCTTACGCATCGCAGCCACAATCCGAGAAGCCAGCATCTTTGGTGGGTGCTACATTCTTAGTAATCGTCCTGACATCAAACACCGTTGCCGTCTTGGTGCCCTCCTTCTTAGTGAGCGTCACCAGTTGTGTAATCACACTCGTGAAGGTCTTCGTGGGGATGGGCGGATACGTATAGTCCGGCCCAGCACCACCGCACTCAGTATGGTGGGGAGAAGACATCACGGCCAGTGGCTGGTGGCGCTTCGAAGCAGGTGCCCGACGCTGGCTCACTCCGCAGATACCGAAGGCAGAGTCGCACCCGGCTCCGCAGTGCGCCGTCGTGCTGCCGCAGAAACCCCATGCCGAACAGCAGTCTCCGAAGTTGCTTCCTTGACACGTTTCGCCTGTTGTATCTCCGCAAACACCGTTCATTGAAGTTTTCAGCGTGGCAGAAGACGCAGCCGCGGAGGTGGGTTTCGACGACGAGGCGGATTGGCAGGTTCCGAACGGGGTCTGGCATCCGGTTCCGCAGTGCACCGTGGTGATGCCACAGAAGCCCCAAGCCGAACAGCAGTCTCCAAAGGCGCTTCCTTGACACGTTTGGCTGGTTGTGCCTCCGCAAGCACCGTTCACTGAAGTTTTCAGCGTGGAATGAGGCACAGCCGTGGAGCCAGTGGCGGTTGGGTTCGACGACGAGACGGATTGACAGGTTCCGAACGGGGTTTGGCAGCCGGCGTTGCAGTGGGTGAGGGAAGATCCGCAGAAACCCCATGCCGAGCAGCAGTCTCCGAAGGCGCTTCCTTGACACGTCTGTCCCTTTGTGCCTCCGCAAACACCGTTCATTGAGGTTTTCAGCGTGGAAAGGGGCCCAGTGGATTGGCAGGTTCCGAAGGGTTTTTGGCAGCCGGCGTTGCAGTGGGTCGGGGAAGATCCGCAGAAACCCCAGTCTGTGGCCATGTGTCAGTAAAGGAGGCTGGAGTGATGATGTAGCATTGACTCACAAGAGCAGCAATCTCCTAATCCACTTCCGATACAGCTCAAACCTTCAGCGCCTCCACACACGCCGTCGGTGGAAACTTTGCTGGTGGGAAGACTGGGCTGGGCGCTGATAGAGACGGGGTTTGCAGATGAAGACTTTGAAGACTTTGAAGCTGGTGTCGAAGTAACTGGAGACTTCACACTCGAAGAGTATACGGGGGTATTCTTTGAGGAGTACACAACGGGGGTCTTCAGAGGGATTGCGACTGTAGAGTTTGAGACCTTCGAAGGGGATGCAACTGTTGAGTTCGAGTAGTAAGGCGTTGAACATTTTGAAGTGTATATAGCCGGGGTCTTCGAAGGAGATGCGATTGGCGATCCCGAAGCCGAGACAGACGGTGGAATGCAGCCACCATATACTGGTTGACATCCTTCGTTCTTCTTACAGTGGACGTCCGTGCTACCACAATAACCCCACGCTGCTGAAAGTTAGCCTTGCGGAGGTATGCATTCAGTAGACCATCTTACCAGAGCAACAGTCGCCGAAGACAGAGCCCAAACACGTTTGGCCGCTAGTTTCGCCGCAGTATCCATCCAGAGACAGTAGCAAGCTTGACTTCGAGGTACTAGTAGAGCTGTAAGGGACCGTTTTGGTGACAGTAGACGTGTACTCCGTGATTCTGTGCCCATGTCAGATGCAATTTGGGAACCGAGACATGACGAGCTCTCACGTAGTAGTAGCCATTGGGACAACAGGCGCAGTGGAATACTGAACCACTGTCTTTGTGACATGGGTAAGGTATGTCGGGTCTGCAACAGTGAAAACTCTCGACCCGATATCTGGCGCTCCACCGCTACCCGGCTGATCAAATCTCAGCGTGTAAGTTCCGGGATCCAACTCATTGTTCGTCACAGCCAGGCATTCGACTCTGGTGTACGTTGTAGACCCTCCAGCACTCGGACTGACGGATTGCGGTGCCATGATCGAGCATGTTGTAGCCTGGCCGATTCCACCGCTTGTGGTTACGATTATGGGCGTGATAGCATAGGGTGCTACATTTCGTCGCCCCGGTAAGCGAGTGGGAAAGGAGCAAACATGTCCGTTGCCTGTAAGAATGTTAGCAGAGAACACGGGGGAGCAGGGAATGAAGTACCGTAAGTAAAGCTGCCAGCAAGTTCCAAATGGTGGCTATTGGCAGCGTCAAACGCGAAGGTTGGAGTTGCGGCCGTTCCAGACAGCGATGTCACTAGGTCCGGAGACCCGAAGCCGCAGTCAGTCATGATAGACGGCAGGAAGTGACAGTTGTCAGTTGATGCTTTGATGCGCTGTTCGACCGGAGAGAGTGGCTGTAGAAAGATATGCCACAGAGAGGCAGTAAAGAAAGCCTTCAGCTCATATTGGAGGAGCTCAACGTTGCGTTCAACTATGGTCAGCCAATATGGTCATCCCATTTTTCCTTTGTTGCCCCCTCTCGATCCGGCGAGTAGCAATACAATCATTAGTAGACATTTCTTCCATATTCCTGTGCGTGTGTGAGTTAGATAGCGGAAAGACGAGACTGGAGAAGAGATGTTGATGTGGCCAGTTGTGAACCATGGTTCTGCAGGCTTGGCTTTAAGAAAACAAAAATCGCGCAAATGCACGTCAGAAAGATAATGTTTATCACAGGAGCAGCGAAACCCCCTTCCTCGTCGAAACTGTTGGTTCTAACCGGTTATGGCGGTCAATTGTCCGATTGGGGAAGAATATCTAACGTTTCGAGAGGTCGATCTGGTGAATATCTGCCCTGCTCAGGGACAAGCTTCGATTCGTCAATCTGAGTTTGAAGAAAAACAGCTGAGCGGGTTTACTTTTTCATAGCCTTCCGCTCTACAGCACAGACAGATACAATCTGGACCTCTGTTAATCGAGTATACCTAGTTCCGTTGCTTGCAGTCATGATGTCGAGCATTGTGTAATGATTGGGCTGGAGCCCCTGAGCTGCAAGCGGAGAAGAGAAGGGAATCGGTACGCGGCCGCCCGGAAATTATCTCGGATGGGCGCTGTGTTCATATTCGAGCGCGGTTCTTGGTCGAGTAGAATTAGGATCCAATCTCGACTCAGCTCTATACGAGTCGAAAGTAAGGGGCCAGAAGAAGTAAACTTCCGTAGCCAGATGGGTCAGTCAATAGGGATGAAGAAGGTAGATCTTGATAACCGTTTCTTAATGTCGGTGTCTTGAGGATGTTATAAGGACCGTAAAGGGATGGTACATGGTCCTGTTGGATGCTGAGCCCTCATCCTGCCTTGGCTCGTGGAACTCTCGTAGCACTGCGAAAGGGTTTCATAGGTCTCCGGGTATTGAAGGTGGAGGCTCGATGCCACGTTGCTGATCAGCATCGGTGTTCTCGAAGTCGAGCAGTAGGTATCCTTCTCCGCGCCAAATTCCAACGTTGTCCGTAGGTCAGAGACATCCATGCCAGCGACTGTCCGATAAACCATCTCAATTATGTGGTCTGCTAAGATTAGAAGCCTACAGTCATGAGCATCACATGAATAAATGCGGCTCACAGCTCTGGGTCACGTCAAGGATCACCCCATCCCGGCGAAAGCTGGGGACATGTCTTGGAGGAAGACGCGTCTGCAACGATGACTGCGTTGCGCAGCGATGAAGAGAGCTTGTTCCAGACTAAGTAGTCACATAAGCAGCTTAGCTGTCAGTTATGTGTAACATCTCGTTGGCGCCCTATGGTGTTTCCAGTTACCGAATAGTCGCGACCCGGGTTCAGACATACTTTGCTCAGTAGCAAACTCTTAATGGTACCGTCAAGTTCCAATGTTGGAGTATAGTGACAAATCCCTCTTCCCAATCCGATTTTGAACTGGTGGCTCACAATGTCACGATTAGTGATGGCAATCAACACTATGGAGTTCCCGGATCACAGCCTAACCTTCGGGTTCACTAGAGGCGAACAACGATTTCAGGAGGAAAGACGTCCAATTTGCCTTTCGATTGAGTCTTTCGATTGAGTACTGAAACTCAAGGGTCGAGAAACCCGTTAGATGTTCAGCTGTATACGGAGTACTGGGGTACCTATTACACTCTTCGACGTCGGCGACTTCGCAGTACTAGCCTGTTTGATTCAAGCCCTCACCCTGGTATGGCTCGTGCGAATTTGACAGTCCCGATGCGCCCTTGCAACGTTCCGACGCAACGGTGCACGCCGTCGATCTTCACCGGCCCAATCTGCGACCATCGACACCTGAGAGCTTGATGAACGTCCCAGCAATGCCTATCCATTGGCCACGAATGTTAGTATCACGGTGGACAATGCTTGATCCAGCCTCTCGGCGGCGGTGAGATCTCTGTACCCGAGATGCTTATGCATCAAGTAGTCTCGTCCCTGATTGGCCAGGAAAAGGCCCTCAGCCTTGCACAGCAACTACATGTGGTTAGCCGAATCAAAGGGCGCGACACGAATCCCATGGGATTTTTCGGGAACAGCTTACGGCATTTCCTCCATCTGCTTTGCGATACTTCACGCTCTTCATCCTGTCGTGGCGCCTCCATAGCGGCGGCATGTCCGCTGCTGAGCGGCATCCATCGTTTAGACTCACGTGTTGCGTGGTTCACGACCCGAAATCGGCTTGTGCTCCCGCTCGATGATTCAGCATCCTATGGAAAGGACTAGCGTGCCTATTCCAGTATATGTTAACTGCTTCGCGGCCGAGTTGCCGGCCAGCTGTCCGGACCGGCTACTGGACTCGTCACCATGGAACCACTCTCCCCAGGAAACGCTTTGAGCTAGATGCCGAACCCCTGACCAAGCACTTGATGTTGCGGCACATTTAAGGTTAAGGTTGGCATGCGGAAGGATTGAGCTTTGTTGCCCCGCTGAAGTGCTATTCCTGGCGGCCTTATTCAGCGGTCCCAAGAAAAGGCTTTGCACCAAACCGTCCTCTGCATTAGGCTAGCATTATCTCCGGGCTTCTGGAAGCTGAAAACCTATAAACCGTTAAGAGCCCTTGGCAATCTCGTCAACACAGAATTCAAAACCCAAACGCGGGCTCCTCTCTACCTCCATCTACACAAACGCCCGCGATTCTACTGTCCTACTAGCGCCATGACATCTTCTATAACACTGGAACTGCATCCGGCATCGCGGCCAGCAAGAAGAGGGAGACGAGTTGGGGATCCATCAGAGCCAAGCCAGAAACCCAAGAAAGTGAACAGCGAAATACGGAAGCAGCAAAACAGAATAGCATCTAGGAACTACCGTAAGTCCATCACAGCTGCACGTTGACTGGACTTTGAAAGCTCACAATGCAATCATAGGAGAGAAGCGCAAGCGCAAGCTGCAGTACCTTCAACAGCTTCTCCGTGATCAACCTTCCGAAGAGCAAACACATTCAACCCCGGAGCCAACGCAAGAAGACGACACTGAGGCTCTGTCTGTGGGATACCACCCTCAGCAACATACAGTGACCGCCCTAAGCTTCTCTCCGGACAACGATTATAGCTCTTTAGCATCGACTACTGGAAGCGTTTATGACGATGTGACCGCAGCAGCCTTCGAGGACAGCTTACTGGCCACTACTCACGCCTATACCACATATGAATCTACTTGGAACGCGCCCATATATGCACCGCAGGCCCCAGCCGATATCTCCTCGTGGAATGTACCCCACTGGATGGCAAACATACACTACACGCCGCAAATGACCCCAGCGCCTGAGGACTTCCAATTCACTCCACCGCCCACCCAACACGTCTTCGAACAGCTGCCGACTCCGCCACATCAACCCCACGAGCATGTATCCAACGCGGATATGTTCATGCTCAACTCGACCTACAGCAGACAGCCAGACCAGCCACAAAGCATCTCAAGTGTAAGTCTCCGCTCGTCCGCGCCGTACAGCAACCCAGTCACTTACTTCCCACACAGCATATCCTAAGTCCGCAACCTTACTACCCAAAGCGTTCAGTGTACATCTGAGCCGTCATTGACGCGTCTTCGTCTCGACCCCTTTACTATCCACACATGGCCTTCGCTCTTGCCAATCCAGGAATCCAGAAAGACCGGATTGGCGACCAATACGAGCCATGATCTAACCCGATTGGTCGCGCGATACGATGTGGACGATGTGAGAAGTTGGGGGCTGGAACCCACGCCTGCACAGTAACTCAACAGACCCTTTGACGCCCCCAGAATATTTCCACTATTATTGTCGTCACCGCTGTCACCGCAAGACGCGCAACTCGGACGGCAACTAAGATGGTATTCGGAACCGGATACTAGCCGAGTCGCCGTGATGGAGTAGATTGCCCGAAACGGTCAAAGACAAGGGGCTTACGCCAAGCGGCGCAACGTCTTGAATGAGCAGAAAGAGAGGAACTCGGGGTACCGCGCCCCCTCCATGTGATACCCGAACTAGGTAATCCACCGGTCCATGGCCTGTGATGGTATGCATACCTCAGTCTTTCTCAGCTTCACTCGTTTGAACAAAGGAGTAACGGACGAAACATGGTCGGTTATGGAGACGCTTGTGAGATGCTACCGGGGTTAGCTAGCCATGGCCCACCGTGTAATCCGCCGACACGATGGTGGCATACAAGAAGCGTTGAGAACATCCGCATGCCCATCGCTGGGAGACACACCTCAGCACCGTCCTTTTCCGCCTTGGGACACAACTCGCGACCCTCTTTCCAAGCAGGATTTGTCTTGTGAGGCAAGCGATTGCATGAGCAGGGGCCCCGAAGGCAAAGCATCAAACAATTAATGATTATTCTTGTCGCTTGCTTCTCGTACCGCTTTCTAGACCTGTCCGCTCAGCACAGGTATGGGTGTAGCGAATGGACACCAAAGTGCTGCGATTTGCTGGACTGTCCGCGTGTAGTGGGGAAGACACAACGAATGTTAGCTGGCGGTGTGCTGCCTCGATCGGGAGTTGGAGGTCGTTATTTGATTTTGGTTTTCAGTGTATAACCTTTAGACTTTTGTTTAGTATACTTCGTGGTGATGGTATATTGATTAGTTGTTTTCGTCTACGCCATGTATTATCCGCTGTCTAGGTGCTTTGTCGGAATTTCTTCGAAGGATATAACAGCCCTTCCAAAACGGCCATTTCTATCGAGTTTCTTTAGACTGGAAAACTGCGCAAGCATATCCCCTACCTCCCGCGGCCTCTTCCCCGCCCACCTCGTCCGCCCCTCCCGCGGCCGCCACCTCTCCTGTTCTGCGGCGGCTCCTGCCCCCTCTCCCACCGATCCTCACTGGGATCTTTCCAACGCTCATCTAGCCCTCGAAACCGACCCTCGTTCCTCTGTTCCGCGCTTTTAACTACACCCATCCCCACGCTGTCTTGAATCATTAACTGCATGCCTAAATGTTGCTCATCCCCTTGTTCATACATGCCCAGGTTCATCACATCATCCGAGGGATCGTATGAGCTCTTGATGTCGATGGCATTTGTGTCCGGGAAGCGTTGAATAGCGGAAGACAGGAGTGGGTCCGGGTGAGGGTCCGCCACTGATAGGAAGGTGAGGGACGTTATCGAGCCCTCCCTGCCGGCATATATGTTTGGTGACATGGGTGATGGAATAGAGAGACTGTATATTGGCGAGTCTTCGGTCGTTCGATGAGGGCGGGCATGAGGCGTGCGGACTCTATGGCGGTCGGGGTTTCTGGGGTTGAGGTAAAGATTCCAACCCCCGGAGATGGACGTGATAGTTTTGGTGTCCTCTCCAAAGACAATCGATTCGAATGAGAAAGACTTGGCCTTAGACTTAGGTGGCTGTTGAGCGGAGAGCCGGATGGTGTGGTAGGCGTGCGAACCAGAGAGCCGCAAGTCGAAAACTTTGAGCATACTGTGTCTTGCCATGCCTGCTACAACGCGCTCTGAGCCCTGGAGAGCAAGTGAGTATATAGAAGAGTCGTTGGTGACGTCCCAGAAAAAGGTTTCGAAGGAATGTGGTGAGCGCATGTCGTGTAATCTGATGATACCGTCATAGCCGCCAGATAAGAAAACTTGACTCTGTTCAGACCCACCTTGCGCGTTTGTAGGGAGCGGGAGCACGGGATATACGGATGTGGCATATTTAACACCCGAATGTGTTCCGGCATCTCTTCTGAAGCTTGTGCCGAAATCAAAAGTCCGAAGAGGTAGCGCGCTGAACCCACTCGGTGTAATCTCGTAGACATCGATGGGTACATAGGAAGGTCCCCTGCCCAGTGCTACTTGGTCTTTTGATATGAAGCTGCATGACCATATGCGCCCGTTTCGAGCGTGCGTAGTTGGCGTCACTTGACTTAGAGGCTCGATGCCCTCTCCGTTGAGATGATCCCGTTTGACGGGATATAGAGCCAACGTCGTCTCCCCCAGGATTGCAGCCATCAAAGGGTCGGCATCAAAAGATATCGATAATGAGCCAACTGCTCGATGGTCGGTTTTGCACATTTGCTCGCTGGTCACCTTGCGGCCAGGACTAACGTTCAGCAAGGTCAAGTGTCCAGATGCGGTGCCGAACACTAGGGTCTCGCTATCATCATCCGTTTGGTGAGGCCGAAGGATCTTCAATGCTGTGATATCGTCGCGGCCTTCTGAACTCTGCGGAATCTTGTACGTATACCACAGACTCTTGTGGTTAAAGTTGTCGAACTGACCGGGAAGCCCAGAGTCGGTGTCCAAGTCTTGATGCCCGGTTCGATCTCTGGCTACTTTTGATCCCGTCTCTTTGACTCTCATCGCAATTTGTGTTCCCGCAGACCAAGCTAGGACCTCTCGCCTTTCCGTCCAACTGCCAAACACGTCTTCATAGCTGTCAATGCTTGGCTGGTAGCCCATGGTTTGGCCCTGAGGTCCTCTCCACTTTAAATTCTCCCACGTGCTCATATCCGTCGTGTCCGGTGCAGGATCGAGATATCTTGCAACAAAAGCCTTGCGATCCCAGTTGCGATACAGAGTAGTAAGCCCATGGACGGCTGTTCGCGCATCGGAGTCCAGCCCTTTGAGGCCAAAACGGCCCTTCAGGAGGGCTTTCCATCCGTCAAGCTGGGAGAAGTCGTACAGTCTGCGGCTGCTCAGAGAAAGATGTAGGAGGTCTTTCGGACGATCGAGGTGGTTAGTCACAAGAGAGAGGATCTCGTTCGGCAGTGCACTGAGTGTGGCCACCATAGTGACAGTTACGTCTCAGAATCAAGAGTAGTCTACACTGCGAGTGTATCTATAGGCCAGCTCATGGCGCAAAGGTGTGACTGTTCTTCCGCAGGTGCCTAGCAGGATGACGCAGAAATTTTGAGCACGCCGCTAGGCCTATCGATATCGGCTATTCTTGCCTTCATTTGTTGGCCGGCTTGCTCAAACAACGAGAACAACGTCAGAAAAGAAGAGGAATCGATGTTCTCCTCAAGAAAAGCAGGTGGTCACCCACCGAAGTGTCGGCAAGACTTGTGTGCTGGGCCTTTCGACGGGTGGCGGCGGTGCTTCGGATCACCACCGGCCCGAGGCTGGGCATTGCACGTGATGGACACGCTAGCCCGGGCCGGCTTGGATCACCCCGGCCGGCGCAGTCACATCAACAACACTCACAACTTGACTACCACAATAGTGCGTCGAGTAGCCGGGAACACCAAGCTCTCTAACCTCTGTTCCTTTTGCTGATTGATGTTACAACGTCCCGCCAACGCTGCGAATATTGGCTAAATCTGCACGCCGGGGTTTATCGAAGCCCCTGTCCGTCCTTCGGACACACTAACCCCCAGCTAACCTCGCGCGGGGGCTATGCGCGCCATCCACAGCTGACATCTACGAACCCGGATACTTGCCTTCTACTCTCTTCGTTATAGTTAGCTCCTGTCGCCCGCGCGACTCGATTCGAATCGCAATGGCTCCCAACCCAGCAGCAGCCGACGACAAGGCGGCATGGGCTCTCATGGGCGCTGTCGGCTCCAATATCCACAGGCTACGCCAGTCCATCAATGGTTTGCGACAGCTCCACGACCGCCGCAAAGACAGCAAAGGCACCTTCATCAACCTGATCGCCCAGTTGACCGCTCTGAAAACAAGTCTCGCCGAGATGCAGGACTGGATGCACTATGGCATAAATAACATGCACTCACAGCTGCTCACAGACCTCGACCTGTTGATGAACTCGTGCAAGCTGCTTGTCCGGGAGCTGGACAGCCTCACCGCGAAACTGCAGCAGCCAGACCACGACATCACGGACTGTGCAATTAAGCTCAAATTCGCCGTCGGTAGGCGGTCTATGACCCGTTTAAGAGTTGTAGCAAAACGGCAGACGGACGCTGTGAATCTGCTTCTTGCGGCATGCAAGTGGTAAGCTCCTTTCTGCGCCGCAGGACTACCACCACTGCGAACGCGTGGACCGTCCAGTCTAACCGCATACAGTCACGCAACAGCACAGCGAAAGATATTACTCCATAAGAGCAGGCAGATTCGAAAGGAGGACGCGTCTTCTCTTGCTACGTTAGTCCGAATGTCGAAATGGAATGCTCGGTGTATCAATGCGCTGTCTCAGCTCTCGCGAACGATCCAGTGGTTCAGACTGCTTTTCTATTTCAAACTGTTCAAAAAGGATCCCGATGAGACGCCCACAGAAGAAGATTACCTAGATGCAGCTGCAGTGATGCGCTCGGAAGCAATCGACCGCAAACTGGAAGAAGACGCCACCATGTTCCGACGAGAAACGAAGCTCGTTCTGATGGGCATGGTTAACAGCGGTAAGGAGCTGATCATGCGGCAAATGAAATGTATCTATGCCGAAGGGTACCCGAGAGAGGAGCGTGTAGAGTACCGTCAGGCAATCCGCAAAACAATCCGCCTCCTCGTCCATTCCATGATTGATCTCCTCAAAGACACCGGCGTCCCCCTTCCCGAAGACTTGAACCAAGATTTCGCCGTCCTTCTCCACGAAGTTGAGACCGTAGACATGGACCGCATCACGCCTGCCGCCGTCCACTCGATCGAAAATATCTGGCGCAGCACCGAATTCTCCACCCTCTACATCAAAAACTTCGAGATCGATTTCCCGCAGTACGCCGACTATTTCGTTCATGAGCTCGCTCGCATGGGCGCCACCGACTACGTGCCGACCGAAACTGACATCGTCCGCCTTAACCACTCCATGGGTGGCGGCATCAAGGAACTACGCTTCACCTGGAATGAGCTCGATGTACACCTTTTCAACATCAGCGGCTACATCCCCGACCAGTTTCGCAAGCGCTGGTTTCACCAGCTCGAAGACGCATCAGCCCTCATGTACTGTGTTGACATCAGCATGTACGACCGCCCCTACCTAGGCCAATCCACCGAATCCCAGCTCCTCGACGACTTTGCAACCTTCGAGTCGTGGGCCAACTCGCCCAAATTCTCCGGCTCATCAGTCATCCTGGTACTCAATAACTTCAGCCGCTTCCGCGAGAAACTCAAACACGCGCCACTCTCGACCTTCTTCCCGGACCACTTCCCCGGCGACGACCCCGAGACAGCTGCAAGACAGTACATCCTGCGCCGCTTCAAGGACGTGAATCGGAACCGACTGAGCATCTACTCGTTCTGGGTCGATCTCGATATGAGCGATAACCATCACCTGTACGCTGCGCTCAAGAAGACGCTGTCTCACATCCAGCAGCGGAAGGCGAGGAGTGAGATCTGGGAGACGACCAGCTCGGCGGGACGCAATACCCCTGCCTCGAAGGGTGGCGAGAAGTCGTTGAGCTCGCCCGTGTGGAGTGGCACGGGCACGAGCAAATCGAGTTCGTCGCGGGCGTTGACAGGGTCTACGGTCCATTTTTGATCTCTTTTCGAGATGTGATTTTCTTTTTCAAAGGTTTTCTTGATTTCAGGTTTTCTGTTTTGGGAGGCATGGGGGGGCGTTCTCGATGCGATATACCAGGCTCTTGGGCTACTCTCTCTCTTTACTTTCTGCCTTTCTGTTTAATATCTCTTTTGTCTCGGGCTCGGAAATGGTGGTTCGTTACTATGTTCAATACGGTGGATGATGCAAGGACATTGATCTTTGCGCGCGAGGGAACGGTCTGTCGGTCTCTCCCCGCATGTCATGTTCGGATTTGCGCTATCTACGGTTCGGGCTTTTGCCAAACGCTGGCAGGCAAAGAGGTCCTATCAGACTCTTTGCCATCCCTCTTTATAGCCTTGGCCTCTTGGTCGCCTGGCATTCTATAGGCGATCCAAATCAATTAACTAGATCTTCATTGTGCCACTGTGCCTGTATGAAACTCGTGTTAAAAGGGACAGCTTATAGCGGATTCAAGAAAGCAAAATACTTCTCACTACCTGTTATTACATACATACGTACAGGAGTCGTCAGAATATGCGCAATCTCTCTTCTACCAGCCCACCCCACCCCATAAAAAAAATCCAGCCAAAAAAAACAACGCCCTGCTGCATTCTAACGGCCCTTTCTTTCCGCAGAAAAGCAGGTGAATCCTAGACTCGAACCCGCGCCGCCCCCACAGCATGTGCAGCCCATACTGTTGTGAGTCCCCCAGGGTACATTGCTTTTTTTGGACCTGCTTTGTTAGTTGAGAGATTTGAGGATTTAATGAATATATATATAGTAGAAAAATAGTTTGGGTAGGTTGGGGCCGTAGCTTGGGAGGCCGAGTGTCGCATCACATGGGGCTTAGTCATGGCCTCGGGAGGCCCTGGTCGGCCTGTACCGGACCGAGCTAGGACCGGGAGCGGCGTTAGTCACCCGAACCGAGCCGACTATCGTGACGCTTAGGTTGACCTCGGGATGGATCGATAGCACTCACAATCATGCCGACCTGCCTGTCTACTCTACTCTGCTCACGTCTTCCCATTATGACGCGCGCGCGCTGAACGCAGCTTCGCCCCGGGCCGGGTGACAACACTAGGCAGCCGCATCACATCATAATAATACTTTGACTATTTGATATCTATGCATGCAGAATTACACATCTTCGTCCAGGCCTAGGTGTACATGGGAGAAACAGAGTCCTATCGACGTCAAGAAGCGGACGACCAACAAGTCGTACTTTCGTCGAAGCGTGAGCGGAGCGGGAACAAAGGACCGGCACACGCCACACCACATCACAGCCAATGCCCGCCCGCCCGCCCGCGAACCCTCTGCATCGGCAGCCACAGTGCCACATGGCAGATGCAGATCAGATCGTAGCAAGAACGATGGAGGTTCAAGATCGCAATCGCGATGCTCGCGCCACAAACGCATAAGGTTGTCTCAGTACTCACCTCACTCGCACCCCCAGGCCGTGAAAGAAATAAAAATAAGTCTTTGCTAATCAAAAAGGCAAAAAGGAGGCCACTTTGTATCTCATCGCGCAGTAAATAAAACAAAAAGTTCATGCCGTCATCAGGTCATAGGTACCGTCTTTGAGCACGCACACGCACACGCACACGCACACGCACGCCCACGTCTGAGACAACCACAAGCCGCGCCCGAACTGAACCGAGCCGAACCGACGACGACGACGGCAACTACGCTACACATGCAGCATACGGACGAACAGTTTTTCCTGCAGAGAAAAAAGTCCGAATAGAAATAAGATGCTGCTCTTGAACGGATCCCGATTGCATGCCGAAAAAAGCCCGGCGACTCTTTGGCCAGCAGGCTTCCCATGCGAATGAACCGACATATACGCCCCCGTCATATAGAACAAGTTAGACCCCGATGTTCCTTTCCCAAAAAAAACGCCTGTAGCAACAACAAAATAAACACCCATGCGCCCAAGAATGACGAGATAATGGATGATGAAGCCGCCCTTGAAAGGAAGTAGAGAACAGAACCGTGAGCCCCCAAAACGCCATCAACATGCCAGCCCATGACGCCAGGGGTATGCCGGGATCACCGTTGACAGTAAAGTTCAATTTCGCCCAACGCTTGCCCTGCAGGATTGAGATCTCGTTGTTGTTCTTTCCACGTCTCGAACGCTATTTGTACGTCCTCATCTGACGCAATAGTAACCAAATCATCGTCATCTAGATACTTTAGCTTCATCTGGCCGTTGCTGAGTGTCAAGCTTGTTGAACGCTGAAGCTTTGCATCGATACGGTCTTTCAGTGACTGATAGCTTATGTTTGTGCTCACGACTAACGTCATGCTGCTTCCAGCTGACTGGCAGTGCACCTTGACTTTCAGTTGTGACGGAAGGGTGCCGTTACCTTCTTGTGGCGCAGAAGTCTGAGGTAAGGGCGGAGACATAGTCCGGGAGTCTACCGATGCCGGTGTTAATGTACCCTGGCTACGCTCAAACGAGGAGGCGGGGGTCATTGTTCGCGATAAGTTCGACTGTCCAGGATCGCGACGGGTGGCCACATGATAATCAGCATTTTGTAGTTCCGCTGCTGTTCGTTGCTGGACGAGTCGATCTCGTTGTATTGCAGGTGATTGCGTTGCGGACCGTGGCGGTAGACTGCCCGGCGAGTTGGTGTGATTGCGATTCACAATTGCGGCATTATAAGCATAATGAGTTGGGAAAGGTGGGACATCTGGCACGCCTGGCTGCTGTCCGTTTGCTATTCGCCGTCCTGGGGCGTTGGCATTGTGGATATCCGGACTGCTTGCGGCTCTTAGCCGGCCCTGTGACATTGCTGAGCCGGCATTAGGTGGTAAGGAAGGTCGTTGCATGTTACGGGTTGTCGCATCGCGAGACAAGTGGCTACGGGCCGGGGCAGGGGCCGTATACCGATTGTTTTCCTCGTGATACCCTCCATTGGGCGGGGCCTGTCTTGGAAACGGGAATGTGCCCGTGGATGAAGAGCTTGTACGCGCAGTCGAATATGTAGACATTGGTGAATCGATAGTTGGAGAAAAGTACGAGTCCTGATGAGCTGAGCTTGCAAGCTGTTGGGTGCGTAGCGTTAGTGGAGGCTGAGGATAGCCGATAGGAAAGCGTGGAGGCGGTACCCTTGAATCTGCCTCAGCCAGAGGGGCACTCTCACTCGTCGTAGAGCGAGAGCGCGGTGGATTGTTTGCGCTGTTCTGTCTGACGCCGTAGTTATCTTGTGGGTAGCCAGGAGCGACGGTGTCTACATCTTCATCTTCACCGTCATCATCGTCTTCCCGGTACGGGTTTTCGAGCACTTGGTCTCGCATATAATTGAACTGAGTGTCCGAGGGCTTAGACGCGGTTGTACCGTTACTGGCCCTGGCATGATCCTTCCAAACGCGTCTCTGTGTGTCAACTTGGGTGGCCCACTTCTTCATCGTCTCTTCCGAAGTGAACTTTATGATGAAGTTCTCAATTCCTGGGTCCCCTTTCCAGAAGATCTGGCATGTGTATGAACCTAACATTCACAGTCAGCATGAGCAGGTTGGTATTGTTCGGGTTTGACTCTTACCAGGCTTCTGAAGTGATATAGTCTCGGTGACGTTCTGCATGAAGATCCGACCTTTCAGCTGCAGCTTAGGCTTCCCATTTTTGGTCACCGGCTTGTTCATCATCGTGTTCTTCTTCTTGTTCGGATTCATCTCCTTGCAACACAGGAGTATCATCTCGAATAGATAGATTTTATACTAGAACTATAATTAGCGATGGTCTGTTGAGGAGTTCAATATTGCAATGCAGGAGCTTGGTATGATCAAGTACCTGCTTGGAAGAAAATGTAAGACCTACATCTCGCTCCTCGTTCTTCGCATTCATGCTTTCGCCTTTTAGAACAGTAAAATTTCCGTACAGAAGCAGATCGCCGAATCCTTCGATTCGATGGCCCTTCCAATCTTCTACCAAGGTCTTGAGCTCTTCGACAGCCTCAACGCGCTCTTCTCGCGCAATAGCTGCATTGGTCCTGTGGAGTACGGCAGAAGCAGCTTCCATGCCACTAGATATGTCGCTTTTCCGTCCCTCGTCGAGATCGCCCTTATCACGCAGTTCCTACTAATATTAACATTGTAGCTGGGTCGCCCGTCTAGCCATTGCCTACCTTCAGCAGTAACGGGTATTTGGCCAACCGTTGGAACGGCTTCAGCAAAAACGAAGTCAAGTGCGTAGGTGATTCCACCATCTGCTGCATCTCCGAGGATCCACCAGTTTCTCTCAATTTCTCGTATTCCCTCATTGCGACTTCTTCGCACTTTTTCTGATTCGCAATGTACGGCTCGTAGACCTTGAACGCATCTTTGTATAATACGAAGAGGTGCCCCCAATTCTGTTCAGTCGAAGGCAGGGCGTTTGTCTGTTCCACGCGAATGAGGAATCGCCGCTGGAAGTCGAGAAGAGCGTTCAGATTTAGGAAGATGTCGTGGACGCTGTCCCCAGTAATGACACCCTTTTCCTCGACGAGTTTCTTGAAGGACTGCAGGAGCTCAAGATGCTGCACATAAGTTCGCTCCGTCTGCACTAACTCATCGATGATGTGCTCTCGCTGTGTCCTCTTCACGGTAGAAGTAATAGAAGCTGTGTCGGAGACCTCGATCTCGGTCTTGATGATACCCAGATGCATCAGAGTGTCCAGCACGCGGTTTACCACGTTGGTGACCTGAGTGATGGTTAGTATGTTGCGCGGCAATATGCTATGGTGACACGTACCTTGACGAATCCGGTGGTATCGTCGCCATACAGATCGCTGAGAATGAAACATTCCTCGGGGTTGTACTTGAGCTCATTGACGCAGCCCTGGATGAACTTGTACGCTGCCATTTTCTCGAATCGCTTTTCAGACCCTGGTTTCTTATTGGACTCGTCCACAACCAGCCGCGTCTGGGGTCCTAGGGTGTTGTAGAGATCCATGAGCGGGTAGCCCCGCCGAAAGGTCCTCCAGAGCAGCGTGACGGGGTCGGCGTCATCGTCGGCTTTGTCCTCCTCCTCGGCCAGCCAACGCTCAAAGCCCGAAATCAGGCGCAGACGCATCTGCAGACTGAGACAGCGCTGGAAGAGCGACGTGTCCTTGTCGGCGCGCTTGTTGAGGACATTGTTGGAGGCTTCGACGGGCCCGCCGTTGACGGGCGTGGCGGGAGGGAAGGCGGGCGGCTGCTGGCCAAAGAGGGTCGAGGCGGTGGTGCCCTGGGTGGACTGGGTGTCGCGGGCGCTGCTGTGGGAGAAGGTCGAGTACTGGCTCTGGTAGCTCTGGTGGGACATGAGGGTCGGGGTGCCGCCGGTGGTGTTCTTGCGGGAGGAGGCCGACGGGGCGGGCTCGGGCTGGTGGGTGTGGGCGCGGACAAGTCCAGAGTGGAAGACGACCTCCATGCTAGTAGTTCATGGCCGGGTGTCGCGAGTCGGGAGGGCAAGGGTGGCGCCAGAGCGCTTGGGCGGTGCGAGCAGGGTGGCAGGGTCCGGCGGGAGTTGGCGCTCGACAGCGCAGCGGGCGGGTGCGGTGTGGACGTGGCGAGCGACGGCGGGCAGGATGCGCAGAGGAGGCAGCGGGCAGGGTGCAGTGCAGTGCAGCGCAGGACAGTGGACTCGAGGGCGGCGGCGGAGTGTGCAGAGTGGGATGTGGGATGTGGGATGTGGGAGGTGTGAGGAGGCGGCTGCAGCGTGGTGGGCGCGGCGGGTGCGCGATACATAGGGGCGGGCTCTCGTTTCACATCGGGCTTCCAAGTTGCAAGGTCGCGTCACGTGCTGCCGGCGAGGGCGGCCGACTGCAGGCGTGCACAGCTGGGCAGCTCTTTTAGCCGCATCAAGGGCTCGACCGCCTGCACTGCGAGAGCCGCGTGCCGTTGCCTATGCTCGATGGACAGGTGTGTCTTGTGCGCTACCTACATCCATATGTACATCGTCGCCCCTCAGTCAGGAACCTGGGGCGCGCGCTCGAGGCAGCGCCACGGCAGACGGCAGCTGGCGGCCTGGGGACCGTCCGCACTGACTCTCCGCATCGCAGTGCAGTCTCGACACAGCGGGCGTGGGCTTCGCTGTCACTGTCCCTCTGACCATGCGTCGGCGGCATGCGACCAGTCTCGGGCCTGTGCTGGTCGAGTAGTCAAACCGTAGCTCCCCAGTCGCCTGCATCTACGAGACCGTCGCATGTCGCTCCCCACTGCCCCAGCTCCCAGCACTCCAACACTCCACACAAGCAAACAAGAACACCTGAGACACGAGGCCACTGTGGTTGTGGCCGGGAACCAGAAAAGGAACTGGTCCCCGCCTGCGCTGTGGAGTAGTGCGCGTCGTAGAGCCCAACGATGCCCCAGTACAGACCCGGGCAATCTACATCAGACAAAGGATTTGCTTGCCCGCTCCGCTGTCGCCACTGCCCGACCGACCCTGGAACGCCGTTTGACATGTCCAGGTCGGCGTTGTTGTCTTCCGCATGGCCAAGTATCGTGCCTCGAACTGGAATTTAGAATAGGAACCTGGTGGGCGTTGTCTTTGCTAATGAACTCGCGCGGGCTGGCCATGTCGTTGGGAGAAGGCCTGCAGATGCGTCCATGCCACCGCCCTGGCATGTTTCCGATGCGCACCTCTTGCTTCTGCAAGCCCTACTTAGACGTTATCTAACATACTAGATACATAGTATAGACTTGCTAGAAATCCTTAGGCTATCCAGAGCATCACCTAAAGCCTGTCCCTATCGGCAATACAAGTAGGGATGCGGCTAGCGACAGGCTTGGCGTGAATGGGCACCTGCACCCGGCATTCCCACGCTGCGAAGCCTGCTATGTCCACACGCAACACCACCACCTCGCCAACTCTCGCTGGAGAGTGCTGCTTGCCAACTCTGCTAACGTCACCATAGTCGCCTTGCGCTTTCATCTGCTGTCCAGGCTTCTCCCAGCGCGCCTCTGCACGCACTGAGTAGTGACGGGTCTCGCCGTTCTTCCGCCTCATTACATATTGTCCAGGGTGCTAGGCAACAACCGCCCCCCAAGCGCATGTCTGGTCGTCCGCACCACTCACCACCTGCACGCGCGCCTTAACACGCGCCTTTCCCCGCCCGCCTTTTGCGACTTCATCCCCGCGCCCGCGCAACTTCGACTCACCATGGCAGCCGCACCACCCTACGCGCAAGCATTCCGCCCAGCCTCCTCCATGAGCGCGAACCGGTTTGACGAGGGCTACTCGGAGGACACCCGGAGCCAGAGCGGAAGCGACCTGGTGATACGGACCGACATGCGGCTGGGCGACCCCGCGGGGGCAGAGCAAGACGCCCAATATCCCCTCCCCGAGTGGGTCATGGGCATGAGCGAGGCGGACAGAAGCGGTATGCTCACAACCCGTCTGTTGGAATGATGCAACTGACACCAGACAGAGTTCGCCTATGCAATTCTCAGATCACTGCGAACCTCGTCGATAGCCGGCATCGTCGAAAAGCTAAATCCGCTCCTCCACCTCGATCCCGTCATCCACCTCCCGCCCGAGATCACGTTCCAGGTCTTCTCCTACCTCACGCCAGAGACGCTGTTGCGCTCCTCGATGCTGTCGCGCACATGGCGCAGCCGAGTGACCGATAGCCCGCTGTGGAAGCTGTTGTTTCGGATGGAAGGCTGGAACTCCAACTTCGGCCAGGTTCGGGCGTATGAAGACGCAGAGAAACTTAGGCTGGCCGACTCAAAAGCAAAGGAACGGAAGACGCGCCCACGGACATCCGAGGATATGGAGCACGAGAATCCTTCGACAAAGAAGCGCGTTCGGGAGAGACCCTTGTTCGGCGATGGCACTTTGACCGACCACGGCATCCATGACAAGCTAGAGCCGCTATCGTTGAGCGGTTCCAAAGAGACGCTGCCATCCTGGGGCGAGCAGCACAGTCTTGTCGAGGCAGACGACAGCCCGCCAATCAAAGTTGAGGATGCAATGGAGGGTGTCTCATATCACCATGCGTCAGCTACGACACCAACTCAAGAGGTTGCACGGTTGCTCCAAAATCATGCAGCGCGAATCGACAACACATCCGTATCTCCAACATCTTCCAGCTCCAATATCCCCGATCCGCCCATTCGCCCATCGCTCCTCCTCACATCTACCCTGGAGCCCCGGATCAATTGGCAGTATCTTTACAAGCAGAAAAAGCGACTGGAGGATAACTGGGACGCTGGACGCTTTGCCAATTTTCAACTTCCGCATCCCAATTTTCCAACAGAAGCGCATACAGAGTGTGTGTATACCATCCAATACTCCGGCAAATATCTGGTCAGCGGCAGCCGTGACAAGTCTGTCAGGCTTTGGAACTTAGACACTCAGCGTTTGATCCTGCCCCCTTTGGTGGGGCACAATGCTTCTGTTCTGTGTTTACAGTTTGATGAGCGACCAGAGCAGGACTTGGTCGTGTCTGGTGGAAGTGACTGTCACGTAATCATGTGGCAGTTCTCGACCGGACGTTTGATAAAAAAGCTGGACAAGGCCCATTCAGAGTCAGTTTTGAACTTGAGGTTCGATGATCGGTACCTTGTTACATGCTCCAAAGACAAGACCATCAAAGTCTGGAACCGTCGGCAGATATGGCCAACCGATGAAACTTACCCATCGTCTACCACCAAGTCGCCAGCGCAATTCCCCGCGTATATTATTAATATGGAGCACCAGATGGAGAACCAGCATCTTCATTTCAAAATGCTCGAGCCATACAGTTTGATAATGACCCTCGAAGGGCACGGTGCCGCTGTCAATGCCATCCAGATTCTCGATGGACAGATAGTGTCTGCATCTGGGGACCGGAGCGTCAAGGCATGGAATGTCCGCACAGGTGCATGCCTAATGACCTTCTCAGGCCACACCAAGGGCATCGCCTGTGTCCAATTTGACGGACGAAGGATAGTCAGTGGCAGTTCCGACGAGACCGTGCGAATATTCGACCGAGCTACCGGGGCTGAAGTCGCTTGTCTCCAGGGGCATTCGAATCTAGTCCGGACGGTTCAAGCCCAATTTGGAGACCTCCCCGGCAACGAAGAAGAACTGGAGGCTGAGGCTCGCGCTGTGGACGATCGCTTCTTTGAAGCACAGCGAAAAGGTCTCCTCTCGGGAGAAATGACCAGGGCGCAACGTCGCCAGCGGAACGCTGGATCCCAAGATCCGAAGGCGATCTTCGCATATGGGGCAAAGCTTCCTCCGGGCGGCGGTGGCAGTCGATGGGCACGTATCGTTTCCGGTTCGTATGATGAAACGGTTATTATTTGGAAAAAAGGCACGGACGGCGCCTGGGAGAAGTCCAAAGTTCTTCACCAGAACGAGGCTGTGAGAGCAGCTGGAGGTCGCCCTCGCCGTCCTGTCGTTCCGGCTCATGCACATGCCAATCACAACAATGCCAACCAGAACCAGCAGCAGAACCAGCATCAAGCACAGTCACAGCAACATCACCCACAGCAACAACAGCCAGCGCATAGTTTCCAGACGCTAACACAGCAGGCGCAAGCCTCAGCCCGGGCAGCCCATACCCTTGCCCAGCAAGCCCAAGCACTACAAGCAACCACTCAAACCTTGCAACAGGGTAACACGACCAGCACGACGACAGTTGCAACAACCACGACTACCCACAACGCAAACGTTGCCACTGTGATGCCAGCAAATGCCAACCCAGGCCCGGCAGCAACCCCAGGCCCGGCAGCAACCCCAGGCCCAGCACCCCCAGCCCCACAGCAACAAGCAGGCGGTACCGCTGCCGCCGCCCCCAACGCTGCAAACCACCATCATCACCACGGACCCCATCACCACCACCACCCGTTTGCCAGCCCGCTCAACTCCCAAGGCTCCAACTCGCGCGTCTTCAAACTGCAGTTCGACGCTCGCCGCATCATCTGCTGCAGCCAGGACCCCACTATTGTCGGCTGGGACTTTGCCAACAACGACAAGGACATCATCCAGGCCAGCCAGTTCTTTGGCGAGTCGTTTTAGCGATCGACTTGTTGCCCGCTGAGACGGTCGTTGAGGCGCTGCGTGTATGATATGTTTTGAGTTGGCCGGGAGGGGGGCTGGTGGATGGCGGTCTATGTGGGGATTGAAGCCAAAATCGCCGTGCCTTTGTGCACCACAGGCTTCCCGCGGGGGCCTGTGGAGCGTGGAGCGTGGAGCGTGAGAAGATGGTGATGTTGCATTTTACGTAGTGAGGGAGGCTACACGCATTCCAACGGGGGCGGGAGCTGAGACGCTCCACGAAGCCGCCCATCTCGGCGCTCCCTACTTGCAGTATCAGCGCTCCAAGAGCCCTGCATTCACTACACACGGCTGTTGTGATGCCCACGTATCAATTATCTTTCATACGACTAAGTAAGTACCTGTCTGTGTTGGTGGGGCCAAAGCAATTCCGTTTCTTTTGCTGGTGCTACTGGCATATAGCGAGGCGTCTGGTGATGCAATGGGGGAGACACATGGATGGACAATCTTGAATATTTTCTGTATTGCAGGGATTGACTAGAATTTTTTTTCTCGAGCTTGTTCTCTGTCTGTATGGTGTTTGTGATGTTCATTCGTCTCTTGCTACTACCTTCTACAGCGCCATATTACGCTACGCTTCGTCACAGTGGGTGAGTGCCGGGATGCTTGCCTCGAGTTCCGTCGGAAGTGGAAAGCAGCAGTAGCAGAGTCTTGGACCACGGCGGTGGTTTGGGGCCTGTTGTCGATGCAGACTGTCTGTCCTTGTTTGTCGATGCTTGACACTGTATAAGCTATTCTAGGGTGGTGGAAGAGGCGTGTGACAGTAATGCGTTCGAATAGAGCTATCTAAATGTGAGAGGGTGAGCTTGAGGCGGGCTGGTATCGGCAGCGAATTCTATCAGGGCCGCGGGACGTGGAGACAAACGGGACGCCTAGATATCTGTCAATCGCTATCAAATAATCAGGGGGTGACAGTCTTTCCGGCTGACACTTGGAAGACGGCGCCAAGTGATCATGTATACGCGGCCCCGGAGACTTTTGAGGTGACGTGGTAGGTAAGCGGCGTTGTCTTACTCCCCTGCCAAGATTACGGATTTTCACATCCGGATGGCCTGGGAGAGGTATACAGAGGAGCAGCTTCGGCGTGTATACGTTCACGGCTGCCGAGCAAGGTCGTGGAGCATTGGCCAGTCGTTCCGGGGCCCGTCTTGTTGGAATATGGCGATGCCGCACCCGCGCGGTTCCTCCCGGAAGGCACAGTGTAAGAATCTAGCGACGATGTACTCGCACGGCAAGGAATGTGTAACTGGAGGGGAAGCGCGGTCAGTACGGAGTACACGAGCAGGGGTGTGTCTGTGGGATGGTCCCAGAATATCCTGTCTGTACGAAGTAGATGGTCGTGTTCTACAAGGTGGGACGGCTGGAGTGAAGTGCAACCTCGGGACCTGACCTCGGGGGGTTCTGCAAACCCGGGCTCTTGGTCGTTCTCGCCGCACATGTGCAATCTGCACACCAAGGTTTCCTGTCTCCGGGATACCGACCTCTCCATACGACGTACGTGTGCCGATCCGTTCCATGGACGACGAGACGAAGCTCGAGGGTCCAAAAACGACGGAGACAGCGGCGGAGGGGATGCTTGTCTATGGCGACAACGTGATGCGCAGATAGGTCCGGAAAGTGTCCGTGGGGTTCCTGGATGCATTGGCCACAAATCAGAAGGCCGAGAGCCAGCAAGAATCCCATCAGGCAGCAGCCAAAGGGCAGCCGGAAGCATGTGTGTATATGGCGCCGAGCAGCTGCCGTAGGGCTGAAGCCAGCTGCCAGCCACGGGCGCACTGGGCGTGCGCTCCCGGTTCGGAAGCCTCGCAGATCCGCCTCGTAGACGACAGCTTGGCGAGGTAGAAGCATCATCTCGGCTGCAGCAACCCAGACGACCCGAGGCTCGAGAGTCAAGGCCCGCGCCCTTGTCCATGTCCATGTCCCGCGGCGGCTTTCGTCCGTTTGTTTTCTGTTTGGTCGCACAGGCTGCAGGCAACGGCCGTTTGACGAGGCCGGGAGGCGTGCGGTCAGACTCCAGAGAACAAAACGAAGGAGCCGGCGGCATGACATGCGATCACGATGGCAAGATGATGGACGACGGCGTTGCGGGGTCGTCGCCGCCACACCGAGGGCATGTCATCAGGCTGGGCTCGTAGGTGCAGCAGCAGCAGCAGCAGCATGTCGCTGTCGTTGCCCAGGTGTCGCTGTCGCTGGATGTAAGAAATAGATGCGCGCAGAGGAGGAGGTGCGACCCTGCGACGACCCCGTATCGACTTCCACATGCAGCGGGGAGATACGACGACCGGCCGCCAAGCCTGACGCCGGGGCAGGTGCACACGGCACGGAAGCTGCGAACAGGTGCCAGGGAGTCCACCGATGGCGACGGCGACGAGCTCTGCTAGCAACGGCCGGCTGGCACAAGGCCACGTCTACTCGGTACGTCGACGAGGCCTACGGAGTACTCCGTACGGGACGTAGAGTAGAGTATAGATGGGGTGGGGTGCACGCGGCGGACGAATCGACCCAGCGGTGCAGACCAAGGCAGGCCGGGAACCGGGACAACCGCGGCCGCTGCGGTGTCTCGGGCACTGAGCACTCTGCACTCGTCCCCTCCACTCGTCCCCTCCCAGGTCGCCATGGACATGGACATGCACACACATGGGCAGATGGCCACTGCTGCCGGCTGCATGCAGAAGAAGCTGAAGCTGGCCGAGACGCCGCCAGCCAACGCGTCCCATTATTGGCCGTCGGGTTCGCATCCCTGCCCGTTCCAGCCTCGACGGCGCGCTGGAAGGCCGGCAGCTGGCCATCCGCTCGCCTCTTCCTCCTTCGCGCCCCGGCCAAGCAACGGCTGCTTGCCAGAATCCACACCGAGAGGGGGGCGGCCCTAGCGGTCGAGCGCCCGGGGGCAACGGGGCAACCCTATGCTGCAACCGAGCCTGGGGCCTGGGAGCCTACCCTTTATCTGTCTGTGGTCCCCGGATGACTGCTGGTGGAAATACGCCATTGCCTCTTTGTCGTTGTTGGCTGTCTGCTGTATACACCCTTTAATCCCCCTTCTTTCCCCTTCCCTTCTTCTTTGTTTGCTTGCTCTCTAATTCTAGCCTGACGACAGCTGCGTGCTGTGAGACACGCTACCATGAGCTTGGTCGGCAACTTCACGAGCAACGGCGACCGCGAGGCTGCACATAACGGCGTCTCGCTGCCAGACGCTGTCGCCCGCACACCCCAACACCCCGAAGCCATCGAGCGCAATGGTGCCGACTCGGATGCCTCTACCATCACCGCCAATGCCGATGGTTCGCGGTCGCGAAGGAGCACAAACGAGCGCCCGGGCCCCAAGGACTCGACCCTGACCACCAACCACCACGCCGACCATGTGAGCGCAGACGACAGAGAAGACGCCGTCCACCAATTGGCCCGCCGCTACACCGCGCAGAGCCATCACTCTTCCACAGGCCAGAATCCCTTCCACGCCGAGCCTGGCTCCTCGCTGGACCCCAATGGCGACCATTTCAACGCTCGGGCGTGGTGCAAGGCCATGCTGCACCTCCAGACATCGGATGAACACGCCCATCCTCCCCGGACAGCCGGTGTGTCGTTCAGCAACCTGAACGTCCACGGATTCGGAGCCGACAGCGATTATCAAAAGAGTGTCGGCAATGTCTGGTTGGAAGGCCCCGGTCTCGTAAAGCGGATAATGGGCGACCGCGGCCGAAAGATCAACATCCTGCGGAGCGTAGACGGTCTGGTCGAGGCGGGAGAGATGCTAGTCGTGCTTGGGCCTCCGGGATCTGGGTGCTCGACCTTCCTCAAGACCATCACGGGAGAGACGCACGGTTTCTTCGTCGACGAGAAGTCTGATATCAACTATCAAGGTGTGTAGCACCCCGGAAATCCATCTTCGTCCTTCCACTAACATGAAACAGGCATTAGTGCAAAACACATGGCCAAAGACTTCCGGGGAGAGGCCATCTACACAGCCGAGGTCGACGTTCACTTTCCCATGCTCACGGTTGGGGAGACGCTGTGGTTCGCAGCACGCGCCCGAGCACCACGTCACATCCCGGGCGGTGCCACTGTTACCCAGTACGCCGAACACATGCGCGATGTCATCATGGCCATCTTCGGCATTGGCCATACCATCAACACCAAGGTTGGCAACGACTTCATCCGCGGCGTGTCTGGTGGAGAGCGAAAGCGGGTCAGTATCGCCGAGGCCGCTCTGAGCCAGGCACCGCTGCAGTGCTGGGACAACTCAACTCGAGGCCTCGACTCCGCAAACGCCATTGAATTCGTCAGGACTCTTCGTATGCAGACTGAGATAAATGGTGCCACTGCTTGCGTCGCCATCTACCAAGCTCCGCAGGCCGCCTATGATGTCTTTGACAAGGTCCTGGTGCTGTACGAGGGCCGTCAGATCTACTTTGGACGCACAACCGCTGCGAAGCAGTTCTTCGTCAACATGGGTTTCGATTGCCCTGACCGGCAAACGGACGCCGATTTCCTCACATCAATGACGAGTTCTCTGGAACGCGTCGTGCGCCCTGGATTCGCCGATCGTGTACCACGAACCCCGGATGAGTTTGCCCAGCGGTGGAAGGACTCTTCTGAACGCGCGGAGCTGATGCAGCAAATCGAAGTCTACAACCAGAAATTCCCTATCGGAGGAGAACAGCTCCAGAAGTTCAAAGAATCTCGGAGAGCTCAACAGGCCAAGGGCCAGCGTGTGTCCTCGCCTTACACGCTGTCATATATACAACAAATCAACCTTTGCCTATGGCGTGGATTCCGCCGGCTTATGGCGGATCCCAGCATTACCCTCACGCAGCTGATCGCAAACTCCGTTATGGCCCTCATCATCTCATCCGTCTTTTACAACCTCCCAGCCGACACAAGCAGCTTCTACTCGCGTGCTGCCCTTCTCTTCTTCGCAATTCTAATGAACGCCTTTGGTTCCGCCCTTGAAATTCTCACCCTGTACGCTCAACGGCCGATTGTGGAAAAACACTCTCGATACGCTCTTTACCATCCCTCCGCAGAGGCATTTGCTTCTATGCTTACGGATATGCCTTACAAAATTCTAAACGCCATCACTTTCAATCTGGTCCTCTACTTCATGACCAACCTGCGTAGAGAACCCGGCCGATTCTTCTTCTTCGTATTGATCTCGTTCACCCTTACCTTGACCATGTCCATGTTCTTCCGCTCTATTGCCTCTTGCTCTAGATCTTTGGTCCAGGCTTTGGCTCCGGCTGCGATCCTCATCCTAGGTCTTGTCATGTATACTGGCTTCGCAATTCCACCAAACTATATGCTTGGATGGTCAAAGTGGATCCGCTACATAAACCCCGTCAGCTACGGTTTCGAAGCGTTGATGGCCAACGAGTTTCATAATCGAAATTTCCCATGCGTCAACTTTACTCCCATGGGTCCCGGATATGAAAATATCCCGGCCGAGAGTCGTGTCTGCTCTACTGTGGGATCCGTTCCGGGCAACGATTTTGTCAGCGGTGACACATATATTGCGTCCGCATTCGAATACTACAACTCAAACAAATGGAGGAATTTGGGCATCATGTTTGCTTTCATGTTCGGGCTCATGGCTCTCTATCTCGTTGCCACCGAGTTCATCACCGCGAAGAAGTCAAAAGGCGAGGTGTTGGTTTTCCGACGCGGTCACAAAGCCTTGAAGAGCAGCAAATCGTCTGATGACTTGGAGTCTGCACCTGCTGGCCGCAATGTAGTTGCAGACAAGACTCACTCCGATGACATTGCTATCATTGAGCGCCAGACTGCCATCTTCCAGTGGAAAGACGTATGCTACGATATCAAGATCAAAGGTGAACCTCGCCGAATTCTCGATCACGTGGATGGCTGGGTCAAACCAGGTACCCTAACCGCTTTGATGGGTGTCTCAGGCGCTGGAAAGACAACGCTTCTTGATTGCCTTGCCACTCGTACCACAATGGGAGTCATTTCCGGAGAGATGCTAGTTGACGGCAAACCCCGCGATGACTCGTTCCAGCGCAAGACTGGGTATGCCCAGCAGCAGGATCTCCATTTGTCTACCTCTACCGTTCGTGAGGCTCTTACTTTCTCTGCCCTTCTCCGTCAGCCTGCCCATGTGTCTCGCCAAGAGAAGGTTGAATATGTGGAGGAGGTGATCAAGCTTCTGGATATGACCGAATACGCTGATGCCGTCGTTGGTGTCCCCGGTGAAGGTCTCAATGTTGAACAACGCAAACGTCTTACAATTGGTGTAGAGCTCGCCGCTAAGCCTGCCCTCCTTCTCTTCCTGGACGAGCCGACTTCTGGTCTAGATTCGCAGACCTCATGGGCCATTCTCGACCTCCTCGATAAGCTGAAGAAGAATGGACAGGCAATTCTCTGCACTATTCATCAACCGTCCGCCATGTTGTTCCAGCGTTTCGACCGCCTCCTCTTCCTTAAGTCTGGTGGTCGGACTGTATACTATGGAGATGTAGGCCAAAACTCCAAGATCCTGATTGACTATTTTGTCCGCAACGGTGGACCCCCATGCCCTCCCGCTGCGAACCCCGCCGAGTGGATGTTGGAAGTTATCGGCGCAGCTCCGGGATCACATACTGACATCGACTGGCATCAAACCTGGCGCGACTCTGCGGAATATGCCGCCGTCCAGGAGCATCTCGCAGACCTCAAGTACGAACGCGGACAGGCAACCGCCCTCCAACGCACAATGTCTGCTCAGAAGCGGGATGACAAGGCCGCCTATCGGGAGTTTGCCGCACCATTCGGTGATCAACTCCGTGAAGTCACTGTCCGAGTCTTCCAGCAATACTGGCGCACCCCAGCGTACATCTACTCCAAGACTATACTCTGCGGTCTATCTGGTCTTTTCATCGGTTTCTCGCTCTACAAAACGCCAAACACAATGCAAGGTCTCCAGAATCAGATGTTCGGTATCTTTATGCTCATGACTATCTTCGGCCAACTCGTACAACAGATCATGCCTCACTTCGTCACACAACGCGCCTTGTACGAAGTCCGTGAGCGTCCGAGCAAAGCATATTCCTGGCAAGCTTTCATGATTGCCAACGTCGCGGTGGAACTTCCCTGGAATACGCTCATGTCCGTTCTTATCTTTGTTACCTGGTATTATCCCATCGGCCTCCAACACAACGCCGAAATGACAGATTCCGTTGTTCTCCGCGGTGCCCAGATGTGGCTTTTTCTTTGGATGTTCCTCCTCTTTACCTCGACGTTTGCGCACTTGGTTATCGCAGGTGTCGAAATGGCGGAAGCTGGCGGCAACATCGCCAACTTGGCCTTTTCGCTTTGCTTGATCTTCTGTGGTATCCTTGCCACTCCTGCTCAGTTCCCACGCTTCTGGATCTTCATGTATCGCCTCTCGCCCTTTACTTACATGGTCGCTGGTATGCTATCCGTCGGGGTGGCCAACTCGCAAGTTCAATGCGCGCCAAACGAGTACGTCCACTTCAACCCTGTTCAAGGAACCTGCGGCGAGTACATTGCCAACTACAAAGCTGTCATGGGTGGCTACATGATGGACGACAATGCCACATCCGATTGCAGCTGGTGTGCTATGGGCGACACGAACGTCTTCTTGAGCGCCGTTTCAGCCAACTACAGCGACGTCTGGCGCAACTTTGGAATCCTTTGGGTCTATGTCATCTTCAACATTTTCGGTGCGCTCTTCTTCTACTGGCTTGTTCGCGTCCCGAAGGTCAAGAAGGAGAAGGAGGACCCGACTGCAGCGCGCGCCGAGGCCGAGGCCAACGCCGATGCGCACGACTCGGATCGCGCCAGTAGCGGGGTCGAGGGAAAAGAAGACAAGATTTCGCATGCTGCTCCCACGTCTGCGCCACCCCGCGACATTGAGAAAGTCTAGACTCTACTTTTTCTACACCTACTTGATTATCTCTCTCTCTGTTTCCTTTCATATTTCTGAGTCATTGCATAGAACCGAGCGCATGACCACTCTCCTCCCTCGCCGTGATAGACATGTCTGAGCGCTTACTACTACAACATTACGTTTTCTTTTACTGGGGTGGTTGTTTGGCAAGTCGCATAGATTGCGGCGGGCTGTTATATACTTGGTCTAATTAGAGAAAGGGGAGGAAGTATTTGTAGAGTGTTGCAATCGCTCGCACGATTGTTGTGGCATTGTATATAGAATGTTCAATTACCACTTCGTTTAGTTCGCGTTATGTCTTGATAGTGTTACATGTAATTATATCGTCAACATCGCTACCTAGCTAATAACACCCCGCTGGCATGATTCATTTCTAATGCGCACTCCTCTTGTACACAGGTCCTACTTGAAGCACTACTTAGTATACTAGATGCAATAGGGCTTCGTAAACATTTTGGCTAGACATTGTTAAGAGGATTGCTCAGGTCGTACCACCTATCAGCAATGAATTCTGTCATGACTAGGCGCTGCTTAGGTAAGTCGCGCTAAAGGATCGTCTGTCCATGATCGCACCTCGAATTCCCTCATGTCTCCATCACCACCACCGTCTTCATCCCATCATGACAACAAATACCAGGTTCTTCAATGTCCACGTGATTCAAAACTGTTTCGCTCAACCGCTATCTTCTTGTCACCTGAAGTCTCGATTCAGTGGTTGCTTGGCGCTGCCTCCGAATAAGACCCCATTCAGTCACGCCAACCCTATCTATCATCTACCTAACTCGCGTTCAAGTCGTACATACGTATCCAGATATCAGCTCTGTGAGACCATCGAAGCAACGTCACTCCAAGGTGCGGAAACGTATAATGTTGACAGAAGCCCCAGGATGAAGAAGGTACGATCCATCAGGCTTAGGTGGTCAAGACTCAGTCTGGCGAGGAACACATCGTTCTTTTGTCGGTCGGCGCCCTCCGTTTTCAAATTCGTCTCTGTCTCTTGGTCCACAAACAGCGAGACTTCTTTTTTCCTTCTGGGTAGCTTCAATTCATAATCGTACTTGTCTATGATCTCATGTCAGCGCATCATAGTTTTTCTTCGGATCTCACCATCTACCTCTGTTCACATCTTTTCTTTTCCGGATGCTGACCTTTCCACTCTCGGCATCGTACACAACCGCACGATCCCAACTTCGTGGTATCGAGCACCTCCCTCGCGGTTCGATGTTGAACGATTCATGGGCGCCCAACCCACGGTCCATGGACTCCATTCGATGACAACTCTGGTATAGATAAAAGATAAAGAAGGGTGTTCAAGAAAGATAACGTCACTCAACGAGAGTTCCGATCATTTAGATTTCAAGGGCGTCCGACAGGCGGTATACATACCTAAAGGGAGTTCAACCGCTAGAGTGAGGCGCATCAGCTGAAGCATATCAAGTTGTCCACTAGATTGCCAGGAACATGCACGTGTCACACATTACGGAGCGGCGCGTCGCGGCTGCCCTCCATCTGCGATCCGCAGCCAATAAACAAAATGCATAACCAGGCAGTGGCGCAGCAACCTCCGATCGGCAGGAGTGGTGTGAAAGCCACTTGTGAGATAACTACCCCCTATCTCGTGTATGGGTTATACCCAATCGGGCCCCCTGTCGGTCCTCGAGTTGAAGCAAACGCGACCTCGGGGTTCAAGATACGGGGGAAGAATTGGTGGCGGACACCAATGAAGCGAGAGTCCGCCGACAGAGGCCGCTTCGAATATATGTCCGGTGTATCTGTTCACTATTAGTTCACCATGAGTCGGGTCCTTCTCCATCCCTCCATAACACATCGGTTGAAGCTCTGTCGATCTACCCAGGGACGTAGAGGGTTTTCTCAGGAAAAAAAAGCATCCGTATTCTAAGCTATTGCGGCACGCGGCTGAGCATCTCGACGGGAAAGTCAAAACAATGCAGTGCTTAAGGCAGCAACCTCGATATTTAAAGTCCAATCACAAGCACATCCCACCCACCATCAACAGCAAGGCTGAACCGACCAATGTGGAAGAAATTGACGAAGGCTCACCCACCTCAGATCAGCAATCATCGATAGAACCTCTCCCAGCCTCCACATGATGTTTTGCGACAATCCTTTTACAGGTTCGTCGTAACTACGCCATTGAGGGTGGCAGCCTAGTTACACGAGTTAGACGGCCAATGAGAATACCCATATCAGGGTGTCAGGCTGAGTGCTAGCTGAGAACGCCTGTAGCGTAGGCGATACTGAGGCTCTTCGACACGCCCATTTCCATGCTATACTGCGTGAACCACGGCCCAGCCCGGAAGCCATATAATGAAAAAGCTACATATAGACTCAGCCCGAGACATTTCAAGATACTATCATTCACTCAGTCCAAGTCACCCGCTTGTTCAACATGGCGACACCATATAGCGCTAGCTCTACTTCAATTGCGGGACCTTCCATTGCGCCTTCTAATGCGTCTACACCCCATAAAGGAAAGGAACGATCATTTCGAGACGATTCGGATGATTGCGACCGAATATCCTACCGCAGAGAATATCCTCTAGACGAAGTTTGGAGCCAACAGAATCTACTGAGCTTAGGTTAGTGCTTCCTCAACGCCAAGACTCGGATGGAAGCTTACCTTCACTGGAATAGATGGCGGAGGCATTCGTGGATACTGGTCTCTCCTAGTACTGAAAAAGCTCATGAAAGCGATTGCGGCGGAAGAGCGGCGCCAAGCTTATCTCAAGGGCTCGGATAATTCGCTGCACAGCTTCCTGCCCCATGCATACCCGGAAGGTGCAACGCAAGGTCCCTTGAATGGCAAGGAGCTAGCTCGTAAGAATGGTGAGACGGACATCTGTAACTTCCTTCGCGATTCTAGGAAGTTTCTTCCTTGTCACTATTTCGATTACATCTGCGGTTCCAGCACCGGAGCGTATGTTTGAACCCCCTGTAGTCATAGTGGCAATGCTAACATAATAGACAGACTCATTGCAATTATGCTTGGCCGATTCAGAATGACAGTTCATGATTGTCTGCGCGAATACGAAACTATGAGCAACATAATCTTCGGAAGGCCGCGGCTTGTATCGCAACGCAACATCGCCATCGTACCCTGGTCGAAGTACAGTGCTGCTGCTATGGAGAGAGCGCTCAAAGACGTGACGGCGCGGCGATGTGAAGTGAATCAGCAGCTCCACAACGTGAAATTTCCATCTCCTGCCGGAATCTGCAAGACGTAAGTATCCGCCATAAAGTTCACCTGCTTGCTCAGTCTGGCTTACGCCGATGTAGATTCGTTACGACTTACAAATATGAACGAACGAAGGGTTCCAAAGGCTCTCAGACGACACTATACCTACTCAGATCGTACGACCACGAGGAAAAAGAAGATCTACCCCTCCAGGATCGACGCCGTACAGGTACCGGGCAATCGAACAGAGCCCACCGAAAGAACTTTGGGAAGGCGGATGCTCTGCACATCTGGGAAGTTGCACGTGCAGCAACAGCAGCACCAATGTACTTCAAAGAGATTGTCTTCCAGCGAAATAGCATAGAGGGCGGTACTGAGATGTTCTTCTCAGATGGCGGGTTTGGCCAGACCAACAACCCTACCCAAGAAGGCATTTTGGAGATTGCTTCTCTTCATGGGAAACATAACGTTGGGGCGGTTGTAAATATTGGGACATCGAAAGATACCTTGGAGTCGGGAGGAAAAAGCATATTCAAGAGAGTCCGCGAGTTTGTGGACAGGGCAACTGATCCAACAATCGTTGCTGGTCAGCTGGATGGGCGCGATCTGTACTGGCGATTCAACGATGACAGAGGCCTGGGCGTCGAGCTCGACGACTGGAAACCTAGCGGTTTCTCCACCAGAGATCCCGGACACAAGACGCTGAGGAAGATACGGACGCAGTTCAACCGATGGGCAAAGAACAGTTCCAATACAAGGCACATCGAACAGTGTGCTAGAGAGCTAGTCGCACGCCGCAGGAGGCGCGCCGACGATGCGACGCTCTGGGAAGCCTACGCCACAGGCGCCGTTTTCATCTGCGGTTATAGTGCGTGCAACAATGCGCAGTTTGAGAATGGCGATCGGCTAGGCGAGCATTTGGAAGAGAAGCATGCTGTTCCGCCAGAGGAGTCGAAGAAGACTGTGCGGCGCATGACGAAGAGGTGGCTGTATCAGACTCCGCCGAAGACTTGAGGCACAGTCAAGGCATGCTCTCCTGTCAAGTAAAGCGCATGCGGGCCTCGTCCTGAAGATATGCCTGCTCGCTTGAGGCTCATAGCCCAGCTGCAGCTGTACATGTCGGGATGTGACAACCCCATCGATCGGGACGAGATCTATTGAGAGGCACAGACACCTCCGCGCCGCTGCGATGCGGTCGCGAGTGTGTATCGCACATGGTCCTCAGCCTTGGTGCGTACCGCCACTCACAGTTTTCAGACTATAGACAACGCACGCACGGAAAGAGCTTCTAGCATCCCAAACATGGTCGAAGTGCTGTCCGGGTTGCAGACTCCCAAAGACTTGTTGTATTACTATCTGTATTATAAATGCATACATGGTGTATCCTCTATACGCTATGACAAGCATCCATGCCGAGCAGGCAAATCAAGAAAACGTCAGTGGCTTCCACTGTGCCTTCTCGTCTCCAGCTCACCCCCGTGCATTAAATAGTGTCCGCTAATCCGACACCTCAACTACACTCCTACACTCCTACACCTTCTTATAAGTTTCATAGTACATTGACATTACCTAGTATACTAGATACAGCAAGGCTTTGTAAAGACAAAACTAGTCTATCTAGCTATTGCCAGAATTTCTTACACTGTCAAGAGCATTGCCTAAAGCTATCTTACTTACATCGGAGCGGAGGGCACGCATTAATGCACGGGGCTAGGCTGATACGAAAGCAGCCACAAACATCACACCCAAACACGAGGCAGACGCTCCCCGCCAAGAAGTATTAGCACAGCCGTGTGTGTTCTGAGCCCCCCCATGCGGCTGTGTCCATTGCCTTCTATCCAGTGCACTTCGCCCTTCCTTGAGCATGGCCACCACCACCTCAATTCCGCCACCCCTAGCGAGTGGGACGCCCCGTTTTCCGTCTTTTTCTCAATCTACAAAGAAAGGGCTATGCGCGTGCCGAACCTACTGTCTCCATCTCAACTTGCCAGCCTAGCCTCATCATGTCGTCCGGCTCCACCCCCCATGCGCTGCAGACCATCGGGGGTCTGCTGAAAGTACGTTTTCCAGCCCAGCGTAACGCTCTTCGCTATCTAACCAAGTCTTTGGTACTGAGCCGGATATGTCTACGTCTATGTCTACGTCTATGTCGACATCTCGCGCTCCTCTGGAGTCTAACTAACCCCAAGCCAGGCCTTTGTCCTCGCCATACCAGACGCCATCGTCTTTCTCTTCACGCTCTCGTACTACCGCCACTACACATTCAACACGACGGGACCGCTCCAGAAGATCGCGCGCCTCGCGTGTCAGTCCCAAGACTCGGCCGAGTTGCTGCGCACCGTGGCGCTCTGGCGGGCAAGGAAACTGGTCGAGTTGCAGTTCATCTCTATTGCGGTAAGTAAGGCCTCACTGCACTGAGCGCGCGAGTGTTACGTTCGCGTATGCCGTAGAAACTTGCAGTCTCTGCCCACCGCTCGCGGGGGACACCAACCAGGTGATTGGAGGCATAGACGGAAGGTAGACTGATAGCAAGAGTTTGACGAGTGGAGCTCTGGAGAATCTCCCTTGCCAGCGATTGGCTCGCAGTGCAAAGGTTTATACGGTACACGCCGGGGCTTGTGGTTGTTGTATTGTGCTGATGACCCGCTCGAAAGGTATAGTGCGCCATCCTCGCCGCCGCCGTCATCGGCGCCTTCTCCTGGACCACCATCGAAGAAGCCCACTGGCTGACCCACGGGCTCTGGCACAGCAGTCTCGTGCTGTCCATCCTAGGCATTCTGCTCTCGGCGTCGCAAGTCACGGTCCTACATATCCTGGGCCCCATACCGATGCAAACCCCACCATCAACCGCAAATCCGAGCCGGCCTCAAACAAGTCAAGCGAGCCGGACGTTCCACCGGTACCAGCCATTGCTGCTGTCGAAGGGCTCGAGTGCGTGGATGCCGAGGCGGAAGATGGTGTTTACTTGGCAGGCCCCGATGATGTTCACGGCGTATTCGGTATGTGCGTTTTTGGTGGGGTTGACGGTGCTGGTGTGCACGCCGTTGATGAGGTTGGAGGAGGACGGGTGGGGGGACGGGTGTAGCGTGAGTACTTCCTCCTTAGCCGTCGTCCTTTCTCACTATATATATACTGCCTAAAGCATACCTGCATCCGTGCTCTTCAAAGCGCGGGACCAAGCTGACTACTGTGGTAGATTGCGGTTATGTATTTGACCGTCAGCGTAGTCGCGGGCACATCGTTTGTCTTCTGCTCGTTTTGGGTCTATCATTATGTGGATTTGGACTTTGATGCGCAAGAGGATGGCGGCCGAGGCGTAGGCGGGGGAGAGGGTGGGTTTCTGCGGTTTGGACGCGAGGGTGGTTCGCCTACGGAAGCGGCGGTCGTGCCCGGGCCGGCGTCTCGTGGTTCCGTAGATGCAGGTGGCGTGGAGAGAAAGAGCTGAGCCGGGTTTAGGACTGCACTGTAATTTGTGTTCAATTCAACAGGGCTCATGCAATTAAAAAGGCAGATGGAAATAAATGCAACCGTATCATCGTAGAGGCGCAAAGGCGACAGATAAAGCGTGCGAAAACCGGCCGCGTCACGTTGACCATGTCCATCCAGATTCCATACAGCTCTCCCGCGCCCTCAAAAGGGTATCTCAAAACTCAAGACTACTACGTATCAAACCATTCCAAGTCGTCATTCTTCGCGAATATCGCCTTGTAGATGCGGTCGCCGTCGTCCTTGACCACCTCCTGCGTGTGCAGGCTGTGCAGCTTGTACTCCCTCTCGTCGACGCTACTGCCGTCGGTGCCCTCCTTCGCCGAGCCAAAGATGCGCACGTGGATGTACGCGTTGTCCGCAGCGGGGATCTGTACCTTGGCGAAGAGGTGCAGGCCGTAGGCGGACGAGGCCACGCGCACCGAGTCGAGGTTGTGCGCGGAGAAGGAGGTCAGGGCGTCGTCGGAGAGGGCTTGGACTGCGCGGAAGTATTCGGGCTCGTGCTCTGTTGTGCGGGCGTGTTAGTTGGGGGGGGCTTTGATCTCATGTTTGTGTACTAGCTAAAACCCCAAAAACTATAAAATGATGGACGTACTGTCGTGGTTGCGGCGGACCTTGATGAGCTCGTGCTTGACCGCGGCCAGGACCGAGTCGAAGGCGTCAAGCGAGGCCTGCTGCGGGGCGTGGGCCTCGTTGAGCTGCACCGTGTCCTCGGTGGCCATGTTGTGCCAGGGATGCGCTCGTCGAGCTTACAGGACGTGTCTTGTGTGTGGTGTGTGGTGTGTGGTGCTGTGCTGTGCTGTGCTGGTGAGTCCTGGGCAGCCAGCCTTATATGCCCCTCTCAGCCCCCCGCAGCATCGCACCGTGCCGTGCGTTGTCCTAGGGCTCGACCCGAGGTCTCCTGCGCATCAGCTGGTGGGCCCATCCGGAGAACACTCTCGCTGCAAAACGTCGTCGCGAGACAAGTCTGTGGGGTGATGCTGTCCGCGTTGATGGATATGCCCGGGCAGGGTCCCCAGGGCCCACCGCAGAAAAGTGGGGCCAGTCACATGATGCGGCGCCATTGGGCAGCCCCGTCCGAGAAGCGGTCGCACAACAGGAGCAACACAGCAACAACCGGGGAACACTCCTGGCAAACAAGCCATCCACGACTACGATGGAGACAGAGCCAGCGACATGCCCTAGAGCTAGCCATCGGCTGTGACAAAAGGGCGTGCCTAACCTCCTTGGGCAAGGCCGACGTCATGGCCAACACGCTAGGTAGAAATCCCATAAGGTTTGCCATCCATCGGCTTCACCTCTGCACACTCGGCGCACCTCTACCATGCCCCATGCCTTCAACGACGACGACTGAAGAGCAGATCGAGCTTGCGTCGGTGCGCACCACGTCGCCCATATCCCACCACGAGCGACGTGCCAATGGCGACAGCGAGCACAACCCGGCGCATGGACCAGACCACTCCGCTTTCTCCACCACGGCCATTCCGGATGGTGGCTACGGCTGGACCATTGTCTTCTGCTGCTCCGTCATGGCCTTTTGGCAGAATGGCATCATCAACTGCTGGGGCGTCCTCCAGGCCGCACTCCTCGACAGCACATTGAAAAGCGTGCCCACTTCCACGGTATCCTTCATTGGCTCGCTCCACCTCGCAGGCGGTGTATTCTACAGCTTGCTGGTCGTTCGCCTGATGCGCTGGGTTGGATCGAGAACCACGTCTTTGATCGGAATGCTGCTCATGGGCATGAGTTTGATCGGAAGCAGCTTCTGCACTTCAGACGTCGCAGGACTGTTCGGAACCGCAGGTCTTCTGGCCGGCGTCGGCATGGCCATGATCTATACCGTGTCGAACACGTTACCAGTGCAATACTTCTCCGGGCACCTTGGACTAGCGAACGGTCTGGTTAAACTCGGAGGCGGCGTAGGTGCAACCGTTATGGCGTTAGCGCTCGAAGCATTGTATCGTCGCGTGGGAATCGCATGGACATTTCGCATCCAAGGACTCTTAACCATAGGTACGGGGCTTCCGGCTGCCTACATGCTGAAAGATCGCGTTCCGTTGCGGGATGTGCCCTTCGCAGATTTGTCCATGTTTCGCTCTCTGCCATTCGTCGCCGTCGTCTTAGCTGCCGCCATCGGAACTTTTGCGCTCTTCGTGCCACCTTATTTCCTCCCGCTCTTTGCGCAGTCTATTGGTCTGAGTCCGAGCACAGGTGCGGCTCTGGTCGCTGCATTCAACGCCTGCAATGCCGTGGGTCGCTTTGTTGCTGGCCCTCTCTGTGATAAAATCGGTCCCATGAACATGTTCCTCATTACAATGGTCTTGAACGCTGTCTCCATGCTCGCCATCTGGCCTGTTTCCAGCACCCTGGGCCCACTGGTCGCCTTCGCAGTCTTGAACGGTGTGGCCAATGGGTCGTTCTTTACTACCATGCCGACAGTAGCGGCCGGTATGTTCGGACCGGGTAGAGCAGCTGTAGCCATGAGTATGGCTGTCACCGCATGGACTGGTGGTTATCTTATGGGCGCGCCCATTGCTGGATACCTGCTACAAGCAGCAGGGGGTAGACAAGAAGGAGGTGGGCGGCAAGACATTGCCGTTTACCGCCCCGCTATATTCTACGCTGGCGGTGTGGCTACTGCTTCCGCCATGTTCGTACTAGCAGCAAGAGTCAAGATGGGGAACAAGATATCGAAGAGGGCGTGAGAGGAGTGTTGACATGCTTTGGCCATCTCGCCATCTCCACCTGGACGTTGATGGCAGTCAGAACCACGGTTTTAATTTTCGCTTTGGACGACGGTCCAAACACCCTGTAACAAGTTAGTCGAGAAAGCGATCATAATGCGATGTCGGTACTCAGGTCACCGTCGATTCTCATACGGACTCCGAGAAAGGCAAAACTCGATTTGTAAAATAAATAAAAGCTGGTACCAGAACGTTTCAGTACAGTCAAAAGAAATCGCAATGCACTTATGAGACGGACTAGAAAAGCTTGCCAGAGCGTGTCACCGGGTGAATGCGTATAGCTGACTCATCACATCGGAAGGCTCATGTGTAGCATGCCACGGCCCATCTGCGCGAAGTAAGAAACCAAGTCTTTGCTGGCATCAGCTTACATGTGCTTCTCGTCTGGTCCTGTTCCAATCGGCTGTACCGCGCGGCCATTTCGGCCCAACTTGAAGGTTGACTGAGACTGATACTCGATGCTCATCCTCGGCCTGTCCGAACACTCGTCTCAACAACGCGGTTGGCAGGAAGAACGCGGCCTCTTGGAGAGAGACCTTCTATCGTAGGGATTGCTTCTGAATGGCACTCCACATGGCCCAGGTCACCGGATAAAAATGATTTGTCTGAATGTCTGACACAGCCGTGCAGGTGGTCGCACAAGAAGCGGATGTGGTACGAAACTGTCTTGGTAGCCCCACAGCGTCTTGGGTCTGTGGTCCGCGCAACCTTGAAAGTCTCATGTGAACAGTGCACACCACAGCAGCGTCGGGCCTGTGTTACCCACAACATCGTCCCGGAAGCGGAAGGTCGATCTGTACGCCGATCTCTGGCGCAGGGCGGGCCGGTTTCAGGATCGATTCGCGATGATACTCGACCCCGGATGGTCTTCGCAAGGCTTTCGTGACAATCTCGGGCAGTCTGATTTAAACGGTTTCTCGGGCTATTTGTTGTCAAACGCAATTCCGATTTTTTAAATTTCTGGTTTGACATGATTGTTGCGCTATGCGCCGGATGGAAAGAAGAGACATTTGCTCGCTCAAAGTCTATGGCCCACATTATACTCTTTGACAACTCGGATCTCCTGCGGCCCCAAATCCTTCACTCTTTCGTTTGACTTACCGCCGTCGTCTAACGACACAAATGCATTGACCTGGCCATTCGTTCCTCTGGGGACCCACATGGCAGGGTTCAAATTCGATGTCGATGATCCGTTGCTGCTTGAGCGGATCTTCAGCCGTCGCAGCCCAGTACCCTCTTTGGGCAGATGACCCCGGCGTTGTTCGCGCCACCCTGCGTGCAGAGATGTAAGGTTCGGGACGCAGCAGATGATGATTCCGACAGCTATTTCGAGAGGTGAGAAAAGCATGCGGCCCCAGGAGGCACCGATTGGGTCATCGTAGTAGTCTGCTTTGAAGAAAGGGAGGACGCAGTCCATGCGGAGCACAGCACAGATAGTGCAACTAAGATCGAGTCAGTCAGGCAAGGCAGATACGGATATTTTATGACGAACAAGATTCCTAGCGCGAAAATGCCGACCATCGACAGCTTCTTTGGCGCTGATAAACGCATGTTCAAGACCGCTGGTATTGGTATGACCATAATGAGCGCGTTGAAAGCGACATGAAAAGATCCGATGGCAGCGCATGCCGCTTTGCCCGGTAATCCACATGTCCCTGGCGGGTGGCACCGACTGATCCATATGCCCATTGAAATTGCGTACCACAGGGCGACGGCCGTGATGAGGAAGTAGCAGAACATGCGTGGAAGGGGTCGGCCTTCGTACAAGCGGAGGTAAAAGTTGAGGAAAGCGAGCTGGACGGCCGTTACAGACGTAGCCCAGCAGATGTCGACCGAAAACTGTGTCTGATTGTGTTTTCCGTCAGTCGTGTATCTTTTCAGGAGCTTGCAAGACACTCACTCTTAACCAATAGCGGACCAAAAGATTGTGATTCTCCCTGAGGAACGCCATGGAGGCCGTACCCTGGCCTGCGAGGAACACCAGTACAAAGATAATGGCAACGACGACAAAGCTCATCAACTGCGAGCGTCAGCATTCCAGCCCCAGGGCCAAACAAGAAGCTTTCTTACAAGACCAGCCAAACAAAAAGCATCCTCCCAAATGGTATTAATCCGCTTCAACTTCCTAGCGTACCATCTCGCAGCCACGGCTATGGTCGCGAGCGCAAAGAAGATGGGCGGGATGACAAGCAGGATAACCTGCCTCCCGTTGACAACATCGAAACGGCGTCTCGAGAGGTCTGTCATGGTGCAACTTTCAGCTCGACACCGAGGATCATGACATGGCGGGAAGGGACAAGAATAGCAGTTTGGTGGGAGAACTGCAAGGCAGATGAGGTTAGAAAGGCTGGTCCTTCTCCCCCCGTGCTCAGAGCGTACGTACGAGCCTTTCTAGGCAGGACAAACCTTAACGTGCTGCGGCTCGTGTTACCCGGGGTCAGCCGTAATCTTCCACGAGCACTGGACGGACATCGGGATCCAACCGTGTGGGTGGGAGTCGTGGTACGGGGCCCTATTCGCTGGCTGTTGCAGTGGCCTCTGACCTGCAGATACACCCATGGCGTCTCGAGCCAATCGCACCCCCCCAACACTCTATCTCTACCAGAGGCGTCCTGCACGGATATCAGGATGCGGCAGCCATCTGCAGCATACAGTAGGAGCCAAGCGCAATATGGAATACGCTGGTTATGCGGCGTTGTTGGCCGCCCATTTCGTTGCTCGTTCTCTTCTCTTCTGCTACATGACTCCCCCCTGCACACGTACAATCCCGCCTATATATTATATAGCTCGCAAGATCGCGCTGCAACGCCAGTTCTCGCACTCATCCTCGACGCCCCGCAAACCAGTAGCCAGCTCCGGTGTTGGCTATCCCAAATGCGCAGCTAGCAACACCGCTGCGTCAGCTATAGTAAGTGGCGCGGGACGGCCACGCCGAGTCAGTGTTGGAAACAATGGCTGGCTTTGGTGGGCACGTCACCGGTGTACTGTTGCTCGCGCTCCAGCAAAACGGCACGCACATGGGCGCAAAAGGGCTCGGCCCGGCGACATCTGTCGCGTGCGCTTCGCTGCCGTCACAGTCTACGGCCTATAGGATACCTGGGCGGGTGCACCTAACATCAGATGACTAGCTGATCACGGCTAGACTGACGACGGCAAGGATGCCGTAAGATGTCAGACCCCTGGTCCCCGTAAACGTATGAGCAAGATCTAGCGCAGCAGTGCCAACAAATCAGCAATTGGCACAGGGCTGACGGAGGTCAAGCAAGCAGTTCGATGCTGCCTCAGCTCAGCATGATTATTCATGCCTTGCCAGCTTTGCTGGTGGCATTAAACTCGCTGCGTTGCTCATCTCCCGAGGTGCCCGGGGACCGGGGTCCTCCGATATCGCCAGGGCGTTGCCTCATCCTAATATGTATCCGGGTACAGAGTATCGCTCCGGCAGATCATCCGCGATGATCTTCGGGTCCATGTACACGCTGGAAAGCTTGCTTCTTTTTTCGATCATTAGCGATGCGAACCTGTTATTACCTAACTGACTCAGTCACGCCCACCAGCGCCTAAACCTTCACGCTTGTTAGTCACGATAAACATTATTCAATTATTGCAACTGTTTCCCTCTCACAGGGAATGGCCAACCACGAGAGAGAAAGTTTATCGCGGATCGCACAGCAACTCATAGTTTATCTGCCTGAATCCGTAGGACGTTTTGCATAACAAGATACGGATGACGTGGACTCGAGAAAGCATCGCAAGGTAGCATCGCACCAGCACAGACAAGCGTTGGGAAACGCGACTGCATACCGCATTCATAGCCAACTGCGAAACTGCGAAGGGCCTTGAGCCACACTGTTGGTTGCGGCGTCGAACAACAAACTTCCACTATGTGCCGAGTCCCAACTCCCGTGTGAGGCACAGCAACGATCTGTGGAGTAATGAAAATCGAGAGAATCCAACTGTCAACGGGCACGGGCGGCACAAAGGTCTGTTCAACGGCTCATCAGCTTCCGTCCCGCTCGATTTCTTAACTTTACCAATCCCTCGGAATCCCCTCAACCAACCCTTTTGTTTCACCCATCACCATAATATTCTTGGATTTTTTATCGCCACTAGATATAAGTCGAGCGGTCCGTTAAGTCGCCCAATAAATCTCGCCTGCGCCAATCTTTTTGCTCCCTTTGGACGCGCATGCTATGCTATTTGGGCAGACTACGGGCCGTCCGCTTTGGCTCAAGCTCGAAATTCTCTTCAAAAAGGAACAATTAAGGTTTCGCGAACAAGGCGCTCCGCGGTAATGCTACGGTAGCGCGTGGGTGGCTGGCGGCATCTGATAAGGGGTTGTCTGTGCCCTTGCCCCTGGGACAAGTGCGAATACTTGGGAATCCTGGATCATAAAGTGTTAGATGATGCTGGACTTGCCGCTGAGCTCGAATTCATGGCATTTTCTACAAAAAAATACAGCTAGCTGTGTCGGCTTAGGGACACTCCTTTGAGGAAGTAGAATTATTTGCCAATCGGCCAGCGTTTTTGAGTACCAGCTCTGTTCTTACATTATTATGACATAGCTATAACATAGCTCCGTAAGGACAAATGAGGACTCTTCACACGATGCTGTTCCTATTCCTGTATACGATTGAGAAAATGGCATAGAGTCCATCTTGTTCGGCAACGAGTTGGTGAGGGAGGTAAGGGATGAGGGATGACAACTATGAAATCGAATCTTGTCATGGCACCACGCTGAGCTTGAGCGCTGCGAATATATGTCACCGTTCCGTCTCCGCGGAACCCCTAGCATAATTCCACATGCTTCGAAACCAATAAAAGTAGGTACTGCTTCGACCTTATGTCTCATGAAAATGATACTCAGCTTAGCAACGTAGCACTTTGTTCTCACTCGCCTGAGCTCTAGAGCAGAGGCGTAGTATGTGTATTGGCTGCTCATTTTGGAAGTAGGAGAGTGCTTCAGAAAGGTGGAATGAGGTGGTTGGAAAGGGAGTTGATTGTACAGCAACTAACCTTCTTTCTGGCATGCCCTAATACGATGCATACTTACGAGGCATTATGTAGAAGCTTATATTCAATAACTTTCCACCTGCACAGTCCGCTCAGTTTACGAGTTGTTTGAAAAAATATAGAAGATTCCAGACCTGAGAACTTGAGGACTCATGTGTGATTGATGATGCCTCAGGCATGTGTCAAATCGGGCAACGACTGTACGCACACGCACGTGATCAAGATCAACCGAGCCGATGTCCACGAAGATGAGCCCCAAGGCATCCTGACGAAAGTGAGGATAGTTTACTTCATCTTTTCAATCATCAGATGCGGAGAGGTTCCTAGGCTAGGCGGAGTGCTACACGTTTTATTCTCGACAGTTATGCTGCGAACCTCGGGGAGTGAACAAGAACATACGAGCGCGGTTCAATATCACAGCCATAGAAACTTCATTAGAATAAAGGTTTGTTTGTCCTCGATCCTCGCTGTGTTCGCTAATTCTAGTTTCATCTATTCGCTGCTAATCCAGCCAGGCTTCGACCCAACAAGAGCAAGACTAAGACCAACATCAGCGTCAACCCAATGTTGATGATGGCAATAAGACCCTGCTTATCCAGATCTTCCTCGACTCTCTTGTGGAAGCCGGACGCATCGTTGGCTCGTGGAAACGGCGCCTTTGGCACCTCCTTTGCGAGAAATCTGCACAGCGGCTCCCATGCATCCTCGACGCTCCACTCAAGTAGTCGCTCGCTCCTTGGGCACCAGGCATCGTATCATCTCGCAGTGCTCTCGATAGATAGATAGATTTGCCGTTGACCTCCACTCCACTCCTTAGCGAAGCGTCGGGGCAGCGGTTGGAACAGTCGGGGCCACATGACCCGCTGATGACAGTGGAACATGCACCAAAGCGTCGCATGGAACCAAGTGAGGAGATTCTTGAACCCGTTGTCGTTGACGGCACCGCAGAGGTTCTTGACGGCGCTAGCATGCCAGTTGTCTAGATTGCGCATGTTGAGAACGACTTTGGCGTGGGGATATGCGGCGATAAGTTCGGGCGCAAAACACGATGCTGCAGCGTCGGTTACGGCCACCGAGTGGCCTAGGAGTGCATCGAATTCTTCGGCAGTGATATGGCAGTCGCCTACCCAGCCTTTCATTCGGTGCGATTTCTTAAAGAGCATGTCCCATCCCTGGTGCTATGTTGGCGTGGCTCCAACACAGTTCTAGGAAGTGGTGGAAGGCGCACGTGATACGCATAGTTGTACCCTAGTAGGAGTAACGCCTTCTCTAATGACTCTGTCCCGGATCGCGGTAAGCCCACGCAGAGGACCTCCATAGGTTTCTCCCGAACACGCGGCGGCGGGTCCGGAGCAGGATACACCGCCTCCGGAAGCACCATATCGGGCTGTTGAGACTGGCCATGATGACTGTGCCTAACTTTCGCAATATGCGCTTTCAATTGCGACAATTCCGAATATCATGATCCATTATATAATCACAGCCAGCGATCTTATGCGTACATTACCAGGGACCGAAATATGCTATAGTGGCATCGAGATTGGGCGTGTTGCGCTTCTGCCGGAAATAGGGGAAAGAAATGGCGCTCATTGGCCCCTCAGATTGCGAGGAGCGGTCGTGTTTCCTACCCCGTTCGAAGAATCTTTATTGAAATGAACATGATAACCCAAAAAGCCCCGGGACTGAATGCCGACACACCGTATGCAGCTGTCGTATCTAGTATCGTCGATCCGGAGGCTGAGACTGGGAAGGTGCTGATGGACGGTCTTGAGGAAGGACCGCGTGGCAACCATGATAAGAAGTGAGAGTCGAACATAGTCAGCCGGAGCGGCATGTGTGGAAGTGCACACCGCAGGTTTCACTATAGTCAACCACTGAATGTTATGACGCCCGGAGGGTCGCATGCGAGGAGTAGTATTCGACAGCGTGGGGCGCAACCAGCAATGTCTGCCATGCAGTATGGGAAAGTTGAAGCTCCAACGCGCGCATTGACAGCTGCAGACAAAGCCAACAAGGCATCTGAACACAGTTGTTGGATGGTTGCTTCGTTGTTGCACAATCTGGGAAACTTAGCCGATCGCGAAGGAACTTGGGGTAGACAATGTAGCCCACCAGCTAGCAGCTAGCGGCCAGGGCCGGGAGCTAGGGGCTGGAGGCGTACGTACCCTTTGCAAACTACGAGACGGTTCAGCTGGCTCGGTATGTAGCGATAGTCAGAAAAGACGGTATGGATGGCAAAGTCCGATCCCCATCGGAGGTTTTCGGTCCCCACTACGAATACCCCGCATTAAATACCATATCGGCCCGAACCACTCCAGATCAGCAACATAGGTTTGTTCTCACACACACTTCTGTAACGGCACATTCTTACTTTGCGCTACTACTTGAGAGCAATTTTTTTCAGAAGTTACTCGTTTCATTATCATAGCCAACAATTTGCCAGAACTGCCCGGCCTGTCTCATTCATCCTTGAGTAAAAACCAACTAGACTTCAGGTTTCCAAACCTTCGGTCCAGCACCCTGCCAGTTCTTGAGTTGATCCAGCGGTACATCCGGGCTGTCTAATAAGTTCGGCAGCCAGATGCCTGTTGGGCCTCATATCAGTACTTCTTTCCCGTAAGGGCTAGGGTACGGGAAACTTACCAGCATCCTTTGCGTCAAAAGCTCCAGGAAATTTTGTCATTGGACCGGGATTGCCTTTGGTAATTATTTAATCAGTCTTTTAGTTTTGCATAGGAGAGGAGTGGATCTTGATCACGTACCTCCACCCGGGCCGGAAATCTCGACATGGGCACAGTTGACATACATCTGAGTACTCTTATAAAATGTCATTATGTTGAGGTGCTCGACGCGCATGAGGTATTTCCCCGGAGGCGTGCTCTTGGGGATGGTGAAGTTCATCTGGACTAGTAAATACGAGCCAAAAAACAAGAGTTTTAGGTGCACAAACCTGATTGACTTGGTTGGCTTGTCTGTAGTCCCAGTTCATTCCGTCAGATGCTCCCACGGCAGCAATCTTAAACCAATCACCACCGCCCTCATACTCATCTAGATCACCCGGCGCTTTCGATAAATAAGCAGTGGCCGGGCCGTCGTGGTACATGAAGAAGGTCGGATACCACTGACAGAGGCGCAGAACATGTTAGACCTTCCCTCTATTGAGTGAGAATACAGTTCATCACAATCGACTCACGGGTTCGGTTGATTTCCACTCCTCGGTGACGAAGCCTGTCTGGCCCGAGGACCCGAAGCCTATCATGCTGCCCGCCTCAATTTTGATGGTCTTGATGGGAAAGAGAGGCCTGGTGCCGTTGAAACCGCACATTGAGGGTGGGCCCGAGTAGTCGAAGTTGGGACCAAATTCCGTGGTGGGCCTTCACCATGATTGAATTGAGCGCATGTCACAGTGTGATAAAGGTCATGTACCGTATGTATTCCCATCGTTCTGAGACGACACCGTTGACAATCACGAAAGGGAAGCCATCTTGTCGAACGGGTTAGCTTATTTTTCCGCAGTGGGGGATCATTGGACATACAATGTCCTTCCGCAGCCTGATTGAACTGTAAAAGTAAGAGGGTGAGCACTGAGGCTCGGCTTGTGAACTGGGGGAGAAAAGTCTTCATGTTGTGATTCATTGTACGGTCAGTAAAACGACAACGCGGATATTCCGGGATCTTATAGGTGAAGCCCCGCGTGAATACTGTCTGCGCTACAGGGACACGGTCTCTTCATACGATTCGGAATACCCACATTGAGTAATACGAGCACTCTACAGACTTCCCATAACCAGGATTATTGCTCTACCCATGTTACAATAATATTGACCAAGGGTCATAACTCATCTGATCGATGACCTAGTCCGATATCTCCCTGTCCGAAAACACGCGGATAGGAGGCTGCCGTGGAGTCTAGACAGCGGTGCGCATTTAGCCATAATGTCGTCCCATTCGCAACTTGATCCTCTCTCTATCGCCAATCCATCCGAAACCTGGGATGCAGTGCGGAGAATATGTCGAGACGTTTGGGTTCAAAAAATATCTCGTGAATGGTTCTGACCCTCTTATGATCAGAGTCTTTTAGAAGCCAGTGGGAACATCGCTTATTGGTAGAAAATCATTCACTTGACAAAAGAGAGGCTCATCCATGTTGCTTCTCGGTTCAGAAGTCGTTCATCTCGACGACATTATCGACCTCAAATCTTCCAAAAGCGCATGAGCGAGTCCCCGTCCGCAGTGGCCACATACCCCCTGTTCTTCAAGAATTGCACGCCGCCACCACCCCATGAGTGATCGTCCAGTCCGAGAGTCCACCACCACTTCAAATTCTGTTCAAAGTCGTACATGTACCTCCCATCACGGTACATCCACGATATTTTATTCCCATTATCCAACCAGCAAAGGCCAGTAGGCATGCGGAGCTCAAGCCCAGGAAAACCATCTACCTCCCAGGTTTGAACATGTTCACCCTCTGGAAACTTCCAGAGCTGAACTCTTCCATAGTCAGGTGTCGCGAACCACTTGCTGTCTGGACTCCATTCCATTGCCCGGATCCAACTGTTGAAGGGTCCAAGCACTTTCGGTTCGGCCGTCAGGTTGGCCAGAGAGTATATCTGGATAAAGCCTGTTCCGAGTCCGATGGCGACATGCTTGTTGTTTGGAGATATCTTTGTGACCCAATTCTGCGCGTTTGTTGGGGGAAATTGGAGGATTTTCTCGCCAGAGGTCGCGTTCCATAGATCCGCAGATTTGTCTTCCCAGCCGATAGTGGAGATGTATTTGGCATCGCCGCTAAAGCTCATGCCCGTAATTCGTGGAGGATTCTTAAAGGTGACGTTGTCGACGTCGGGGTTATTCAAGTCGTATATGATTCCGTCCAGAGTCGCCATCCTCCCGTTCTTATCGAAGTCACCAATCGCGCCCGTTGGGTAAGACGATACGCCGCCGATCAGCTTGAAGTCCGACCCTACGCGTCTTCTGAAAACCACCGCGGGCGTATCCGTGAAGAGATCGTATCCGCCTTGTGGGTTTGAGCGGACTGACAGTCCTCCCACGATGATATTGTCCGTTATTTCGAGGCCAAAGGTGGTCACAGTAGTGTTGGTGTCGAGATCGACGAATGTTGCATGACTTCCATTGAACATGACCAGGTGCTTCTCATTCTCGGTCACGATCCCGCTGAATCGATCACCAGGCTCTGGCTTGTTGAACTGGAGGTAGAAATCCTCGAAATCCCACTTTTTGGGATACCCCTCGGCCCACTGAGCTGGTACATCCCCTTTTTTCATATCGGATTTGAGGCCAGGGACTAGAACTACATTGTCTGGATCTGCCCTTGGTACGAGAGAACGCGAGGCAACTGCCTGGAGCAGCCCCGCAAAGGCATACAAATCACCGATAGCAACCATCGTAAAAGTTCGGATAAAGGAGAAAGCTGAGACGATGTCAGTAAGCGGAGGTGCGATAGAATAGAACTTGGTCGACATAGATCTTTTATGCAACCTAACGATGCAGTCACCGTACACAAGTTTTAGCCGTTGAACACACAGTCGATTTAAACCCAGTAGGTGCTGGGCTTCTAGCGCACTAGCCGCTCTACTCTTCGGAGTAGCGTTTTGGGCATTTCCGCATTGATACCATTTCAACGAGTGAGACATCTCATAGTTGTCGCAATATCTGAACATATTGCTATTATAACAGTAGTGCTTTTCCCAACTCCTGCATGTTGCGTCTTCTACATTTAAGTGCCATTTTCGTGTTTGCTCAAGGATGGCGATATTACACATGCAACTCCCGATGGTGACGGGGGTTTGTTTGAAATAGCCGGAGCTGCCCCTCGCGGATCACCTGCTCCAAGGTAGATTAGGCGCTTTCCATGACCCTGTACATAACGCTTTAGAACGACGCAGCTACAGCTTGGAGATTAGCGTCCTCTATGGGTTGCCGCATGAGGACCTCTACCTTCGTGGTATAACATATTTTCGGGGTTTCCAGGTCCGACTTCACGGCTCCGCACTATGAGAAGAGGAAGAGAGGCCTCTGTAGTATAACAACTAAGTACAAATCTGATTCAGTTTGGATTATAAGAAGAAGGGACCGGTAGTTTGATTACGGTTACAATTTGGTAAAAAGGAGATAGCTGGTATAGTCGCTCTGTTTCACATAACCCGTCCCCCCTGACTACTCAGTGCCTTGTGCCTCCGATCAAGATGCCAAATCAAGTCCCTTTTGATTTGACACTGGGCTTCAAGATACTGGCGATAACGTGGTCGGCAATCGAGGCTGGCAAGAGAGCATACAGCGGAGCAGATTGTACAAGGTGCCAGAAGTACGGAACAATAGTACGGTGACCGTGACCAACCCTCGCAAGTACAGCGCGGGCCATAACATCAGCCGTCGGCATAAAAAGGCCGGGAGAAAAATTGTCGTCTTTTTGCAGATTCTGCGTATAAGTCGGCCCAACAATGACCTCAAGAATCTCGACCTGCGAGCGGTCTTCGTACTGCTCAGCAGCTAGCGCGCGGTTCCAGGCATGCAAAGCACCTTTGCAACCCGAGTAGGCTGCTACGTATGGTTGGCCAATGCTGGCCTGACTACCGCAGGTTATGACCAGTGTGGATTCCTGCTGTTGCTGGAGCTGGGGGAGTATTGCGCGAGTCAGCTGCAGTGGAAACTGCACGTTGAGCGAGAAGACGGCTTCCATTTCCGCCGGTGTAGTGTCCTCGAAGTGTTTGAAATTGGACGACAATGGTGCAGTGCCGCCCACGTTGTTGATCAGTACTGTAAGTGGTATGTCGGCCACCTGGGAGACGATGCGGTCGATATCTGCCTGGGAGAAGGAGCTTGCATCGGCTGTTACGGTGCGAAAGTGCTGTTGGGGATGCACTGCTTGGAGCTCTTCGCGCACGCGTGCTAGTTTCACTTCATTGCGGCCGTGAAGGACAACGTTGAAGCCTCGTGAGCTCAGTTCGCTGCACAATGCTCGACCAATGCCGTCGCTTGCACCCGTCACCAGTGCCCAGCTATATTCTCCATCTTTATGTTGGCGTCGGTACTTGGGAAGTCCGGATGAGTAAAGGTAGTGGATCAGAGGGAGGGGCATGTTGGCCTGGAGAAGGTTGGCGGAAAAGCTGTATAAAATAAGAGGTAGTGAGAAGCTAGTCTGAAACTGTCAAACGATTTCTGTGCAATACAAGCTGCGAGATTTGAAGCGTGCGGGTTGCTTTGTACTGAGTGTAGCCGGATAATCTGTTAGTAGAGATCAGGCGTCTACCGAGCGATACTTGTACTTGAACATAACTGTACTAACTACCATCATTTGAGGGCACGCTCCTATTGTTACAATGATGCGGAGAGTCTATCGTGATGGACGGTGGAATGTTGCAGCGGGACGAAGTTTGGTGGCGTCAGGCGGTGGAACGTAGTCGAGGAGCGGGGATCAATTCGGCCGCCTTGGCACAATTCGTTTCCGATGCGCCTAGGCACGTGATAGGTTAGCCTCAAGAAAGAGTTGTTAACGCGCACTCTAATAGCGCAATATTACGCACTCTAACAAGAATCTAGCTATAATAACGATACTTTTTGGCAGGCCATATTCGGCATCCCTATTTCTCATATGCGGCACTCCAAAAGATCAGACGACAGCGCCACCTAGAGGCGCCCATAGCCGCGCGCGCACCTGCAGCGACCCAACGCAGCAACCACGCGGTAGAAAAAGGCTGCGAGAGTTTTTATGGCTGTCGCATATAAATCTCACAGCTTTGTTCAAAGCGTAAGTATTTTGAGTCGCTGTGGAGGTGGTGCAGTAGGTGCGGAGAGGTCGCCGGCGCTGCCACAGGCGCTCCCAGCGGCCGCTCTCGGGGGCGCTCTCGGGGGGGCTGAGCGCTGCGCGCACCTGCAGCGATCGCGCACAACAACCACACGGTGGAATCTTGCTGTGAAGTTTGTATAGCTCTCGCATATATCTCTGCATATTTTGGTTCTAAGGGCAGGTATTTTGAGTCGCTGTGGAGGTCGCGCAGCAGGTGCAGGCGCCTCTGCAGGGACTCTGCGGGCAGAGAACCGTCCGAAGTTTTGATGTTCGCCGGGTGATCCTCGGCGCGGCGCGCTGTAGGCGTACACTGCGTACGCCTGCGTAGATTGGGGCATGGGGTGCCGCCCACGCTCGTACGGTGCGTAAAAGGCGGGAAATAAGCGCAAGGCTCTTAACACTACACAACAACAACACGCACCTGTAGTTAAGAATTAATTTATTATTCTAAAATGTATAACGTATTGGATCCCCGAGCCGGCTACTTTTCCTTGGCACTACTAACTCCATTATCGGCCTACGATACCTCAACTAAGCAACGCAATACTTACTAAACAAGAAAGCAGAATTGATATCGCAATCTAAGCTTATAAAGCTAGCTAATTTTAAAGTCTACAACGCGCTGCTGCATTGTTTAACGTTAATTACTAAAAACTCTCTAATTAGCTTAACAAAATTGCATTTTAACTTTAAACACAACTTAATTGCTAGAAGCTTACTACGACTAAAGAGCAAACAATTGTCTAATATATTCTTAACTTTAATTTGCAAGAATTTACTTTTTAGCTGTCTAAAGTAAGAGATATAGAAAATAAACTAATAGCTGCGCAAAGTAAAGAGCTAGTAGGCAAAAAATAAGCTACAAGATTTGTATCGCGTTTAAGCAAAATTAAAATAGCTTTTAATTAAGCAAAGAACTAGCAAAGAATACAATAGAAAGATTCTAAAGTAATTAGCGCGTAGTTTAAGCTTGTTAGAAATACTAAAGCTAAGTATAGCATCTACAAAGATAACGTGCACAACTTTAATAAAACTAGTTTCTAAATAAGCGTAATTGAGTTTATAAAAGTTGTTACAAGCTTTCAAAAACGTACTCAACTTAATCTAATCTAGCTAGGTAATTAGAAGTAAGTAATAGTTATCTAAAGCATTTGCGCTGTAAAGTACGCAATTTTGCCGTTTATTATCTACAAAAAGCAGGTTTATATTTTAGCATAGTACAAAAAAACTTTATATTTAGCAATTAAAAGCTTTTAGTTTTTAAGAATAGCTAAATAAACAACGCTTTTAGTTTTAAGTAGTTAAAGCATTTTAACGCGCATACAAAAGCGCGTTAGGTAAAAAAGTATTAGCTACTTATTCTAGACGGCTATAAGAGCTACTAATTTTAGAATTTTAAAAACTATTGCTTTAAAAACAAAATTCTTACGCTTTGCATGCTAGCTTATTTATTTTATATTTTCTAGCTGCTAGATATAGTTTGCTTCTTGCTACTAAAGCTTACGCTAGCGAATAAGTAAAAAGTACTTATTAATAGGTATAAGTTAGGTTATAGGTTGCATAAACTTTAAGTTAAAGTTAAGTTAGAGTTAACCTAGCGTAGGTAGAAGTTAAGTTAGAGTAGTTAAAGCTCTAAGTTAAAAGTTAAGTTAAAGTTACTTAAATAGTTAAAAAACTGTAATAAATAAATGTAATAAATATAACGTACTTTACGAGCGAGTAGGCTACCGAATTTTACTAAGGAAAATCAATAATCTAGAGCTTAATAACTCTTTACCTAATTAATAAAATTCTCTAAAAATTTAATATATTATTTCTGTATATATAAACTTTCTAGTTCTAAGATTACTAAGCTCTAGCTAGTCTAGAATAGTAGATAGCTTAGAGCGCACGGATAATTTAAGCTTTTCTTTAATAACTTTCTAAATACTAAAGTTGTAGCTTAGTAATCTAGGAATCTAAAAGTTTATATAGATGCAGCTTAGTAGTAAAAATTTTAGAGAATTTTATTAAGTAGGTTAAGAGTTATTAAGCTCTAGATTATTGATTTTCCTTAGTAAAATTCGGTAGCTTACTCGCTTGTGTAGCTTACTCGCCCGTAGAGTACGTTACATAGAAAACTTAATATTAATATAAGTTGTAAATATTATGTAAAACTTAACTACAACTCTAAGCTTTAACTACTTTAACCTAACTCTAACTTAAGCTGCTTAGTAATTAGCGTAGGTTAAAGCTAGAGTTAAGTTAAAGTCTAACGTAAGCTAACTTAACTCTAACTCAACTTCTACCTATTTACTAGCCTACTTTAGATTAGAGCTTTAAAATAGTGTAAAATTTATCTAGATAGCTCTACTATTAGTTAGTAAAGTTATTAAGCTTTGAACGTAAGGATTTAATGCCAAGCAATTTTGAGTTACTCGGTAGTTTGAGTTACTCGGTAACTAGTGCTTTACGTTATAGAATAATATTAATTGAAAAATAGCAGAGATAGTTATTACTAATATATTTTACCTATCTAGCGCACAGACCTACCTTAAGTTCTGCAAATACAATACGCGTACGCTCCGAAGCACTCTCCTCCGCGCTATCCATCGGATCCCCTTCCCTGCTCCTGCTCTGCCCTAACCGTTAAGTTCCTCATTCTCGCCAAGAACTCCGGACCCGCATACACTCCCAACGCGAAATGCTGCCTTACTTCCTCCTTCTCATCATCTTCATCCTTTCGAAAGAACTCAATACGGCACACGGGGCACGTGTTTGCATATGCCATCCATTGCGCTAGACAACCGTTGCCGAAGACGTGAGTGCATGCTTTGATAGTGATAGGGGATTCAGCCGCGGTGGTCTTGGGGCAGTGTGGTGCGGAGAGGGCATCAAAGCAGATGCTGCAGGTTGGCGGGTGTGACTCGCTCGATCGTGTCGGTCGCGTGGACGCGGCCTTGGGAGGGAGTTGTGAGTACATCTTGTGTGTTGGTAGGGTAATGAACTGGAGCGGTGAGAAGAGATAGGACTTTGTGTGCAGTAGGAGATGCCCTACGGCTATTTAAGAACACGACAAGGTCAAACTTTCGGTTTGGGGGCAGCAAACTGGAGACAATCACTAACCCCCAAAGACGGGAACCAATGCTGACGGACCAAAATCTCACACGAAACAACAAAAATGCACACCCGCGTCAATCAAACTGCATCATCAACATGCTTTCACTCCAACTCGACCAAACCCTACGCTAAGCCTGATTCGGCTTGGAGAGCTGCTGGCACACCGCCGACCCAACAACGACTTTTCCAACATGCTACTGAATCAAGTCTCAAGTATCATCATCAGCAGGTTAACACGCGCACCAACAACTTAAATAGCTTTTGGCTAAGGAATTTCGAGCACAACGCGCACTCGCTTCAACGCACGTCGCCACAATCTGTTTATCGATCGGAAGACTGAGCTAACATTGATAGAGGTGGAGCGGCAACACAAATGGCTTTCCTGACCAAGGGCGTGTTCCTAGCCGATGGCCTTGTGCCCGCGCAGCTTTCCTCCAGAGGACCCCAGACCTGTTCCATCTGCCTCGACCCACTACTCGTCGTCACCAGCCCGGCGTCTCGCATGACCTCGCAGCCGCAGCCGCAACCGCAACCGCAACCGCAACCCGAACACGCGCACGCAGCAGTCACCATCAAAGCCTGCAGCCACACCTTCGGCAAAGACTGTCTCCTGGTATGGTTAGAAACCTCGAACACATGCCCATTGTGTCGCGGCACGCTGTTCCTGTCTGAAATCAATGAGAACGACGATGTTTGGGTACAGTTGCAGCGACTGAGGACGCATTTTGGGGGTTACAGGGTGGACAGGGTTGTGGAGCTGATCTTGCAGGCGTGGGCTGAGGAGGAGGTCGAGGAGGAGGCAGTGGTTGCTGAGGAGACTGCTGAGGAGGGTGCACGGTTGCATCGGGCTGGGTTGCAGGTGTGGAATGAAGTAGAGGATAATCAAGAAGATCGAGAAGACGAGGATGATGATGAGGATCAGAATCGTGGCGGAGATGCTGAGCACGATCAAGATGAAGATGAAGATGAAGATGATAGCGAAGAGGACCGCGAAGAGGACAGCGACGAGGCAATCACTTGAAAAACTGCAAAGGCTATGACTGAACCATGCAGAGCGCAAATCACAGGCCTCACGCTTGTAGACCGTATAGTAGCTAGGACGCACTCCCCCTGTCAACTTTCATTGCCGATCCAGAGACATACTTCAGGCAATCCCCTTGGCACTGCACAGAATTTGAGCAACCCGTAAGAAGTTGGTTCGAATCTTACAATGTCATATGGTATCTAGGATACCAAGCAATACCGTGGTAGAGTAAGGAAACTTGACTTGGTGGTGCAATTAAGCCTGGTTAAGCGGCACTGAATCCTGTCTCTGGGGTATCCTTTGAATCGACGCGCCATTACCCCAATGTTTTACGCCGCCCAACCACCTCCCAGACCACCTATCGTACCCCCGTCCTAGTTGAGTCTCTCCCAAAGTGCCTACTCATTCTCTACATGCTCGTGGCGGAACAAGCGGCAAAAGCTTCCGTCTCCCGCTGAGCCATGTCCGCGACAAACCTCTCCCTCGCAGCTGCAGCTGCAGCCCTTCGCGCTGCGTCGCGCTGCCGCAACCGCGCACCGATGTTCTCCGCGTTCAGCGAGGTCACGATGACGCCGTCAAGCTGCGACACGCGACGTACCTCGCCGCCGAACAGTTTCACGCGGCACATGGGACACGTGGATTGGTCTTCTTGCTGCAGCCAGGCCTCGAGACACGTCTTGCCGAAGACGTGATTGCAGGCTTTGATTCTGGTGCCGGGGTGGGCAGGGGGAGGAATAGTTGTAGGAGTAGTGGGAGGCGGAGTCGGAGCTGGAGGAATGGTTGCGGGCGGGTTGGCCACGAGGAGCTCTTTGCAGATGGAGCATTCTTCTGGGGCAGTGGGGCTGTATGGGTCCAGACCGGCGGCGAGGAAATTCTGTTTGGTGAGGAAGAGTGGGAGGGGAGGGGCGGCCAGCATGGAGGACAGAGCAGGCATCTGGAGGTGGGCGTTAGCTGGATGACAGTGAGACTTTCGAGCTGCAGTTACTTTGAGATGTTGAATGCGCTGCTAGAGGGAGAAGAAGTGGGGAGGGTCTGGCTGTATTGAATGATCGTCGGTAACCGGCCGCGCTAGCGTACGTAGACCAGACACGCCGACGGACCGTCGTATAGGTGATGCATATTGCAGGTCGTGGGCAGTGAATGCACAGAGACAATGCTCGTACGTAGAAGGTATTCTCTGCCCAATCAAGCCATTGGGTGCCCGATGCAGAGCTACTTATGCTACGGCTCGTGTCGGTCTTGTCGCCAGCGAAGATAAAACTCGGGTGTGGTATTGCCTTTCGCTATTCTTATCGTTATCAATACAGAGCAGCAACTCGCGTAGCTCCGCTTGTGCCCCGCGCACCTCCGCTTGTGCCCCGCGCACATGCACGTCTCCGTCTATGTTTTCCTTTCCCTAGAAGAGCGGTTGGTCGGGGCTTCGACGGCGACGCCGGCCAATATAAGATGCTAATGATGGCCATTTTGGTGTCGTATGCTCATCGTGGCAGTGGGAGCAGGAAATTTGGTGATGGGTAGAAGTTTTGGTAGGGAGAAAAGTGATAGGGGGGCATATAAGCCTTCATCTTCCCAACTTTTCTCAGAATAGCAAGTACTTATCATCCACTACCAGCCACGATCCTAGTGTAGACTGTTCTGGATGTGGAGTGCTTAGGGTATGTGTAAAGAGATCTAACGTAGTAAGATAGTATAGTTTTACTATACAGTATCAAGGGAAAGAGGGTGAGTTACTGCCACTGATTATTCGAAGGCTCGTCGTCTAGTTGATCTGGGCATGCACGTATTTATACTCTTCAGTACGCAGACATCATGCCCATGTTAGTATTGCCACGCCGTTAGTCAAGCCGTTGACTCAAGATCATGACGCTGTGCAAAGAGAACGCAGCAAGATTACAAAATTATCAGTATTCATTCATAATCGTTGATGTGGCTTTGACTGGCCACCAAATCTAGAATAGGCCGTGGATTGGGTTTGGAGAGAACTCAATTGAGCATCTCGTCGCTCTTTTGGTTTTGTCATCATCGGTTGACTCGCGCCCCAATTTTTTTTCGAGACCAGAGCATCATGTAGTTCTCCACATCGAACCCCCAAGCTCATCGCTGACCTTTACTCGTAATCCACATGAAACGGAATCTGGGCATCCACATCAAGCGGAATCTCGTCATCCTCATCGCTCATCATCTCCACGATTTCGATTTCTTCACCATCGCTTCCATCGAGCTCACCCTCATCATGCTCATGCTCATGCTCATCACTGTCACCCCACACAAGATCCCTCAGCTCCACAATCATGGTCCCCTCGCCGAAAATGCCACGCCCCTGCGTCCACCCGGGCACCCTGCCGATCGCGAGCCACTGCACCAGCGGCACCATGAACGCCTCCAACTGGAGATCGTGGATGCGGCTCGCGACATCGCGGATCTCGTCGCTCTTGGCGCTGCCGTGCACCTGCTCGACGTCGGCGAGGATCTCTTCGAGGCGCGCGCGCAGCATGGCCCGCGTGGGCAGCACGTAGAGCTCTGCGCGGCACAGTGGGCACGTGTTGCTGTTGCGGAGCCACGTGGCGAGGCAGGTTAGGCCGAAGACGTGCGAGCAGGCGGAGAGGCGCATGGCGATGTGGCCGAGGTCGACGGCGGCGATGTCGGGGAAGGGCGCGGGAGTGTTGTTGTTGTTGTTGCTGCTGGTGACGGGTGGAGTGGCGCGCTTCGACGAGAAAGCGACGCTCGAGGACGGTCCTGCAGCGCCGACATGCATGTGTCCCAGGCCGGCTCCGGCGACATGCTGCATCGTCTCGCTGCGCTTCTTGTCCACCGTGTGATGTCGGACCAGCGCCTCATGGCAGATAGTGCAGTCCATTGGGTATTCGAAGTCGCAGTACTCCAGACTGGACGAGTGCAGCGATGGGGTGGCCATGCTTGCGTTGGCGTGGGTTTGCTGTGTTTTGTTTGGAGCGAAGAGGTTCAAGTTCTCAAGACCCCTCGAAGGCGGGTTGAGAGGAGGCTCGAGCGGTGGGGGGGTGCTGGCGGAAGAGGATCCATCGGCAAGAAGAGGGAGCGGGAGGGTTTTATAGTAGGAGGCAGTAGGCGGGCGCGACAGAAAGGCGGAGTGAAGTAGCGCGAGAATAGCAGCGAGGCGACGAGGGCGGTGAATCGGCGAGGCAGCGGTGGAGGCTGTGGTAGAACAGAAGTAACTGGGGCTACGAGCTTTGGAGAAGGGCAAATAATAGGTGAATACCGCCATTGTGTAAGTATTGGTATTGAGACGCGCTGCCTTGCTTTCACTCAAACGCCGGGTGCTGATTCGGTCTAGCCGCGGGAGAGGAGCCTGGAGTAGCAGCTAATTCTGCGTGAGGCGCCGGAGCATACCTGACATTTGCGCATGTCGTCCTGCTGCTCTTCAGGTAGTGTCGGCGCCAGCTAGTTAGTGTGCGCCGCTCGTTCCGCCGGCACCAGCCTGTTCCGATCCTACTGCTTGAAGCTGTGCAATTATTCTCTGAAAGTCCTCAATCAACATCACAGTCTCATCTCGCGTCAAGCTCCATTGCGGTATATTCAGCCCGAGCTGGCCGCCAGGGAGCTCTGCCCACCAGGCGCCTTCGAACAACACACTGCGGCACATGGGACACGTATCTGCGGTTCGGATCCACGTGGAGAGGCAGCTTGCGCCAAAGACGTGGCCGCAGGACTTGATGCGGAGGGCGCAATGGGAGGGGAGACCGCCGTACGGGGAGACGTCGACGTCATGAGAAGCGTGGCCGTCTTCCTCTTCGCCCCGGTCTTGCTCTCGGTTCCCGTTCTGCTCGTCACCCCCGTCTTGCCTGTCGCCGTCTCCATCCAGCTCTACCCCACCGCGCTCATCATCATCCTCATCCTCGTTCCCGCCCTCATGACTATCTTTGCCACCGCTATTGCTGTCGCCGAGCCCCTCAAGCGGCTCCCTGCAGATATCGCAATCCCTCGGCTCGACCGGATCGAAAGGCGTGAGGCCGTTGGCCCAGAAGGCTGTGCGCGTGGTGTATCGCTCCATTGGTTGATTGACAGAACGAGAAGGAGAGATATGTTGGTTGAGGAGATCGAAGGTGGAGAATGAGGGTGCGTTGGGAGAAAATCGCTGGAGCTATATAATGGCGAGAGAGTGAGGCGCCGGGCGGGAAAGAAGTGAGAGAGAAAGGAACGAGTGAAAAACGCCGCTTCTGCCTTACCTTTCACCCACCCCGATCGCCTGGAGGAGCTGCCGCTCTGTTAACGCCCAAGCATAGGAAGATACGAAATAAGGCACCCATACTATCTCAAATCCTCGAACCTCCTATTCTTGACCCTCGAAAATCCCGCTTTGGCACCTACCCTGATGCTAACCACACCCTCTCTCAGACTCGCAGCTCCAACATACCCAGGCAACTGCCTAACAACCCCATCCGACTGCATTCTCCCTTCCGCCAATCGCAGCACCTCCGCATGCGGCACGCCCATCTTCACCAGGGCCTCAGCGCCCAGAGACCCCACCTAGGGCTTCATAACCGCCGCATACAGCGCGAGCAGCAACAGCCCGAAGAGATGGAGTGCGAGAAAGACACTCCCGGCAACGATCCCGGCCTGCGAGATCTTGGGCTTGAACGTGTCAAGTCCCGCATCATATTCCACAGCGAGAGTTTTCGAGCCCGACATCCAGAGCTTGTTGGACATGAACAAGGCGCTATTCAAGCTACCGGGCACGCTGCACACCGACGTAAACGACCGGATGAAATCGCGTACATGCTCGTAGACCCTGCTCTCTTGTTTGACAGCGTCGGCTCTGATGCACTCTCCGGTGCCCAAGAAGCCCGTGAGCGGCAGGAGAATCGCACAGTTGCCCGGGTTGCCGAGTTCGGAGAAAGGGGGAGCCGTTACGAAACTCGAGGGGTGGTTCATGGCTTTGGAGATGAAAGAGCCCTCGGCAAAGAGGGCGAGGACGACGGCAGCCAACGGACCTTTGTTTTTCGTAGCCATGATTGACTCGTTGCCTGAGTACGTGTTGTTGTCCTCTCGGCTGCAGAGTGTCTGGCTATCGCTCGAGAGGGTCTGGCTGTCGTCCGTCCGCTTTCTATGTTTTTCCGTAGTACTCGGGTACTTGTCGAGAAGTGGGCCCGCCTTGTTCCCATTGAAAGCGCTGGGAAGCTCAAAGTAGCCGAGCGAGGAGCTGGCGACCGATTTGTAGCGCACGCCCGATTCACTAGACCCAGTAGTGCCGCAAGTATTTATGTTGAGATAAAGGGTTTCGGTAATGTCCTGGCGGTCGCGGGTGGCTTTCCAGGGCGATATACGCAGATCATTTGTCATGCAGACCGTCAGATTGAACTCAACTCTGAGATCGGAATCGGTGCTGGAATGGGTGTACTGGGCATAAAACCCACCGCGCTCCGTCTCGTTGCGACATTCCCTACGGAACTCTTCGTCTGCGATCTCGACATACTCCACGAACGAGCTAATCCGCGGAACATATTGCGGTTGGTACTGCACGTCAGAGCTGGACCGCCGGCCATAATGCGGTTGGGACTGCACGCCAGTGCTGAATTCGGCGGGTAGGTCCGCATAATACCCGTCCCATTATACGTCTTGTCCGACAGCTCTCCGTTTGAAATATCCCATATTCCTATTTCCGGGTTACACGTTCCACAAACTACCCTCGTAGTCGTCTTCGGTCGTGGACTCCATCAGAGCGCGAAGTTGGTGAACCAGGATGCCCCCGTCATTGGACTTGTCTTCCATCAAGCGAAGAACGTCTGAGACTGCAGTGCTTCCTTGTCTACCACCCTGTACTTTGATGTGTTCCTGCTCCGTTAATGAACTTTGCAAAATCTGAGATATGCTCCCTATGGCTGTTAGGCTCTACGTGATGTGCTAGCTTGAATGTGGCAACATACCAATTATGGTCAAGCCGAAGGCAATGAAGAGCGGCAGGCACCCTACTCTTGTTACTTTTGCCGGACTGGCCCAGCCCTGATCCGCCAGCGCCAACGTCTTTCTTAACGACAGGCTCTTTCTTAGGTCGTTGGACTGGACATAGACCACGCACGCCATCGCACTTGTGACTGGAATCGCCAGAAGCACAGCAATTGTCTGGATAATCCGTGCAGTCCTAATGTATTTCTCGTTGACGCTCCATATGTGCTCTAATCTGGGAGCCGTGTTTGGAACATGATAATAGGAATTGGTGAACCTAATTGGACGTTTGGAAGAGACACATATGATAATCCAGGACGCGAGGGCTACCGCGGCATAGAAGCCAAACACCACGATAGGCCAGAGACTGGTGTGAAGCACAGTTATGACAGTCTCACGAGCCGTGATCGAGGAACGTTTAGACTGCTCGTCGGGCGATTTGGGGAAGGGTCGTTCGTTTCGAGGTATCTCAGTGAGGGTACGCATCTTATAGTCGTCTTGGGCCATATTGAAGAGCCTTTCCGTTCGGTATTTGGAAGCGGGAGGACGGGGCTTGAGAAGAGAATAAAACTTAACAAAAACTCAACCCATATTTCAAGGGGGTAAGTACCTGAAGATGATGCGGAGATGCGTGAGACCGAGACAGGACCTTTGCGTGGGGCGTAATCAGGCCCTCATAGCGTCCCTCCCTTGGCACAATTCATTGCCGGTTGGAGAAGCTTTTTTGCGCACTTTTATCGACAATATAGACGATTCCAGCAGTAGGGAAACTTGCTACCTTCGTATTTTGAAAACTCTATTGTTTCCAGCACATTAGGTAGTCTCTAATAGAACTTACAGGCATGGGCGGTGCGCGTATCAGCAACGAATTATGCCAGACGGGGTGACGTTGGGTGTCTTGTAGCTGAGCGTTGAACATCTTGAATCTGGTATGTGGATAATTGCAATCCGCAATCTCGCCACTATCGAGGACGACACCTACGGCCGACGCGAGTAGAGGCATCAGACTGAAGGAGTTAGTACGGACATGGATACGGAACTCCGTACTTTGGGTTTACCATAGTCGATTCCTCATGCAAGCCACACCAGAAACACCGCTTCTGTCTGACGGAATAAATTACTTCGCTGCGACAACAATAACACCTCGCACTACGCCTGACTCCGCCCACCACGCAAACATAGCCCGAGCGACATTGAACGCGCCAAGTCCAAACCTGATTACCCTCAATCTCCGGTCCTGGTCGCCCAGAAAGGAAGATAACGAACGAAACACCTGTTTCGAAACATCTCTGATGGTGATTTTAGACGACGATACCCGGTCTCAACTAACTTCTTCTTGTAGTCTTCTATGGTCACGAAATTGGCCCATGGTGGGTCCAGCAGTGTAGTAAGGATGCGAAGGAACAACTTGTCGCTCATAGACGCTTGCGAGGAGATACAGAGATCGAAGGCCATGAAGGACGCATCGAGTGTGCGACAGACATGGTTGATGAGCGGCCAGCGCGATGGGGCGAAATGGTATGCTGTGTCCAGAGCTAGGACCCAGGCCTCTGGAGATGGCCAGCCGTTTTAAGAACCTCCCTCAGCAGATTTCTGACTGCCTCAGCCATGGGGCCGTCATTGCTCTCTGCAAATTTTCGCTCGAGCATGTCCGGGGCATTGTGGGTGGCAGGAGATTTCGGGAGGCACACTTCCCAATACCCTAGATTCATCCACAGAGGCGTGGGAACCTTCGGATGAAGTTTTCCGTGATCGAGGCCATAGATATAGTTTTTACTAGTATCAGTCTGCCCGTTGACGCGTGGTGTGACTGAAATGAATCGCTTGCAGACTGGTATAAGCAGCACTCCTAAAAGGAAGGTGAAAAGGTGTCCAGTGCCCAGTGGACTTAGACGGTTGTATATCAGCACCGCAATGGATGCTACCGCTAGGAACGCCGCAGAACGTCGTAGCAGAGATGCCATTATTCTGGAGCTGATGATGAACTGGTGGGGTTGCAAGTTGATTTAGGGTGATGTGGGGAAGGGTCTAGTCTACTTAGGGTAAGGTCACGAGTGATGACAAGTGCAGGTGCAGGTGTAATTATTGAGGCAGGTACTAGGCTCTACAAAACGGATATCCATTCAGCTTCCGCTGAAAACAAACAAGGCTCTACTTAGGCTGCTTGAGCAAACTTTCTCTGCATTAGGCAGGGATTTTCTATCTGGGCTCTAGCCCACAATTCAATCGCCACGTCCGCGGTGTTGTCTACCTGGCATCACGCCTTACACCTCCGTTCCTGCCTTGCACCTGCCGCACCATCTTCGCCGCCGCTGTGCACCACCTTCATCGCTGCCTTGCGCCATCTTCGTCACCTCACTAGTGTCATGGACTCTATCACTGAACAAGAAAGTCTGTTCCCCGCATAAGCTATCCTAATAAATATTTTCTAGCCTGTGGAATACCATGGGTAGCCATCCGAGCAAGCTAAATCGTAAGCAGCAGCCAGGACTCCCTCCGCTCCCTGTCATTCTACTGACTAGATATAGTGAACGAGAACCTCGGTATCCGCGCGTTCCTAGTCTTCCAACGGCTCCAACGGGTTTGCCAAACGCTCAACGTGGTCTCTGCTCTGCTGGCTGGGTTGTCTCTGGCCGTGCTGACCTTCGACGAGTTTCATCCGACACAATTAGGCCTTATTCGAGCTGCCGAAGGCTTACTTTGCAGCTCAGCGTTGAGCTCGGTAATATCAGTCATGCTCTCAACAATGCTTCTCTTCAGATTCTCGTCCTTCAAATCTGCGACACGTAAAGAACGACGATAGCATGGACGCCTTTAGCTATAATGGACATGGCTATTGTGGAGTTTTTATTTGGCTTGGTCTTGTGGTATTCTTGGAAGAACAACAGCTGGAGAACCGCATTGATGAGTTCACAGATGGCCTTCTTCTTCGGATACTGCGTATGGATAAGCATCTGGATGTGGAATACCATGAGTAACAAGGGAGGATTAGGAAGACAAGAGGCGAAGCGGACTGTAGTTAATTAAGAGAAGTTCTTAAAGAGATCACAATAGTCTCCTATATTTCACAAATTAACTTACATGTGCTTTTACACTACTAACAAAAGAACTACCAAGAGCAAATATAGCTTATAAGTTGAACCGCACTAAAGTCACGACTCTAGAAATGCAGTGCTATATTGAAGTGATTCGTCTGATCAATAGCGAGTAGCCTCAGTCTGATATAAAGCAGTGCTATATTATATGTGTACACGCTTTTGTCAGAATGCGATATTATGCCATTGAAATAGACATACGAACCCCCTCCGATTACACCTCCTTCTCAATCCCACCGACTCTCTACATGGTCAGGTCTCCGCCCACCTCGCCACTGTAACACTAGTCGTGTACACCATGGCACAAAGCCCCACAACCATCATGAACAAGTCGCCGATCTTCTCCCACCTCGTCTCGGCAAGGCCCTTGTAGTGTAGGAAGGCCGGGTAGATGTACACGAGCGGCACGCACGCGAAGCTCCCGATCAGCGCGACAAACTTGTCCAAATCGCTAGCGCCGACCGCGGCAATAAGGCCTGTGAAGACAACCATGGCGGCGCGGAACGCGTTCTTCTTCCACTTGGTAAGGGTGTTAGCCTTGCCGGAGCGGTGCCCGAAGACCTTGCTCTCGATGATGCGGAGGGCGGGGAAGAGCTGGACGGGGGAGCCGACCATGACGGCGATGGCGTAGAGGAACTGCACGACGTTGACGAGGACGCTGTCTTGCGGGAAGTTGGTGATGATCTCCACGCTGACGCGGTCGCCGAAAGTGCCGTAGCAGAGGACGCCGACGGCGGTGAAGACGACGGTGATGATGAGCATGACGATGGCGAGGAGCTTGTTGAAGTTCTCCGGGTGTTTCATGCTGGCTTGGATGGGCAGGATGAGCCCGATGCCTTCGAAGGTGAAGATGGCGGAGCCGATGGTTAGCGTGAAGTCGCGGGGATTAAACAGGTCCACCGTGGGGTGGAAATGGCCCATTTGAGCGATGCTGGATACGTCGAACCAGAATATGTATACCACCCCCACTAGAATGAACACGTCGGCGAGAATGGCTGCAGGGCTGAGTTTTGAGATGTTGCGAATGAAGGACATTGGGATGAGCAAAATGATCTGTATCCCGATCAGAGCGTTGGTGGACAGCGGTGCGGATTTTGTCTTCACGACAGCATCAAGAAATGAAGCCAAATTGTCGGCCGCGAAGATGAGCCCGGCGCAGACGAATCCTATCTGGGATATGGTGATAGATGTGAGGATAAGCTGCCGCAGTCGCCTCCCACCAACTGCTTCGCCAAATTCTCCATACCCCCCTCCAAACCGCGCTCTGCATTTGAGAAGAAGCTGGAAACACATCATTGTGACAATTGATACCACGATGAGTGTGATGGATGAAAAGAGCATGCCTCCGTTCTTGAACGCCTTGGGTAAGAACATGATACCGGTACCGACGAAAGCTTTCATCAGAGTGAAGAACGCCTTCCTGTCTGACGCATCTCCTTGGGCCCGGAGTTTCCTCGACGATTTGCGCCTTCCAAGCAGAGGTCTCCGCTCGCTAGTCTGTTCGACATCGTCCTCCTCGTCCTCTACAGCTGAATCTTCGTCGTCGTCGGTCTCCTCGAGGTCTTCGCCTGCAAAGTTGCCGTACAGATCCAGAAACGAAACAAAGTTCCGCGTGACAGGTGCAGCAATAAAACTGACTCTGCGGCTCTGTCGTTCTAGATACTGCCGTCTGAAGCCTCCGGGAGCCATCTGGTCAGCAACGGGAATGTCGTCGTGGTCCGGCTCTTCAAATTCAGGGAGATGGGAAAACGTCGCTGCTCTTTTGTTGAGTTTGGCCCGCTGGGCCTTGGTTTTGATGGCGTATAGGTCCCTGGTGATGTCGCCACCCTGTAGTCTTAGCGATGATTCGGCGTTTGTGGATAAGTTCACAGCAGAAGAGCCACTACTCCCAGCGTTTTCAGGTGTGGTGCCATCGAAGTCTGCAGAGTAGCCGGGGTCCAGGTGCTTCGACAGGATCTTGGCTTGCTGGAGGTCCTCGCCAGGTGCGTCTGCCATTATGAATGCGGTTGTTTAGAGTCGGCGAGTGGATGTCGATAGATGAAGCAGCAAATCGTAAATAAGTCGGTGAGCGGACGTATAGGGTCACGATTCAAGAAGAAAAACGGGTGCTGGGCTTGGTGCGTGCGCCTGACATCACCGGGCGTTTGTCCGCGGCAAAGTGTCACGGCGGTCTTCGGCGGCGTGAAAAAGCTGACAGAGACTTGTGAAGCGTTCAGATAAAGTATTCGAGCTACGTGAAGTGGAATGGAAAGAGTGACCCTCACAACGAAGACTTCAAGGAAAGATGCTGGAAGATTCAAGATCGCCGCCGCTTGGCCCTTTCGGCGGAGCCTAAACCGCTTACGGTAAGACAACGCACACGTGATGCGCCCACGTGGACGGTACTCGATCGCCGATCCGATTGGCCAGTTACCGACGAGAGGCATCAGACTGCGGTTTAATCAATTCACACTCTATCGGCTTCTGCGATTCACCCGTTAGCCCGCATTGAACACGTTTCGTCGTGGGGCAATTCGAACGCTCATAAATGCCAGCAGTAAGTGCCTTTGTCGACTTCAACACCCCTCGATCCCACCTAACTCGTCACTCATGGCTCCCCCAGGCGCAATCCCGCAGGGCTACGCACAGTCCGACCACATCCCTCAGTCTTTCATGCAGAAGAAGCCTGTACCGGCGGGCGCCGACACCAACACCCGCGCCTATGCCATCTTCTTCTCGTATCTACTGACGTGCTTTTCATTGACCGTCTACGTCATTGTCAAACTACTCAGAAACTACTCTTTACTGACTAAGTCCACAACTGCACGGCCGCCTCCAGCAAGACATGTGCGGTCATTTATGGTACTGGCTGCTGGCAGCATCTTCACGCGATGGTATTTCATATTGCGGTACTTTGAGAACTCGTACCAGTTTTGGGTCATGTGGCGCAGTTACTACCAGCTTGAGCCGCATCATATGCATTGGGGGTTGTGGCTGAAAGAGACGTCGCTGTTCAGGGAGGCCTGGGAGGCAGCAATCGTAGGAAACGCAAGATACTGGTGGACGCACCAGATCTTCTTCTTTGCGTGTGCGTTTGGGTTGAGCTTGGATCAAAGAGGTGTGTGTCTGGTTGAATGCAGACATGTCGTTCTCTGTAGATGCTGATGATTACAGGTCTTCGACGGAATATCAAGCACACTTGGGCGTTCATGCTGCTGGGTCAAATCGTCGCGATCAGCTTCGCAACTAATCTATTCCTCCTGACCCTTCTGCTTAGCCCTCCTGCTCTCCCTCCACCATCCTCAGCTTACCGGAAAAATTGGCTGGGCCCATGGGTGCTCAACCTAGTCGCTATCATCGCCACCCAGATCCCAGCCTACCTCCTCGCAGACGAATACTACTGGCACCACAAAGAGTTCATGTCAGTACTTCTGGCGCCGCACATTGCACTCCTTGTTTTACCCTTCGTCCGAGCAATCTTACCCGCGAAGTACTCTACCGATGTCAACCATGACCTCGCAGACTCCGTCTACAACAAAGTGCTGTGGCCGGTCACCATAGTGGGAGCAGCGCTATTGAATCTGAAACAAACCTGGACCGCGGTCAGTTTTGGCGGTTTCGCGGGGATCTGGGGTGCACTCTGGGAGCATCCGGCCGTCAGCAGTGTCGCCTTCGATGTGGTTTTCTGTTGGATCACTTGGATCACCTGGTGGAGCATCCAGAGGCAGGGTGTCGACGATGTACTTGGCTTCGAGCAGCACGGGAAAGAGTATGACTGGCCGGCAGCTGGATCTGGCATAGCCGCTACTAGAGGCGATACCGACGGTGGGGTGCGCCGACGTTGAGCCAAGAATACAACAGGAAGGTATGCTGATCGTACGAATGAATGTTGACCGAAGTATAAGAAAATCCACGACGAGATGGGATGTATCCTGGCTGTTGTAGTAGGAAAGACAAAACTAACATTCACCCCCTATTCTGGATAGACTTGGCAATCCTCTTGACAGTATAGGAGTTGGGAGTTTCGTGCAACAGGTAGATAGTTCACCTTTATCTTTACAAAGCTCTGTTGTATAGGGAGTATACTGAGGGATGGCACAGGGAGTAGTCATTAAGGGTGCCCTCCAACTGCCATAACATGACGCCGTACTGACTGTGGAATGACACAAGCCAGCCAGTCGGAAATTCTCGTTATGCACCAAGTCCCATTGTTCCTTTCCGACCTCTCTCAGTCATCACGTTCTATGGCCAGTGGCGCGACAGCAGGGCTGTGGGTGCGGAGGCTGCGGGTCGCGAACGCGTTCGGGGATGTGAGAGTTGTGCGTTGAAGAAGTCGTTCCTACTACTAGATATGGCGAGCAGAGGACGTGCGATACTGCAGGCGGTGCGAGTCGAGTCGTTGTGGGGCAGGGCGCGGGGCGAGATGCGGACGTCGAAGGCGGGGGTGGATGCGTCGGTGGGCTGATCCGTTCAACCTACATGCCAAGGTGTACTCCGGTCCGCCATGCTGCACGCCGATCTTGAAGACATGTAATTGCCATGAGTACAGACCTTCTGTCGATGGAAGTGATTTTGGAGGACCACATCGTTGTGAGGCGACGGGGAGAGGTTGTGCAGAGGCCGCATCTGCGCCATGGATGGTGTTACTGTCGAGGGCTCGGCATTCGGCATTTGCGCTAGATTGTATCTGGCCTAGCTTCGGCCTGTTATTCCCGTGCCTCATCACTCCCACTCCCCACCGACTTGCAGCTCGCACCTCAACGTGCTGCAGACGGATACCGGACGCGATGAGATACACCCAGAACGTCAACAGCCTACAGCACCTACATGACGCATTGAATGGCGAACTCTGCCACTTTGTCATCCTCAGTAAGGTCACTTCCAATATTCCGATATTGCGTCACGCATCCTCGCCCCCCCGGGAATCCCTTCCTCTCTTTGCCAAAAAGTTATCGATTTGGTAAAAATAGCCTTCGTACCCTGAACATCCGCAGTCGTGCAGTTACTGATAACGCATTCGGCTATGACATAGTGCCGCGAAGCTTGTCTCTTGATGCATAACGACGATCTATTATTCTCCTAATGTGGTGCGATACTCCTCCATATGGAAGCCGTTTCAACGTGAATCCGAGAAAACCCAATGTAAAGGTGGCTGCGAGACTGGGATTGGTGCTACCGAGGAAAATTCGCCGATCGGCAGATGGGCTCGTGACCCATCAGCATATGGGCAAGAGTAGTGCGAGGCTAGGAAGGGGAGTTGGAGCGGGGTTGGGGAAGGGTATAAAGTATACATTGTCCACTGGGAAGTGATATCTCTATCATTCAACACTGAAGATCCTCAACACTTTACTATCGGAAACACCTACATCAGTCACTCGCTATCTTCAGGAACTACATTACGAGATCAGTATGAAGCTCGCAACCCCAACGCTTGCTCTTGCCTTCGCGGCCTCGACAACCGCTCAGTATTGGAATATCTCATCGAAGCCATTCAACCTAGTCCTGGTCTCCGACGACGCATCTGTCAACGGCGAAACCCTCTCCGCGTGCCATACCGGAGCTGCAATCGAAAGCCTGTGTTTGTCCAACAGCACCTCAACATCCAAGAGCGAACCTATATCCGCGGCTGTCTTCACCTTCAACACCTCCGTTTATGCCTCGGATGCGACTCCGTTTCTCGGCCCTCCAGGTCTACTCGCCTACACCCTGAACGCAAACCCCGCCATTCCATCGTCTGTGCAATTGTATGTGGATCCGATCACCAACGTTGCCCTGCCACTACTCTACCCAGGCGAGAGTCAGCAGACGCTCCTTTTCAACAAGGACAACTTTCTGGCTATCCAGGGCTATGTCGATGACACGGGTAGTGCGCCGGTCGCCGGTGAAGTCAAGGGTTATGAGCGGTGGTACAGCTGCACGACTTACTATGGCGGCTATCAGTATGTGAACCTGGCTTGGACGTTGGGCGATCAGACGCCGCAAAACCCTACCTGCATCAAGGTATGGGTGAAGAGGGTCTTCATTTAGAAGGATGCAGTGTTAGCGATCGTGACAGGTCGCTGTTCCTGAGGGGCATTGAGACTTGCTGGATGACGAGGAGCCATGATCGAGGTTGGCTGTAATGGCAGACTTTTAATGAGGGCTTGAAGCTATGTATTCAACGCTCGATAATCCTTGATGATCATATGTATCAATGCTATTCCCCTGTACTCCGTAGCAGTACCGACATAAGAGAGATTCGTGATTGCCACTTAATTCAGATGATGTTGCAGCTTGAACACTCACTCACAGAATAGACGCCAGAGTTTTGTCAGAGCCTCTATCTATGCTGTCCGGGGAATAAACGCTGTTCTAAAGAATGGGTTAGGGAGGTTTGGATCTGCAGAGCTGACGCTGCCCGAGAGAGCGACATCGGGACGACGAAGACGCTAGCGTGGCATGGCCTGATCCAATTTGGCGCTAGCGCCCTTTTCTCCCTAACATTCGCGGAGCGTGACACTTGCCCCATCCCATCGACTCTCCGTCCAGCCCACATCGTGACGCAACAGCACAGCTAGATTCCTCCGTGTTAGCAAAATGACGAAGCAAATTCTATATCCGGTGTGCTTCAGGGCTGCCGGTTATCCACCCTCATCGGCACCTCCCTCGCTCCTCCTAGACTTCATCAGCTGCAATGTTGTCATACCTCGATAACGCCTTCCAGCTGTCGGTGAGCGTAGCTATGCCCGCTCCCTCGTTTCTCGAGTCCTAGACTTCTTCAATCGCAAAGCTAGCCGTTCAGCCCAGCATTGTTAATGAGATTCTGCTGTTGGTACCCAGTCCCATCCAGGTCTTGCCGTTCATTACTTCTTCATGTTCACCTCTGTTACCGCTCAAATCCTTGTATCCTCATTCTTCTATCCTATCTTTGCAGGTGCTGTTCAATCGAGCGCTGCTATAACACCCCTTGGTACCTACGATTTCGACCATGGCTTCACCCTTATCCCTCAACAAAGCAAGCCGAGCGGAATCATCTCTCCAGCTTCCTCTCGACCACTCATAACCATTACTGGGTCCTCGACCCCAACTTTCGCACCTAATGCCACTGCCTCAGGCATCTCATCCGTCTTACCACGCCCCACGAATAGGCGGGCGTGCAACGGGCATGTCGAGTTCTGCGACCGCAAGTTCAGCAATATTACGATGGTTGTGGCCCACAACAGCCCCTTTGACGTGCCGCACAATCTCGCCAGCAATCAAGAGCTAGGCGTCATCGCTCAACTCGAGGATAGTATCCGCGGGTGTAAGACGATCTCACAGTGTACTTTGCACTCAATATTGATGCGATTGTGTAGTACAATTCCAAACGCATTGGTCCCAGACGACGTCGCAATTGCGACTCTGTCACACGTCCTGTAACCTTCTCGACGCAGGAACCCTCCAATCATTCCTCCAGACTGTACACAGCTGGCTCGTCGCGCACCCCTACGAAGTGATCGCAATCATAATGGGGAACGACGACCGTGTTTCGCCAACCACGTACATCGAGCCTTTCAACAATTCTGGTCTTCTACCTCACCTTTACGTAGCGCCGAATACTACTATGACGGTGAAACAGTGGCCTACTTTGTCCGAGATGATCATCCACGACAAGCGCGTGGTCGTCATGCTGGATTATCTTGCAAACCAAACGCAAGTCCCCTGGCTCCTGGACGAATTCAACTATTTATGGGAAACACCGTTCTCGCCAACCGACGCAGCGTTTCCGTGCACACAGCAACGGCCACCAGACCAAACCGAGGCAGTTTCGCTGAGCAGGATGTACATGGCGAACCACAATCTGAACGTCGACGTGCCCTTTAGAGAGGGGAAAGGGCTATTGATGCCTGCACTCGCCCTTCTCCACCAAGTGAACGCGGTGTCCGGAGATGGTAGCCTTGGCCATGCCGTCCACGGCTGCACTACTGAGTGGGGTCGGCCGCCAAATTGGTTGCTCGTCGACCACTACAACCGTGGCAACTTCCCGGGGTCGGTTTTCCAAGTCGCCGCCACAGCAAACAACGTCTCATACAATCGCACGTCGTGCTGCCGATCAATGCCTGAAAGCACCGGTACCGCAAATAAGCTTACAAAAACTCAACTGCGCTGGGTGGTCGTTTTTGTGCTGGTCATCACCGTGATGTGAGTTTGGACGTCGGTTAAGTGGCGATCTTTACTTCTCCCCACCGCATGCTCACTGCGTATTAGCATATTCCTGCTAAACATGTGGCAGAGAGACGTTTGTGTTGGCTTCGGTGTAAGGCTCGAGGGCTGCGCGGGGTCTTGCGCGGAGCACACTCGGCATCACATTCTGTCATGTATTGGGCGTTTGGGCGCAAAGAAGGCTGTAGCCAAGAGGAAGGTACTGATGGAGATGGAGGAGCTGCCTTGAGAGTCCCGCCGCAAACTCTTCGGCGTCGGTTTTGTGCGTGATTCCGTTTCGCAATCGAGTCGTTTTCTGCTTCAAGTTATACTCTTTTTAAACCCGTCTAGTCTGTCCTGTCTCGAGCCGTACTAGGAACAAACCTCCATGCCCAAATGCTTCTAAAAGAGGCAGTTCGTATTCTGCTTCCACAATGCGGTTCATCCCAGTCATCCCACCTCTGCGCTCGATCTCTTCGAGTCGCGTCCCTTCGGTGGTCGTCTCTGAGGTCCGTCAGGAGGCCGACGCTTCCGTCGAGCGTTCCACGAGTGTTCCTCCATCTAGCATATATTAACGAATCGCGCGGCTCGGGCGTGTTATCCGCCACAACGCTGGTGCTGATATTAGTGGTGGCATGAGGATGATGCACTGCCTGCTTGTCCCGGTGGCATGCTCGACCGATATCAATTCAAACTTCTGCTGCCGCTGGCTTCGAAATGCGCGAGCAAAGTGTCATAAAGGGCCGAGGGGAGGGAGATGACAGACCCCGGACGAGATCTTGCGCGCTTTCCATGTACCCTGGGTGGCTGACTGGTTGGGTTCGCTTGCGTCGTTGGCCATGGATGGTCGAACTTTCACCTAGCAACGCGGCTTACACATGATCAGTCTCCGAGGTACCCATGGGTATAAAAACCACAGTAAAATCTATAGCTGTCGCAAACACCGATCTTCTGCTCTGGTCCCCCAGCTACAACTCAACCAGACGACTGATACCGAAATACGCGACGGGTTGGAAAGACCACGGATCACGACTTGGGACGCGTCTCAAGCAGCTCACTCGTGAAATGCGCGCTGGCTCTGACGATGCATGGGCCCAGCGCTTCACGCTCATGATACAACCACCTAAGAGTGAGGACGATTGGGATGAGTATAAGACAAGCCTGTTTGGTGCTCGAGAGGACGAGTACACATATAAATTCAATTACCCGCCTCAAGAAAAGGACCTAGTCATCCGAACGATCAATCGGGCCATCAAAGAACTCAATCGAGCCTCTTGCGACTTTGCCAACGCAGGCATCAAAGTCATCTCCACACTGGAAACCCCTCCTATATGGCCCCAAGACCCCTGCAGCCCGAGCTCCTCTGTAAAATTCTACACTTTCTCACAGAAAGGTCAAGAATTTCCCTTAACTCTTCCGGTCACGGTGGCTCCCTTATTCGGACCCCTCTCATGCGACACTATCTATGTTCGGATTCATCGGAAATGGAAACCGCTCAAGGAATGGTTACTCTCGATCGCGCTTCCTCACAATTACTCGCCGGAGGTTGCCATGCGGAGATGTTGGGACAGGTCTGGCATGGTGTTCCCCCTCATGGAACTGCCACCGGAGCTGCGCAATATTATTTATGAATACGCTCTTGGACCTGAAGTGTACCCACTGAGTCGGCTATCTCGAATGACACGCAATGACAGCTTCACAGATGACGAGGCTCGACGTGGTGCAGAGATCGTGTTTGGCATTGGCTATTCCGATCTTGGCATGTCACGACATTACCCCTATCCTCATGACATCGGATGTGAGAGTAGATCCAAGGTGGCGCCTCCCAACCTTGCACTCTTACAAGTGAGCAGAGCGGTTTCGTGCGAGGCTCTGAAGGCGGGCTGGGAGGGCACCCGCAAGTGCTTTATCGAGCCTACGATGTTCACGGAAGTAGTGGGCAGCCGCGTAGGTCCAGCCTCTCAATTCAACTGCCTTTCCCGAATCGAGCTGAATTTCACACATTCCGCTTGGTTCGGCTTCTTTGGAGTCTCAGTGTCGCCTGAGATCGAAATGTCTGAGGGCCGAAGCTGTGGGCCATTCCTGATGGATTTGAAGACTCTGAAGGAGCTGCATATGCGTTTTCGCAGCCCCAATGACGGGTACTCAGGATGTCCGTGGGCCGGACGATCCAGCGGCTCGTACAACAACAGTGTTGTTGACAACGCCTGTCAGCGCACTATCGTCGACATGATTATGACATTCGCCTTTCCTTTCGTCAAGCAGATCCCCCACGTCGGAGTGACGGGCTTCGTCAAGACAACTGCTAAAATGCACTGGGAGCATGTCCTCCGTCAAGACTACACAGGCAAGGAGCACGGCCATGACAACGACGCTGCGCTAGAGGCCATACTCAAAACCCCGGCGACCTTACTGTAAGTCAAATCTTCGTCGCTCTTGACGATCGCTAATACAACTGGTAGTCCCCCGCCATGTGATTGCCCGCAGTCGTGCGTCGCTTCCAATCGTGACCGTTATCGCTCAACTGGTAATTATGTTCACATCGACGCCTATGAGAATTTCGCCTTCGACGATGAATACGTCGCTTCCGTGTGAGAAACACATGAGATGAATGTAAGCGTCCTCTTTCATCGGTATAGTAGTTGGTGTATGCTAATTCGTGAATAGCCGGTGACAATGCGGAGGACATCGACAACGGTGGTAGTGGGGTTAGTTCGTTGGACAAGAGAAGCTCTTTGAGAGGCAACAATAGCTTTATTAGAGCATGTTGTCATGAACATTTGCTGGTTTGATATTGCTCCTCGAGTCAGCTCGATGTCTTCTCAACTTTAATGATGTGTATGAAACGACTAGATAGACGGTCTCCCAACGCGGATCCAGCGGCTTTGGGAATTTGGCTTTGTTTCATTCTATACCTCGATGCCTAATGGATCGTTACCTCAATTCTTGGTAAAATTATATCAACAATGTTCAGACGATATGCACAACCCACTCGTACTTCCATCATGTCCGTCTGCTGTTAATCTTCACAATGCTTGCCTCATGGTCCCCCTCTATCTGTCCTTTAAGCTCGTGTCGAGAGAAAGGCCGGCTTTCGGGTCTAGCGTTCCACAATAACTGTGTCGGAGGACTGCTTCAGCAGGGTCTTGGTTCGTTGACAGATGCCGGTTTTGGGAGGTGTGGAGGAGTGTGAGGGTGCGGATCCTTCCTGTCCCACAGTTAACCGGTTGGTGAACTAAGCTCAATAGAGGAAAGCGCTTGCTTGGCGTAGGCTTATCTATACGGTTCACTACAACTATATAAACCACACAGCAAACGGAGCACAGGCAACGGATGTGAAAAGTCGCATTTTAACTGAATAAGTGAATGGAAGTTGTCACGCCCACGAGAAGTGTTCAGAATGCAGATACACGCCAGTGCCCTTCGCGCCCTGGAGAATCTTCAGATTCGCTGCTGCAACGGCATTGCGCACGTCGTTCTGCATCGTTTCCGGACCACAGACAAAGACGCCGAGCGACTTGCCTGATTCTGCGGCTTGGGCAGCTTCCGCCTGGATCGTCAGTGCGAGCGGCGGCCGGCCTTGGACCTCTCTGCCCGGGATCTGTGCCTCGTGGCTCTTAACGGGGGTTTGGATCTCGTCGGATGACGAAGTGGTTCGCCGCAGGCCGTGGGGCTCTGGCAGATCGGCATCTGTTGCGGCTTCGCCCGTCAGGAATACTTCGACATGGACCCCAAAGGACGAGTGCTTCGCCAATAGCTCGCCGACGGTGCGGAGGAACCATTTCCGGCTGCTGACGTCGCGAGTTGCGAGGATGACGCGCAGCGAGAGAGGGCCCGAGACGCCTTGTGTCGCGGCCTCTTCAGTCACAGTAGCTTCTTTGGCGTCGATGACACCATCGGGACGGTGCGTTTTCTCACTCGAGCTGCGTCGAGCGAATCTCTCAATGAACGGCAAGGTCCAGCCAGCACCCGACCCGCCCGCTACCACGAGCAGGCGGTCACTGTCGCGAAATTTCTGCAGATCAGCACCCCCGTACGGGCCATCGATTTGCACTGGCACCGCGACACCAGGTTGATCCAGCGCGAGCTGGTACAGCTTGGCCGTGAAGCCGCGCTGGTGGCGAACATAGAAGACGAGTTCAGACTGCATGTCCGAATCGATCGATGGCGAAGAGCAGATGGTGAACGGATGCGACGAGAGGGCTGGTAGGATACCGAAGCCGGTGAAGCGGAGGAAGCAGTGCTGTCCTGGTTTCCAGTTGAATTTGGCGGGGAGCACGATGCGCGTGAAACCGTTGTCTTCAACACTGATTTGGGCTTTCTGGACGAAGCCGTACTCGAAGATGGTCCGGAGCCAGGGGTAGGCGAAGCACGGGACGTATACGGCCGCGGTGGCAATAAAGTAGTCCCTACGGAAGAGTCAGTCTAGGTTACAGTCTCTGGTTGGTGGCGTTTCTACCAGGAAGTGAGGGTATAATCGCAGTGCCAGAAGAAGGTTATCATGAAAACAACAACAGCTATATAATGGGTGGCCTTGAAAAATTCGTAGCCAAGAAGAGATCTGCGTATATGGTTAACTCTCTTCAGCTCTAGCATGCAGCGTCATGACCGACCGGATTGTACTATGCGACATAAAGGTAAGCCAAGCCTGGAATATCAGAGCGACAATGCCGGTCCAGTAAAAGATCAAACTCGAAGAGAAATGCTCTTCCATGTCGTGCCAGCGAACGTGGTACACAATGAAGGGGAACGTGTGTAGAAGCGCGAGAACGAAGAATGCGTAGGAGCTCCATCGGTGGAAGACCTGGAGTCTTTCGTGCGATATGCCGGTAAGCAAGGTAATCCAATTTGTCTTGCTTGCGGTTGCGCTTCACAGCATGCGTTAGTACGCCTCAGGAGCCGCGGTCGGGTAGTACTTACAAGACAAAGGGCATGCATGCCAGAGCCATCCATCCTGATCTAGTCGCAAGGGGCGGGGATCCACCATACATGATGTCCGGCCAGTAGTAGGGCTGTGGGGCTAAGTCCATGCCTTGCAAGTGCGTTAGCAAGGTACAGAAGACAGCGTCTGGAAGCTGAAACAAGAGTGGGCCCAGCAGACTTATGACTTATAGCAGGAGCTTGAGTTGAGCTCCAAATGGCCCTCTCCGCTAGCTAATAGCAATGTACAGAGCCTACACATTATCCCCGCACATGAGATCGAAGAGTGTGTCTTCTTAGCAACTTACAGAAGAAAAACACGGTCCCCGCGAGCCCAAGTAGCAAAACGCCCACCGGAGCTGAGTTCCAGCGAAGCGCTTTCACATGGAACCCGCGGTACGACAGGTAGCGAACCATGGCAATGAGTCTCTGCCACATAGCAGGGCCTCGAAAGCGCCGATAGCCAAGGACATGGGATGAAAGCAAGTGGCCAAGTATGAAGATGACAATGGTAGACATGAAGAACGCAATCGTGGGTAGCGCAAAGACGTAGTCGGCGATGTACCTGGCGAAACATGTCAGTACAACGTGCAACTCATTATCGTTTGACTGATTCGCATATACCAAAAGTGCCAGCGGTTTTTGTAGTAGTCGCATTGTTCGGGTGTGAAATCGCTACACTCGAAATCTCGACTGCCGTGTAGTGCCAACGGAGCAGTCAGCCATGCCATATTCATGTCCATGTTGGCTGCCTTTGACGGACGAGACTGGATGAGACTCGCAGATTTGAGATGGAGGTTTGGGCAATGGACGAGGCTTTCAAAAAGAAACGAGCTTCCAGGACCCACGCTGCGGCTTACTCAAGCTTCCCCTTCAACCGCTTTGAGGATCTCGTACGATCGGTACCGGCTACCCGCAGACATGGTCAGAAATTAAGCTTCAAGCGGCTGGTTCAAGCCTCGAATGCTGCATCACAAGATTCGCAAGCATCTCGAGATGGCGATCGGTGCTTATCTTTTGAGCGTGTTTGAGCAAGTTTTGACGCACACACCACAACTCCTCTAAGGTGAAGGGTCTAGCCTGGGTAGTGCTCGCCAATCACTATCCATGTTGATCACTAGTTAGTTGTGTGGCTTCCGATTTTGGCAACCTAAAGAAGTCCAGGGGTGGGTAGCGAGTGTCGTGGCGTGCATGGTGTATGGGTCCCGGAGAATGGGTAAGTGGACATTGGGGGCCATAGACGCGCTCTCATATCTCGGCATGCAGAACTGTATAGCTCTAGCTACCGCTACTACGACTCTCCGCTTCTTCCTCTTGGAGTATCTTCTGCATCACTCATCCATTTCTCAAAACTCTTTCCGCGATGGAGTCTATGTCCATGGAGTCAATGGTCGCAACGAGCACCATGACAGACATGCCCATGCCCACAGGCGGTGCCACATCTGGCTCGACGGACATGGCCATGACCATGACGACCATGACGACCATGACGTTCTTCACTTCGACTACAACCCCGCTCTTTACCATGACATGGACGCCAACCTCGACAGGCCAGTACGCTGGAACTTGCATATTCTTGATCGTCTTTGCCGCCATCTTCCGCGCTCTGCTGGCCATCCGCTTCAACATCGACGAGCTCATGGCCTCGATCAAGCGGGGCCGCGGGGACGACCAGATGCCTTTATACACTGGCGAAGCCAAGCGCGCGCGCCGACCATGGCGAGCAAACGAGGCCGCCATGTTGGGGGCTATGGATGTGCTTGTCGGGGCTGTCAGTTACTTGCTGTGAGTGTGGCTCGTGTGCATTATTTCTTTGTTACTGACTGTGCTACAGAATGATTGCCGTAATGACCATGAATGTGGGCTATTTCCTGTCCGTTCTTGCAGGAATATTCGTGGGGAGCATGGCGTTTGGGCGCTTTATGACTCGGTCTGTAGCGCATTAGGCAGAGAGTCGAGCGTCTGCTACGATTAGTGTTGTTGCTAGCTAATGCCATGGAATACGGATGAATTTCTGCTTGTTTGTTGCCAACATACCACTAGCCGTTATCTTCCTGGATCAGTAGGCTTAGTCTGCAACTTTCGTTCCTGTTGATTCGTATCTCATGAATCTATATCGAGTCCTGGAAATGTTGCACTGATTGGTTCTAGCTAATCAGCCTCCCTGCGACGTGATGTTGATTGGAAGCCGAGACCCTTTCCAAGGATTTTGCAGGTGAGTTTGAACAATCAACCCAGTAATATAAAACCTCGACCTTCAAACTTTCGATACCCTCCGGCGAGCGATTCAACCAGATTGTTGACTGGTATTTTTTTTCTGTAACTACTCCCGCCACAATGAGTACACTCAGTGTCCGTATCCAAGACCTGGAAAAGGAAGTCCGGGAGGGAAGTGGCACTGCCTTCACTCGTCACTATACCCTCCAGCTGCTACCTCCGGCCCCACAACTTCTATAAGGGCTCGAGCCCGAAGTCAGGTACAACTTCGCGCCCGGACCCCGGCAGAACGACGAGGTAATTCGCCATATCAAGTCGACTATACGCGAGTTGTGCAAAGACAGCATGTCGTTCGCGGACATGAACTACGGCGCTGTTCCGACTAATGAGGCGCGTCCGACATGGCCGGTGGATTCGCACAGTCATCCAGAGTACGACGTCAAGATGTACACGTTCCTCGACGACTTCAACGATTTTCCGGCAACGGTCGGCGTCTCCGTCTCTTCCCGTGCTTCGACCCTGCCCGATCAGACCGCAGACGCGATCTTCGTCAATGCCGATCACAAGTGGATGTTAATGAGAGAGTGGCTCCTCTCAATGCCGTATTTCCGGACGATGACAACAGGATTGCCAGGTCCGGAAGCACAGCGCAAGTGGTGGGCGCTCAACGGCTTGACGTTCCGCTTCATGGAGCTCCCGTCGGAATTGCGTCTGGTCATCTACGAATATGTGCTCGGAGAGGAACTCTACCCTCTCCCCATAGCCCGTACAGTGTATCCTGATTCTTATCAGCATTCCCTGGACGAGACCGCCCGCGTGACCTTGGGCTTGGGGTGCTCGCCGACTAGTTTTCCTATGAAGTCCCGTCTTTGGCGCTATATATTGAAACACGACCAGTCCTATATCAGCCAGCAGTGTGTTATAGGGCCGAATCCCGCGATCCTGTGTCTCAGTAAGCAGGTTCACAACGAAGCCATGCATTTGGGCTGGGAAACGCCTCGGAAGTGCTTCGTTACGGCACCCATGTTTAAGATGGTTCTCGACGCCGGAAATATACCTCCCTACAACCGGCTTACCAAACTGCGGCTTTAATTTTCTCGCGTGGATTACTGCGATTTCTTCGGCTTCATAGTTGTCATGCCGCTCTCTTGGCAGCGACCGGGGATCTCTGATGGGCATTGTATCGCGTGTCTGTCGACTCTTGTGGATCTTCAGATCTGGTTTCGAATGCCCAGTGATTGGACGAATGAATACTGGTGGTCCGCATACATGGGTTGTCAACGGACCTTGGTGAATATCATCATGACGTTCGCGTATCCGTTCGTCAGGCTGATACCCAGAGTCACTCTTGGGGGTGCATGCAAGAAAGGAGAAAAGGAAAACTGGGAGTGCATACTCGGACAAGCGTATCGGAATGAACCAAACGGCTTCGATTACGATGCTGCGCTTGAGAGCACCCTTAAGCTTTTTCCGCTGACATGCATTCTGAACCGGTGTCGTGCTCATGTCGCAAGCACTGTAACAGTTATACGCGGTGCGAGTTCGATCACGAAGACGACCGTGATCTCAAGGTTGACGATCCAGCGCAGGAGGTTATGAGGCAACTGGCAAGTATACAGCAAGAGTCCTGATGGATGAGCTTGTCCCTTGTCAACGTCCCAAGTAATGCAAAGAAAACAGAGCTGTGGACGGAGATGGACTCGTGGACTCGCGGAGTGAAGGACGGATGTAGAAGTGGGAGTGAGCGAGGAGTTGATGGTTCTATCCGAAGGTCCCGTCTTGGTTGACGCGTAACCTATCCGAGTACCTATAGCTTCTGACGGCGAGCCGGTTACACCTTTCCTGGCCATACATAACGCAGAGACTTACCGAGCTGCTCAGCTCTTCCTACTCCCTCTACACTGATTGCTTTGGCGTCCATCGATTCATCGTCTATGATAGAATGCATCTCTTCAATCCGGTTTATGCGCTACAAAACATGTATATCTAGTAGCCATTACATTAACACATCGCGGGCAACGTCTCTCTTCCTACTACATCATACCTGCTATGCTATAGTATACACACGACGCCATCTGCCCAGCGCATTCCAGCCCAACCCAATACCAACACCAGCACTCCCTAGCCGTCCTATCCCAGCTCAGCTCAACCCATACCCAGTAAATATCAATAAACAATTATCGGATACAATGTGCCTTGCCCATACCAAATAAATTCGTCGCAGATTCCCAGGTCAAGTCATGTCCCCCACTCTGAAACAAAACAAAAGGAATAAAAGTGAAAAAGAACATTGGTTAGTGGCTGGGCTGTGCAAAGGAACAACGCCGTCGCTACATCGGAGGGGGTATCAAACCGAGGCGAAGAGAAGCAAAGAGAATAAGAAGACAGAAGATATGATACGGAAAAGAGTCTTGGAGAAAGCCCACTCGTGACTGTGATGACTAGGAAAAAAGAAATGTGAATACGCCATTTTGTTAACGCCGGATGTCCCTCCACCACACAGGTAGGAGATATATGTATGCAAAGTTTTTGAACGAAATCGTCATCCACAGTACATTGTGCGACAGTCACAAAAGAACAACGGGGTTTCAATACCGGGAATCGTAGTGGCTCACTCCGCCCAAGTTTCCCCAAGCAGCAAGCACATCTTCACTGACACTGCACCTCGTGCTTACACTTCCTGCTGCAACGCTGTCTCTCTTGATGCTAGCGATGCTGCTGCCTCGGCTCACGATGCTGCTGCCTCGGCTCACGACGCGGCTCGATCGGCGGCTAAATGGTGCACTGACAGGCGACGAAGTGCGCGAGGATATGATACTGCCGTGTTTGCTTCGAGCTGCTAGTGGAGGTAATGGGCTCGGTGTTGATACCGTTAGACTGCTTGTCCTGCGCGAGCTCTTCCTCGGTAGCATCGGTGGGCCAGGAGCCATCGCGCCAATGACACTCGGCGTGAGCGACGGAGCTTCGGACACAAGGACCAGATTGCGGGATTCGGTGGTCTCGAAAGTCACAAGCCCCGAGAAGGGGACTTCAGCGCCGCTGGATGCTGTGCGGCGGCGCGGTCGCTGGCTGCTGACCTCACTGAAGCGCGATTCATCGTTTTTCACGCTGCCCGTCGGGGGCTCGATCACACCCGTATCGAGGACTGCAACTTCGTCGTTGTCACTATTGCACGAACGCTCGCTGCCCGCGACTTTAACGGACACGTCAGCTTCGCCGTGGCGCAGGCCGGGCGTTATTGGAGAGGGAAGAGGCGAGGGTAGATCTGTCGTCGTTGGTGAGGCAACGCTGGCGACAAGAGTTGGGGGAGGAAATGGATCAAGCGGCGAGAATTCGGGCGGAGGAGCGAGGTGGTGCGCAAGACTAGCATGGCTGGATGGAGTGGCCTGGTCGTCTGACATGGCGTCGCAAGAAGAGCTGTCACGCAACACACTTGTTCCCACACGTAGTTCATGGGTGGGTTTAACGGGGCGACCTCGGGGAGGAGGGAATAGAAGGGGCGATGCTGAACTGGGTTTTGGCATCCGTGTTGCGGGAGTAGTCACGATCCTCGCGGGGCTGGCTGAGGGAGTGTCGGTGGTGAGGAAGGCCGACGTACGATATGGTTTGGTGTTATCTGGTGGTGGTGTTGGTTGTCTAACGTCCTGCTGGATCGCTGACTGATAGCCCTCGACGAAATTTTGTTGGGCCATAGCTGCGCGCTTCCGACGCATCATTTCCAGCAGGGCTTCTTCTTCCGCCGTTACAGCCATGAGCCGTTGCTGCTCGGTGCGAGGCCGAGGCTCGCTCGCTGATGTCCGTGTGCTGTGTACACTATTCGAAGGGGACAATGGACGAGAGGTAGATGTCTTCGGTCGAGCTTGCTCGTCTTCGGGAATGATTGATGATTGTCGCAGGTGGCTGGACCTTCTGCTTACATGGCCTCTTGGAAATTGTAGCTGAGACGGTTCCGGCGTGTACATGACCTCAATTGTCGCGGCGTTGGTTGAGGTAGACATAAGGCTCAACTTGCCTATCGAAGGCCTTCTCCCAGACAATGATGGCCGCATATCTAATGCCTGTGCCTTGCCAATTACGATTTCTCCATGGTCTTCGTTCATATCAATGCTGTGGCGAATTATGTGTTTACGCGGCGCACGCGCAACATCTTCCTCCTCATCTTCAGATGATGACATGGATAGCACACTCGAGTCCTGTAGATTGCTCTTTGAAAAAGCAGACTCCTTCGTTTTGGTAGAAACGAGCGAAGTCTGGCTTTGTGTAGAAATCTGGCTAGGCGAATTAAGCTTTTGGCGCAAGAGGGAACCAGTATGGGGATATTGCTGCCCCTTTGACCCCGAAATTGGCTGGTGGGAGCGCGATGACTTTTGCGGCGTTTCAGCATTATGAATAAGTCGGGTAGGAGCTAGCGATGACCCTTTCGCATTCACTGGCTTCGGTGCATGTATCTTAGTCTCGCCTTCCTCGGGTATCTCATCGCTGTCTTCATCAAAGCCATCAAACCAATGCTTGATTCCACGCGGAGGCCGTCGGACATGAATCTTGGCGCTGTCATACATGTCGCGCTCGTACAACCGGACTGGAGACGCCGGTTTTGGGGGCTGCATTGAAGATGTCTGCTGCCGCATTGCGGTCCTCGTTAACTTTGCCTGGCCGTTGGGAGTAGGAGTAGGTTCGCGTGTCATTGGACGTGGAAAATATTCCGAGGTAGTTGACATTGCTATAGGAGAATTTACCAATTTGTTCGGCGAGAGTAGTGCACCTGCATCTTGCTGCGATCCATTGGCTTTTGGCTTCGGGAACAACTTCGAGAGGTCCAGTCGTGGTGGTTTGCTCTTGCGGTTTTGTGCTTTCATCTCGGCCGCTAGATGAGGCGATAGCGGACTCGAGGCATGGATGTCGTCCTCGGAGGGACTCGTTACTGGAGGCTTCCCCTTTCGTAGGGCCATGTCCCGCACCGCGGATTCGGACGTTTGCTGCGAGATGGAGAGAGGTGAGCTTTGGGGATCGTAGTGGGAGCGCATGGTCGAGTTCGAGTTGCGTGGTAACAAAAGCTTGCTGATTGAACTACTGTTAGATCCCCGTCGACCATCTGCATTGTACGAAGAGCCTAGAATATTGGACGAGGGCCGGGTTGACATGGTGGGTCGCTTTGGAGGGTGGAGGCCGCCACCATCTTCAACTGCGGTCTCTGCCTTGTCCGTGTAATCTGAGCCAAAGCTGGCCTCGGAGACGGTTATGGTCATGTAGCCAGGACTCGGCGGAACGGGCGATTGCCGCGCAGACGATTGGAAGGGCATTCCCGCGGTCCCCAGCAATCGCTCTGCCTTTGAGTACGACGAAGACTCGTCGTAGCGGGGCGACCGTTGCGGTATAGAAGGTACCGAAGGCATCGAGGTCGCGTCGTTTCGGGTCTTGTCGGCTTTCGACTTGCGCCCTGGCAAGGGGAAAGAGAATTTAGGACCGCGTCCCATGACGAAGAAGAAGCGAAAGCTGAGCCGCAAGAATTATGGGTGGCTCACTCTAGAACACAAGATGCATCTTAGTAAACGTCGGTCGAAGCAGGGCTGATTCAGGGTACCTTCTGGGTCCAGGCATCTGGCTCAATAGCGTCGGGAGAAGACGGCAACTGGCCCGATGTGCGCTGCCACGAACTGGATCGCCGACGAGGGGGACATGTGAGGGGAGACGGAAGATAGAGAACGAGGTGAGAGCAGCTGGATAGAGTGGAGGGAAACGGCCAAGTGTAGTAGAGGGCCGCTGCTGCCGGTACCTGAGTCTATAAGCTGCGAATTAACGAATTAACGCGGCGACGAGGGTAGGCGAGCCAGACCAAAGACGGATGCGTGGACAGCAGAAGCACAGGTGACAGGCCGTGTGCGGCAGCGGTGCAGGTGGAGCTCAGGAGGCGGCTGTAGGGTGTAAGGCAGTTAAGGCAGTTAATAATTGCTTGTTATATCTGGGGTCGCCGTCTCCATCTGGTGGCATCCCGTTCGTCACCTGCAACCCCAGTTGATGAAGCCGCACCGGCGCACCGACCAGCGCCCACCGGCTGCACCAGCGCACCCTAAAATCCGCCCAGCAGCCCAGCAAAGACACCCAAGCTGACGCACCGGCCGATGCGTGATCCAGCCGTCTGCCGGCGCCCTAAACGCCAGGGTGACCCCTTGTGTGGTTGGTTCCCTGATGCGCATCCCACACAGGACATTGCGCGCTTGCATGACGGATTGCTTGTAGCGTCACGCTCCGCAGCGCTGCCAGAATCAGAGAGACCCAGCCAACGCGGCCGTTATTTATATCTGCCTCGAGTATCTCCGTTGAAGAGGCCAGGAACAAGACACCCGGACGTAGCATAACGGGCGCGGGGGCATGCGCAACCGTTGCACCAGGGGGTCGCCCACGGTCGACGATTGGAGACAGCGAAGAACATTGTCTTCACCGCAACTCGCGAGGTCACACAAGACGGACGCCTGCTTGCTGCTGTGAGCTTTGATAGAATGCGAGACAAGCCACAGCGCAGGCCCTCGCGGGCGTTGACATCTATTGTGTATTCGTGTGATGGAGCCTGGACCGACAGAACGGCTATCTTTCTCTTTCAACCTTCTTTGCATGGTGTACCGTATAAACTTGAAATATCTGCCAACCGCTTGCAGGGGGAAACGGCCAGGTAATTGGAGGCATAGACGAAAGTACACTGATAGCGGGAGTTTGATTGGAGCTCTGGAGAAATAGCCCTGCTAGCCTTTGGCAAGTATTGTAAGTTTATACGGTAGGTGGGTTACTGTGCACAGCAGGCACAGGTAGTTCGCATCGCACATTCGCAATGGGTGCCGAGATTAACGAAGCAGTTTGCCTTTTGTGCCCTTTGCCAAATCTTCTGAAGGGGTGCTCACTGCTGATGTTGAAGTTGCTTTGCGTGTCAAACTGGCTCGGCTCCGCGCAGCGATGTCATCATGTCGCACTGGCTCGGTCCTATTATTTCCAAAGCATCTTGGTGCCTCGCTGCCTGAGTCGCGGGCATGACTTGCAGCAGCGCTGGAGACGAGACGCGAAAGATTGACGCCACCAATTGCCCGTCAGCCTGTCCATCATCGTCCGGCTCCCGCGCCGAGCTTTTTGTGCCTTTATTGCGTCTATCGGGTACGGGTGCGGTAACTTTCCGAGCCTGTAACCGCTGGCCGTGCACCGTATTCTACCACTCTCCTTTCCTTCCGACTTCGATGATTCGGTATGGCCTTCTTCGGAGTCGATGCTAATGATGGTGTATATCCTTGGACTGAAAAGCTGCCTGCGAATGTTTAGCCACAATATAAATGGTTACTGATAGCCCTAGTTGCTTAGCAGAATGCGCAATGGATGTCCCTAATTGTAGCAATTATTATATTTGGGCAGCCTTTGTTACTGCAGTAATTAAGGCATCCAATTTCGGAAGACTAGTAGCAAACTGCGCTGCTGTGTTACCACGGCTGGGCCCTACGACTCAGATAAACAGCCTGCCCCCCTTAGCCGGTTCTGGACAACGTTAATATAACTGCTCATGTCCACAAATGAACAATAATATTGTCACCGAGAAGCCATCACCGAGAAGCCATCCGAACTGTCTTTTCGTAGCCTTTGGATGTAGCAAACTATACCCGAGCATACTTCAACGCCCCGGGGAAGGCGTATATAGCGCGGCGAAGTCGAGGGACTGGCTGGCACCGGAAGCAAAACCTCGTCTTTTCGGCGCTGGGTCATTGGAGAAATCGGTTGCAAGCCACTGGCGCTTTCTCGTGGCAGGCGTGACCATTGCTGGGCCGACAACCGGGGCCGTCGGCGCTGTCTCTTCGTTAAGAGAGTCCAAGTCTCTCTCGGCTGCAAACATGGCAGTTGGGGGAGTAGGAAGTTCGAACTGCGGCTCGATTAGCGTGTGGCTTCGAAGAACCTCCTCGTCAACACTCACATGATGAGCGACGTGTAGCATCGGATCGAAGTATTGCTGCATGACCCTTCGTGCAACACCATCCGCCTTGCTGAGGGATATCTTTTTGACGCCTTGAGACTGCCGGGGTCCTAGCCACTCGACAAGGAGGCCGGCATCGCGAAGATGCTTCAGAAGCCGATTGACGGTACCTGCCTTACAGCCTGTCTATGTTAGCCAGGCGTTGACAGTTGGACCAGAGTATGTTTACCCAAGACACTTGCAAGCTGCTTCTCAGTGTCAAACCCATGTTTCTCGAGGTGGTAGAGACACCGCCTATATCCTGCCACTTTCTCCAACCTCTCAATCGTATCGTTCTCGTGCGGTTGTAACAGACATTTGTAACAGGCATGGTCTTCCGCTCTTCTCGGGTCCTCACGACCCTTGAATCCATAGCAGTGAGGGTGCTGCCAGGCCCCACAAAAAGCGCAGCGCATCTAGTCACGTCAGCAACGCACTGTTGTAGGGCAAAAGCGCTGACCATATCCCCTTCACTTCTGTTAAAACCACATGAGCAGTCGACTGTTTCTTCGTCTTCGGCCGCACTAGACCCTGACCGCCGGAAAAGAGAAGCAGCCCTCTGCGCAATCTCAATGCTTGGACGGGACTTGAGTCGATTGATTGTTGTCTGTGAAAGCTGCATTGCAGATATGGGCGGAGAACCTTGGTTATCCTCAACACCCATCATGACATTATCCGGGTGCTGGACTTCTTGTGTGTCATTCAGGTGGACCGAGGACCGGAGCTGTAGTGTCTGATTAATAAATCAAACAGACTGAGTAGGCTATGGCTTACCATTCGTTGTAGCTGTTCTCTCTCCCGTAGATCTTCAAGAGCGATGGCAGATAGCTTTCTTGGCGACGTTGTCATTTTGTTTACGGGTTGATGTTGCTGAAGCTCGGAACCAGTTTCAAGTTCATCGGGCGACGCAGAATCTCGAACAGCCTCTGGGTCATCTCCGCCATGTACCGAAGTTGGCAAAGACTCCTGTGTTGATTGTACATCGGGATCTACGAAGCTAGTTGCTTCTGCACCCTCCATGGCGTCAGGTCCACTCGTCTGGCCATCCATGGTATCACGTTCTTGATTGGACGCATGAGTACTGGAGTCGATGTCTTCGAACCTGTCACAGGGGTTGCTATAGGTAAGGTCGTTCGGCAAATCTTCTTCGTCGACGGGGGACTCCAGGTGGGTAACTTGCAGAGACACCGATTGAGAGCCAGCATTCAGTTCACCGCAGCGGGTCGTAATTTTTTCCCATCCGCAATCCGGAAACTTGATGGACCCGCTTGGTTCAGTCCATGTCCCAGGAGGTTCATAGTCCTTTGGGCACTTGTCGTTGTAGAAGAGGTAGAGTTTGAGGTAGCGCTGCTCTGGCAGAGCTGGCATGGTCCCACACAACTGGACTAGGCCTCGCACGACAGCCTGCATCGAAGTGCGAGCTTGCATCACTGTTACTCCATTCCCTCGCCGTCCCGTCATCTCAACCTCTGATGGCCTGTCCGTAGGGGATGCTCCGTCTTTGTAGCGGATGGAGAAGTTGTATACCTCCAAGACGTTCTCTTCGTGTTCTGGATCCGCGAATAGCGAAATCTGCAGGACGCGTAGGTAGCCTTTGTGCAGTGCGTCGAACACGCCTTTCTCCTGCAAAGCACATTAGCAAGGGCTATCTGATCCTAATTTCTTGTTACAACTCACAAGCCATTCAAGCAGGGTATCCGCTCTGGTACTCCGACCTTTCATGAGGGCCTTGACACGGCATCCGCCTTTGCCAGGGGAGTTTTCGCGAACACCAGCTGCATAGCTCTCATAGGACAAGGCTGTTTCCGATGTGGCGAGGTACTGGTCCTTGAAGCAAGACTCGGGCAACAGTCCTCGCAGGTATATCAGGGAGCTAATGGCCCCGTGCATCAGGGTTTGCACGATTTCATTGCTCTGTTTCAGGCTGAGAGTTTGTGCCGTCGAGACCTTCTGTGCTGCCTGGACAACCTCCTTCACGACGACTGCTTGCCGGCCGGATGAATGCGTCTCTCTAGTAGCCGTTTGTGTCTTGTGCATGGGCCCCTTGGGTTTCGACGGAGAGCGGCCTTTCTGGGATTGTCGCTTCCCCGACATGATACCAGCGGGGGGTTGCTAGTGGCGAGGGTCGATGTTGCGAATCGTAGGAGGTGGAGAAGTTGCAGACGCAGTGGTAGCAGTCGCGTCTCGAGGGTCTTGTGGCTGTGAGAGGGAGAACGCAAGATGATGGGCAAGAAGCTGAGGGATGTTGCCTGGTGTGCACCTGCCTGGGCTTGTGGCGGTCGAGTCGGTCGCTGAGCCGGAGAGGAAGGAGCAACGGGCACGCCCATGCCTCACATCGATGTAAACTTTGCGCGAGCTCATAGCGGAGCCTTGTTTGTTTGCAGCGTAAGCTGAATATAAAGTCATGATAGATGACAGGGCTAGTTGCACCCTCGACAGCTTCGAGGCCCTAGGTAGAGCAGCTGCCACTACGTCTGTTTCTAACGTCTGTCTTCAACGTCCGTCTTTGACGTCTATCTTCGACGTCTGTCTTCAACGTCCGCTGCCCATGCTCCCAGCCAGGCACGCCAAACCAGCACCGCTGCACAATACACCGTTGACGTCTACAAACCGCTGCCTGCCGTCTACAGGCCTCCTTTGTAGCGCCTAGCCTGTGCTGGCGCCCTAGATCTTATCTGCGTAGTCCTCGTCGTCGCGGTCTGCGCGGAAGCCGCCGCGCGGGTCCAGATTGTTAACAATAATAAAGGGCTTGCTATATTCGTCGTTCTAGAGGTTGCCAAAGAGGCGTATGAGGTCGCAGATCGTCATTCTGGCACGCATTAGTGACTGCAAAAGAGGCAAGATTCTGCGTTATCTGTCTTTACCTGCGTATGCGATGACTTTTTGCTACTGTCTGCTTCTTTACGAGCCGGGTCGCAGGCAGTCCTAAAGTGCACACGATGAGTCGAGATCTTCTACTCTAACTCAAAACACAAGTTTGCTCCCGCCCTCATTAGCTTGAATGTAGAAATATTGAGATGTGATATCCTGCTTGGCTAGATGTACCTCGCAGATGGAGCAGAGGCGTGGCTCCAGCAAGGAACGATGCTCATTGGTGGGCCGCGCATGGCAATCAATATGGAGGAACAACTTGGGACCAGAGTCCAGACAGCTGCAGATTGCTCGCTCAGCACCGCGCGCCTTGCGGAACAGCAGCTACCTACGACGCAGGCTGGCTGTTCCCCGGTTCGCGTTCGCCTTCTGTTGCGGCCGCCATGCTCCGGTGTGTCCATCGGACAAAGGCTTGCTGCGATGACGCCGCTTCAGTTGGGAGTTGGAGTCCGAGCGAGCTTTCGCCACAGTCGACCAGCCAGCATTGCCTCTAGACGCAGCCTTGGCCTCGGGGCCAGACACGCACCGCCTCGGGCAGCGAACGCTGGACGAAAGAGGATGGTGTTGTGCCCGACCGATGCTGTGCAATGCTGAATCCCGTCTGGTGCAGCTATAGCCGTCACGTTAATGGCGGAGGCCAAGGCGGAGGCGGAGGTGGACTTGGAGTCTTGGACTTCGCAGTGTCGAGAGCATCCATGCGAGAGGCAAACCAACAATAATGACCAACTTGTATCTGAGAAGACGGAACACTAGATGGCCATAACTCACACTATGAACGTGGCGTCGGTGACGCGCCGGACATGTGAGGCCATGAAATGGCATCTCGCGGTGGAATAATGGGTGGCAGGCGCGCCACGCCGAGCCTTCCCAGTTCAACCAAGGTCGTCGACCTCCCGTGCCCTTCCCCGCTAACCCACACACCCTCACCACACTCTCCACCCAGCTCATCCTCTCTGCGTTCCACCTCTGTATCTAGCCCGCTCGTCTCTTGCTGCCTGTCGTCGAAACCGGGCTCTGGGCCATCGACTCCGGCTCTGGTGTATTTGGGCTCGGCTCACATTCGCTACCAGATTCTCCTATCTCGCCGCCCATCAGCAGCATCGCCCGAGCAGACACCCAGCGGCCTTGCCCGACTACACCCTCACCGCCTACGGTGCGCTTCTGTCGGACTCTGGTAGCACCCATGGTTGCTTGAGCGCGAACCCCTCTCCCTCCGCGCGCCCTCTTCGTGTTGTACTTGCCGCGTTGTCCTCGCGTTTCGAGACTCGAGGCTCGGTGAGCGACGGCACTCTTCAGGTCCACCGCCAGGACAGCACGCCCTGCTGGCAGAGTCTGAAGACAGACACCCCTACCGCTTTTCTGCGGCTGAGGGGCATCGCTTCCACGGACCGATTCCTCCAACCCGGTTTGTGCAACATGGCCTCTCTTGCCCCGGTGCACAGCTACGAGGACGAGGCGAAGACGGTGAAAAAGCAAGTTGTCGACCAGTATGCTACTCTAGGACAGCTGTCTGTTGCACCGGCAACACATACAACGGTCGTCACGACCACGACCACGACCACCATGGCTTACCCTCCGATCTTCATGAAGGCTCCTCGAAACCTCGGGCAACGCGACCCAAAGGAATATCCACTGGCCCATATCCCGGCGCCTGAATCGATTCGGAAGTTCTTCTTCAAGGCAGCTGGCAGTCAGGCTTGCTTTGAAGAGGCCGAGGATGTTGTGGACAAAGCGTTTGAGGTATGTCAGGCAGCCTTGCACTTTGCCTTTACGGCACCTTTGCTCTTAGGCAACAGGACCCCTCCATTAGAATCACGACTGACATTCGAATCTAGCACAAGAACCTTACCGACGAGCTTCACGCTGCTAACGGACAGCTTCAAAAGGTTGAATATTTCGACGGACCCCCAGCGTTTGCTACACCCAACCGACTGACACGACCGTGCCCCGCAGCTCCTAACGCTGCAGTCCGCTCGATATCTAGCCGTAGAAAACGATCATCCTCACCGCCTTCGATTGCCGAAGCTGCAGAGCTCGCTAGCCTTCACCGCAGAAGCAAGAAGCCGCGAGGCACGATTCAAGAATACAAGATGCACGGTAGCGCACTGGCAGGGGCACACTTTACGCCAGAGGAACTCGATGACACCTCTCCAACCACACCAAACACAGACGTAGGGGGTCCGAGCTCTTTCAAGATCCCAGGAGCGAAGTCGATCCCTAGACGAACAAACTTGAGGTCGTCCTCGCAATCGATTCGGCAACAGCAAATACCCGTGTCTTGGCAGTTGCAGCAACCGCTCGCAGTGCCTTCGACCGCGGAGCAAGATGCGTTTTCTGATGGCCACCACCATGCTTCAACTGCACCGGCATTCTCCACCTCCGTCGTAGATGGCCCTGGCATCGCGGCGACGCCGCCTATTGCAGATACAGACTTGGAACCCATTGGACCCTTCACAGTCAACGATAGCTCGTTCCCCCCCACCAGACCCACCCCACTTGATACTCTGTCTGCACAGGATGCTAGCTTACCGAGTCCTAGCCTGTCTCCCATCACCGCAGCCTTGAATATTCATCAACCAGGCATTGGGAATCTGTTGACCGGAGACGATGACGACTCGAACGATGTCTCTAGCTTAGATATAGCGCGCACCAATCTGAGCGATACCATGAGCATGGGCGGGTTCGCTATGTTTCCGTCCCACACCAGACGGATCGAACTACCTGCTACCGACGGTTCCATTCCCAATCCCCAACTACCAACACCCAGCGCCATGGACATTCCTACCATGCTGGATTCGTTCGATACTTTGCCCGAGAAACTGAAGACGTATGTCATGTACCAGTTTCTCCGCAGATGTGCCAAGCCTACACTGCATTTTGTTGCTGATGTCGTCAACCCGGCCCTAAAGTGCGACTTTATTGCTTTGCTACCACCTGAGCTTAGCCTCAACATCATCGGATATTTGGACGTGAAGAGCATGTGTAGGGCTGCGCAGGTCTCGAAGAAATGGCGGCACCTCGCTGACACCGACGAGACGGCGTGGAAAGAGCTTCTGGAGAGCGATGGGTACAGCTTGCCTGAAAACGAACTAGAACGAGCAGTAACAGAAGGCTGGGGCTGGCAATATCCGCATTCGCCGGAGAGTTATGAGCGAGACCTAAGGATCCACTCCGCGGCTACCAAGTCGGAGATCGAGACTCCACTTGGATCATCCAATTCAAGTATCTTCAAGGGCATCTTCGATGCCAAAGCTGTAGCCACGAGGTCGTCAGCGGGACGGTCGAAGAGGAAGGCCACTAGCAGACACGGAACGTCAAAGAAACCCCGCAAGAAGGGGCCTTCACCAGCAAAGCTACAGCAAGCTACTGACTCATCTATTACCGCCCTTCTTCATCACGGCCCCATGACATACGCAGAGCAAGCCACGGCAGCAATTCCGAACCCTATCATAGGCCTCCCAAGCCTGCGAGCTATGCATCTATTCAAGTCTCTTTACCAACGACATCATCTTATCCGGCAGAGCTGGATGGAGGAAGATACTAGACCCAAGCACATCGCGTTCCGTGCGCACCAGCGTCACGTTGTCACTTGTCTCCAATTTGATACTGACAAGATATTGACCGGTAGCGACGATACTAATATCAATGTCTACGACACGAAAACCGGAGCGTTGCGCAGTCGACTAGAGGGTCATGAGGGTGGTGTCTGGGCGCTCCAATATGAAGGAAACACGCTAGTATCCGGTTCCACTGATCGCTCTGTGCGCGTATGGGATATTGAGAAGGGAACCTGCACGCAGGTATTCCAAGGTCACACGTCAACTGTGCGATGCCTCGTTATCTTGAAGCCCACAAAGATTGGGGAAACGGTCGACGGCCAGCCCATAATGATGCCCAAAGAGGATCTGATCATCACTGGTTCTCGCGATTCGACTCTTCGTGTGTGGAAGCTTCCTAAGCCCGGTGACGATAGCGTTATGCAAACCGGACCTCCTGCGAACGACGCGGATAACAAGTATTTCATCCGGACCCTAAATGGGCATCATCATTCAGTTCGTGCTATTGCTGCACATGGTGACACACTTATTAGTGGTAGCTACGACTGCACAGTCCGCGTTTGGAAGATCTCCACTGGCGAAGTGTCCTACAGGCTACAGGGTCATCAACAAAAAGTTTATAGTGTGGTCCTGGATACCGCTCGCAATCGCTGCATCAGTGGATCTATGGATAACATGGTCAAAGTTTGGTCACTTGAGACCGGCTCGTGTATATTTACCCTTGAGGGCCATACATCGCTAGTAGGGCTTCTGGACCTCAGCCACGGGCGACTCGTTTCGGCGGCTGCGGATTCGACTCTTCGCATCTGGGATCCTGAGAACGGACAGTGTAAAGCTCGACTTTGTGCTCATACTGGTGCCATTACTTGCTTCCAACACGACGGGCAGAAAGTGATCTCTGGCTCAGATCGTACCCTGAAGATGTGGAACGTCAAGACAGGAGAATTTGTCAAGGACCTTTTGACCGACCTTAGCGGGGTCTGGCAAGTCAAGTTCAACGAAAGGCGATGTGTAGCGGCAGTTCAACGGAATTCTCAGACATATATCGAGGTCAGTTCAGCCCAAAGCATGGGATGCCGACAGAATACAGACTAACTTGAGGACAGGTCCTTGATTTTGGAGCTTCCCGCGATGGCGTCCCCCCCGATCAGCGAGGACGCAGAATTCTCGTCAACTCGAGGGGTCAGGAAATTGAAGATGTGGAGGACACAGTTGATGTCGACGCTGCTTAGATGGCGGCCCTTTCGTTCGACTAATCCCAACAACAAACACAATAGCAACACCGGGAGCATGTTCACACCCGTCCCATGAAACGATCTCATCATGATTACGACCCAGCACAAAGCCTCAGTTATACAGCTATCTTGATTATACAGCATAGGAGCCTAGATTGCTGTTACGAGGAACAGCATGTCTACTTCCTCCTTGTACGGGTTTTTTACGTGGAGGTTCTGCATTCACCGTCAGCCTTGATGGCCTATCTCTCAGCATTTTCATGGCAAGGGCGTTCGAGGGAGGAGACATTGCATATCTATGGCGTTCGATTCCCCGTCTACTCCGGGCTACATTTCATGAGCATGGTCTTCGGACAGGGATATTAGTACTTAGCATCAGGTCTTCCAGTACTATACTCGATGTACTGCATATGTTTGTATCGCTGAAGGAAGAAATCACAGACTCATGACCATTTGTAATGCTTTCCCTGTTCACTCTAATTCTGCCCTTTGAATCTTTAGCTTGTCCGGGCTGGTGAAGGTGAAATATAATTATGCGAGTGGGGTGTCACTGCCATTGCTGCTGTCACTGTGGTGGCCCACAGCCTCGCTACGCGCGCCACAAGCCGAAACCCAGCTAGACTGGCAGCTTCAACATGGTGGTGGTAAAGGAGGGGAGATAATTGTGAATGGGAAATGGGGTGGGGATGCAATGCACGAGAGAGCGAGAGATGGCGGGGCGTTTGTACATATATCTGGGTTGGGTGATTTTTACATGCTATATAGGTTCAAGAAAATCTAATCTGGGTATGCTATAGACAGACGATCGAAGTCCCTCTTTCGACCTGTTGTTGCTTCCCATGTCTGTAAGAACGGATGGGATGGGTTTATTGGTCGTGTGTTGGTGCTTGCTATCGTATCACGCACGGTATATGGGGGACCTTTTTTCGTAGCTTAGCTCCATGGGTTTTTCTTCGGCGTTTCGTGGAGGCATTGGTATTGATGGTGAAGCTACGGACCGAACCGAACCGAACTAACATGTAGCAGAGTAACGGCTAAACATACAGTGGGAATTTGGGTTGGAAGCTTATGGAGATTGATCACAGTTGTAATAGTTGTAATAGTTGGGCAATTCGCTTCTCGCTGGATAATAAGTAACTCGCCATGGCTTTCTCAGGCATCTCGCCACAGCTTTCTCATCATCCAATAAGCCCTCAAGAGTCCGTTGTGCATGACTCATTTCAAGGATACGGACTGCCGCACCAGTTTGCGAGTCGGTCCAAACCCGTCCTCTACCACCCGCACTAGCTCATACTCATGTAGAATGAGGTCGTGGAGATCCATCCCAGGAGCGATAGTGTTAGGGTCAGGTAGATCCAGTGGATAACCGTCCTTAAGATCGCTGAGCTTCCTCGCTATTCGCACCCCTGCTCGTTGAGCGCTGTCGCCAGGAAGATAGCCCCAAGCATCGCCTGAGACCCTGTGCCTTTCCATAGTCTCGTCGTCTTCTGGGTTAAAGTCATAGAGGAGCCACACGTCGCCAGGCCCTCCGTTCGCATTAATCACAACTACAACCACGTAGCCTGTATTTGACCAGAGTTTCTCGCCGCATGGAGTTGTAAAGTCATTGCACTGCAGCTTTCCAAGCTGGTAGAAGACAAATCCAGTTTCGTCGTTTCCGTTCTCGGAGTTCGTAGAATTATCAGACTCGTCCGATTGCGTGTCTTTACGGTTGCGTTTTCGCTTCTCTCCAGGCTTCTGTAGAATGACGACGTGTCGATTGATGCCTAGGAACATAGCTGGGACTGGGTCACGTGCATCATCCCAATCTAACTCTTTTGTTGCCGCAAGCGCAAAAATATCAGCCATAAGTCTATAAGCCTTGTCGCGGCAGGTGCCAAGGCCGATAGGAGGAGTAGCAGTTAGTTCCAACATAGTTGTAACGCGTGCAATGTCGTGAGCGATGTGGAAGTTGGCGGTACAGATCGTGTGGATGACATCTTTGGAAGCGGGTATCTTCACAGGTTCTGACCAATGTGGTGGTTGTGCTTTTTTATGCTCCGCAATCAGCCTCTTGCCCCGCCAACTTCTATACGCGCTGGCTTCTTCTTGACTGTTGAACTCCATGCGCAACCAATTTGTGCCCTTATGCTTCGGCGCTTCTGCCTCGATACGCTCATAGTCTTGCTCAGACATTGAGGAGGTGAATTTGTTGCCTAGCGAGCAGACAGTGTTAGACAGTAGGTACGAAAGAAGGAGGTATAACGAACCTGACGGCGCCTCTCCTGCTGCACCCCGCTTTCTAAGGTCCTTTGACACCCAAGCTTTGTACGCTTCGAATGCCTCGAACTCTCCGCATTGATTCGCATGTAGTCTTGTTCGGAAAATCGCGACATGGTGGTAGTAAATCTGGCAGTTGAAAGTTTCGAGAGTTGGGCGTGGTTGGTGTTTGTGGGTGGAAGCCGAGATGGATGAAGGTCTTATAGGAGTCATATTGATGAACCATGGTTCTGAGAGTGCGACTCCACAAAACAAAGCACCCACTCAGCTCACGCTGAAATCAAATGAGGCTCCCTCGCTGAAAGATTGACGAAAACTTGTGTGCATGTAGGTGCGCTTACTAAGATTTTTTAGAACTGCTACCGCTAGGGCAGCTTCCACGATCGTAGTGCAACTCTTGTTTCTCAATGTCTATGCAATGCAACAACTAGACAACTCGAGATGCACAACCAATCCGCCCGCTTCCACTCCTAATGCCGGCGTACTTCTTCCATATCACCTTCGAGCTATACCCGGAGCGCTCGACGCCGGAGACGAGCTACACGCCGCCCCCATCGACCGACATCTTCACCTCGCTGCTCCCAGCCCACACGTCGGCGCCCTGGTCGTCGTTTACACCCGCTACGAATAGTCATAGTAGGATTGCAAAGCTAGACGCTGTTGGCAGTGACGTTGCCCACCCCACGGGGCCCCGCGATCGGCCAGCAGCGCCCCGGAGATTCAGCCACCGCGCCCGCCCGTCCCCGAACGAACACCACAACAGCCCGGTACCCATCAACAAGCCGCTGACACGGCTCGGCCACAGACGCGCGCAGAGCTTTGCCCCGAAGGACTGGAGGTTTGATACCATCTCTATCCAGAGCATCGACATGAACTTGAGCTCGGGCGATGAGCAGACCAGACCGCGTGCCAAGTCGTTGAAGGCGCCCGCGCACGCTTCGAGCTCGGGTGGACTGGCAACGAAGGGCAAGTACATACCGTCCGATCCAAAGGACACAGAGCTCGGCTGGGGGGTGGTGCACCTGTACCGTGACGGCCAAGAGACGCCAGGCCTCTACGATGAGGCGGGCTCGGGTGAGGCTGCAGGCACAAGCTTCAACGAGGACGACTGCTCGACGCTATGCATACTGGCCGTTCCTTCGTACATGACGCCGTCGGATCTTCTAGGCTTCGTTGGAGAGCAGACACGGGAGGATGTTAGTCACTTCCGACTGGTCAAGACAAGCAGGGCAAACAAGTACATGGTGCTGATGAAGTTCGGCGAAGCAAACAAGGCAAGAGAGTGGAGGAAGCAATGGAATGGGAAGACGTTCAACAGCATGGAGGTAGGGTCGCAGTCTGGCGGACCCTGAGTAGAGTGTGCTAACGTGCCCACAGCCAGAATACTGCCATGTCGTCTTCGTCAAGTCCATCAGCTTCCAGACCGGCGACTCCAACCGCGATCCCTCGTCATACCCCGACTTGACCAACGACCCTTTCACACCCGCGCCTACCAAACAACCGACTGCCCTACTAACACCCGCACCACCCAGCGCAGTCTCCTCGCCCGTGGACCCTCCAGTCCTCTCCTCGTCCCTCACAGCGAAACCACTCGCCCCGCCGACTCCCTCGCTCGTGGAGCTCCCCACCTGCCCAGTATGCCTCGAGCGCATGGACGAGACTACAGGCCTTCTCACAATTCTCTGCCAACACGTCTTCCACTGCGCCTGCCTCGAGAAATGGCGAGGGTCAGGTTGCCCCGTGTGCAGGTACACTCAGAACGATGCCTTCGCCTCGCACCGCAGCACCGACGGGGACAAACCGGAAAACGAGTGCTCCGTCTGTGGCTCAACGGCGAATCTCTGGATCTGTCTGATCTGCGGAAACATAGGATGCGGCCGCTACGACTCGGCCCACGCTTTCGCCCACTACGAAGCCACTTCGCACACATACGCCATGGACGTCTCGACGCAGCGCGTTTGGGACTACGCGGGAGACGGCTACGTGCACCGCCTGATCCAAAACAAAGCCGACGGCAAACTCGTCGACCTTCCCGCCTCGACCCACCTCCAGAACAGCAGCATTAGCGGCCAGAACGGCATGACGGGCTACGCCAACGACAGCGTGCCCCGCGAGAAGCTCGACAACATGGGCATGGAGTACGCCTACCTACTCACCTCACAGCTCGAATCCCAGCGCGCCTACTTCGAAGAGCAAGTCGAGCGCGCCGCGGACAAAGCCGCCAAAGCCGCGTCCTCGGCCGACGACGCCGCCCGCACCGCCGCGGTGCTCGCCCAGCGCCTCGACACCCTGCAGCTACAGCACGACGCCGCGCGCTCCACCATCGCGTCCCTCGAGAAAGACGTGGCACGCAACGCGGCAAAAGCCGCGTCGGCATCGGACCTGGCGCGCAAGCTCACGCAGCAGTACCGCGAGGAGCAAACGATGAACGAGAGCCTCCTGACGCGCATCCAGCACCTGGAGAAGAAGGCCGCCGACGCAGAGACCCGCGTCAAGCACGTCGAGGCCCAGAAGGCGGAGCTCGAGGAGCAGAATCGCGATTTGGGCTTCTTTATTAGCGGCCAGGAGAAGTTGAGGGAGATGCAGGGGAATGAGGTCATGGGGTTGCAGGAGGGCGAGGTTGAGGCCGGGTTTGTCGAGGTTGCTGGCGGGAAGGCCGAGGAGAAAGCGGGCAAGGGCGGGAAGCGCAAGGGGAAGAAGAAGGCTTGAGGGAGAGAGGACACGGAGGAGGATGGGGTGGGTTTTGTTCATTTGAATCTTTTTCTTCGTATGCATAGGTATGCATATGAGAGGCGTTTGATCCGTCGGTGTCCTGGATGGGCAAAAGATGGATTCCATTTATCAAGATACCCGGGCCGGCACTATTGAATAACTTACCTAGAGTGAGTGGCGTGTATGCAGGACTGTTACTACTACTACTACTACTACTCTATATCAGATACACGACAGACAAGTTATTTCTTCCCAGATCTCAGATGACACACATCTGTCATACATACCATATACAATCACTGACATCACAGCCTTTTCACGCTCCAACAAAGGGCAGGAAAAAAATCAATCGAAAGGCCTATTCATTCATTCATTCATGAAGATAGACAGATAGATTTGCACAGAGACACGACTATCAACTATCAAACTCCCAAACCACTACTCAGTACTTAGCAGTCCAACAACGCCGCCCCCCTAGAGATAGATAGCGATGCTGCACACCCGCACATACACATACACAGGGCAAGCTGGTTAGTTACCAAGCCGTCCGCCATCTTCTTTGATCCAATTTCATCCAGCCGCTTTCATTCAACTAGCCCCTGCATGGTCGGATAGACATGCCATGACAGCACAAACAAGACGTGTAGATAAGGTAGATAAAGCCGTAGTCATTCATTGTTGTTCTTTTCCATCGTTCGTGCGCGTCGATCGTTCGATCAATCGTTCGGTCGGTCATTCGTCAGCGTGAGTTCATTACTGGCACTGCCCCTGAAGAGACTGACTGACTGATAAAAAAGGAGGGACGGAAAGAGAAAAAAATCCGAAAAAGAAGATGCAACAAACACCGAGCCAAAAGCCAACCCAACCAGAAAACACCTAATTTGACCGAGACGAGAAATGATTTCAGAACAGCGACGCCGGGTACATGTACGTGGGGAGAAATGCATATAAACAGGTTGGCAACAGTCTGGGAGAGGTGGGATCCAAGATCAAGGGGGGACATGATCCAACGGTCGTGTTACCAGTCGATGGGTAAGGAATCCAAGAGCAGCTGTCGAACAGTAGGTTTCCAATTGTCGTCCAGGCCGATTGTTGTTAATCCAACCCAACCACTCCCCAAAAGGAATTCCATCTCCTCAGATCCAATCATCTTCTTTCTTCTTCGCACCACCAATACCGACGTCCTTCTCAAACTCCAAGCCCATGCCCAAACCCAGTCCCAAATCCATCTTCGGAGCCTGGATCTGCGGCGCAGGTTCCGCCTTCTTCTTCGGGCTCATCTTGACCGGACTGCCCGGCGGCTTGCCATCGCTCGGACCCATGCGCACCGGCTTGACATCCCATCCGTCTTCCAAGGCAGCACCGGACCAAACTGTGATGGCGTCGTGCACGGCGCCGTAGTACTTGGGGTTGCAGGAGCGGAGATGGCCCATCAGTCTCTCGAAGCCGGAAATCTTGAGCTCGGAGCGCAGCGCGTTGCGGGCATCGCGGGTAGGAATGGAGGCAAGAAGGCCGTTAAGGAGGTCGATGTGCGTGGCGATGTAATTTGTGGCGTCCCATTCTACACCGCCAACATAGGGGGCTGCGGGGACAATGGCGCGAGGTCCTGGGAAGTGAGTCTTTGCGTAGGACTGGGAAGGATCCGCCGGGCCTGAAGGAAGTGGGATGACGTTCAGGTGGTGAATGAAGATCCAGAAGACTTCCTTGGTAACATTAGTAATCTCTTTGCACCATACCTGGTACGGACGAGACTGGTGCATTTGTAGGATAAATGGGATCGTCGAAGAATCCTTTGCCTTGACGGGGTCCTTGAAGTACTTCAATAACTCCGTCGCTCGAGCATGGACGTCCGCTTCCGACGCAGTAGAAATATATGCGAAGATGATTTGAATGATGAGCTCCCGCGTGGTGAAGTCGCTGGGGCCCTTGTGCTCTTCGTCAAACAGCATAGCAAGCAAAGCCGGGAACAGTGTCGAAGCAATGCCCGCTAGTTGCTTCAGAGCCGAGTCGGTGGTGCATAATCCCTTGAGACATCGAAGCACTTCGTGAAGCAGAGTGTCTTCATGCTCCTCACGCCACTCAACCTCCATGATACGATGCAACAATCCAACGAGCTCGGTCATGCCCCCATCTTGCATGAACGTATTCACCCAGTCGACAGTCTCATTGCGAAGCAAAAGTCGCAATTTATGGAGCTTCCCAACTTCTACATCTTGCGGCTTCAGTGTCCTCTGCATGTACGTGATGAATTCATTAGGCGTCACGGTCTTCGCGCCCTTCGAGGATGACCGCTGGGATCCGTTGGAAGCCAGGGATCTGGTGGACGGAGATTTGGGGATCGGGTTCGCTTTGGACGAGGCCTTCCTATCGTTGGCGGTTCCGTCTGCCCTCTGCTTCTTAGTCGGAGAGTCGCTTTTACTGAATGTGAAGGTTCGGCTCCGAGGCCGTTCCCGCTTACTCGCGCCTGTCGCTGTGTTCTCCTCCAAGATGAACTCCTCTTCGGTAGTTCCATCTCGGGACTTCGCTGATCGGGTGCCGGCTGGCTTGGTTGGCGATCTCCCGGTAGCCTCGTCAATGGAGGCATGCCCTGACGGCGCTCGTGAACCTTGTGGGGTATCGAGCTTGTGAGTTCGGACGAAATCGGCCTTGACTTCAAGTTTTAGAGTACGCATCTGAGCTCGTTGGTGGGTAGGGATGTTCCTGGACGCCTGCGAACCAGGTCAGCTTTGCTTGTAACAAGGTTATACTAGACTTACCAGAACTTGCTCAAACTCGGCATCAACGAGCTTTGGATCGAGCTTGGCCGGGGATGTCGCAGTAGCCCCGACCTGCTTTGCTTTGCCGTTGAACGCAGCGACAGCAGCCATGACACGGTTCGGCTTCTTGGGCGAGCTTCCTTCTTTCTTTGTGGGACTGCCCTTCTTACCGATATCCGAACTGCTACGCCTCAACATGTTTCGTGGAATAATGCTCTTTGACGATGCGCTCTCCTTTAGTCTGCCCTCGTTGCCCTTCGTGTCGGAGAGTGGGACTCTGTCGTTGCTCCGCTTCCGAGTCATGGTCTCTAGTAATGATGTCGTGGAACTGCTGCCCGCTATTATCGTCGACTTTGGTCGTTCTTTCACCGCTGCCCGTTTCTGCAGCGACGGCTGACCGTATTCAAAAAAGTTGCGTTGCTTTGACGGGGAGTAGTCTTGTGGAGTATACAGCGCGATCTCCTGCTCAATGCTTCGTCGCCGGTCGTTGAGGGGCACCTTGCTAGTGGTGGTGACTTCTTGAAACTGCTGCAGACTCTGCTGTGAGCTGAACTGGGCCCAGATGGGAGCCTGCGCCGGGCCAGGAGCGTTTGCTGAGCTTGGTGGTGTGGTGTTCTCCTTGTCCGTGCCCGGTACGTTCTTGCCTGCCTTCGCCTGTTTTCCCTTGCCAAACATGGCAGCCAGGTTGGCCGACGACTTTGGCTTCTTCGGCTTCCCGACCAACGACTCCTCAGCACGCCGCCGGCCCATGTCCTTCGATTTGTCCCGGGGGTTCTCCTCCTGGTCTTTGTCTTTGCCGAGGGCGCGCAATGAGACCGAGCTCAGTGTCTTCTTGTGCAGGCCCTTGGTGGGGCTCGCTCTGGACGCATCTTGCGACTGGCGAGGCAGCGGCAGGTTGACAAGGCTACTCTGAGGTGCATTTGCAGCTCGCATCCGGCTGTGCGGATGGTCGGGCGGGAGCAGCGGCGCCGATTGCGGGAGGTTCGCGGCGGGATTGTATGGGCGGACATCGGGCTGGTTGTTATTACTATTCAGCGCAAGGCCGTCCGAGGGCGACCGCTTGTGGCTCTTGGGTGCAATAATAGACTTGAGCATCGAGGACGACTTGTTGCGTCGGTGCCCAGCGGGAGCTGGTGCAGCCATCTTCGCGCCCAAGGAAGGGCAGTGGTAGAGAATAAAAGAAGAAGTAGAAGCCCGGCGTGCACGGCAATGCCCCAGGTAAGAAAGGTAAAACGTGTTTTGGCTATAGCAGAAGGATGGCGGGCATAGCTGGAGAAGGAGACGGGGCGGGCTGCGCGAGCCGTGGTCAGCACAACAATGCAGTGTTTCCAGAGCGACCGACGCGCTAGTGACGCCAACGCGGGACGGGACAAGCGCAACCCCGTGACCCACCCCCGCCTCTACTCCAGACTCCAGACCGCCGAACGTCACACCCCCCAGCATAGTTGAATCCAAGACAGACTTTAGAGATCCTCTTGACAGCATAGAAATTCAACAACAAACAGGAGTTGGATTTTCTTAAGCCTATATAGCATGTATAAACTCACCCAGATGTACAAACGCCCCGCCATCTCTCCGCCATCTTGCACTGCATCCCCCACCCCGTGTACCATTCCCAACCATCTCTCCTCCTCAACCATCACACAAAGCTATCAAGTCAATCAAGAAGAGAATCCACCAAAGATCGTGCCCTCACCCAGAACCCCCAAATCAACAGGCTTCATCCGACCCAGAGCACTCCCCGTGTCTCCGCACCCCGCCGTGTTCACACACTTGCCAGATCCACAGCAGTTCTCCAGCACGCAGACAAACCCGAGGTCGCAGTCTTCCGTGTCAATGCAGTTATCGAATTGGGAGCAGCTGCCTCGACTCTCGAAGCAAACACCACCGCCACCAGCCTCCTGTCCACAGATGCAGGAGCTGCCACTGGGGCCGCAGGAACGCACCAAGCCGCATCGAGAGTCGCAGCTTTGGCGGACACAGACTCCGTTCGTGCAGAGATGGCCCCCCGAGCACTGGTTGCCGCAGGCACCGCAGTTGGCGATGTCGCTTCTGAGGTCAGTGCAGGTGCCATTGCAAGGCTGAGCGAATGGCGTGGGGCTACAAACGGGATCGGTGGGCGTGGGCGTGGGCGTAGGTGTGGCAGATTCAGAAATGGTGCTTGTGTCAGTAGGACCCGGCGTAGTCGTTGTGTCCAACGAATTTGTAACCGATGTGCCAATGGAGCTGCTGCTGATCGTAGTAGTCCCGTTTCCAAAAGCCGGACTCTCGCTACTGCTTGAGGTCGTGACGGCTGTGCCAATGGAGCTGCTGCTGATCGTAGTAGTCCCGTTTCCAAAAGCCGGACTATCGCTACTGCTTGAGGTCGTGACGGCTGTGCCAATGGAGCTTGAGGTCGTGATTGCTGTGCCAACGGGGCCAGAGGTAGTAGTAGTCCCATTTCCATAAGGAGGAGTAGCACTAGGGGCAGAGGATGTGGGCTGTTCCGTTGTGATGTAACTGGTGCCTGTTTCTGAGATGTCTGTGCCTGAGGTCAATGTGATTATGGATGTGGAGACCGTGGAATTGAGCGTCAAAGTAACACTGTATGTGCTGGTCGTCTCAATGGAAGGAGGGGCAGAGGTAGTTCCATTCAGGATAGAGGTAGTGACATCCACCAAAGAAGTCGTCGGAATTGAGGTAGTAGCATTTGTCAACGTGGTCGGGATGGAAGTGGTCGCGTTCGTCAACGTAGTCGGAATAGAAGGGACAGGGGTTGTCGGACTAGAAGTAGCTGGATTCGTCAATGTCGTCGGGACAGAAGTGACCGGGTCTGACACCGTTGTTGGTGGATCGCTGGCTGACGGAGATACTGTAGTGCAAGAAGCAACCGGCCTACTAGTGATGGTCGTCGTTACGGTTCTGATCAATGTCTGCAACTAATTAGCTGCTATCCCAAGACTACTATGACGTCTGAAGCTTACAACGCTCGTCGAGGTGACCAACCCGGGTGTGACACCGAGACAAGAACAGGCGCTCGAGTACCGTTCGGTTGGACAAGCACTCGTGGCATAGAATGGGATGGTTCCAGAGGTAGTTTCGTAGCTAGTAGACGATTCCTGGCGAGGTTTGACCTGTCTTGCCTTGGCCAACTTGGGTGCCAGCGTGGGCAGTACGACAGCGTTCGAGGAACCGACATCGCTGGTAGTGCAGGGCAGAGCTTCGGTCAATGTAGCTCGAGCAGTCACGGTTGTCGTCGTGAAACTATTGCGATTAGCGTGGAAATGGAGATCGGGAGAGTGAGCCGTACACTGGGGCCACTAAGACGGTGCTGGTCAGAAAACTCATGCAATTGCTAGTTCCCGTAGCAGGATGGCTCGGGCCTCGTCTAGTCCCGTTGATTGCTCGAAGACAGTCATCCTTATAGCAGGCTTGCCTTGCTTCCAGGATATTTGCCAAAGAAAGCGAAGAGTGCAAAAGAGTGATGACCAAAGTTAGCTTCATCTTGTCTAGAAAAACGAATGATTGAGAATTGTGAGATGGTGCCTACAACGAGTCTAAGTGGGAGACCTGCTGGGATTTATACCGTCGTTCATCCGGAGTAATGACCTGACGGACGGGCCGCCCAAGGTTCATGTTGTCGCTCGGGAATCTCAGCTTCCAGGTGGAATCCGATGCGAGGCTAGTAAGAAGCCATTGGCGCATTTGCGAGACTTCATTTTGTCTTTTCTCTGATGTTAGTGTTCTAGCTCTAAGAAGATTTGTGTGAGGGCTTCCACATACCCGACTGAGCGTCCGTGGGATGGCGGCTTCTTCAGTTTTGGAACCGGAGGATACAAGTCCAAAGGACGACGGTAGGACCAACTGGTTATGCAAGGCACCAGTGTTACGCAGGTTCATGTCAAACACTCGACGCCTGCATGCTACATTCCCCGTGGGCTGTATGCAGTCAACTACGGATGGGTCGCACGAAGAGAGCTCTAGACAGCTACATGTGCTTGCAAGACACGATGGCGTCCGGCAAGCCTATCGTCCGGTCAGCTTCTGAATCTAATGCAGGTACGTCGAAACCAAGAAAGGGCTGGCAATTCTGAGACAGCACGATCAGGTGGTGATTGACGGTTTGCTGGATGGGTATTGGTGGCTGCCGCGCGCTACCTCGGCGTCCGCGAGACCCTATACGATATGAAGAGACACCAGAGAAGAGATGGCCAAGGTGGATGGGGCGAGCGGAGAGTTACTGTTGATCTGGGATTCAAGGGCCCGTTGTGGACAGACGTACCTCTCTAGACTCGCGTAACTTATTCCCTGTACCACCGTGTTACAGTGGCTAAGAAGGACCGATCCTTTTATTCCGGCGCGAGAGTCATCAGAAGCTACAGCTTACAGTGGAGATACCAACTTTCCGATGGGCCAAATGTTAGCACACAGCACTCTGTTACTGTTCGTCGATAATTTCACCTGCAAAGGTGTTTTGCTTACGAAAGCCAAACGTCCAGATCGCTAGCATGGGCGTAACCTCCGAGAGGCTTTCTAACGTTCAGGAACGGTATTGGCGGCGCATTCACAAGACCAGTTTGGCTTGCCACGGTAGCACAAGTGTATGAAAATGGAAAGAACGGCAGTTTGGCTTGTTTCAAAGCGGGGAAATAATCTTTGTGGCCATCCTTCTTGTGATGAACGGTGTCCGGGGTCATCTAAAATCGGCCTACTCATACCCCCAAAGGCGTCCCCATGGGCTAAACTTCCCAGATAGAATTTGTAGACGCCTTGATAGACGTTTTCCCACTGTATGCAAGTTCTCTTGGAGGTGTGAGAGAAAAGTATTGGGCAGATCCAACACGGTCACCATTTCGGGAAGACTGGAGCATTTTTCGCACTAACGGCTTGTGCAAGAAATATATTTGAGCCTTGTTCTTAGGCCGGTGGCAGAAAGTTGGCAAATAACATGCCTTGAATCATGGCGTACATGATCATCCCACGAACCGTCCACTGGAGCAGACGTTCTTTTTTGCCATCATTCTGGATCGCATGGCTTTTTACCATTCGTTGCGCAATTACGAAGTACCAAATTGGATAACCGGACGATAGGCGATTGATAATCTGTACGTGGAAGTTGGTGACAGCCGCAATAGCAAGCACGAGCTGTGGTAATGCCAACTGCGGCAGAATACAGAGCTCCGTATCCAAATCCTGCGTATCGGCGGCTGGAATCGTCCGAGGTATGTGAAGGTGACTGGTAGGGTAGCGTAAGACAGTTACACTTGACTCGAACAGTAGCCAAAGCATAGGCGCAGCGACCAAGAATAGAGGTAAGTTCGGTAAAGTCCAGTATCGAAGGAAGCCCACATTCCTAGCGCAGTTAGTAGATAGCGAACATCAGGAGATATACACACCAGTAATTGCTTTGTACCCATGAATAGACGCTCGGTATACTCTTATGACACCAGGGTCGTAGATGTGGGCTGGGACTGCCAGTTACACAGTACTGTTCGTACGCCAGGTATTGGGGAGCTACGAACCCGACGGCAATGAGTAGGCCAGCAAAACATGTGACAAGCAACCGTCTAGCTTCATGTCGGCTTATTTGCATACTCCAAATGCGTGGTATCAAGCTAGCAGCATCATACAGGAAAATTAGCCCGCTCAACAAACCGTTACTCCTGATCAGAGTTGCAAAGCCAAAAAGCGCCCCCGAACTCAGCATATACGCGTCTTGGTAGATGGACCACGTCTTGCTAGCTCTCGCAGTGCTCCGAGCAAGAGCGTAGTGTAGCATCCCGGCGAAGTTGGCCATGGAGAACAGTGCCTCAGTATATGGCGCAGAGAGGAAGAGAGCAGCCGGAGACAGGATATGCAGAATGGATGCGATAAAGGGAATGGGACTGTGTTGTTGATGACCCATGATTACGTTTAGAAGACGGAACAGGATGAGGACAGAGATGAGGTGGCAAAGGTGAGAAACAGCAATCCCCGCCCAAACGTAGTGATGTAATGGCAGCAGTGTCGAGTATCTGCCCAAACCTACAGTTCCGGTTACCACTAGTCGAGGTGTCTTGAAGCCAAATTTACTCACATTGTCCTGCTACATGCAAGATCCGCGAATTGGCCCAACTAAAGGCCCACTCCTGCTCATAGTGATAGCCTCGCTGAGCTGCTTTGACAAAGTACAAGGCGTCCCATCTTAAAAGCTTGAGCATAAGACGGCTAGGCAGGGCCCATGATTGGAAGTCTGCGTGCCGGTGCGTGCTGTCGCTCGAAAGGATGAGCCCAGAGGTGTCGTACCCAGGGCCAGGGGCAAATGCTGCGAGAAGAAGTAGAGCGGCCTTCCACGCGACAAACACCACAACAAGACGTGCCACCAGATTCCGGGGCAAACGAAGAGAAACGTTGCTCATTTTGACGTGTAAAGCGCCTGTCCGATGCGTGCAGTCGAGTTGGAGTGGGGAACGAAGTCTTGGCGCAGCGGAAGTTCTTCGGCCCATGGCTGGCCCGTGCGCGCGTCGCTAGCGCCCACACAAGCACGTCTCAACGCTGCAAAACCCTTTCGACGTCCGACTCTTGACACCCAACTTCGTCGCCCGCCAACAACACCACGGTAAGCGCATCCCCCATTCCGGCCTGCTCTCAGCAGCGCCTCGATCGCATGTGCTCCATATATGGAAACATGTCGATACGCAACATGGCTAGAGCGTGGAGCGGCAGCAATGCCCTCCCCTCTTAGAGAATTAGACCCAACAAGTGAATGAGCATTCGCTAATGGTGTCTTTTCTCAATGACCAGCCTCGACGACAACATGCCACCAAAGGGAAAGAAAGCGGCTCCCGCGCCCTTCCCGCAGGGGAAGGCCGGTGGTAAGAAGGCCCCCAAGGTATGCAATCTGACATCTGTCCCTCGTAACGTTGCGCTCTAATGCTTGCAGAACCCCCTCATCGAGAAGCGGCCGAAGAACTTTGGCATCGGCCAGGATATCCAGCCCTCCCGCAACCTCTCGCGCATGGTGAGGTGGCCGCAATACGTCCGTCTCCAGCGCCAGCGCAAGATCCTCAACCTCCGCCTGAAGGTCCCGCCCTCGATCGCCCAGTTCACGCATGTCCTCGACCGCAACAGTAAGGACGTCCTCAGGAGATGGTGATCATCCGCTAACGAGAATGCAGCTGCCGCTCAGACTTTCAAGCTGCTCAACAAGTACCGACCTGAGACCAAGGCCGAGAAGAAGGAGCGTCTTACCAAGGAGGCTACCGCCATCGCCGACGGCAAGAAGAAGGAGGATGTGTCCAAGAAGCCATACACCGTCAAGTACGGGCTCAACCACGTAGTCGGACTCATCGAGAACAAGAAGGCGACGCTGGTCCTTATCCCTAACGATGTTGACCCCATTGAGTTGGTTGTCTTCCTTCCTGCTCTCTGCCGCAAGATGGGTGTGCCCTACGCCATTGTGAAGGGCAAGGCCAGGCTCGGCACGGTCGTCCACCAGAAGGTAAGATTCACGGATATGTGCGCAGTGGAGCTTTGCTGACAGTCCCAGACCGCTGCCGTCCTTGCTCTGACCGAGACCCGATCCGAGGACAAGAACGAGCTGTCCAAGCTTGTTTCCACCATCAAGGACGGCTACCTTGCCAAGCACACCGAGGCCAGCCGTCACTGGGGCGGTGGTATCATGGGCGCCAAGGCAAACGCTCGCCAGGAGAAGCGGAGGAAGGCCATCGAGAGCGCTATCAAGATCTAAGTGGATGTTGATGGCAGAAGGACTGTCGTGGGCTTTGGCGTGTCTCTTATCTCTGCATGTAGCGGGCTCAAACAATACCTAGGAGTTTAGGACGGCCAAAAGCAGTCTACGATCTGAATGGATCTTTACGATTACTCACATAGTGCGGCGAAATGAGAATGATGAATAAGCTCGGTTGCCCTTGTCGTTCGGAGGTAGACTGCTAAAATTACCCCTCCCCCGCTTAGCTTCCGCACTTCGATGTTCTTTGTATATCAACAGTACGTACCCTCCGTTGCTCAACATGCTCAATCACCAATCAGTGTTTGCAGCCATACGACCCACAGCTTCTAGCGTGTCTGCCATTTCAACATGCCCTTGACGATCCTTTCAGACAGTGACGTCCGCGGCCTGCTTCACAGCCTCAGCAAGGAAGACATACTTGACCTGCAGCAAAGTCTCGCCGACGCCCTACACCACTACTCTACCTCGACCGAAGAAGACTCCAACGGCTGCTGCTCGTCGTATCAGCCACTGCGTACCTCGCTCAAGCGCAGCGATGGCCAGACCACGCTGTTCATGCCCGCGAGCAGCAACGACGGCCTCGGCGTCAAAATAGTCACGCTCGCAGTGCCCGATGCCAGAACGCCCGATGGCTCGTCCCTCAAGTCGTTCGACTCGCTCTCGCTCTCGCAGTCCCAGTCCCAGTCGTCGAGCTCCTCGTCACCATCCGCCGTCGAGACCCCTCCACCCGCCTCCTCCATAGCTAGCAACAGCAACAACAGCCCAAGCAGCACTACGCCCAAGGGCTCTCTCACGTTGCTCGACAAAGACGGCGCGCCACGCGCCCTGCTCAACGCCGAGGAACTCACCGCCTTCCGCACCGCGCTCGCCAGCACCATGCTCTTCAAGAAGCGCACAAACGTGCACGACGTGGTCGTCTTCGGCGCGGGCAAGCAGGCGTACTGGCACACGCGCCTGGCGCTGCTGCTGCGCGGGCCAGATATCCACCACCTGAACATCATCAACCGGTCATTTGACTCGGCGGCCGCCCTCGTGCAGCGCCTATACCGGCCCTTCGCCGCGCCCGCGCAGTTCCCTGACCTCGACGTCCACAGCCCAGACGACAGCGAAGCAAGCGGGCTCGCGCGCCCGAAGATCACCATCCTGACGCCGCAGCACGGCGAGTACGCGCGCCTGCTGAAGGCCACGGTGCGCGCCTCATCCGCCATCTTCTGCACGACACCCTCGCTCACGCCGCTGTTCCCGGGCTCGTATCTCACCAACACCGAGGGCCGGCGCAAGGGCCGCTACGTGTGCGCCGTGGGGTCCTACAAGCCGCACATGCTGGAGCTGGACCCGGCGGTGCTGAAGCAGAACGTTACGCCCGAGCACGGTAATCACCACCACAAGCACGCGCGGCAGGGCGGGGCGGTCGTCGTGGATAGCGTGGAGGCGTGTTTGCGTGAGGCAGGCGAGGTGGTGCAGGCGGGGCTAACGGGGGACGAGGTCGTCGAGCTGGGCGAGCTGGTTATGTTGAAGCGGGAGGCGGAGCGGCGGCGGCGGGACGGGGAGGAGGGTAAAGAGGAGGCGCAGGGCTTGGATGGGCGGGGCGTGGAGCTGCGGGTTGAGGGTGGGAAGAAGACGACGAAGAAGAAGGAGAAGAAGGGTGATATGGAGAAGGAGGGCAGGGACGAGGTGCACGAGGGGCTGACGGAGTGGCTGCAGCGCGGGAACGTGATATACAAGAGCGTGGGGCTGGGTCTGATGGACGTAGTCGTGGGCGGGGAGCTGGTGCGGTTGGCCGACGAGAGGGGCGTGGGGACGAGGATCGAGAACTTTTAGATAAGTAGGGAGCGAGGAGGAGCATGCTATGTCTTGTCCAGGTAGACGTCGAATAGCATAGCATACATAGATCACCATATCCAAAGCACTACCTCTGATCACACTCTCTTGCGGAAACAACATCTCTAGTACTAGGGCTGAACTGAACAGCGCAAGGATATAGCTCCTTCCTGTAACTAGAGCACTATTTATTACGTAGATTTTATGTTGTATCTTGTAGAATCAAGTGAACGCTGTGTATAGCATTGTAACCTTCTATAGTAATATTGCTGCGCTAGATAAATCCTTTTGGAGGCACGCGGATCTAGTCTCTTTAGTTCTGGAGATTGCTCGTTTCTGTAAGAGGATGAGCTCATCATGTCATGTCCAGGTAGACGTCAAAGAGCATATCATCACCATATGTAAAGCATTACTCCGGTCAACTCACTTCCACAATCACACACTCACTCACACACTCCCACTCACAGCCCCATCAAGACGCACTTTCAACCAGCGAAGAAACACGCACCAAACTCTTTTTTGTCCCCTCCACACACAATCTATCCGTCTATCCACCACCGACGAGAGAGAGTGCGCCACTCATGCAAAGCAAAGCAAAAATCGCCAGATTCCGGGTGCTGCTAATACCCATGGAAAAGGGAAACCAAGCAAAAGAAGGGAAGGGAGAAGAGAGAACACAAAATCCGCTTCGAACCGCTCTGAACCGAACCGAACCGAACGGTGCCGTGCCGCCAAGTCGACCATCGTCCATCGTCCATCGGTCGTCGTAGAACAAGCAGACCCAGAAAGTATTCCCGTCTACGCGAAATAGCTCTTCCACAGCACGCCCTCCAGATCCTCCAACTGCTCCTGTTCGAAAGCCTGCAATTTATCGTTAGCACTGTCTCTCTCGGCATTCGAAAAGAAGAAGAAAACCACTAACCTTAACATCCACATGCCACGTATCCTGCCTCGTCTTCTTGAAGTCCGCCAAGATGCTCTTGACGCTCTTGCCCACCATCCCCGAATCGCTCGCCGCCTTGCGCGCCAGCGTCGCCAGCACATCGGGCAGCCACGCGGGCGGCGGACTCAGGTACGGAAACGCCTGGATCAGCGCGCCGAGGCCGAGCACGGCGGCGTGGCGCGTGAGGATGCGCTTGCTGTGCTCGGGCGTTGGCGTGCCGGGGACGCGGCCTTTGGGCAGCGGGTTCTTAGCCAGCATGCGGGTGAAGTTGCCCTTGAGCGACTCGACCAGCGGCTCGCGGAGGTCGATGGGCGAGCAGCGGATCATGCCGGAGAGCGTAGTCGCGGCGCCCATGCGCACTTCGAGTTGCACGTCGCCGAGCATGGCGGAGACGCAGTCGAACATTTCCGTCTGCTTGGAGGCGCTCATGAGGAAGAGGCGGCGGAAGTAGATGACCTGGATGTTGATGAGGATGCGCAGGCGCTGGTGCCAGCTTGTGGCTGTGCGGCCGATTCTGATGAGCGCGGCGATGAAGTCGGTGTCTTCGCCTTGTCGGTGGGGGATGTTGGGCAAGTGGCGGAAAACGTGGTAGGCGAGGGACTGGAGTTCGGGGTCTTCTTTAATGTCCATCATGTGTAGGAGTTGTTCTACAAAGACATCCGGGAAGAACTTGACTAGCTGAATGCACTCGTACGATGTGAGAGTTTGGTCGAGCCAGAGGAGCACAGTCTTGCCGCCTGAGGTGTATGAAGAGGGTGTTTGTTGACCTGCAGGGCGTTGACCACGCCAGACTTCTAGACGATCGAACACTTCTTTGATCATAGTAGAGTACTCTTCTGTGGGCTGGTAGGGTCGGATGCCAATAGACGACGATTCTTTCTGAGCTTTAATCAGTGATGCGACGTCCTTGTACGATTCGTGGTACCGTGTCCTATGGATACTCGCGATCGTCTGGCCCATCGCCTCTCGCACACCCTTGTAGGGGTGGTCGAGATGCTGCATGAAGTCCTCTAAGATTGGCTTTTCCAGCTGAAAGTGCCAACCTGCATCGCAAATGCACTGCTGAAGCAAATGTATCTTGGAACTCTCTTTGAAGGCAGCATTCGAGTTCATGTCAAGACGGAAGCTAGCCAGCCAGTCAACAAGCGGCCAGCCTCGCCTAGGGTCCTTTGATTGTAATACAACGTGTAGAAACGTTGTCCAGTAGCCAGAGTTTTCAGGTGTAAGGCCGTCCTGGAAGATACCACGGATGATCGGGAAAGCGTACTCCCAGATCTCTTGGCGTTGGTCTGGCTTTAGATCTGGCGCACAAGACAAGAGAGCGCCCATAATCTCGGCGGTAGCACGGTGCTGATGCTTGTCGCTGCCATCACTATAGACCGACTGAGTGAGGTCCTTGATATCCTCGAACGTAGCTATCGCCATGCCGCAGAAAACTAGGTCGAATGCATGCGTGAGCATCATGGCACTGGACATACGGAATCGGTCGGCTCCAGAATCGCGAGGTTCCTGCTTCATATACGCGAAATATGTTGAAAACCAATGGCGATCTAACAGCTTCCCTATCTTCTTACGCACGGCAGTCTCGACGTCGTCGAATTCGATTGCTGGGGCGTTTGGCAGAAAAGCAGGCATAGTCTTCTGCCATACCAGCCACCCCGGGTAATCGAAATCGACGTAGTACTTGGCTTCCGGCTTGGAAAACATGGCTAGGTGCTCTTCAGTCCAGTTTGGGTCATCAGCCTTGGTCGGAACAGATATCTTATCTGCCATCTCTTCTTCGCCGAGGAGATACTTTTCGTAGCTGTGCCCGGTAATCGCACGGGTTTGGATAACAGAGAAAAGACCGACTAGCGCGCCCGCGTAAAGTCCTCGGAGACTGGGATGAGGATCGATAGAGCCTTTGGTGACCAGGTCGACCATCTCATCTGAGGCTATAGTGTCGTAGCGCATACCGAGATTGACAATGATGGCAGCGGTCCGGCTGACCTTCTTCCAATGCGCAGTTCGGCCTATCTCTACCAGTTCTTTTGAAAGGTCCGACTTCTTACCTTCGATACGAGCCCTCTTCTTTTTGATGTAGTTCCGTCGCTTGTCGACCTTCTGCTGCACAGCGTCGTCCTCGGCTGCGTCGATTGTGAATGCGATAGCTTCAACGACATCTTTGTCGAGGATCACCATCCGTTCGAGTGCCTTACCCATATCCAGGATTTGGAACGTGGCATTGCTCGCTAGCTTCTGGACGGATGGCTTATCGGCACCAGTGACCTCGATGAAGGCCTTGATCAAGGTAGGCGTGAACCTCCAATCACGACTTATAGTCTTCGCCAAGCTTCCAAACAGCAGGGAGAACAGAGCACCTTTGATACGAGGATAATCGCTCTCGGCGACAGCCTTCACTAATGCGTCCAGTAGTGGTGGGACCACCAATGGTCGGGCGCCAAGTATGCACTTCACTGCTGACTCATTTGCTGTCTGGGCGGTACGCCGAATTTCGGTGTAGAGCGAGACGCTGGACTCAGCGAGATCGAGGAGAAGTCGTGCATCCAGATCTGTTTTTGGGCGAGGGTTGGCGTTGTGTCGCAGACGCTGGAGGTGGTAGACGTTCGCCCGCCGCACCAACAGTGGACGGGGATACTGCTTTCGAAGTCCACTGGACTTGAAGGGACCCACGTCAGACGTAAGAAGTCTAGTCACCCTATCCAGCACATGTGCAGAGCGTTCAATACCCACGTCAATGAACCATGACCGGTAGGCGTTGTAGAGAGCATTGAAGCACAGCACGTCGTCTTCCTGCTTAGTTGTAAGGAACTGGTGGACTTGATGCAACGTCTCTCCAATTTTGTGGCGTAGCTCATGAATGAGCTTATAGTTGGCATCGCTCTGCTTGAGAGGATAGCCAGTCTCGTACTGGAAGGTAGGCTTGACTTCTTCGTCTTCTGCTTCGCCTAGGCCAGCATCATCATCAATGCCTTCGGTGTCCATTGCGTCCGGATCTGAGCCGCTATCAGACTCAGAATCGCCCTCAGACATATCATAGCGAGGATCGAAGAGTACGGAGATACCGGATGTTAGCAGTCGGAGAAGAGTCAAATTCCGGGACACTTCGTCGGACCAATCCTTTCCAGTACCATCCCGCTTGATAGGAGGATTGGGCTGGATTAGAGCAATAAGAGCATCAACAGCATTGTTAGCTTGCGACTGGAATAGCTTTACTGCATAGTCTGTCTCATCTGCGCTTGGGGCATGCCACTTGATGTTTATGTTCTTGGCGTCAACCATCCTACCCCAAGAACTCGAGGTGAGCCCTTTCTCGAGCTCCTCGGGTTCGTAGATTGAAAAATCAATGGTGTACGTCACCGTCGAATTGAGTAACAGGTGGTGTATGAAATTGGAGACATGGACGGTGGGACCCCTGCATTTCTGCTGCATATATTCTGCGATTTCAAAAAGCTCGTCTTTCCAAGCTAGAACGGCGTCGCCCACGTGCACGACGCACATACTAAGAAGGCTGAGATTCCACACAAGACCGCGGTCTCGTGGAAGGACCTCAGTACCAGTTGTTCGAGTGGAACCTGCGCCGTTGTCTTCGATCTCTGTACGAATACCGGCAAGTAGATGGGGTAGTAGACGTTTGAGAGATTTCTCGGGGTTAATTTTGACAAGCGCATTGCAGATGAAAGCCATGGCATCCTTGGCTTGGTGGATAACATGGTTCGTTACAAAGTTTGCGATCTTGTCTAATGCCATGTCAAACAGCTCCGGGGAGAGAGCAGCAAGTAGAGGGGTGAAAGCCGCAGGTAGAGCGTTGACCGTATGTTCCTCGGGAGAATTACTACGCACTCTGGAAGCGTCCGGCAAATTCTCAAGCAAGGTGAAGACACGACCGAGGAAAGATATCAAAAACTCAGCGAGTCCGGTTGTAGAAGATCGCAAGATCATTTCCTCCTCGCGATCGCTGAGCTCCTCATCGTAATCAATCTCGATATTGCCGCCAGCTTGCTCTAAGCGCTCAACTTGCTCGGTGATCCATCGTACAGCGAGACCTGTGTCTGTGTCGGCTGCTTCCATCGGCGATTGTGCTCCGTCTCGAGATGGCCCTCCATTTGTGTTCTTCTCTTGTGTGAGGTCATGGAACGGGACGGTGTAACAGACACCCTGAACATAGGCCAATGTGTACATGGTCTTCTCCAGATCGTTGGCGTCGATACCCGGAAGCGCAAGCCCAAGAAGAGTGGTGACGTGGCAGCGGTACCCCTTTGTCCGCGCCATGGTCTTCGATAGCATCTGTAATGCTCGGATAGAGGAGATGGTGCGATGTACTTCCACGAGACCTTGCATCGCGGGATAGATTCTCTGTAACGCTCCAGGTAGGATCAGATTCGGCTCCAAGAAGGCAAGGCTCTGCAGTGTCGACTGCGCGTGTTCCACGGCATGGGCGCTCTTTGCGAAGATGCCCATGAAGGTGACCTCACGCAAGCAGAGCACGAAGCGTCGCTTAATACCGTCGTTTAGCTTTCGGTTTTCGGGTACTTCCATCTCCCCATTCTGTTCCCGGTTCCATCGCATGACGAAAAAGTCGGAAAGGTAGTACACCAGCTGCGCAAGCGCTTTCGTCCAGGTACCAGAGTTTGAGGGATGGTAGAAGGTCTCGACGGCCTGAATCAGCCCTTCTAGCTTGCTAAGAATGGAGTCTTCGTGTTCTAGGCATGCGGGCGATAGGGACATAATGATCCAACGCGCAATACTGTGAGCAATGGGATGCTTTCGCTGATCTCGGTCTAACATGATAGCCAAACCTGCGCCCAAATCGACTGTCTGGCTGTAAGGCGAGGTTGCTTGTCCGACTGGGATCTCAAGCAATCTCAAAGCCGCAGTTATGATGAGGGACGACTGTTCGCTCGTGAAGATGCCGTACTGCGACAGGGGGACATGCGCAGCAGGTATGGAGTCCCTAGCAAGCCGTGAAAAAATATCAATGAAATGCACGTCAAACAACTTTGATCGATTGACTAGTGACCATAGATGGAAGAATGTCGGCAAGTACTCTTGCGGCTGTAGGTCCGGCTTTTCTTCAGGGGCAGGCAGGGTCGGCAGTAGCAGGTTAAGCAAGCCCGCGACCACAAACGCCCCTTCCGAGAACGATGTGCTGAAGAAGGGGAGGATCTCGTCAAACATGTGCGGTATCTCGTTGGGATCGAAGTAGTACTGCGCGAAAGTACACATTTTGGTGAGGGTTCGTATATTGCGCTTCACATTGTTCGGAAATGTCGCTCCCGACTCGGTCGGCAGAACGAACAACTTCAGTTCCCTAAACAAAGGCCGCCAGTCCAGCGTCAGATGTTTGCCGGGACGAAGATAGTGTTTTCGCCTGGATCCATTAGTCTGCCGTCTCGCATCGAAAAGCCCCCGGGGCACGACTCACTTTGTCAAGACCATGAACATGCTGGCGAAGCGCTCTGCCACCAGATAGTCCAGCCCGGGAGCAAGCGCCAGCTCGTAGTAAAGCTTCACCAGCTTCACCCGCGTACTGAGCGGAAGATCGAACTTCAGCGACAGCCATCCCCGGATCTCTCGTGTCCAATGCACGGCGCCCGGGGCGAAGTCGCCTGCAGACACGGCGATGTAGAGGTGCTTCAGACATGTGTCCAGGTTGCCCTCGCGCTCTGCCTGGTCCTCGGTCTCGTAGGGCAGGTATTCGAAGTACGGGAAGGTGCGCGGACGGCTGCGGCTCTGTTTGTCGCCGTTGACGCCGCCGTTGGGCTGGCTCCAATCACCGCCAGGCGACGTCGCACGAGATGTGTCCGGTCCGGCAGCTGCGTCGAGGGCGCCCATGAGCTGCGATATCCGCTCGCTGACAGCCATGGCCGCGGTGGTCGACTGGGCGGCGGGGCGAGTCTGTCTACGAAGCGTGGGGCGGGCTCTCGAGACGGGCGGGCATCAAGTTATAGGTGGTAGTGTGCGATCACGCGCTGTAACGGGCCTTTCTGCGCGGGCAAGACGTTAGCATTCGTAGCGCTGTGCTTTGCAAGCTGGGGCCGAAGTGCGAGCTTCACAGACACCCAGAGAGGCTACTGAAGCTTTGTATGAGGCTGGGCGCGCCACGTACTGTACTGCGACGGCGGCGGTGGACTGGCGAGCGCGGCGGCGGGCTGGCGATGGCAGGGCGGTGGGGTCGAGGAACGGTCCAGTGATCAGTTCATGTAGGTATCCGTGGCCGACGTTGTGCTGCGCTGCTGCTGCTCCACCAGAGTGATGATGCCGCAGGAGGAGCTTTGACCAGACAACGGATCGCATCCACAGCTACTTACGCTTGGAGCCGACTGGCCAATCAGGAAGCCGCCGGTCGCGAGCCTCAACGGAGGGGACAGCGACAACGACAACGACAAAGAACAGTAGCACGTCGCGAAAGGAAAGGAAATCTCGATCCAACTCACTGTGAAGTCTGCTGGAGGGTAGCAGGCCGGATACAGTCGTACCGGTGCAAAGCTGCGGCACGCCTGCTCTTTAAGACCACAGCGCCAGCAGGCATTCACTGGACGCGCAATTGTGTGGAGGCACACCACCACCTGCTAGTAACCACAACGAGCACCGCAGCACCCATTCCCTTCTATTGCCTTCGCTTTTCTGCTGATACGCGCGGGTCCCGCTCTCTTCACTTCCCTCCCGCGCTTTTCTAGTCCGGCTGCATAACTGGGTTCTGCGTCTGCAGGCTGGTGGCACGACGAATCTCTCAAATACCAGCATTTTGCGCACTTTTCCTCTGGTCCTGCACCACAACGAGGAGAGCATCCTTGTCAAACACTCCACGCTTGCAGTCTTGCTCAGCACATCGCCGGAATCCAACGACTCGCCATGTCCTATTACGATGTGGACGCGATTCTCACCGACGCGCAGGTGACGACCATTCCGCCCCTGAACGTTTGCCTCTCATGCTTATCAACGCGCAGAAAGTCCCGTGTACGTTTGAGCTGACGGTGCCGGGGCTGGGCTACATCGAAGGCAACATGGGTGGCGATGTAAGATGCCACTTCCCGGAGCTCACGATTATCGTGGTGACCGTGTGTATAGATGAAGCAGGGGTCAAAAGTCGAGCTCCCGCTGTGGCTCGGGGAGATGCTTGCGCTTAGGTACGAGTGTCTTGGTTGAAACGAGTCTGGTATTCATATTCTTCAACAGCCAGAGTCTAAATACTTCGTCACTGGTCACCCTCGATCCTCCAGCAGCACTCGCCCCACGAGTTCTCAATGCTCTCAAAGCTGATCCGCGCACTGTCGACCTTCGAGCGCTTGCGCCACATTTCTACAACCTCGGGGCGCGAATACTAGAGCTTTTCGAAGAAGAGGAAATGATTGAGATCCTGAGCGAAGTGCGTGTGCAACCTAGCCGTTGTGTCGGAGATCACTAACCATGGCATAGACGTTCAAAGCCAGGGCAGCTGTCATTGCGGACCAGGCCCATAATCCTCGGGGCGCATTGGGCGAAGGTGCCGACTTCATGCGTGGTCTTGAGGAGAACGAGCGACAGCGTGAGTATTGACGTTCCCGTACCAGGATTTCACCAGGCCACAGAAAGACTGATTTGAGACGAGTTTAGTGTTTCGAGCTGCACATGAGTCTGCTAAATCTGTTCGGGCGTGGATGGCAGACCTTAAGAAGTAGTAGCCGTAGCGTGCTTACTAAAGCTCATTGCCCGTCGATTCATCTTATGAAGGGTGTTTTGGATTACCTGACACAATGGAGGACCGTCAGACAAGGAAGAACCCGGAAATAATAGCTGCACAGTTAGTGCCAGTGGCAGTGACATGGGTCAGGCGAATGCCATGCTCACGAGAGAAGGCCTTGATGCACTAAAGCGATATGAATAGAAACGAAAACAAATCAAGTGGTCGTAAGACTCCTACCTGGTAATTACAATAATTTGACCTAAACATAACCCTCTTTGAGAGGATTACGACCAGCACTTGGCCAAATCCTCATCGCATCGCGGCACCAAGATTACTATTCTGTAACAAACTGATTAACTGGTCTGGCGGGTAGCCCAGGAATACTGGACCATTGAAGACCATCTGGGGCACCACTGTTGGAAGATGGCCTTGAGTTGGACTGGTTTGTTGAGCTCGATCTGTTGGTGGGGCTTCTTGGTCAGTGTTGTCTTTGGCTTTCGTCGCTGGTTCGGCGACGTGAGGTGGGGCTTCCGTCTTGGGGGTCTTCCCCATAGCCTGGTGGTCAAACGGACACTTGGTGGGCTTCTGTGGTGTTTCGCCGATAGGACTGCCTGTTTTGATCGGCGATCGAGGCGAAGCAGTGGGAGCAGATCCGACCGAAGATGAGCTGTCACCGTTGGTGTACTTTGGGGGTATTGTGATTCCCCAAGGGTGGTTGGCGGATTCGCCGACCCGGATCTCTTTCATCGGCCCATCGTAATGAGCAGTCCTTCCCTCTTCCAGTGCGTGGTCTGCACCCAGTTCTTCGACTGGTGAACTATTATGCTGCAGGCTGGCCGAAACGGCTGTCGCCCACTTCTGAACTTTTGCCTCTGTATGAGAACCGGGTTTAGCTTCTTCTTCTATGACTTCATCAGGCTCTTCTGGTAACCACACTTGGTGCTTTTCGCCGAGTCCTTGGATCATGCTGACGAGGTTGCCGTACTTGCGATCAAGCTGCTCGATGCTTTCGGCATTGCTCTGGAATCGTGAGACACACACTTCGTGACTCCTGGGCAGCTCATGTTTGTGCTTTTCAAAGTACTTTGCAACGTCTTCCGGAGCATGCTGGTCGAGGAACCGGATGGGGCAAACGGCTGCGGACCCTTCAATGGATGCTGAGCCTGAACCCGCATAATTCCCGCATATCTCGGCACGGATGGGATCATTGAAAGACTGCCTACGAGATCTCCGTGCCATGAAGCTCATACGAGAGTTCGAGCTTCGTGGAGTCGCCAACGGGCTCTTTCCACTTTTCGAAGCAAAAGGACACCCGAGCCTACTTGGTGTGCCAGTCGTTGTGAAGTCCTTCTCTATAGGAGACACCGCAGGCTTGGAGATTATGCGTAGCGGCGATCTTTGCTTGTCCGCCGACGGGCCGCTCCAGATTTTGACCGCGTTCTCCGCGGTGGGTGCACGGAGACTTGCAGTAGCAGACTCTGCTTGCCGGATGAGCGAGGCTCGACTCCTTCGGTCTTCGTCGTCCACATTTTCTAGTTGCCCAGCCCAGTCGAGCTGTGTCTGGGCAGGTTGGGATCCGACTTGCTCGAGGGTTTGTAGAAAGACGAGGTGATCTTGCGAGAGAGTATGAGGGGTGAAGCGCTTGAGAGAATCGAGGACCTACTACTTGGTTAGTTTAAGAGAGTCAAATAGTCTTCGAGATAACGCAAGGACTTCGAGAGGATCAGATTTTATTGTGAGATTGTCTGTCAAGGCTGCTATGCAGCTGCAGGTCTAGAGCTAAGATATTCATCACAGGAGGAAGCCAGGTAAGCTGAAAGACATCGACATACCTGCTGCTTTGTGTAGGTCAACTTGGTCTCCAACCGTCTGTGCTGGTTGAATAGCAGCTGGTACTCCCAATATAGAGCATCGAAGCCTTGTGCGAGTTGGTCCGCCAACTCATGGACGGGCGGCTGCGGATTATTGGACATGGTGAGAGATGTTGTTGTTGTTGCAGGACGTGGATAGGGGAGCAAGCCCTAAGATGATGTCGACAGCCAGCGCCTCTCGGTGAGAGTGGAGAGAGGCGTGATGAGTGATGAGGGAGAAGACCAGCAGCCAGGATTTGCCGTCGGAGGAACTTGGCTGATGTTCCGACGGCACGTGCACTGGTGCCGTTGTTCCGACCGAGTAAGATCTTCCGAGGGCATCAAGTTCTTGGCGAGGCGCGTCACGCCCACTCCGCCTCAGCATCGCCGTGGTCTGCGTAGAAAGTTTGCCATTGACACGAATCCTTATAGCCAACCGCTTAAATCTGGCTCGCAACCGCACCGCCGCACCTCCGAACGCTTTGCTGTGACGTTGTACAGCCATCTCCTCCTTTCTGCCATTCCACCCCGTATTAGCTCCCTACTTCGATAATATCGTACCATGGAATCGCTCCACAAGACAACATTAGCCACATGGTTCGCCTCTTCGCCGCCAGTGGCCTGGATGTTTCGGCAACTCCGCGAACTGCTCATTGGCGCTCTGCGGCAGGGCCCAATCCCTCGACATGTCGCATTCGTGATGGACGGAAACAGGCGCTTTGCTCGAACCCACCACATCGAGACAGTGGAAGGGCACAATCTGGGCTTTGAGGCCCTGGCTCGGGTAAGCCAACAACTCGCTATCACGTCGTATCTTTTGGGTTAACAAAAGCTAGATCCTCGAAGTCTGCTACAAGACCGGAGTCGAGGTCGTTACCATCTACGCGTTCAGTATCGAGAACTTCAAGCGGTCGAAATACGAAGTCGATTCTCTGATGGAGATGGCGAAGACCAAATTGGAACAGTTAGCCCAGCACGGCCAGCTCCTCGAGCGCTATGGTGCTTCCATCCGGATTCTAGGTCAGCGCGAGCTTGTGGATCCTGAAGTGATCAAATCAATCGAAAGGGCTGAGGCCCTAACGGCCCACAACGACAAGTATGTCGACAGCGCGGTCTCCAATTACATCCAGCTAACCCGCACTCAGGGCTATCTTGAATGTCTGTTTTCCCTATACCTCTCGCGAGGAGATAACGACTGCAATCAAGAAGACAGTAGAGTCGTATAGTACTCCACTGACTAATCCCACACACCCCAAACGCACCTTCTCGGCGTCGCACATAACACAAAGCATCCGCAGGCAGATGCTCGAAGTAATAGACGAGGAGTCGGAGCCCAGTTCGCGGTCGACATCTCCGGGCTCATCGTTCAAAGTAGGGAAGTCTACCGCGAGCGAAGGACACTCTACAACCGCGACAGCCGTGGAGACAACCGCGGGTACAGACTTTGACAAGGACGATATTCCTAATCCGGTCCCGTACTACTTGGACCTAGAGCAGATGACAGAGAGAACGTTAAGCGACAACATGCTGACTGCTGGCGCTCCGCCGTTGGACCTACTGGTTCGGACTTCTGGCGTGCAACGGCTGAGCGACTTCATGCTTTGGCAGTGCCATCAGAAGACGTCGGTGGTCTTTCTCGACTGCCTCTGGCCCGATTTTGACCTGTGGCATTTCCTCCCCGTTCTGGTAGAATGGCAGTGGCAGAGAAAGAAGCTGTCCGAGCAAGAACGGGGCAGTCGTCGGATCAAGACAGATTGAACAGTGGAGCGATTAGACTCATTAAGGCTGGGCTGGCTTTCAACTCGCATCGATACCCCGAACTGCTTCGTCCATAGCGAATTAGACTTTGGCATTTCCAATACAGGCGCATGATTCTTCGAGGTCGAGACCAGCCATGCCATGCATGTTGGCCACCCACATGGCTGAAGCGTGCTAGCGGCTGATGGCATCCAGATCTCCCACGTCTTTATCTCTGCGCGCATGGCCCAACCGAGCGGTGTGACCATCTGATCTGCGCTAACGCCTCGTCGAGTAAGCGTCGAGGGACCTTCGCGGTTGAGAGCAGGGCTACGGCACAGAACGTCATGCAACCCGAGGTAGTATTGTCACACCTTATTCTTTAAAACCTGTCCGGTCTGCCGCCGTGTTCTTTCTTCTTTGCTTTGCATCTGTCGTCTGTTTTTGGTGTCTTGTTCCTTTCAAGAAGTGTTTCCCTACTCCCAAAGAGATAAAGTGGGGCATTGTACCACATAACGACATCAACGGTCCACTTTACATGTTCTTTCAATAGTCAAAGCAAGAGCTTTCAAGAAGCTTCGTTATCTGGATCCATCTATTCTTCGGATCCTTTTAAATATCGTTATCCACGAAATCATGGCACCAACTCTTCTTTCCATCCCAGTCGAGCTCAGAGAGCTCATCTACGCGGAGCTCTTCAGCACCTACACCGTCCGCCACGGCTTCGGCAGCACCTCCTCGAACCGCGCCTCCATCCTCCAGACGTGCCGCCAGATCCACCATGAAGCATGGCGCCATCTCCCCCTGAACCTCAGCCTCCAATTCCAAGGCACCGAAACCATGCTCTCGACGCTCCTCAGTGTCGACCAAGCCGTCGTCACGCGCATACGTCACATCCGCGTAACCGCCTTCCCCTTCCCGCTGTACAAGGACAACCGCCCAGACTACTACACGACGTACTATTTCAGCAGCGCGCTCTCGCTGCTGCCCGGCCTGCATCTCGCGCGGCTGGAAGTCGAGGACTGCTTCCATGGGTTCGGCCTCGGCGATGGCTGGCGCGACGTCGTTACGTATCTCGACTTCGAAACGCTGCTGCGGTGCGATGCGTGGCGGGAACTCGTGTATGTCACGCCGTGCACGGATTTCCTCGCCTCGGGGTACGACCATAGGCGCAAACGCAGTGCGCAGCCGCAGGGCTGGGATGCACTGCTGAAAGAGCGGGATGGGTTGAAGTCGGGCGCCGAAGTGCAGATGTTCATCACGCCGGAGCGCAGCAGCAGCAGCAGTGTCAGCGACGCGGATGCGAGTGCGAGTGCGAGTGCGAGCAGCAAGCCCCAACCTCAGCCGTGGTCTGCAAAACCCGGCAACGAAGTCATCGAGAACTGGCGCATCGCAGGCCCCGAGCAAGATCTCAAAGGCGCCGTCACCATCGTCGCGCGCAGGGGCAAGCAAGCCACGTTTGTGCAGACGGGCTTCACGGAGGGGAAGTCGTGGGCGGAGCTCAAGGACCAGGAAGGCGGGTTCTCGCGAGAAGGTCAGTAGCAGTCTCCTCACCTACATATCCTTTCTCGTTAATAGGTTCGGTTTGGTGTGTGTGTGCTAACGAAGGAAATTGAACTAACTGGATTGAACAGGTTTCACTCCGTACCACAACGACATGGCGGACGCGGTGGGCTGGGTGTATGGCGGGTGGGGGAGGCGCATGCAGCTTGCTATTCGCGCGCTGGGGCATGGATTCTAGGTAGGTAGGTGGGTGGGTGGGCGGCGAGTTTATGCATGCCGACGACGCCAGAAATCTCACTGTTTATTCATTACAACTGTCCAATTCGTTCATTGGGACTGGCTTCCAGCAATCCGTGCATGCTTCTTCCTGCTAACATCCTTCTGCCACCCTCCACCATTCCAGCACTAGGTTAATAGTATCCCTTTCATTTTTCAAACGCCCTGTTGTATCCAGTATACTAGGTATTGTACCATCTGCATCGAATAGAACTCACATCCTGATAAGCAGAGGTATGCTGGGGAGGAGACGGATATATATGCGTATGTATGTATATGTACACAGAGGGCGCCTCAACCGGAAACCGAAGTCAGTACCTACACGATAGAACGGGTCATCCGCACGCGATATCGATTTCCCATTTATCCCTACATACCCACTCTCTTATTCCTTCGCGATCTGCAAAACTGTGTTTCCAGTTTCACGTATAGTGCCCCCCTACCCCTGCTCGTTTGCCATGCACCCTGCACCGGTAATCTAGAGAAGCTCGGCAGTAATTCCATTTTAGCCTGTGTGCCGTCAGCAGGACTACATACAGGGCGATGGTGATCGGCAGGGCGCCAGGTGTTGTGTTTGGCAGTGTAGCAGTATCTTGCTTACTTGGTTCCCGACATCTAGTAGTCTAGATCGGTTGAACATGCCGCTATGCTATCTATCACAAACCGACCTCGTCTATCAATTTAACATTCTCTCCTGTATACCCACCCGTACATCGAATTTGACATCATCCCACCTCACCTTACCACCACCACCGCCATGCCTTCTTCCTCGTCTGCGCGCCCCACCCGTCTCCTCGTCGCAGCATGTCTAATCGCAACAGTCTTGCTCGTCTCCATGCAGCACGGTTACTCGTTTCCCAGGGGCACATTCAAAGAAAAACTACCCAATAGCATTGCGAATGCGACGTTAGGCGTACGTGCAATATTGTTTCCTACCTAGATACTTACCTACCCTCCCCACTCTAATCTCTATCCCATTTTCCCCAATTGCGCCTATCCTCTATCCTCCTTCCTCCCTCCTCCGTTCTACCATCGCCCCACCCCCCAATCCATCCTAACTCCTCCCCTCTAGTTCCAATCCCTCCTAATCCTCTCCCTTCCCACGCGCCCAGACCGCCTCTCCTCGCTCACCCTCGCCGCCTCCACCAGCAACCTGCACACCACCCTCATCGCCGGCATCAACGGCTCCAGCATCCACGAGTCGGCGTTCCCGCCGGGCAACCACCGCGCGCTGCCCGTCGGCAACCGGGGCAGCTGGCGCGCGCACCTGGACGCCGTGCGCCGCGTCGTCGAGCGCAATCTGACGACGGCGCTGATTCTGGAGGACGATGCGGATTGGGACGTTAGAGTGAGGAGCCAGTTGGAGGGGTTTAGCGGGGCAGCGAGGATGCTGAGGGGGTTGGTACGGGAGGAGGGAAGGCATCGGGATGACGACGCTTCTTCTTCATCATCGGCAGACTCCGCTCGCCTTCAACAAGCCACGCTGCCTCTCCCTCCACACATCTCTTCTAACATCCCATCCCACGCCCCCTACGGCCTAGACTGGGACATCCTCTGGCTCGGGCACTGCGGCGCCGGCATCCCCGTCAACTCACCCGTCCTCGCCCAAACTCCCGACCCCACCGTCCCCTCTCCCCAGCACCTGCGCGCCTCGCCAAACGCCCCCCTCTCCCCGCTCTCCACGCTCTACCCGCCACAAACACGCCTCTACCACCGCACATCGCACCCGACGCTCTGCACACTCGCGTACGCGGTAACGCAGCGCGGGGCGCGGAAACTGCTGTACGAGTTTGGGGTGCGCGAGTTTTCAAAGGGGTATGATTTCGCGGTGGGGGAGTGGTGCGATGGGGTGGGTAAGAAGCGCGGAAGTGAGGGGAAAGATGGGGACGAGGAGGATAGTACGCAGCCCGTGTGTCTAACCGTCAACCCGCCGATCTTCAGCCACTTCTTCGCTGAAAAGGGCGGGAGCGATATCACCGGCGTGGGAGCTGGAGGCCGGGAGATCGGGACGCGGTACGTGCGAGCGAGTGTGAGGGAGAATTTGGAGAGGCTGGTCAGAGGGGAGGCGGCTGTTGAGCGGTGGGGGGATGAAGAAGACTGAGCCAAAGGCATTGTGCGGGGGTTCGTTAGGTTGGGCCAACTTCACTGGTCTTGGCCCATCAAAATGGAAATGTACCGGAACGCGGTTCTCGTCTGACGGAGGAAGACGATAGTGGAATATGCGTATTTAATTTTGCTGCATTACAATACGCCAACTAGCAGACTCACTACCGAGATTGCGAATGGCTGCATGCGGGATGCGCCTGATTTAGGCTTGGGGGTCCCGGTCGCTGTATATACGCCCGTCAGGGCGACTGTAGCAGATGTTGCCGGGCCAGCATCGACAGCCGTAGGAAGGTTGGTGGGAAGACTGCCTGGTTTACCAGCAAGAACCGAGCTTACAGGAGGCTTGTAGTCCTGAACGTTCGCGTACCAAATTCCATTTTTCACGATCCCGTTTTTCAGATCAGCCCGTTCGTCCTTGGTGCACGTCTCGTTGATGGCCCGGACCCAACAAGTAGTCTTAGGCTGACCTTCGAACTTCTTGTTGGCAAATTGGGAATTTGCAGGGCCTTTGGTGCCGAAACTTGACAGATCGACATTTTCTCCCAGGCCAATGTCGTTGCCTTCGATGATCCGGGTGAAGACAGTAAATGCAGTTTCGGGTTGGTATGCCGGTAGCGCATGGCCAGCATCATAGATGCGAGAGAAGGAGAGATTCCCATACTGGCGCACTTGGCCACCGACATAAGAGTTATTCACAACAATATCGGCGTATCCAGCAGCTGGAAACGTCGTGCTGTAAGCTGAGTGAAGCCGGGCGAGCTCAAGGGAGATAGCTTCGCCGCCGAACCAGTTGCATAACAGGTCGGCATCGCCGTAGATGAATGCTACTCGTACGCCAGATTGGAGCAGACTTGCCAGTGCTGCTAGCTGGGTGCCCCGCACTTCATCGCCAGCTGGCTTCGAGTTAGCTTTGGTAACAATGAGTAGTGTGAAGAAAGCAAACAGGACTTATTAGCCCAAATTAACGGTAGAAGTGTCTGAGAAGTAGCAAGAGGCAGGCTTACTATCTCTGAAAGCGGCATACACCTCAGAACTTGAGTCCGTGAAATTGACTTTGGCGCCAATCGATGCAAGAACGTCGGCTTGGTTCAGATACTCAGACATGGCATGACTTGGTATCGGGTTTGGTTCCACGATACGGATATCGTAAGGGCTTCTGTTGGACGAGCCAATGGAGGCGCTCAAAATCTTCGCACACTCATCCCGGGCCCTCATGCACGCCGCGTTCGTCGGTCCCTCATCCCCTTCACCTTTGGGATCTGATTTCTCCATCATCGTTCGACAATTCAGAATCATGTCTTTGCAGAATCCCGAGGCTCTAAAATCGCTCAGCGCGTTGAGCTGTGCTGTCTGGTCGATCGCCTGGATGCCGTGGGTGTTGTTGAACGCGAACCGCGGCCAGAATGGTACTTGAATGAGCGAGTCCACCAGACCATTGATGATACCAAGCGACACGAGATTTATCTCAAGTGTGTTATTGTAGGAAACGTCTCCCCTGGCGCGTTTTGCGTTCTGGTCCTCGAAGTGCTGGGCAAATGCAGGCCCGTACTGGCCGCCATAGCTCTGGGTGAAAAGATGGATTCCTGTAGGCTCTGTCGTCGTGCTGTTTTGACGCACACCCGGGTTGTACTGGGGGAACACGGCCAAGAAACTCTGCAGAAAGTGCCACGATGCGCTCGCCGCAATGATGCTTGTATTTTGGGTGCTCGACTTGTGGCCAGAGGCAAAGGTGCCGTTCAGGACCGCCCATGTTGGCAACCCGGTTGGGACGGTCTGTGGATCGCCATGTGAACCATCGATAAGGTTGAGAGACCCGTTCACAGCATCGTCGAAGCTGAAGCCTGTTTGGGTAGGCTGATCGATAAAGAGCAGATTCGAACTACGATCCCAACCCCATGTCATCGGCTCCGTACCGTACGTTCCGTCCTGCAGTTGTATAACCTCGCATGGACCCATCTCGCGAAAGAGGCCAGTCATGCTGCTGCTGCCCGGGCCGCCATTGAGCCAGATTGTGAGGGGCGCCGTCTCGGGGCTTTTGCGGGCTTCGAAGAACCAGAAGAAAGTGTTGATCGAGTAATTCTGCTGGTAGGGTGCGAGTGTGAATGGGGGTAGATGGACATAGCCAGAGTATTGCTTCTGCGTCGGAAAGACCGTGGTGCAAGTGCCGGGCTCGGGCGACTTGTATGAGATGGTGACGTTACTGTTGATGGGCGACTGTAAGACGGTATCGTAGGAGACGGGCGGAGGAAACTGCTGGGCAACCGAGCCGTGGAGTAGTCCGAGGACAAAGACTAGATAAACAATTGACGATACCATGTTGACAGGGCGGGCACAGGGCTCCTGCTATGAGGATCTCCGAATGTCGTCTTCACGGGTCCATGGAGAAACTGAGAGCACAGTAACAACCTAGTGGGTGCACCTGGAGGGCGATGCCGGCGTGGGCGGAATATATATAGTATACATTGAACGCGTGTCTGTGAGTGTGCCTCGGGAGTGTGCCTCGGGTGCTAGCTTGGAAGGTTCCACATTACGGTATGCACGGCCCAACACGCAGCAGTTTCTACCAGCCAACACCGAGGTGAAACAATGTGTCCAAAACAACACCTGCACCGTCACCCCGCTGATATGGTTCGATGCCAATCAGGACGACTTTAGATGATTATCTTGACAGCCTAGGAGATTTCAGCAACTAGTAGATAGTACACCTCTATCTTTACCAAGCTCTGTTGTATCTAGTATATACTAGGTTATGTATAGTTTGCAGAGGTAAGAGGAGAGAGCAGGCTTGTATCATAGCAGGTAGTGCGCGTCGGAAACAAATTGGGCCAGCGGGGATTCCCAATTTCCAATACCGGCATGTCACTGGTAGACCCAATCTTCGTCACTGCCGTCCTCTCTCCAGGGGCGCATGTACATGTAGAATCTGTTGATTTCCTCCTCCTCCTCCTCCTCTCCCTCCACCTTCGCCTTTTCCGTGTTGTCGTTCTCCACTGGGTCAGGAAGTTTGAGATTCTCCCTGGCCACAACATCCAAGACCCATAAAACGAGCCTGTCCCCGAGTCTGTGTGTTGGTCCATTGGTAATTGGAGGACAAGGCGCAACGAGCTGCCGTCCAACATCGTTGATGTCCGTGGAGTAGTAATAGCCAATAGTGGAGGCGACTTCGCTATATGCTGCATTGCCGGAGAGGTCAACTTCTTCGGCCCGGCCCGGAAGTGGATAGATGTGAAACAAGTTCGTTACCCAGCTACAGATAAGGCTGCTGTCTCTCTTCGCTGGCGAGGCCGTCAACATGCAAGACGCGAAAACGAACAGGAGAATCATCCATAGCAAGTCTTCTTCTTCTTCCATTCTATACTCAATCCAATCCATCATATTCTCCAGATCCAAGCACTCCATCATATTCTCCGGATCAACCTTGTATCTACGCTTGAGTTCTGACACAAAGGCTGCGTGAATTGGAAGGAACTCTTCTTTGAGTGTATCGAGTGCTTCAAAAGGCGTGATTATGGTCGGCCCTCCAGGGGGTTTCTGCGGCCAGCGGACCATCAGTCTGCAAAAGGGAGCGTAGAGTTCATGAAGGATTGTGTGAATAATCTTGGCTTGTCCGTTACGATATATTTGTGCATACTTCTGCCTTGAATTCGCAGTTGGGCTTTCCTGGTTGAGTGGCAGAGAGTCGCATTTTTGTTTGACGGCTTGATACAGCATAATCAACATCCTTCGGATTACCCTCGGCGGTGGTCTGGTAGGATCGATGTTGTCTACATGGATATGTAGTTTAATCATAGCCGTGAGATAGTACACGTATATAACGTAAGGCGGAATCCCCCGGAAGTACGGTACAGGATTCTCGTAGCGGCCATAAAGATGACCCTGGGGCCGTAGAAAGTGCTGCTCGTCTTTTGTAGCTTCCAAGATGGCCTCGCAGAATCCAAATGGGATGTACCTTTGGTTGAAAGCATCCATCCGCTCCAAGTGGCGCTGTATATCCGGCTCGATGACTGCCCTAACAGCAAATTGCTCGACAGGGTTATCAGGAATCGCGAACCCGTACCCTAGCATTAGCTCATCGTTTTGTTTAGGGGCGTAGTTGTTGAGAATCTCGTCCCCTTTCCCCACTTCATCCAGGACCTTAAGGGTGAAACTTTTGTACTCTTCGAAGTTCCACTCGACTCTCGCTTCAAAAGAGTGATTCAGAAGGTCCACAACAGGAAATAAGATGGGAAACGATTCCTCGGTCGGGCCGCACGGCAGAATCGGGCTAGATATAAATGCGCGAGAAGACACTATTGATGCGGCATACCGAATAGCTGAGCTATTACCCATTAGCAAAGTCTGGTTGCTGGATAGGGTCCTTGCAGAATAGTGTCTATGCCCAGATCGTCACGCAGCATCTTTTGCCTTGGCAAGACGGTGAAGGTCTTCTGTTGAGGCTCGACTGACTGGACTTACTGTTCAATGTTACGTAGATTGCCTGTATATTCAGAGCCCATGGTTGCAAACATATTCATTGCCTGCCTCCATGCCTTGAATAGGTGCTCTTTCCGGTCTAGCGTTGCTTGCCGCAGGTTGGTGGCCTCGAGGAAGTGCATGTCTTCCCATGAGAAGTGTAGAGTGTTCGTCATGGCACTAGGCGGTGGCAGCGCATCGAAGTAGGGTCCCCATCTTGCGCTTCTAGGTTCCGCGTGATACTCTTCCAGTATAAGCAGATAGGTAAGGACTTCGTTGGGGATCTTGCCGTAACATTTCTGCAGTGGGCCGCCAACGAAAGGTACATGTTTTTGGTCAGGATCGAGGTTGAGATGGGACAATGTCAGTGCTATGGGACAGGTGGCCACATGGAACGAGCTGAGAGGCTTTGCGGCGCAAATGTGGTAGCCGCGTTCCTCGTTGAATTTGACGTCCACGTCAGGATTCAACCAACCCCCGTTTTCAAGAAACCATTCGCGCAGCGTGTCGGCCAACCGGAGGTTAGTTTCACACGACATGGTAGTGACCAGACAGTCAACAGTGGCTTTCGTGTCTGTGGGTACTGTTGCACATATCAGACATATCTGACCATACTTGGTGGATATCGCACACAGTCGGGTTGCGAACCTAAACGGGATAGCGATGCACTTGTGCAGCTGACATGGCGCGGCGTCGAAAATTTGCCAGATGCCGAAGGGGGGCGGATACCGGAGCGTCGCGGACGGTATGGGCGCCGACAGATGCGAGTAGGATCGGGGTGGACTGCGGGTCTGCAGGTCTGCTCGCTAGCGGGCGTGTATGTAACTTTGTGGTGGTGATGTGTTGGCGGGGGGCGGTGAAAGACACGATAGAGGGCAGCCTGGCAGGTCCATGGCGCGAGGCAGCCGCTATCCCCACAATCCAAGGCGCCGACAGCCGTCCATGCCGCCGTGGACGGTGCAGCAAGAGCGACCAGAACGCAGCGAGGCCGCAGACAGGAGCTCGGAAGAGGGCGCCATGAAGCTGGGGTTTAGGTGATCACGGGTGTATCCAGCATCGTGAAGGGCCTCGAAATGATGACCCGATGCCCGAGTCCGAGCCTCCGAGGCGGTCCACGACTCCACGGTCGTACGGATCCAAGTCGCAGGTGGTCCATGTCCACATCTATGGCTGACTCTCCACTCTCGACGGCTTTGGCTTTGGCTTTGCACAGCTGCATGGCAGAGGCTGGCAAGATTCTACGCCTTCTACACATGCCACAGCCAGCCGGATGCCACGGAACAGGCTGCAGCTGGCGCTCTCTCCATCCTCTAGCGCCACCATGCACCATGGAGCTCCCTCTGCCTCTGTTCGGTGTGACCGGTCGCCGGCGGGCTCACGTAGAGGTAGGTAAGCAGCCGCCGCTTCGTTGTTCCGTCGACGCTGGAGCGAGTCGAGAGCACGTACGGATACGGGGTGTGTACGATGGCTTGCCGCTTGGCGGTCGACGGCGAGGCGCACAACAACAACACCACACCGAAAGGGACAAAGACGCGAGCGGGCTAGCCCACAGCCGCATGAAACCCCACGGCAACGCCAATCAAGCAACGCGCAATTTTTAAAACCGCCCCGGAGGGATTGGAGTTCCGACACCATGGACCGTCGCCCTGGCTGCTGCGCCCAGCTCTGAGCTCTGGTCGTCGTGCACTGGCTCGACGTCGTACCACCGTACAGCCCGCACCGAAAGGCTGGCTTTGATCCTCATGAGGGCGCTCCCGTGGCCATCCGGTTGCGGCCTGCTCGTCACTGTCTCGAGCCCTCTATTCATAGACGCAGTCGCCCGACACTGAGCGCTGGATTGCTCAGTGCTGCACCATCTTCGTAGCTGTGGCTTGTATTGTGATGGTAAGTTAGCCCCCGTCGGTTTGCACGCGAACAATCCCCAAACTTCAGCGTAGCGCACAGCCGCTGCATCGCATCAGCCAGGCTCATCAAAAGCCTCGCCGCCCCCCCCCCCTCGGGGTGCCGCGCTGGCAGCTGGCTCTCCTTCACCACGGCAACAATTGCTTCACATTTGCTAACACGCTTGTCCAGCACGCTGTTCTCTATGACCAGCCACGCGTAGCGCCATGGTGCTGGACATGCTGACCGCCGACGCCGCCGCCAAACACGGTCGCAGATGCTCGCCGCCCCGCTGTCCTTCGCCTGCGCAGCATGTGTCTTTCCTCGCCCAGATGCCTCTTACGTTCCTCAACACGGTCCTGCGCGGCCAGACTCCATCGCCGGCGCCGGCCGTCACATCTGCAGAGCACCCCGATTCGCCGGCCGGACCCCCGAGCCTCGCCAAACCGCAACATATCTTGATGCCCGCAGTCTCCCCGCCGACCTCGCGGCCAGCGTCTCCAACCAGCACAGTGTCGACTGAAGGCAAGCCGACGAAGCGGCCGTCGCGCCAGAAGACCATCTACAACCTCGCCCAGCCGCCCCCAACAGCCACCACCCGGCAGAAGCTACACATCCGCCCGAAGATCCTGCTGCAGCTGCATCAGGTCATTCCCTCGAACCGCCCGAAGCCCGTCTACGAAGTCATTCCCTTCTCGCTCCTCGCGCCGCGCTCTACCCGGCGCCTTGTGCGGGCTTTCGGCAGTAAGAGCAGGGACAAATTCGGGCCCCACGATCTGCTGGTCGTGAAGGCGGAAGAGTATGGAAACAAGGACAACGAGGCAAAGTCGGACGACGAGCGGTGGGGTGCGAGGGATGTCGTCGGCATCATCTGCCCCGCTAAAGAGGAGAAAGGAGTTGCTTTGAAGACCGAAGTGCTGATGGGTGACGGATCGAGCTGGGACGTCACCAACACCCCTAATGGCGGCTACGAGTTCAACTTTACTGACGAGCACGGCTTGCACCTCAAGTCTCGATGGGTTCCGAAAGCTGCTAGCGGTCGCCGAGTGTCGGCCATGTCGGGCACCTCGCTAGCTTCACCAATCAGCCCGCCAGATGAGAGGAAGTTCAACTTCAGCACAATCGGTGCCCAATCCAGGCGTCACCCCGTTATTGCTACCATGGGCCGAGCCAACATAGAAGTGCTTGACGCGTATGCTATACCCACCGCGACCTCCCCATCTACACCTAGCCTCTCGTCTACGATTCCCACTCCCCTGACGCCTTCCAGCATCCCTGAACTGAGCTACTTCATGGACAAGGCCAACGAGCGCCCGCCAGTCAAAACCGACGACTCCCTGCGCCGTTTTATTGTCGTGTCTGGCATTTGGGTTGCGTTTGCAGAGAACTGGTCTCCTGCTTATTCCTTGTCGAAAGATGCCTGTCCGTTGCCAACTTTCCCCCCAATGGTGCCGCATCGTACTGCCTCCATGTCCATGGTCGACTCTCCCCGCTCTCTATCTCCATCACCAGCCCTCGACGAAAATCGCCGCACTATTCCTAAGATCTTCAGGACTGGCACGCAGATGCTCCAGCGCAATTCCAGTCTTTCCAACACACCAACCACCCCACGTTCCGCCACAAACTCGCCTTCTTCTTCTCCGACTGTCAAGACGCGCTCTCGCCGATCAAACTCGACCGGCGCTGCAGACTTGTTTTCAAAGACAGGCAGCATGCGAAAGCGCTTCGGCTTCGGCCTCGGTCTCGAAAGCGAGACCCTTTCCGAAACCGACGAGGAACGCCAGACGAACCGCAGCATTGAGCTCCTCCGCATCAAAGAACTCGCCGTGCCCGACCCAGTGGCTCCCCCTCCGGCCCAAATCCAAATCCAAATCCAAACCCAAACTCCCACCGCTCCCCCACCCATCCAAATCATCGAGCCGCCGTCGGAACACCGCTCGCCATCTCCCGCGTCGCCCGACGCGCGCGCCCTCAAGACCATGTCTGCCTACAACCCCATCACCACGACGGGGCTCTGGGACTCGGGCGTGCAGGACGGAGGACCCGGCATGAGCAAGCGCCGGCCGACGAGTATGGTGGTTGTCAATGAGAAGTTGGAGAAGGCGAAGCGCAAACAGGAGAAGTCGAAAGGCAGAGAGAAATTTTCTGCGGGGAACAGCGATAAAGGCACGGAGGTGCGGCGGAAAAGTGAGCGGTTTAAACGGTTGTTTGGCGGCTTGTTTCGCAGAGAGAAGGGTGAGGCGTGAGGGGAAAGGGAGCTTTGACTGTGTGTGGTGTTTTGGGGATGGGAGATGTGGGTTGTTGCATATTCTGCGGGGTTTCGTCACTACTACTGTTATCTTGGGCGATGGCGTTGCACATGGCGGTTTGTCTGCTATCATTTGCGGCGGGCTTCTCTTTGTTGGTTTGGTTTGGTTTGGTTTGGTTTGGTTTTGGCAGCTGGTTCTGTTCCCTCCTGCACAATGCAGTCCAGTGTCCGGTCACCCCCCTATCTTATATCTCTACTTTGTCTATATCCTCCTCTGGTCCGCCCTATGCAGAACATGCATGCATGCAACTATTGCTCTACTCCTACTCTGTTCCTTTTTACTTTTACTTTTCTTCTTGTCTATGGATTGTGTGTAGTCATTGTGTTCGAGTATACCCTCCTATACGTATGTACGTATCTGAAAATCGTTAGCTGCTGTTATGTATTCGCACCGAATCGAATCGTATTGTATTGGATCTGTTCTATTGTTTTGTGCCCAGTTTGAGCAGTTGGGATAAGGAATTATCGGTTGGGGAAGGGGTGCTGAGACTGAGGATGCTGTTGGAGTAGGAGTAGGAGACTGGGTGATAGCGAGGTTTGGAAAAGGTAAACGGTACAGTGGTAGACAGTGACAGCAGAACAGTAACAGATTAAGTGTCGGGGTTTAGAAGGGGTGGACGGTACGGTGGTGAACGGACGGACGGACGGACGGTGGCACCCCCGTGCATTACTTCGTGTCCACCCTAACTACACTCCTCCACCTTCCTTAAAAAAAATTAAACTACATTCACATTACCTAGTATACCAGATACAGCAAGGCTTTGTACAGATAAAAGTAGCCTATGTAGCCATTTGCTGGAATTTCTTATACTGTCCAGAGCATGGCCTACAGCTAACGTTATCTTGCATCAGACAGACACAAGTTAATGGATGGGAGTGGGGGCGGACGGTGGCGGACGGTGGCGGCGGAATAGGTAAGTTGAGTGGTGGGGGTTGGGAGAAAGTTTTGGACGTCGTGGGTGGGGAGGGGGAGGAGGTTGAGACCGAGGCCGAACTTGAAGTAGGTGGTTAGCCCTATCTTATTTTCTAGATCCGATATCGAATTTTTCTGTTACAAAGCTTTTCGAGTATTGTAGAGACAACAAGTCATGAAAAACCCACGGGTCCACAATCACCACGACATGTCTCCAAACACACTACTAGATCCAGAGATACAGAGATACAGCTCAGAGAAGAGAAGAGAAATAAGTTTCTCGAAATTAAGGTGGAAACTCTATGGTTATGGAGATGATGGATGGTTTAGCTAAGGATAATGGAAGATAACGGAAAAGCTACAAAACAACTGTGGAGGAGTGACTTATACCGCATGTGCATTCCACCCCTTAGAGCGTCCCATTTCTACCCCTTATTAGTGCGCCGTTTTGCACCCCTTATTTAGTGCGCGAGGCGCTGTAGTGTGATGGCAACGGATACTACTGATAAATTGACTCGTGAGAACTATTGCAGAAACATCGACAGACCGGCCATGGCAACCGGACGACCCGCTCAGTAGTCATAAGCAGGAGAGAGAATACAGGAGCTAGGTTTGGATCCTTCCGGTTTGGGGCGCACCTTCAAGGCCCAGTCACGCGTGAAAAAGCTCCTGAACTCTTCCGTGGAAGGGGGTGGCGTTTCGGCTTCTTCATCCTTTAAAGCAGGGGTAACGTAGACTCTCTCTGTTGGCCAGGAACGAAGGTGGTCCTGATGCAACTTAGGTGTTATAGGGTCCTGTCCGAGTCTCTCGATGCAGTGGTCAACTATTTCCTTCCCTTCTAGAAGTTCTGCATTAGGCTCCCAGAAAATCTTGACATCTTTCTTCCCGAGACTTTGCACGATGCTGATTATTCGCTCAATGGCTGACGATTTAGCGTCCGGTGCGATGCCGCTATCTCCATACAAGTAGATTTGAATCCGGACGCTTTGGTACTCCAGGAAAGTTTCCCGCGAATGCTACAATGTTATCTCTATCAAATTCAAAACCAAATTGGTATGAGCCTGGGATGTGTTTCCAGCGGATGTGTAGGTGCCGCACATAGTCGAAGGCCCGTGGATTGTATGTATCAAGCCAGTCCACGATGACGAATATGGGGTTGGCATACAGGCCAGCGACATGGAGGACGAAGTCCGATCAGAGGATTTCGTACACCTCTTCATAGAGCTGTTTGCTAACACGCATGAGGCGGGTCATGGGCTCTTTCCCCCAGAACGACGAACGGTCCCAGACGCGATTCTCCAGTTGGACAAGCTCGGTTCGGGGGAAGACGGGATGTAGGTGTCTGTCGATGGGGAGTGATTTGCGGCCAAAAGGATACGGTTGCCGGTTTTCGATCTCGCACATAAGGCACTCGAAGAGGATTTGTCGGCGGGTTTCTCGAGATAGACTGAGCAGATGGAGACGTATATTGCTAGTCTTGGCCATGGCAAGGGCCTTCTACGTAGCTTTCGGTGGACCTGTCCAGGTATTTGAGAGAAAAATGACCCAATACGGAAGGCTGTATGCAAAAGAAACACAATGACGTAGTGGGCATGGGAATGAGCTATGATAGTAGGGTAGAAGACTAGAGCTGCCGGAAGACAGAAGATTACGCGTGAATCCCACCAGGATTTATACAGCTATGACTAGGCGCAGTGTGTTTAGAGAAGCGCCATGGTGATTGCGGCACATCAACTTCTCTGTGCCTCGGCGTCTCCACGAGCTACAGCACGCGTAATAAGAGAGAGAACGGTGTTGATATCCAGTGCTTCGCTGAGCGTCTCTAGGAGGTAGCCCTTGCACGGGCGGAGTAGGTAGATACTAGAGGTTAGTAGGTTCCGAATTCTGTGGTCGCGAAAACAGTTATGATGCAGCCCAGCTAGTCCAAACCAGGACTAGTACCCCGACCTTAGACCATCTGCGTTCTTGCTCCGACCATTCCCTTCACCATATGTAGTACTCTCATTTCCTTCTCTATGACCGAACCATGTATCGACTCACCCTGTACTAGTGCGACCACATCGCTCATAAATTATATTAGCCAATGCGTCGAGAGTCAGTCCATCGCTGCTTCGCGACCTTCTATGACTATCCAGCAACGACACAGCGGCTGCAACGTCTAGTCAGTTCACGGCTGTGGTTCTAGCGTTGACTGTTATTTACCTCCCCGCGGGACTTGCCGACTTATCCACTCCATCATGGTCTGCAGCCTGCTTTTCGTCGACCCTTTGATACTCGTGCTCTACCCGACACGCACTAAAGGTATGTTGAACGTAGTAAGGCTTATACTACTCTACGACTACATCATCACGCCATCTCTAGGGCCCGTATTCGTAGTCTTTTAATATACGATACCACGTACCGATGCTCGACGCCGCATGAAGACTCACGATATGTCCACATGTGAGTACCCGCATTGTGTCCGCTTCTCCAGTCCCCGCTACCTACTCCACGTCATACACCTGTGACCTAGTCACCCCCTCTCTCTACGAACTTCTGACTCCTCTTTTCTGCAAGACTTATACAATAGGGTATAAAGTCGTGCAGATATAGCTTTTTGTTCTTCTTTTTTTACACTCTTATACACTGCAACCTACACAGATCAAACTACTTCTTATCTACATTCTAAGACAGCTTTCTAGCACCTACCAGCACCAACAGCCAACCCCATACCGCCTACCACACCGCCATGCAACAATCCAGCCCCGAAGCCCAGCAACCCGCAGAGGCGCCCAAGATCTTGGTTCACAAATTCGAAATCCTTGGCACCGAATACTACTCTTCAGACCTGAGCCAGATCAACAATGGCAAGGAATTCAAGCTCGTGCCGACCAGTGGAGGCGTCGCAACATGGCCGGTTAAGTCTCACGAAGAGGCCAAAAAGTTCATCCGTAACAGGGGCAATGCGGTTGAGGGGGACTCTGACGAGGGGTATTCGAGCAAAGGGGGTAAGTTTTCACACCGTTAATTAGGCCGATTGTGTGCATTATTAGTAGCTGTAAAGTTGATGACGCGCTTCAAAGGGTCATAGACGCAATGGATAAAGAGTTGAAACACGCCAAAGGTCTGACACCGACAACTGACTCACAATCACCATTGTGACGGACACATTGGTACGGGACTGGATCCCTACCTCTTACTCACATCAGCCGCAAATGGATTGTCATACCCCAGCGACCTAGTCACCTCTCTCTCTACGAGCGTCTGACTCTAGAGTTCTGCAAGACTCATACAATAGGGTATCAAGTCGCACGCATACAGCCCTTCGTTCTTCTTTCTTTATACATCCACACACTGCAGATACACACATATATATACATATCACAGATCAATTGTTATCCACATACCATCAACACCTTCAATTTCACAGAACAACGGCAAACCCATCACCAACTACCACATCAACGGCCCCGTACTCCCGTCCTCGAACCCAGGCTCCTCAGGAATCGCAACGGTATACTCCACCACGACAATGGTCACCGTCTACAAGATCAAGGTCCGCGGCATCTCGTACTACACATCAAACAAAGAAAAAGGAACCTTAGCTGAGAGCCTTGGTCTCAAGGGCAATAACAAAACTATTGCTCTCAATGGACATTGCTCCGGTCAACATTCCGTCATGCTATTCATTGACGAAAGAAAGAGAGGGGTCGAAGGAGACTCGATAAAAGGATATTCCACTAAAGGCTGTACGTATTCACACTATGTTTTGGACTGACCGGCAACGACGCTGACATCCACTAGTCAAAACCGCTCTCGAAGAATATGAGGAGGATCTCATTGCATACGAGGCCAAAGAGCATGCTAAGATGATGAAAGCGGAGAGGCTTGCCGCCAGACACGCTGAAGTCAGAGAGGCGATGGACAGAGAGGATGCCGTTGAAGAGGAACCCGTCGACAAGGAGGAGGCTGAGGAGCATGCCAAAGCCAAGAACTAGGTTCTCGACCTCTGGGACTCAGCAGGAACGGTGGACTTACGCCCAAGGTCTGACACCCACGACTGAATCACAACCACGATTATAACGAGCAAACGGGCTTGGCGTTGTACTGGCACCCTTCATTTCTTTCTTTCTTTTATTACTTCCCTTAAACTTTGTGTTTGCCCCTTCTTGTACACACCTACACACCCGCACGGCACCCACTCCGATTCAACCCTTGCCCCTATTATTCCCTTTTTCATGTATACACGCACCACCCCCACCCATTCCTATTCCCCATTCCCTATTCCCCATTTCCTTCTGTATATACCCAACCTATACCAACACATCCATGTAGATAGACAGAGAGATAGATAGACACTTGTAATCCCCAATGCACACAACACCCCTTTTTCGAAACCCCCTATTCATTGCACCCGGTGATGCCAACATAGCAGTATGTCAACATCCACTGATAGAGCATCCAGAGTGCAGGCACCTTAAGTGGGGTTCTAAGAGCTCAGATGGATCGTTCTGACAAGGTGCTGGAATATCGTACAGTGGCTGGAGGATCGAAATAACGCGGACTAGAGGTAGGTACTAGCGCGTTTATGTATGTTTAATTCTCGAGTATCACCACAACAGACCCCCGATGACGCATTCACCCTCCCAAGCAACCCCCTTTTATCACTCCACCCCAACGCACGACCCCCTATCTACCCCCTCCCGCGAAACTGCTCCGCCACCATATCGCCCAACGTCCTCCTCCCCGCACCCGCACCTCTCTGCACCGCGCCCCCCGTCTCGCCCGCCAAAATCCCCGTCGCTAACCCCGCACCCGCCCCCTCCCTCTCCCTCTCAGCATCAGCATCCAGCCGCGCTCGCAGCCCCTCAAACCCCCTCTTCTTCTCCTCGCCGACGACCCACCCGGGCACGCGCCAACTCGCCGCATACGGCAGCACATCGCGCCTATACGCCGTGCCGACCGCCCAGCCGACCGCCGCGCCGAGCAGCGAGCCGGGCATCTGCGAGAAGGCGAGTTGCAGCGGCGCGAGGTAGGATGTCGCTTTTGAGGTGAAGGTTATGGAGCGCGCCCAGATGGACGAGTAGGGCTGCGAGGAGCTGCTGGTGGAAGGCGTGGCAGCGAAGGGCGCGATGCGGTAGCGGTATGTGTAGGGGATGGCGGCGTAGTAGTTTGCGAGCAGCGCGAAGATGATGGGGGTTGGGCCGGCAGGGAGGTGGTTTATGCGGCCGAAGGATAAGGGGCGCAGAACGAAAGTGAGGAGGAGGGGCGGCAAGAGCGTCGTGTATGGTAGTGTCGCGATGAGGAATGACTACAGTTGCGCATTACCGCGTTAGCATTGTATTTTCCTTGAAAGTTTACAGAGGGACAATGGTGGATAGAGCGAAGAGGAGCAAAATATGGGTAGGGCGCGAAGTGTCAAACAATTATCTCGGGGCAAGGACTCGACCAAAAGACCTACCGCAAACTTGCGACTCCCCCACAGCCTCTCCACAACCCTCAACCCATACAAACTCAGCACCGCAAACAGCACCTCCGTCGAATTCGTATAACACGCCTGCCACACAGCGAAGCGCCAGAACTGGCCGTAGCCCCACACGTGCGGCACGACGAGGATGTTGAGGTAGTGCCGCGAGTCCGTCAGCGACGTGGCCAGCGCGGCGACGACGGTCGAGAAGACGAGGAAGCGCGACACGGGCGCGTTGGTGAAGCCCGAGGAGATCATTGTTGGGGTGTGGGGGCGGGGGCGTGTGTGGGAGCTAGGTTGTGGGCATTGTTCGTGGGGGGCGGTGAGGTATAAAGTGTGAGGTGTGAGGTGTGAGTGCGCGGTTTTGGCGTGTAAATGGGAAAAGCGGCGGCGGAGGTGCCGTATGCGGATGCTCCAGCCAAGGTGGCGGGATGTCACGTGCATCTCAAGCGTTCAAGGCCCGAGCTTCACATTTATCTATTCAACTTCCAAAGTTTGCAAGAGCGTTCTGATCAAAACTACAATATTTATTCGACTTATTCAAAAGCCAGTCGGGCACTCAAAAGCATCGCGACACTTTTAACCACCTAAGCCTAGGTAGTGGTATCCCGAATTTCACTAAACCTCCTCGCGGAGTTCATACCCATCTCCATAACGCCAATCCCTAAGACGCCAGGCAGACCCAAATACAAGTACAAACCACGCACCCAAGAACCCCATGCGATGAATCCATTATGCAAAAGTAAAACCTCCCTGGTGTGAACCAATTATCTTTTCCTCGGCCTCGGGCCGTTCCTCTCCATGAACTCGTCTTCATTCTCCAAGGGGTTGAACAGCATATCCTTCTGTTGATACTGCTGCGGTCTGCGATCCCGCGATCCAGTCGGGAGACTTGGGTTGGCTCCCTGGTAATGCCGGTCGATGTTCTTCCACCATTGATGACGGTCTGGCTCGTTGACGGGCAAATCGTCCGTCATGACGGTGGACGGGGCCATGCCGCCCCACTCTGAACCATCTTCTTCAGCGTGAGCGTCGCCTCTGGTGAAAGCGCTCAGCTGCTCGTGTGATTTCGAAGTGTGCGCTTTTCGACTGCTCTGTCTGGGCGGGGCTTGTGTTGGTAGACTGTAGGGCGACTCGACGTCAGAAGAATGCGTGGTTCTGGAACTCCGATGTGCCAGTGGGCTCTTAGTGTTGCTGGACGAGGGTCGCGAGTCTCGTGATGAGCCGTCGAGGGTCGTTGGAGTGTCGCGGTACATGCCGCGGAGTCCTTCCGATTGGCCGGTAGGGGTTTGGGGTGCTGTGTGAGTGCGGATGGGAGATGCGCGAGCGGTGTTGAGCGCTGGCATCGGAGGTGCGGCTGGTCGATATTTCTTCGGTGTTCGCCTCATGGTCTGAGGCTCAGGGAGGACCTCTGGAATCGGTGGAACAGGCGGGGGTAGCGAGCTCTTCGGTCGGACACTTTTCATAGAGGCATCTGAGAGGCGCTTCTTCAGGTCTTGTACGGCCAGCTTGCCTTCCCTGTTGGTCTGAAGAAAGTTCTTAGCCCGTTCGGAGTATGCGACAGAAGTCACAGAGTCTTTGCTGGCTTTGGCTCTAACTTGAGGGGAGGCAGGCTGACTGTAGTAGTCAGAATCAAAGTGGCTCGTTGATGGGCGCGACTCATCGACGCTGTAGACGCGCGTCGGATACCTGTCTCTCGCGCTCCTGTCAGAGCCTTCACTGTATTGCTCAGCGGTGGCTGCCGACTGGAGGGCAGTGACCTGGTTGAGCAGCCGCGAATTCTCTTCCTTGAGGACGAGTTTCTCATTCTCCATCTGAAAGATGATTTCAGCAGCCTCGTCCAATGCAGAGTCCTGCTGCTCCATGTTCGCGACAGCTTCGGCTTGCACCTGGAGAATTTCATTATTTTCATCTCGTAGCTGACCGATCTCCTCATCCATATCCTGCATTTTTAGCTTCATCATGTCGTTTTCTTCCCGAAGATCGATATTTTCGTCCTCTAAAGGCTCAAGCTCTTTGATGCGCTGTTCGGCTGCGTCCCGTTCATCCTTCAAGTCGCTGTTCTGTTTTGACACCAGTTCCAGCTTCATTTTCAGGTTGAACATTTGCGTTTTAAGGTTTTCATTTTCCGTCTGAGTCTCGCGTTGGGTACGCATGCGTGGCTGTATACCCTCACTCGGTCGTCGGCTGCGGCGCGCTGGCGGCATTTGCACAGCATCTTCCTCTGACTCGGCCTGATCCAGCCATGGGTCGACTGGGGCAACACTGGAGCTTGTTCGTGGTTGCTGAGGTTTCGGCTCAGCGGAAGAAGTTGCTGGCGGGGCTTGCTTTGCCCTTCTAGCCTCCAGTGCGCTGCGTAGGTACTCGTTCTTGGGTTCGACAGATGTACCCGATCGACTCGCACCAGAAGAATGTGATGAATCAGACATGGATGTAGGTGGACAAGAACCGCGTGCGGACCGGCGCGAATTCGGCGGTGTAGACATGGTGTGTGCGGGTTTGTCTCGGATGGAAGACAAAGTTTTAAGCGGGTGTTGGAGGAGAGCCGACGGTCGCGTGGTTGATATATTACAGCGTCGGAGCTTCACAAAGTCTTTGTCCTGTCCAGTAAAGGCAGACTGTAGTCAATCGGACCTTCGAATTGCTGCTGCTCTTTGTCTGGCGCAACTTCCCAACGCGCCTCGAGGCTGGGGGTTCTTTGTGCAGCGGGATACGTGTGTCGCCAAGGGTACGCTGGAGCGGTTCGTCATCGAGCGGGGCTGGAAGGTCTAGGGTATGGGCGATGTGGAGTGGTTCGGGACCGGAGCAGGCGACACGTGAGAGCGAATGGAACGTAGGTTATTCTTCGGCGGTGGTAGCGTCTCGCGAGAATTGAGGCGGGAAGTCGCTGGCGAGAGGGTCGGCCTTGGGGTCCATGTCTTGTCCCACGTTGACTGGGGCGAGACGTGGAGGGGGTTCTTGTGCGCGCGGCGAGGTGAGTGAGAGCGGAGGAATATAAGAGGCGGTCAAAAACGCGGCCTGGATTCCACGTCACTGGAGCAATGGGTTAGCGTGCACACAGGTCGCGACTTCCACAGCAACGCAGCGAGACGGAATGCAATTCACAGCAGACGACGCGCAGAGAGGGCAGAGTAGAGTAGAGTCGAGTTGAGAAGGAGGTGAAGCGATGGGCTGGCCGCTGCTGCTCCATCCGGGGCGCGCTCTCCCCTCCGCCACACGGCCGCTGTCTTTTCGCGGGTGAGGGAGCTAGAGCTCTGCGGCGCACGGAAGCCACCCAGCGGAACGGTAGCCCGACGCCGCCCATTGGCTAGCCGTGTGCCAAGAAGGGGTCTCGTCTGGGATTCGCGCATGAGTGCCCTGTCCATCACACTGACTTCACGCCCGAGCACGAACGAGACGAAGCAACACAAGAGAGGGGGCCGCCCCTGATTTCCCTTTCGTCGCGATGCCAGAACGCGCTTTGTCTCGCCCTTTCTTCACGCGGGCGCGTCGAACCCATAGCACGTGCTGAAGTTTTGAGCTCCTTAGAGCCGAAATATATCCTATCCTACACTATTTCAGATATCATCCCGTCTAGCATCCCCTCCCCTCCCATCCCTTAGCCCCAGCCTCCCCGCCTCCCCGCCACCCGCACCGATACAAAAAAACGACGATCCCGCAAGCCCACCAAACTTTATGAAGAGTCCGGCGTAGATCTAACTTTCTCTTCGAAAGCCGAGGCAAAATACTGGAGTATCACAGTTCGTCAGAAAAAAAATCCCGCGGGTGTAGCAATATCAACTCAACTTCACTCGTTACTCTGTAACTTCGTCCTCAAATCTGTCTACCGAAAAAGCCAAGCACAGCCCAACCTAGCCCGGCAGTGAGAACTGTGGTGTATCGCAACGTAGGTAGTACAAGTCAAGCTCTAGAGCTGGATAGGAGGCCTGCATGCGGCCGTGGTCGTGACATGCGGGTGTAATGTATGTACGAGATACATATGCATACTACATACCACCATCCACCATCTATCAATGTTACAATAGCACCAGATCCAGATCCCGATCTCGGTGCAAAGATCCGTGGTGCGAGCGTCGTCCCGGCTTTTCAATCCCTGAGGGTTGCGATACCTAGTGAGACGTACCAGGAAGATACGATGAGTCGAGCGAGCTGTTGCACACACATCGATCCATGCCTCGACGCAGCTATTCCATCTTCACCGCCACACCCGCGTCCTCGAGCCTCGTTTCCCACTCCCACCGCAACCGCTCCATCTCCAGCCAACACTGCCTGCCCGTCTCTTCGAATACCTCTCTGTCTTCCTTCGTCAAGTCCCTCGCAAACGGGCTCCTGCCCCTCCGCGGGCGTTCGCCCAAGGTGCCGCCCCAACCCCAACCCTCCACCTCGGTGCGCTCCACCCGCTCATGCCCCCACCGGTCCGTTGCGCTGCCCCACTTGCCAACGCCCTCCTGCGCCTCCATCGTGTCCAGGGTGCTCTGCTTCGCGAGGGCCAGCCAGACCATTGCGCATGCGCCCTTGTCTGGTGTGACGGGATGCCATTGGCTGCCAAGCCAGCGCGCCACGTATAGGGAGACGGTCATGCAGAAGCTGAGGACGAGGGGGAGCGCGAAGATGGTTGTAGCGCAGATACCAGGGTGTGCGAGGTAAATCCGGGGTTTGGCGGGGTCGTCGAAGGGTTTGTCGTTCCCGAGGTATTTATCGGCGATAGGAGCTGCAGATGAGAGTGCCGATGTGATGGCCATCAAGTCGGTCATTCGCTTGGACGACTCGTACGGTTCCTGTGACTTGATGCCCTGAATGTCACCCATGTCGAGGGTGCGAGTATATGCCTCTAACGAGCTGACCCAAATTATCCTGCCCTTCGATCTCTCGGCCCCATCGCGATTCGCAAGCAATGGGGCAAGATAGTGTCCCAGCAGATAATGCCCAAAGAAATTAGCGCAGAAGACCTCGCCCAGCTGCGGCTCGTCCGCCTTCTGGCCTTTCTCCGTGTTTGGTATTTGCGGCTTCGTGACCCATCCCACTCCCGAGAGTTTGAATCTTGGCCACGTAACAGCATTCTTCCAGTCCGTCAATACTGTCCAAACAGCCTGACCCCAACGCAGGTCCACCCAGCCCCCGATACCTGCGTTGCAGATCACAGCATCGAGCTTCGGCGTGGTGTCGCGCAGCCTCTTCGAAAGCTTCTGAACCGATACCAAGCTCAGTAGATCGAGTATCTCCTGCCTAAGATGTACGCGTCGCTGAAGAACCATGGACATGCCAGGGACTTTGCGCTCGATCGATCGACATGCTTTTTGTAGATGTTCGCGCAGTCTCTCAATTGTCGCGTCACCTTTGCGCTGGCCGCGTGTGGTTACGATCAGGACGAGAGATTCGGTTTGGGGGCGCGTCTGGAGGAATTCATCGATGAGGCGGCAGCCGATGGCCAGGCCAAGGCCGCTGTAGGGAGGTTAATTGATGCAATTACGTGGTGTTGGGGAACTTGCCTGTTCGCACCGGTAACGAGGACATAAAAGCCGTTTTCAGGTTGGGGGAATCCTTCAAGGTCTGGCATTGAGACGTTCTTGATGATACGGGCGGGCATGAGTGAGGTCGGGTCGGGTGGGCCTAAACTGGAAGTTGGGCTCGGTGTTTTCCCAACCCAGCCAATCAGAAAAAGACAGCGGTTTCGTTATAAACAATCACTCGCATTGGCCATGCTCTGATTAATCGACAACCATTGCCGCAACAACTTCATGCAGCCGGGTCTAGCTGCCGACATTGAGGTGCATCTGCAACGGAGATCAATAATGGTGCCAGCTTATTTATCAGACGACACGACATGCAACCTAGTTTTGCCTATGTCTTGCATGTAATCTGTGTCACACAAAGGTACCTACTCTGTCTGCGTTGTGGTACCTACGCCTTGGATTTCCGAAAAGCAGAACATCAATGACGTGTCTACAAATCCCCAAGTGTCTGTGTGCCTGCGTGTACGACAGGATCTCACCGCAAGTATTCCCCCATGTCAAACCAAGATCGTTCCGGTTGTCGTGTAGCAAGTGCTTCCCGCTCTACGACGTCGATTCTAGGTCTGTTATCCACCTCCGCCAACTTGGCCTTTGATAGATAGTTATCAATGTACAGACCCAGTCCAAGTACAATTCCTAATCACGTAGTAGCCTCGAACCGCCTCAACGCTAGCGTTCGACGACAACGCCTATCTCAGTCTGGCCAAGGGCATGCAAGTCATTCGCGGAACATTAGCCCCCGCCGCGAAGACTGCCATCCAACATCAAGGCCGCGGGGAACGTCGTCCGGTGCCTCGCGGCGGACAGTAGTACCGAACGGGAATGCTGCGCGACGGGAAAAGAAACAAGGGCCGACCGCTACCCTCTGTGGGGAAGATGTCTGTTCAAACGGACCGAAAGGTTGTAAGCCTAGAGACAACTGCACAGTGATGGAAAAAAATTCTCCTGACAGAGGTCTAGACCATAGCATGTGGGCTGACTCTTTCAGTGAGGTTATCTCGGTGAAATATCCAAGCTACCGTGAGCTTGCTATGTTAGAGAAGCTATGGTATATGGTTGATGGGAGACATGATCATCAATCTCGCTCATGATCTCGGCCTACCTGGAACGATGCTTGATTTTCCCGGTTCACTGCGGTGACCTAGCGCTGCACGAAAGGTACTTGTTCGATTTCTTCTTTGCCTCATACTTTTCGATCTGCAGCACACCACTGGTGGATTGAGTCGGAGGTCGACAGCTGTTGACCTCTGTCGTGGATGGAGTTGACCTCTGTCATGGATACGAAATGAGATACAGGCCTAGGAGAGACGCCGGGATACCTAGAGTAGATCGAAACAAGACTCAAAACTTGCTTCGCGCATCTCAAGGGATGGCTGTCCACCTTTCGCTCTAAGCACCTACCTTTGTAGGTCCGGGTCGTGGCAGCAGAGTCTATATCTTAGTCAGTTCGGCCCGACCCGCATGACAAGTCTCAAAAGTTTGCGAGTCGGAAAGATATGTTGTTGTTGATTTGCAAGTCTCGCGAGCTTGAAGGTGAAGGACATCTGCGACGTCACATGTGAAAGCGTCGAGCAGGTCCACCATCTGTACTCGCGAGTCAGCAACTCTGTCACACCCGGTTAGTCCACCATAATGTCGCTTCCCATCAGTGCCGCAAGCACAGCACACCGCTCAGCAACTGCCGATTCCTTCCTTTGTGATGGCCATCAGTGGTGATTGGCTGCCTTTCGAGTCGCGGTGAAACAGTCTCGTTTCAAAAGGCAGGCTTCATGACGATCAGCGCACCCAAAGCCCAACCGACAGCTCCCGGCGACCGTTCGAGTCTCCACAGCATCCCTGCCGCCTGTCACGAGGCGGCTGACCCCGGCAGGCGGGTTGTGCAAAGACCACACATGGTCCCAAACCCTCGAACCCGGAAAGTCTCGAGAGTCGAGACTCGGGAGTCGGGAGTCGGGATAAAAGCAAGGCCGATTTGTGAGCGCTTGGAGATAACGCCTTTGAGTGCGCAAAGCTGATATGGTGGCGGATAAAAAGCTCCTTAACCGACATCAAGCCGCACGTCGCGCGAGATAAGTTTCCTCTAGACGTATACAGACTACCCGCGGCCATCCGCCTGGCCAGGAATAATGTCCCTCAAAGCCCTCTTCCCTCTTCCCCGTGAACTTAGTCCTGAGGTGGAGGGTCTAACAAGGGAAGGCGTTGGGTGGAAGGGCGTAGGCAGAAGGAACAAGTCCGCGAAAAACAGCATAGCTCTCGGGTGTTATCCCGGATGGAATATGCTTGAGGTCATGATGCTGCGGTGTGAATGTACCTATAGGTAAGTAGTCATCTCCCTACATTAAATAGCAAGCGAGTGAGGCAGTTGCTGACAACCTAACACACTGAGTTTGGTCGTGAGCATAAGCGTTTTTTGATTAGTTCATGGGTGGTGGGCCCATATCAGCTAAGGATAAGGTCATGAGACCAAGATAGGTAGTAGGTACTCGACGAGTCCCGGGGTACGGTATAGACGGTGGAGAAAGGGGACCTTGGGAGACCCGAGCGCAGCAATGACTGCCGTACCGTATCCACTTCCGGTCCCGAGACATTAGGTACTTCGGTTACCCGTCTGACGGCACTGTACGGAGTATGGCTCGAGCATTTCGCCGCCAGCAATTCTCCTCCGTCCCAACCACGGTATTTCCCGGCCTCATCTCGTCTCATTTCTCGCTTTACGAACTTAAAAAATGTACGCGCAGCTGCCCCTTATCATCCAGAGTGGCGTCACTCGTTTATCATGTTCCAGAAATCTTGCAGAACTTCTTCAGCTCGAACCTGAAATACGCTATGCCGCATGTTCTCGTACGTAGCTATTCCCAGCGCGCCATCATCGCCGACTTGGCTGCGGCAAGCGAAGGCTGTGGAGCAGGGTCTATTTGGTCCACGTGGAAACCATGCGCAGTCATGGCACATGCTAGGTAACCTGGCAGAAGTTATTGCCGATAAGACAGACTTCAGATGATCCTTTTGACAGCCTAAGAGTTTTTAGCAACTAGGAAATAGTATACCTCTATCTTTACAAACCCCTATTGTATCTCGCATACTAGATACTTTGTAAGTAGGGCTTGTAGAATTAAGAGAGTAAGCTTACTACCTAGTGCGCATCAGAGACGTTATGCCAGAGGGGGTAGGTAGAGCGACGCTTGCGTGGATTTTCATTTAATGCGTGAAAGATCTCTGTCCGCCATTGCGTTACTGCGGAGCAGCGGCTCGTGAGACCGCGGTGGAGATGATTCGCCAGCTTGTGCGGATCCGCATTGAGCCAACTCAGGCGTTCGGTGAGGGCGAGTATGGCGCCATGATTTCGGGCGGGAAATGCGGAGTGCGGTGAGTTTCGTGTACGGAATCAGAACCGTGAAAAAATGCGAGGATTAACGTTAGTATGTAGCTAGGATGACGGGTACTCGTACCCCGACCAGGATTCCCCGGGTTCTGATAGGCGGTTATCTGCAAAATTAACTTGATTGCCCTGACCAGTACAGGTAGGTACATGGACGAGTACCTATAAAACATGGGTTATACGACGGAACCTGCTTATTATTTGAACCATAGTGCAAGTTATGCGAACGCACAGTTGCGTGCCCAACTATAGTTTCGGCATTATAGCTCCCCATCAGTACAGGCGCTCCAAGAGAAGAGAGATTGACTGTGATGGTGAACGGAGAGGGTGTGCTACCGATCTGTAAAAAAAACCGGACCATGTTGTGTGTTCCAAGGGCCTTTTTCGTGCGCTGATGTTCGTTCACATGGTTGTACAAGTATCTACCTGTGGACACTAGCAGACGCGTCATGCTGCCGCTGCTGGCGGACGTTGGGGTTCCGCGCGGGAGAAGTCTAGCACGCTTTTCGCTGTGAATTCAAACGTTGGTCAAGTTGAGTAGACGGGTGTAGCCGTGTCGGAATTCGTCGGAAGTCCTGTCGAAAAAAACCTGCAGCATGGTAGGACGTTGGGAAAGGGTTGCACATTGTATGACCTCGGGCCCGTGGCCGGCGCGGCGCATCTGGGGGAACACAACTTCGGCGGTGACGTGCGATCGGGGTGTCACCGCAGCTTGTCTCGACCGCCCATGGTGGAACGACGTTTCCGCCTCGAGATCGCTCCCACGTAATGATGTCGCTTCGCCGTTCTTGGTCCTTGTGCGCTGTGGTGTATAGATGAGGTTGTTGAAAGAGGTATGCAACAAGCATGCAGCTGCATGCAGGTTGGCGAGATCGACCAGTGAGAAGCGGCAGATAACGCCGCAATCGATACGACAACTGACGCCAGACGTTGAGTAACAAGAGGTGCAGAAGACGAGACTGAACGACGTCAAAGACCTTGTGATACATTTGGACTACAAAAGCATTTCGAAACTTTTCCTGAGGGTATTGTGCTCTTCCCGCCGTTCCCTGGTGCGCCTTGCTGAAATAGGACAGTCGAAATATGGACAACGAATGTTATTGGGAAAGGAGGATCACTTTGAGCCGGCTCTGCCCGCAGAGGTTTTGCAGTCACCTGCCATATAAGTTAGACTCTGCATAGAGGCATCTGAGCCGTGTCTTGGGACAACGAACCGCAATTTTCGTCGAGCCGGTATTCTCTGCCGTGCTGTTAGTGGTGGTCCTCCGCCCTGGGGTTCTCATGGACGTCTCTGCTCACATGGCGACGACATTGGCTGGACATCTCTTGTGCGTTTCCTGATATTTTGTACACCACGCCCGAACGATATAACGAAGGTGGGAGCATTTGTAGTGGACCTGGGTGTAGTCACACATACCGAAGAGAAACGACCGTATGTAGAGAGCAATCGGAGACGTGGTATTGAGGATTGGTCAAAGCAGGATAAGTAGTTGTAGGTCTCAATTGAATGTGTTTTCTTGAAGAATGATCGGAGTAAAACGTGAACGCGCGTCGGACCGTCCCTTATTATAGCGGAAGGACTCACAGGAGGGTCAGTGGCGCGAGCGAATGGGGTACTCGCTATGCATGCTGAACATGTGCTAGGGCATCCTCAGCGCTGGTGTTGTCACGATGCGTCAAGGGGGATGCTCCGATTGCTCAGCGCTGTCAGGCAGCGCACCCAGGCGCCCGAGTGGTCGAGCTATGGTATGAGGTGGAGGCCCGTTTGAGGTACCGCCGTGTCTAGTGACGTGCGGAAGACGGGTATGAGCCGAAGAGTACAAGGACCTGATTAAGGTGCTTGGGGTATAGAAAGGGTGGTGAGGATACCCAGACCAGTAGGACAGAGTTCCCGTGGGTCGAACAGTCGTAGTGTGGACCCGGATGGTGCCATCATCTCGCCTCGCACTAGCTCCGGCCAACCAACCTTGCGAGGCATTCACAAGGCGGCCGACTGATCTGCAGCCACGGTTCCACGTTGGCTGCAGACGATGTTGCGTGGGATGGGGTGCGTTATGGGCCTGCACACCCATGGCTAGTCGGGTGCGGCTCCCAGCATCACCTGTCGCGCATGGGGCCTCTCCCATTCCAACGGCCATGCAGCTTAAAACGCCTCCTAAAGCCCGCCTCCCTTCGACATCAACGGCGCTCGTTTGGGCCGGCATGTCTAGGCGCATCATTCCGCCCAGGTACCCTGAAACTCTTTCCGGCGGAATAGTCGTGCGCTTGCCGAGGCGTGTGCGTGTGCTGACTCCCTCCCGAACCCGTGTCCTACTCGGCAGCCGGCGACACCAGGAACCTGCACGACGGCAGAGAGTTGCGCAGTAGCTGCCGCCAGCCCGTGCAAGTTGGATTTCGCCTGCGGAACAGAGCTTATGTCGCTTCCCGACTCATGACGTGCGGCTGTGTTGATATGCAGTCGAGGCGCTGGGAGTTGGGAGCCGGGAGCCGGGTCGCAGTTGGTAGCTACTCTGGGTCTCGGGCGCCCGAAAATCAGATGTTTGCCCAAGGCGAGTATGGAAGTCCGCGTGTTGCTCGGGGTGAGTACGCCCGACCTTGCTCCATTAAGTCATCCAATATACGCCGCGTGGTGTGCGGCTTGGAAGAATGAAGGGACGTGCAGCACCGGACCAGCTTAAGAAGAAAACCAACCTCGGATATCGCTCCCACTTCGTTGACACCTATGTTATAGCTTTGTATAGCCAAACCAGTCTCTCGGTGCTCGCATCGCAGGAGTCGCTTCTGTGTGTGGAGCGCGGTAGAATACCAGATGAAATGACAGGAGGACCTTGCGGAGTGCAGAACGCATAGTCTCCCATGGTCCTGGAGCCGTAGCGTTCAGTCTTTATTTGGACTCCATCTGACGCGCCGTGGTCTAGGCATGACTGCTTTACTACCAAGAGAGGAAATCGGGCGCGGCGGGAGGAGCGCTCATCGTGCGGATATGGCGCGAAAGCTCCAATCTGCTGCAGCGGCAGCGGCAACGGGAGGCGCTTTCTGGAACTCCAGAGCACGTCATTTCAAATCGACCAGGAGGAGAGGACAAGGGATGCTGCATGAAGACTTCTTCAGTAGCATCGACAGCGTTGTTTAGGCCAGGATGCGTACGGTCAATCGCCTCACTTACACCGCTCGCCTGCGCTCTTTTCCGCCGATTCGACGAACCATATCAATCACTACACACCCAATCTGCCCCATGGCCGAGATGTGAATGGCTGGGCTGGTCGTAGGCGCCTCTTAGTGCTTTCCGCATTACCATCAGCCAGCCAATAGTGATATAGAGCACTCACCAAAAGACTTCGAGACTTCGACATACCCGGTCAGCTGAGCAGGCAGAAACACAGTTCTGACCGCTCGTATCCATGGACGGCATATCGATTTGCTGGACTAGCTTGCCCAGGTAGAGCATTGTGGTGGTGTATACTGGAAGATTCAGCCTGAAGAGGGGATGTAGTAACGATAACGACCGCTAATAGAAAGAGCAGTGATGGAAGACCTCAGAATGGCAGACACTGCTGGACGCGGAGAGCATCATAGCAGCGGGACTATTGTCTGGGGGAGATCGGAGTGGCCCGAGGTCGTATTTTAGAAGCATGCCTGCCGGTGCTCGGTATGTCAGCGGCACTACTCTCGGTAGCCACTGCCCGACTATGGCGCCCCTCCCTAGGTGGGCGGTTGCCGGGGCCGTCGTCCACTCATGTCAGGAAGGAGCAACCCCCTCCGTACCGTCGTCGTTATCGTTGGGGGCGGCCTGCTGCTGAGAGGCCAAAGCAGAAAACGCATGAGGCCAGATGCGGAAATATAACATGTCAATTAATGGTATATCAACAGTCTCCATTTGCATCGTCTTCGTCAACCCAGCCCCGAGACATTTCGACGGCTCGTTGCCACCTTTTGAACATTTTAGCACTCTTCTCTTTGGAGATATCCGGCACGAAGACCATGCGGTCTTTCTGGTTGATTTCTTTCAGCTCGTCGAACTCTTTCCAAATGCCTACTGCAAAGCCGGCAGCGATAGCAGCCCCCAGAGCCGTGGTCTCACGCATAGCTGGGCGGTCCACGGGGATGCGGATGATGTTTGCCTGAGTCTAGTGGACAGGGTTGGCGTGAGCTTTCAAACCAGGGTTGGGAACAGGTTCTGGGTGACTTACCTGCATGCACAGATTAGAGTTACTCATACCCCCGTCCACTGCCAGTTCGGCGAGCTTATGGCCACTATCAAGTTCCATTGCATCGAGGATCGCCTTGGTTTGGAAGCATGTGGCCTCCAGGGTGGCGCGGGCGATGTGTCCACGCTCAGTGAACTGGGTGATTCCAAATATTGTCCCTTGGGCATCGTCAATCCAGTAGGGAGCAAAGAGGCCGCTAAACGCCGTTACGAATATACAGCCTCCGTTGTCTTTCACACTCCCTGCGAGCTCACTAATCTTCTCAGAGCGACTGATAAAGCCAAGGTTATTCATGAGGAACTTGACACCGCTTCCTGCTACAGCAATGCTGCCTTCCAGTGCATAGACGGGCTTACGCTTACCACCAAAGTCGTAAGCGATAGTGGCAAGCAGACCATGCTTGGATATCACAGGTTTCTCGCCTACGTTGTACAGCAGAAAGCAACCAGTACCGTACGTATTCTTCGCACATCCAGGTGAAAAGCCCTGCTGACCGACTAGGGCTGCAGATTGGTCCCCGAGACATCCTGTGATGCGAAGTCCCTTTAGGGGACCACTCGATAAAGATCCAAATGCATCCGGCGACGAGGACGGTACAATCTTGGGAAGCCTAATCTTGGCACGATCCAGGTCGAAGAAGTTTAGGAGCAGGTTATCGTACTCCACTGCGTGAAGGTTCATGAACATGGTCCTGGAGGCATTTGTGGCATCCGTAACAAACACTCCTTTATCCCTCCCGTTCAGGTTATACAGCAGCCAGGTGTCAATGGTACCGAAGGACAAACGGGCCTCATCATATGCTTTGCGTACGGCGTCCACATGTTTTAAAAGCCATACAAGCTTCACCGATGACGGGTAGGTCGACAGCGGTAGGCCACATATGTCATGCAGTTTGTTGGCGCCGTCTTTGACTTTCAGCTTGTGCACCAAGCCCGTGGTTCTAGTATCCGGCCAAGCAATTGCATTGTAGAGTGCTTCTCCTGTGTTAGTGTCCCATACAACAGTGGTTTCGCGCTGGTTAGTAATGCCAACTGCTTTAATGTCTGATATCTGAAGACCCTGGTCTATAAAAGACTGTGTAGCCTTTTCTATGCATTGTTCCACGGATGTTACAATTTCCTTGGGATCGTGTTCATGCCATCTGCGTGGTTTGCGGTGAGCATTGCACGCTATATGTACAGCTGACAACACTCACCCTGACTGGGGATACATCTGTGTAAACTCGATCTGGTGTTGTGCAACGGGCTGGCCTATGCCATCGAAAATGATGAACCTCGTGCTCGTCGTGCCTTGGTCGATTGAGCCAATGTAAGACTTCTTCAACTTCTCCTCGTCCAGGTGAGCTCCAGTCGTTGAGTTGGTCGCTTGCTTTTTGGGTACTGGCTGTGGGTCCGCTGCCGCAGCCGACGTTTTTTCCATGGTCATATCGAATGATCGGCTTCTCTTCTTTCCAATTGCCATGGATAATTTTAATGTCGATACTGGGTAGATCTTCCGGGAAAGCGCGACCTGATAACAGCGGCGCGTCGAGTGTAACCGTTGTTCAGAGAGGAGGTCGTTGACGGAGAATAACACCCGACAGAGTCTAAAGAGACGAGGACAGACTGTGAGGGACGGAACAAGAAGTCTTGTAAAAGACCATAGCGCGAGAGATCGGGATTATAGTAAAAGGTACGAATACGCGACCGCGATGGATTTGCGGTGGTCGCGCGCGTTTGCGGGATGACGATGAGGGGGTGTTTGACAGAAAGCGGGGGGCCTGGGGTGGGGTGCTAGGGAAGCTCCGAGCACTAAGCTCCCGAAAGCGTGGGGTGCCGAGGCCTGTTATGTGGCCCGAAAATAATCGTGCTATATAGCCCCGAGAACTGTCTTGCTATGGAAAGTTCCACGGATTCTTGAGATTTTTGATAAAATCTTTGGATATAAGTGCACTAGTTCCGCGCGTTGGCCGCAGTTGAGGGCGTACTGTTCGGTCTGTACCAAACGCGTTCAGCCTTGAGCAATTACTGACCGAGGACAGTAGACTATTTATGCTACATTCTTCTAGTACTGCTAGATTATACTATGTTCTTAGGGAAGTGGGCACTACGTGTTTAGATGTATATATGAAAATATGCACTGTATGACTATACACAAATTAAGCTAGACGCCGATGATTGAGATCTTTACAATAACACGACCGGAGTGCTATGAGAATTTAGAAGTAAATCACCGGCGCATAACAAACAAAGACATGAGACGCACCATAACTCCCATGACAGTAACAAACGCCACTAATCGCCATGCCCGGGACTCTGCGCATCCTATCGTACCACGCGATAAGGAAGAACAGCCTTTACACTTGCTAATACAGCACATCCACTCTGGTACTAAGAGTCTTATTTGGCCTTAGCTTTGTCGTGCGCTCGGGCAGCTTTCTCGTCTTCAGCCAACCTGTCTTCCGCGCCGTCCCTGAGCTCCTTGATCCTGTCGACAGCGCCAGGCACTCGTCCAACACGATGCGCTATTTGGCCTCTTCCAACCAAACTGACAACAATGGCTGCACCGACGAGGAACGTGAGGACGAATCGGTAAATCGCAAACCAGGGAGGAGTCCAGCCTCTGTATGTTGCCCTTGTATCGATGTAGTAAAGCATGGTAAAGGCGCAAAATTGGGTGATGAGTGCGTACTCAAGCGGCATTAACACAGTGGGCCATGCAACGGCTGGAGCCACAACTCCGATAGCGTAGCGCCTGTAGCCATGATAGCCGCCATAGCCGGCGAATTCGAGACCCCAATGGATAGCACCGAGAAAAGAGAGAATCTGTTGCGATTAGGTCGATGCCATTCCATAATCACAAGTGACTTACAACAGCCCCGTAGCCGACCTGCAACGGCTCCAGTATGTGAAGTAGAGTCTCTGCAGTATCGGCAGACATGAGGTAACCGTATCCAGCATTCGAATGATTGATCTCCCATGCGCAGAGTACAGTGCCCATCGAAGTAGCAAAGTATGGCAAAACACCCGCAAGACCGAGTATGTTGGCTTGCCGAGGGACCGCGGAGAGGTCGAAGGTTGATTTGATTGTGTCCTGGGCGCGGATCGCATTAGTGCTGGCCATATACGCTCTGAGAGAATGCACATACCACATCCCCCTTCACCCCAGACATCATATCGACTTGTTCAGCAGCAGGCGCCCCTCCAACCTCCCCCACAAAGGGATGAATTGACGATGTGGCCGAAACTCTTTCAGGGTCAGGTTTAAGCTTTTCCTGGGCATACTTCTTCTCTGCCTCGAGATCAATCTTATCAGCCAGTGTCCGGCGCAGAATCGCGGTTTGGATAGGTTTCGACTGGGCCATTGGCAGCTGCGGTCGCTTGCACGTTGCCGAATTGAAGTGGGCGGTCCATTGGATTGCGGAAACTGCACGAGCGACCTTTGCTGTTGGTCGCACGGCCGGCGTGAGCGACCTCAGGGCGAGGCGGGTAGCTCCGGTGCGAAGCATTGTGACAGCGCTATCTCAGGCGTGGAGTAGCCCGATGAAGTCGATGAGTTATGGGCCGCAGTCATCGATTGACAGCAGCAAAGAGTGAGAGATGAGGAGGTAGGCCAACGTTGGACAAGAGCTACCCCACCAGCTATCAGCCGGAGCTCCTGGAAGCAAGCAACGGCAACGTGACGTCATGAAGCGCCTCGTCACGTGACGGACCCCAGTGGCTGAGCAACAATATCAGCCACAGGTCACAATTTTCAAACGTACCGAACTGTGAATGAAAACTATGAACGGGATACGGATCACAGGTGTTGTAGAGACCCATACGGCTATCGACACGCACCAAGCGAGCATCTGCGTTGATGGTAGTAGACGTTTGTTCCGTCCAACGACAAACAACACAGATGCATTGCTGATCGATCGGACGGACAATCAGTCCTCTCGACAATCCAAGGAAAGCCATCGATACGAGTATGCTCAAAATTTGGTACCTGTACCTATTTTATCCAGTATCCAGGGCGATGCGTCAAGTAAGCGTAGATGAAGATCCGGTGCAGCTGGTGTCGACACGGAACAGAACTCTCCCTCACAGAATAGACGTCGCACTCGATCCTCTTGACAGCGTATGATATTCTGGCACAATGCTTGAAGGACTGCTCTGCCTTGACAACGCTCTGTTGTATCTGGCAGGCTGGGTGATGTTTTGACGGAGGGAGTGCCAGCACCGTCGCCGGCCTCCGCTAGTGGCGTTGGCGGGGCTCACCGCAATCGCTTACGTGCCCACTTCGAGCTGGTGGGGGTGAGGTCGTTGAGTCGTCATCGCAGAAGAAAGGCGTAGAAGCACGGAAAGTCCAGCATCATTGAATTATCGCACAATTTGCGCAACAAAGGCGCCGAGGCCAGCGGTAGGCAGAATGCAAGCATTTGCCTCCTTGGCCCCGCCAGGCAGCATCCGTAGTGGGCCGCAGAGGCTGCCAGAAAGGCGTAGAAGCGGCTGGTTGGCCGGTGAGCGAGATCGAAACTTCCAGAAGAGACGACCGAAAATCTGCCACCGACCCCAAATAAAAACCCATCCACCGCGCCCTCTGCTGCCTCTTCACTTCCACCACACACAATCCGCCTCGAAAGCCTCACACACATTAAGTCGCCGACTTTGTGAGCAAGCTCTCAGCTACATTTTCTTTCCACACTCTTCTGTGATACCCATCCGCGCCCATACACACACACATCATGGCCCCCGCTATCGGTATCGATCTGGGAACTACCTACTCCTGCGTAGGTATTTTCCGCGATGATCGTATCGAAATCATTGCCAACGACCAGGGCAACCGTACGACGCCCTCGTTCGTTGCCTTCACCGACACCGAGCGTCTCATCGGAGACTCGGCGAAGAACCAGGTCGCCATGAACCCCGCGCACACCGTCTTCGATGCGAAGCGTCTCATCGGCCGCAAGTTCGCCGACGCCGAGGTGCAGGCTGACATGAAGCACTTCCCGTTCAAGGTCATCGACAAGGGCGGCAAGCCTGTCGTCCAGGTCGAGTTCAAGGGCGAGGAGAAGACATTCACTCCCGAGGAGATCTCGTCAATGATCCTCACCAAGATGAGGGAAACTGCTGAGGCATATCTCGGCGGCACCGTCAACAACGCTGTCGTCACAGTCCCTGCCTACTTCAATGACAGCCAGCGCCAGGCTACCAAGGATGCCGGTCTCATCGCCGGCCTCAACGTCCTCCGCATCATCAACGAGCCGACTGCCGCAGCTATTGCCTACGGTCTTGACAAGAAGACTACCGGAGAGCGCAACGTGCTGATCTTCGATCTCGGTGGTGGCACATTTGATGTGTCGCTGCTCACGATCGAGGAGGGCATCTTCGAGGTCAAGTCTACCGCTGGTGACACTCATTTGGGAGGAGAGGACTTCGACAATCGCCTTGTTAACCACTTCACAAGCGAATTCAAGAGGAAACACAAGAAGCAAGTATGCCCCTTCCTGCTAGTCCTAGATATGTATTAACATTAGTTAGGGACCTCACCACCAACGCCCGTGCTCTGCGCCGTCTCCGTACCGCCTGCGAGCGGGCCAAGCGTACCCTCTCTTCGTCTGCACAAACCTCCATCGAGATCGACTCGCTGTTTGAGGGCATCGATTTCTATACCTCCATCACCCGTGCCCGTTTCGAGGAGCTTTGCCAGGATCTTTTCCGCTCCACCATGGAGCCGGTCGAGCGTGTCCTCCGCGACGCCAAGATCGACAAGTCCTCAGTCCACGAGATTGTGCTTGTCGGCGGCTCCACCCGTATCCCCAAGATTCAGAAGATGGTCTCGGACTTCTTCAGTAGGTTGACTCCCATGTTTGTGCCTCTTGACCAGTTTATACTAACTATTACGCAGACGGTAAGGAGCCCAACCGATCGATCAACCCTGACGAGGCCGTCGCCTACGGAGCTGCTGTCCAGGCTGCTATCCTGTCCGGTGACACCTCCTCCAAGAGCACCAACGAGATCCTCCTCCTCGATGTCGCTCCGTTGTCCCTTGGAATCGAGACTGCTGGTGGTGTCATGACGCCTCTCATCAAGCGCAACACTACCATCCCAACGAAGAAGTCAGAGGTCTTCTCCACATTCTCCGACAACCAGCCCGGTGTGCTCATCCAGGTCTACGAGGGTGAGCGTGCCCGTACCAAGGACAACAACCTGATGGGCAAGTTCGAGCTCACTGGTATCCCTCCCGCGCCTCGCGGTGTTCCCCAAATCGAGGTGACATTCGATCTCGACGCCAACGGCATCATGAACGTCTCCGCTCTTGAGAAGGGTACCGGTAAGACCAACAAGATCGTCATCACCAACGACAAGGGTCGCCTCAGCAAGGAAGAGATCGAGCGCATGTTGTCGGAGGCCGAGAAGTACAAGGAGGAAGATGCGGCTGAGTCGTCTCGTATCTCTGCCAAGAACGCTCTCGAGTCGTACGCCTACTCCCTGCGCAACACCTTGAGCGACTCCAAGGTCGATGAGAAGATTGAGGCCGGCGACAAGGAGAAGCTGAACGCCGAGATCACCAAGACCGTCGACTGGCTGGACGAGAACCAGACTGCTACGAAAGAGGAGTATGAGTCGCAGCAGAAGGAGCTCGAGGCGGTCGCCAACCCCATCATGATGAAGTTCTACGGTGCTGGTGGCGAGGGTGGTATGCCCGGAGGTATGCCCGGCATGCCCGGCGGTGCCCCTGGTGGAGGCTTCGGCGGTGCTCCAGGCGGCGCTGGCGCATCCGATGACGGTCCTACCGTCGAGGAGGTTGACTAAGCGGATCGCTCGGATCTTCTTCGTCTTCATTCCTATCCTTGAGCATAGAGTTTTCTTTCATGGGTGGCGGTTATCGGCGTTCTGCGGTTGATAGCCATTTTCCTCGGGTTTCTCCCTCCGGGTTGCATCGGACGATTCACGATTATGATTGGGGTCGAAAAGTTCTACGGGCCGATAGTATGTACTCTAATGATGTGGGACTTTGGTTCTGCCTGAGTAGAGAATGATAGTGACAATACTTCAATTACTTTTTTTGCAAACGTGACAGTCAACGCGATCCTCCCCACGGTGTAGGCACCTCTCGCAGGGTTCGTGAGAGCTAACCGCCTACCAAACTTTATTGTATCACCCATACTAGGTAATATTTTCAACGAAACTACTCTGCAAAGCGCTCTCTCCTAGCTAAAAGAGGTAAGAGGGTGTGATTGGGGTTGGGGTGGCTGGAGCTTCGTCCCAACTGTGACGAGGAGGCTTGCGATTGACGACGAGATATAAACATACGGCTGGAGGCGGGCCTCGCGACGCTATAGGCGTATCCAGCACAAGGTAGAGGGGACTATTGTAATACCGCTTTCACAAAACCTTCTCGTATCTGGCAGAGCAGGTAATGTCTTGAACATAATTACTAGGGGAAGGGTCGTGGTGTACGACACGCGGGGTAATGTATTGCGGAGAGATAGTGGAGAGAAGAGGGTCTGGTTGGGAGGAGGGTGGCTGGAGCTTCGGCGCGGCAGGCGGCTGTGAGGGGAGAGGGAGAACTATGCTCGGTGATACTTTGGGTACAGTTACTGGTGATGAGGACGAGAGAGTGTCTATGTTGAGAATTGTGCCGGAATCGCTTGCACAGTTCCAAGCTTGAGCGGAGAGTCTGTCTTGATCGACAATGCATTATTATCATTATACGAGCAGCGACATTGCACCCCAAGCTCTCACCCCTCCACCCGCCTCGCTTCCTCCTCGGCCTTCGCAAACGCGCCCACAACCTGCTCCCCCGGCTTCCTCCTCGTCCACACCTCCTCGCTATTCGGCCCCTCCAGGACCTTTGCTTCTTTGTCCCGGTACCGCTGCTGCACTGCCTCGGCCGCCGCATCCGCCGACCGGTTCTTCAGCGCCATGCAGAAGCGCCAGTCGGCCCAGTGCTCGCTGCAGGCGCGTAATGTTCCGTAGCGGTAGATATCGTTGAAGTGGCCGCCGAGGGAAGCGCAGTAGAAGGCCGAGTCGAACGCGGCGCGGCAGGACATGGTGCGCGGGTAGGACGGGTCGTAGGGGGGTTCGGTTGGGGGAGTGGTTGTGTCGGCGGAGGAGGTGGATGAAGAGGTTGGCGGAGAGGGCGCGAGGTGTGGGAAGGCGTCGTGGAAATCGGCGTCGGGATGGCGGGGGAGTTTAGGTTGCGATTGAGGTATTGGCGGTGGTGTTGATGTGGAGGTTGATGTGGAGGCTGCGGAGGGTTGCGATTCGGGTTTGGGCTCCGGAGAGCTTGATGTCCATAGCCAGCTCATTGTGCTAATTGTGTTGATGGGATTCCTATGCATGTGGATAGTATGTGTAGAGGTGACGGTGTACGGGTGCGGTCGTTGATAGGCGTCGGGTTATCTAGAGGAAGCAGATTTTGGACGCGAGCGGTTCGACTGTTGTGCGTGGAGGAACCGTGGTAGGAAGAGAGTCGCGTCGTGTCAAGCTCCTATCAATGGGAACCAGTGTGTCTGTACTTTGGGCGTGCGGGCTGTTACTAGTAAGGGCCAATTGGAGATGGCGCGTGCGGAAGCTCTCACTCCAGCAGGCAGATCGTGAGACGGAAGATCTGCCTTGGAAGCCGTCATGTGACGCGGGACAGCAACCCAAGCACTCTACGTCATGCATGAGTCCCGCACCGCCAACATCTGCCTTGCAGCGATCCCTCCCGCAACGCCATTAAGACTGCCTGTCCGTTGCGCGCACTTTGGCGGTCGCATCCTACCTGGCTACTGCCCTCGAGGCGTTACGATCCTTCCTGCTTCTGTCTGTGGACCGTTTCCCAGCCCACTATTGGCCCGCATCCGACACAGCACTACGGCACAGGTTCGACGACTGTCGTAGCCCTCCACCTGGCCTTGTGTTCACACACCTACAATACCCGCTCTTATCCCGGTTGCTCAGACACGACTGGCCTCTATGACGTTACGAACCGACTCGACTTGATTATCCTCGACCCTCACACCCCTCCGTCCTCACCTTCCTCTCCCACCGACCCGGGGGACGGTCGCGATACGCCGCCATGCTTGAAGGCTTGGTAGCAAACCTGCTCAATCGGTTCTTGGGCATGTATGTCCAGAACTTCGATGCAAAACAACTCAATGTCGGCATCTGGTCGGGCGATGTCAAACTGCGAAACCTCGAACTCCGCCGCGAAGCCCTCGATCAACTGCGGCTACCCTTGAACGTCGTCGAAGGACACTTGGGCTCGCTCACGCTATCGATACCATGGTCGAACATGCGAGGGAAGCCTTTGAAGGTCAATATCGAAGACGTCTTTCTGTTGGCGGCACCAAAGGAGGACGCCGACTACGACGCGGACGAAGAAGATCGGAGAGCGCATGCTGTCAAGATGGAGAAGTTGGACAGCGCTGAGTTGCTGAAGGAGCGGAACACCGAAGGCATGAGTGCAGAAGAAGAGCAGAAGAATCAGAGTTTCACGGCAAGCTTGATGACAGCTATTGTGGACAATGTACAGATCACGGTCAAGAATATCCACATCCGCTATGAGGACTCGATATCAGACCCCGGACACCCGTTCGCTCTTGGTCTCACACTTGCTGATTTTAGTGCCATCAGTACTGACGAGAACTGGAAGCCCACATTTATTCAGGGTACCGCTAGCTCTACACACAAATTGGCGACTATGGGATCACTCGCCGTGTACTGGGATACCGATGCTCCTCTGATAGGAACAGGGAAGGGAACCCAGAGCAAGGACGAGCAACACATCGACCACACCGACTTCATCGAGAAACTACGGGGCATGATAGTGAGGGGTGAGAACCCTGAACTCGGCGACCATCAGTTTATTCTGAAGCCCATCAGTGGCCGCGCTGGCCTAGAAGTAGACAAGACCGGCAAGCCCGACAAACCGAAGATGAAGGCCCGGTTGCTGTTTGACGAGCTAGGGTTCATCATCGACGAAGACCAGTACCGTGATGCGCTCATGATGGTTGACCTCTTTCACTACTTCATCAGACATCAAGAATACAAGAAGCTTCAGCCGACGTCATCACCCAAGGAGGATCCCGCGGGATGGCTGCGCTTTGCTGGCCAGGCTGTTCTCGACAAGATCCACGAACGGAATCGACGGTGGAGTTGGGATTATTTCAAGGAGCGACGAGATGATCGCATACGATACATCGAGCTGTTCAAGAAGAAGAAGCGAGAGGAGAAACTGACACCCGACGACGCCGAGGCTCTCGACAAGCTTGAGCGCAAGTTGACGTACGAAGATTTACGTTTCTGGCGGTCATTGGCGCGGAATCAACTACGCAAAGAGAACGTTGGGGTGAAAAAACCGGCACCAAAGCAGGGTTGGGGATCGTGGGTGTGGGGTTCCAAACAGGCCGAAAACAAGGACGACGACACTCAGATGAGCGAGGAGCAGCGGAAAGAGTTATACGACGCTATTGCATGGGACGAGAAGAAAGCTATTGCGGAGTCTGTGGATATGCCTCGGGAATATGTCAAAATGGAGGTAAACATGAGTCTCCGTACTGGTAGTTTCACTCTGAAGCGCGATCCACACGGCAAGTCGAAAGAGATTTTACGCCTCCTCTTCGATTCATTCAGCACACAATTCCTCCAACGAACAGACTCGATGTTCGTAAAAGTTGCCCTTGAGGGTATGCGTCTTTACGATGGCACAACCGAGGGCAGTCTCTTTCCTCAGATCATCACCATCAAGGATGCGCCACCTGTTCCAGATGACAAGCGCATTGAAGAGCTCAATGACGACGGGACGTCCAAGGCTAGTGGCGACAAAGAAGAGGAAGAAGAGATTGAAGATCCATTCTTCTATCTTACTTTTGAACAGAATCCTCTCGATGAGAGTGCCGATACTGCTCTGACCGTCAAGTTGAAAGGCATGGAATTTCTCTATAATCCGAGGTTCGTTGTGGAGGTTGCGAAATTCTTCAAGCCCCCGGAGAGGCACATGGAATCTATTGGTGCGCTCATGGAAACAGCTGGTGCCACCGTAGAGGGCTTCCGACAGCAGACTCGCGCTGGATTGGAGTTCGCACTTACAGAGCACAAGACTATCAACGCACAGTTAGATCTTCAGGCACCTCTCATCATCATACCGGATTCTGTGACAAGAAAGTCGAGCAACTGTGTTATTCTAGATGCCGGTCATATTAGTGTTACTAGCGAGCTTGTCGATAAAGAGACGCTGCGGGACATCCAGTCTAAGCAGAAACAGCAGTACACGGATGAAGACCTTCAACGACTTGAGGGACTAATGTACGACAAATTTCTTTTGAAATTGGATTCGACCCAAGTGCTTATCGGGCCTTCAATCGATGACACTCGGGTTCAGCTTGAAGAAAGTTCCACGGCCAGAGACCTTCACATCATCGATAAGATTAATATGGATTTCAAGGTCGAGATCTGTATCGTCCCAAAAGCGTCCGATCTCACCAAATTCCGTGTATCGGGTAATCTACCAGTACTACACGCTTCGATATCTGATGCGAAGTACAAGAACCTGATGAAGCTGATTGATGTCGCAATCCCGAAATTCGACGACGATGAGCCTGCCAAACAGATCACCCAGGGTAGCAAGGGCCCTTCCAATCTCAAGCCTACTAGCGCTTCCAAGCCAAGTGAAGATGCTCTTGGTAGGCCCCGGTCAAAATCGTTCCAGTTTGCGGCTCAGGAGCACGCGATCATCATGGAGGACGAAGATGATGTCAAAGATGAGCAGTTCGAGAAAGCGCCCGAGGGTGAATCTGAATCTGAGAACAATCTACATCAGCGCAACTTTGAGTTCAAATTCACTGTCGACAAGCTGCAGGGTTCACTTTATCGATCTGATCCCGAGGGCAGAAAACCAGATCAGCTCCTAGTGGAACTAATTGCAGAGCATTTTGACCTGGAGTTTTACCAAGAACCTTTCCAAATGGTCGCAGAAGTGCGTCTCAAAACGTTGGCAATCGAGGATCACGTAGAAGAAGATCCCTTACCTGAGTTCCGCAATATAGTAACATCAGAAGACGTTTCAGCTGATGAGCAGAAGGACCTCTTCTGGCTGAAGTTCGTGAAGGTCAATAAGGAGTCGCCAGAGTTTATGACCAAGTATGAGAGCATTGCGACGAACCTCGACGTTGCAGTATCGACGATCAACGTAATCGTCACAAGAAAGACGCTCTTGACGCTTCTGGATTTTGTTCTCATCACGTTCACGAACCAAGACCCTTCTCCAGATCAACCACAACAGATTGCTGCGAAGCAGGATAATCAAGCCGAGAAGCAGCCGCCAGCCGAACAAGACAAGATCCGAATCCGCGCGGAACTCAAACGCATCGCTGTGGTTCTCAACAACGATGGCATACGCTTGGCTACGCTTAGTTTGAGCTCTGGAGACGTGGCTGTCTTCCTGAATGGCAAGACTATGCGCATTGGTGGAACGCTAGGCAACCTTTCCCTGATTGACGACGTGAACCAAGGAGTGTCCGAAGAATCCCCTCTCCGCCAATTAGTCACCATCGAAGGCAAAAACCTGGCAGACTTCAGTTACGAGACGTATGATAGCGAATTGGACAGCTATCCTGGATACGATACCTCAATCATGTTGAAGACTGGTTCTATCAAGATCAATTTTCTGACTGAGCCGTTCCGTAAGATGATGGAGTTTGCTGTGAAGTTTGGAAAGATGCAAGCAATCTTCAACGCTGCCCGCCAGGCTGCTGCGAACCAGGCCACTCAGATACAACAGAGAGCGACTAAAATGCATTTTGACATCGTCATCAGCACCCCCATCGTTGTCTTCCCGAGGATGGTCATTTCGGACAAGCCAAAGAGGGACACTCTTACGGCGAATCTCGGAGAAATATATGCCAAAAACACTTTCGTGCCCTTGGACGATTCTGAGGACTCGGATGTTGCGAATAAATTATCCGCTGGCATAAGGCATGTCAAGCTCACCTCTAACCTTCATTATGGCGAGGACCGATCAGAGGAACTCCAACTCATCGACAAAGTGGACCTGGATTTCAATCTCACTATGGTCGAGCACAAGGCGGGGCGACAGAGGCCTGACCTTGAGATCGAAGGTTCAATGTCGGACATGAACCTACGACTCACTCCTCAGCAGATGAAGTTCGCACTAGAACTATCGCGGTCCATTCCCGCCGCCTTTGCCACTGAGCCGGACGAAGAACTCGAAGAGGATGTCCAACAAGAGTTGCCAGACTCCACGACTGAGCCGGCGCGAAAGCTCACTGATAAGGAACCCCCAGCTCAGGAAGCACCACAAGATATAGTGTCTAGTCAAGGTCCAGAACTCCAGACTAACGACAACAAGTGGACAAAGCTTGACTTTATCTTCAAAGTTGGCACAATCGGCCTAGAACTTGTCAAGTCGAAAGACAGCGAGCCTATCGGTGATATCGAGGCAGCGAGTTTGTCGAAATTCTCACTTAATGAGACCAATGTTAAGCTTCGGATGATCAGTGATGGATCACTAGAGGCAGAGCTTGTGGTACAGTCATTCACAATCAGGGATAGCCGCACGCAGGGAACGAACAAATTCCGGAAGATCATGTCCCTCATCAACAACGATGTCAAGCAGCAGTTTATGGCGAGCGTCTCGATCTCTGGTGGTCAAGATAAGCATCTGATCGCGCTGTTGACGGTTGACAGTCCAAGGATCATTCTAGCTCTAGACTACTTGTTCGCAGTGCAAGCTTTCGTCAATGCTGGCCTTGCTACGGACGAGCCACTCGCTATCGAGGAAGAAGCTGAAGATGACGAAGTGGAGAGCGAATCGGATATCCTATCTCCTGATGGATCTGGCCAACCAGAAAAGCCCGCAGCACCCGAACCGTCAGAGGGAGGGATGAACATTTCTTTCCGCCTCAATCTCGTAGACGCGCAAGTCGTACTCATTGCCAATCCTACAATGTCGAGTTCAGAGGCCATTGTACTTGGTACAAAGCAGGTTCTCGTCTCAAAGCAGCAAGCTATGACTCTACAGGTGGATAAGGTCGGCATGTTCCTCTGTCGCATGGATAAATTTGAGACCAGCCGGTTACGCATTCTCGATGATTTCAGCATACAGACTGCTCTGGATATCCGAAATCAAGGCACAAAGTCATCTTTGACTAGCATCACTGTCGACATTGAGCCACTTGTGCTCCGACTATCCCTGCGAGATATCTTATTGGCGATGCAGATTGTGAATCGGGCATCTGCCATGTCTGCTGGGGATACCGATAAGATCACTAGCGACGAGCCACAGACGATTAAGAAGGGCACTCCATCCAAGAAGCCTAAATCTACCGTAGGTAGACCTGCATCCTCGAAGCACCCAGCAAAATCTGTGGCTACCACCAAGCGAACAAGCCAACATGGTGCACCGCCTCAACCGGCCAGGGCTAGCTCTGCCGTCCTCAGACGGGAGGAAATGCATGTGAGCCTCGAGGGCATTCGTGTTGTCCTAATCGGGGATGTCCATGAAATGCCAATGCTAGATTGGCGAGTCAAGAGCTTCGGTATTGATGTGCGCGACTGGTCAGGTGCCATGACAGTCGATACTTCGCTCGACACTTTACTCAACGTCTACAACTTCTCTAAATCTGCATGGGAACCGTTCATCGAACCATGGCAGCTCGGTTTTCACATGTCGAAAGACCAGAATCCAGACAAGCTGTCTTTGGAGTTGTACTCGCGCAAGTCCATGGAGCTTACCGTGACAGCGGCTACCATCGCTTTGGGATCGAAATCGTTCGACTTCCTTACCACCGACGAAGACATCTTGTCTAAACCCCGAGGCAACGACGCTCCCTACAAGATTCGTAACTACACTGGTTTCAATCTCGATGTATGGGCGGAAGGAAAGGACGTCGAAGAAGGATACTCAGCCAAGCTCGAAGATGGCGACGAGCAACCGTGGCGTTTTGAGGACCCTTCAGCGACGAGAGAGAGCTTATCCACGGAAGGTGCCACCGGAGTTCTTGGCATCCGATTGGAGGGAAGTGGTTTCGACACTCTTCCTCGGATACCCGTGCACCGCGAAGGAGAATTCCTCTACAACTTGAAGCCAACGCAAGATCGCGTGCAGCATCGAATACTCGTGGATGTCAAGCTCGCTGCCGACAACGTGAAGTACATCACGTTTAGATCGCCACTGCTCCTAGAGAACAATACACAGATCCCTATCGAGCTAGGCATCTACAGTCCCGAGGAAGGTCATCTTCTAAAAATTGAAAAGGTGGCACCTGGTGATGCAAGGCCCGCGCCAGTCGGTGCAGCTTTCTTGCATTCAATCGTCGTCCGGCCTGACCAAGGGTTTGGCTACACTTGGTCAAACGAGCGACTACACTGGAAGGATCTCCTGAAGCGACCTACTAGGACAATCACTTGTGAAGGAGAGCAAGATGATCAGTCTCCTCCGTTCTACTTTCAGTTGCACGCGGCGTACGACAAGAAAGACCCTCTTACGGGCGTATACCCGTACATGCGTCTCCGTCTCCAAGCGCCAGTTGAGGTACAAAATTTGCTGCCTTTTGACTTCAAGTACAGGATCTACGACAACAACACAAAGAAGGACTGGACGAACTTCCTGCGGAAAGGTGGTGTGAGTCCAGTGCATGTTGTGGAGCTTTCACATCTTCTACTTCTTCGGGTGGACATGCAGGACACGCCTTTCAAGCCCAGCAAATTCGGCATCATCAACTCAACTGATCGGGAAAGCTTTCGAAGGGAGAAATCGTTGGAGATCAAAGATGATAATGATCTGACCCTACATCTCAATATGCACTTCTAGTAAGTGTCGATAATCTCTGTCATCGCGGTCACTATGCTAACATTATCAGCAACTACCCCGACGGTGGCGGGTCCTTTAGGGTTACAATCTTTAGTCCTTATGTCATTCTCAATAAGACTGGTCTGGAACTCGACGTACGGGGCAAGCAGTTCATGGGCCAAACACGAGGAGCTGCCGGCCAGGGCGTTTTCGCCAACGCCGACAACGATTCGCACAAGCCGATGCCTTTCATGTTCTCCTTCCCTACGGAGGACAAGAAGAACCGTGCGCTCATCAAGGTGGGAGACTCGAGTTGGAGCAAACCGCAGAGCTTCGACGCAATCGGAAGCACATACACTGTCACCCTCCCATCCACTCAAGCTCGATCGGATATGCATATCGGCGTGACGGTTGCCGAAGGAGAAGGAAAGTACAACTTGACAAAGGTGGTCACTGTTGCTCCGCGGTTCATCATCAAGAACAAGGTCAAAGAGGATTTGAACATCCGCGAGCCTGGTTCCTCGGACTGGATGTCGCTTAAAGATGGAGAACTGCTTCCTCTGCGATGGCTTCGGCAGGGATCGAGCCCACAGCTGTCTCTCTGCTACCCTGGCGTCAACAACCAATGGTCTTCTCCGTTCAACATCTCCAACGTGGGGAATGTCCATGTCAAGCTGTCTAAAGCTGGTCAGCGTCAGAAGCTCATCCGGGTTGACATTCTGATGGAGCAAGCCACCATCTTCCTCCACGTGAGCGTCGAGACGAAGCATTGGCCATTCTCCTTCAAGAATATGAGCGATCAGGAATTCCTCTATTGGCAAGCCAATCCCAACCTTGATGAGGACGAGGATGATAGAGGCACTGGATTCCGGCCTATTCGGTACCGGCTACCGCCCCGAAGCATCATGCCGTACGCTTGGGACTTCCCAGCCGCAAAGAATAAAGAGATCGTCCTCAGCGCCAACGGCAGGGAAAGGCACGTCAAGCTTGCAGAGATTGGTAATCTGATCCCATTGAAGTTACCGCCTGCCCAGGGCCAAACCCGCCAAAAGATCATCGATCTAAACGTTGTTGCGAGCGGCCCGACCCAGACGCTTGAGGTTTCAAACTTCAAAGCATCGAAGAGTGTGTACAAGCAGAAATCAGGATCGGCTTCATCTTCCACCATGGGCGGCTTCGAAGTAAAGGATGTGGATACCGATGTGACTTTCAAGGCAACATTGCGACTGGCCGGTATCGGTATCTCGCTTGTTAATCGTCAGTTGCGCGAACTGGTCTATGTCACCCTACGAGACATTGAGCTCAAATACTCCGACTCGGCGCTGTACCAGATGGTCAACTTGACTGTCAAATGGATTCAGATCGACAACCAGCTCTACGGCGGTATCTTCCCAATCATCTTTTACCCTAGTGTTGTTCCAAAGACGGGCAAAGAGATGGAGGCTCACCCAATCTTCCAAACGAGCATCACCCGCGTCAAGGACGATTCTTATGGTGTGCTATACATCAAGTACTTCACTGTGCTCCTCCAGCAGATGACATTGGAGATTGACGAAGACTTCATTTTCGCCATGCTCGACTTCGCTAAGATACCTGGTGCATCCTGGTCAGAAGAGAAGGAGGGCAAGCTGGCCGACGAATCCCTTGACATCCCCGAACCGCACCAGGAACAGTCTGGCCAGGACGTCTACTTTGAGCTTCTTCACCTGCAGCCAATGCAGATCGATCTCTCATTCGTTCGAACCGAACGTATCAACGCCGAGGACACGATGACCTCGTCGAACCCGTTGATGTTCGCAGTAAACGTGTTGACTATGTCTATCGGTAACGTCAACGATGCACCTGTGCGCTACAATGCCCTCATGCTTGAGAATGTTCGGGTATCGACCGACGCCTTGATGAACAACATCAAGAATCACTACGTACAAGAGTCGCTTCGGCAAGTGCATGTCGTAATCGGGTCTGCGGACTTTCTCGGAAACCCCGTCGGTCTCTTCACAAACGTCAGTTCTGGTGTCGCCGACATCTTCTACGAGCCATACCAAGGTCTTGTCAAGTCTGATCGTCCAGAGGAACTGGGCATCGGCATTGCAAAGGGAGCATCCAGTTTCGTAAAGAAGTCCGTTTTCGGGTTCTCGGACAGCATGGCCAAGTTCACCGGCAGCATGTCCAAGGGTCTCTCCGTCGCTACTCTCGACAAAGAATTCCAAGATCAGCGACGCAACACTCGATCACGCAACAGGCCCAAGCATGCTCTTTACGGTATCACAGCCGGCGGCAATGCTTTCGCCAACAGTCTTGCCAGTGGTCTCGGTGGCCTTGCCCGGCATCCCATCCAGGGCGCAGAGAAGGAGGGTGCCCTCGGGTTCGTCAAAGGCGTCGGAAAGGGACTCCTCGGCGTGCCCACCAAAGCAGCCATCGGCGCCTTCGACCTCGCCTCCAACATGGCCGAAGGCGTGCGCAACACGACGACCGTCTTCGACCAAGACGGCCTCGACCGCGTGCGCCTCACGCGCTTCATCGGCCAAGACGGCATCGTGCGCTCGTACTCGCAGCGCGAAGCCCTCGGCCAGTTCTGGCTCAAGACGCTCGACAACGGCAAGTATTTCTCGGAGGACTACCTCGCGCACCTGGAGCTGCAGGGCAAGGACATGCTCGTCATGCTCACGTACAACGGCATCATGCTCGTGCGCGCTAAGCGCCTGCAAACGGAGTGGCATGTCCCGCTGAAAGACGTCCAGACGATTAGTAAAGAGCGCACCGGCATGAGCATTACGCTTAAGGGCGGCACGAATGGCCCGTTTGTGCCGGTTGCGGATGAGGGGAGCAGGAATTGGTTTTATCGGCAGGTGGCGGTGGCGGTTAATGCGTATAATGATCGGTGGAATGCGAAGGGTTGATGTTTGGGGGGTCGACGCTGTGAGTGAGTGGAATGGGTATGGGTACGATATGGCATAGCGATGGCTTTTGGTTTAGATTGTTCCTTTCCATGGCTTTTTTAACTGCGGTATTTTTATATTGCGCGGTGGTTTTATGTCGTGTTTGCTTCTGTTTGTTCTTTTTCTTTCTTGACTGGTGAGATAGTGTTTGATGATGATGGATGTGTAACGAGTATATATATGTCCTGCGAAGTATAAACGATCCATCTTCTGCCATGTATTAATTACTATCCATCCATCCACATGTGTGCTTTCGAAGTGCATTCAGAAGACGATACAACACGGACGTATTTCGCGCTTTTGAATTATTGAGTGTTCGGTAGGGGCAAAAAGATTTGATTGACTGATTACTTGTACTAGAGGAAGATAATAATAATAATGTATTGGCTGAGTGGTGTTGGATTAGATTATCACTATGAAAAATGTACGGCGAGAACAAAGCGAGAAGTAAGTAATAGCTTTTCTTTCGCGTACTAGAAGAGACAGTTAGAAGAGTAATAATTTGTGTAGAGTTCTCGTTTTCTGCTCAACACTACCTTGTACGTATGTGTGATAAATACTAGTTAGTGCGTTCATTGCATACAGGTATGAGTTAAGCAGCCTTTTTTCTTTTTCTTTCTATAGCTAGCCCTAGTATATATTATGTTTGAATAGCGTGCTAGTTAACTATATAAGTATTCTAGAAGTAATAGCTACTAGAATCAATTTGAATAAGTAGTTAAGTTAGTAAAGTTAAGTAAACTGCAAAGCTTTTTATTTCAACTGTACAAAGAAAAGATAGGTACGATGCAGCTTTCCACACGCCGGCGTGAACTCGGTAACCCTACTTGGACATTACCTCGTATGCGAGATACAGTAGGGCTTTGCAAGAACAAAAACACATTGTCTATCTGTGGCTAGAACATGCTATACTGTCAAGAGCATGGATGGGCCTAGATCTAGATCTACGTTCGTTCATCAGCGAGAAGTTCGGCGTTAGAGTAAGTAACACCTGCGCGATTAGATTACATACTGACACACTCTTTCTATTAGACATTTCCTAGTATGCTAGATACAGCGGCTAGCTGCTCTGTAGGACATAGCATAAACAAGCTTGGCAGCAACGGCATTTCAGCGCTTGGCTTCGTCGCGGATATGCGGGGATGTGTGCGTTGCTTGAAGTGAAGTGAAGTGAACTGAATTGCTTGACACTGGATGCGGCTGTACGGGGTCGGTGAAGATGTAAATGAGACGCTTTGGGGGCTTCGTTCGGTGGGCGGTATGGGATGGAAGTGAGGTGTTGTGGTGCTGATTGTAAGGTGTGGACGGTGTGTGGTTATCGCCGTGTGTATTATACATGCAAAGGTTCGGCGCGCGTGTCGGCTTGTTGTTCAACTTGTGCAACCCCTCTACTCGACGAGTACGTATGAGGACAACGAAGTGTTGTGGATCGACCTTGTAGGTTGTTGAACTACCAGCTGGTGCATGTCCGATCGCCCGTTGCCCATTGCCCTTTACCCAATATCACTATAGCGTTCCCGAGGAATCGATCGGACTGGGGCCATACCGAGACCCGCGTGCGTGTTCTCCGACCTGTATGAGTACTACATACAGTACAATATAAGCACTGTAAGCAAGCTGTGGACCCCACCTCACCTCACCTTCCCAAGAACACAGCAGCACCATACACTGTGTGTACAATAGTACCCGCGGCTTCCCGACTGCAACTTGTACAACACCGTAATGAAAGGGCCCGCACCAGCTTGTTGATGTGTAATCTCGGGTAACGGGGGGGTGTTGTGAAACGTCTATCTCCGCGTTCTCTTGATGTGAGTGCATATATGTTTCGGAAAGCAGGTGGCGTTTTCGATTGTGTAGTTATGTTATTGGGAGGTGAGGTGAGCGTGCGGTATCTACTACTTTCTTGTCCCGCCTGGGCAGGCTAGAGTGGTGGAGATGAAGCAGTGGTGTGGCGGCTTGCTACGGGGTGTCTACGGATAGCACAGTTAGAGAGGTGCGGACGACATGGTATTTAGACTAGCAGCCGTTTGAAGGACTCGGTTTAGTAGTAGTAGAGCGGTCTTGCTACGACATACAGCTGGTCGAGTAGAAGATATTTCCAAAAGGGGTGCAATTAAAGGCCATTCGGTCTCGTAGTGCAGGTGCATGAAATCACACTGTCAGGGTGAGCATTCCGGAGAGTATAGCGAGCCCATTCGCACGAAAGAAGTATCCGTGGGCGCCCGGAGTGCCTTGCCATACCGCGGAAGGTCAGAAAGTACTGAATGGCGAGAGGTTCCCCGAGTGAGTGGGATGCAAAGCAGCACATACTGAATGAGGCCTAAGTGGAGCCTGGCAAGTCCTGAACGCCCAGTCCGTGCCCAAAAGGTTCCTGCGGTAGCGAGGGATCCCCCAGATACGGCAAGTCAACGGTGTGGTGTTGAGACAAAGAGGCAGTTCCGATTTGCATATAACGGTTATCCTCATATCCCGGAACCCCAAAGAGTCAAGTGAACGGATCATCGCGTTCCCCGCACTTTGGCGAGCGGACATCGGTCTACCCATCGGAACGGCATGTGGGTAGTCAGGAAAGGGTCTTGAGTGGTCAGTAGATGAGGGGCCGTGAAAGACACGTCTGCGTCCTCTCGGGCCATCAGGGACGATTTCGGTCGTTATACGACCTGGCTGAGGATATCCAAGGCGTTGCATGACATCGGGCGTGCTGTTGAGACGTTCCTCATCTTAAAGTAAGCCGGTCGAGTAGGTCGAGTGTGATGTCAAGTGTCCTTAGCGAGTACCGATGGTTCTGATTGGCCGCGTAGTCCGCATACTAGCCCGGAATAGATTATATGTACTCCACGACACCGATCTGCCAAGCCAGTTTGACAGGACTGGATGTAGACAACGCTGCTACCTCTCGGCTGTAGATCTGACTGTGGAGAGATCCGCATCTTCTGTTTGATCTAAGGTGGTGTTTTGTGGGGGTGCCGCCAGGTTCGGGTTTTACCGCTCTTCCCAAGATTTGTGAGATGCGCAGTGCGGCGTCGAAGGTAGATATAATCTCCGAGCGATGCGTACAGATACACATCGTTGCGGCAGAGCGCACAGCAGCAACAACGGACCGGAGCGGGCATTATCAATCGTACTGCGGTCGCTACCGGGCCAACCTACAATCCCGAGCCCACAGTACGATCCGACGGTCCAATATCGCACAAAGGCGTCCGCAAAATGGGTAGGGCATCAGAACACCCGTGGGTATGGACTGAAGTGCGAGGGATGGAAATCGCGCAGGGCGGAGCATCGGAGGATTGTCAGCCTGACAATGGTATCGACGTTGAAGGATCAATAGAGTGACAGCGAATCCGTGCCATCACGATTACCGAGGTCGGAGACACCGCGAGTTCAAGACAGGGTATTGTTGCGGCGATCTTTCTTAACAGGGAATCACTCTCGTAAGTGTGTCTGTTGGTGACGAGGAATCAGGACGATAGGAATGCGAGCTCCACTGCTCTGGTTGGGGATGCAGTTGGAGAATTCTTGGGTTTCATGAACACTCCTGAAGCAATACATGCTTGTTTGAGAACTCTTAGCGGCCGTTGGTGTTGTCTGGGAACCGTAGAATCTGCATCGCATGGTTAAGCACAGTTCGTCTCGCGCCGGAGGAGTTGTGCATTTGCTGCAAGCAGTTGGAGGGCACAGCAAACCACTCACTTGGCCCTGCTCTTACGAAAACGGGATCTCTAGAACTAAAGAGATAAATCCGCGCGCCTCCAAAACATTATCAGACGTAGCAATATAGTTCTAGAAAGACACACAGCGTCAACTTATTTCTACAAGATGTAAGATAAATACCATATAATAGATAGTACTCTAGTTAAATAGTTACATCCCTTAGTTCCGGAGACCCTGCCGCAAGAGGCCTTCTGGAAGTTGAACAGATTGATTGAACGTAAAGTCAGCGATACTAACTAGATGTGGTCGCTGCACGTCTGTTGGTCGCCGTGAGTGTTGCGGACTGGGTCCAACAAGCGGAAAGTGGAAGCGCTACGGCGCGCTTGGAAGTGCAAACATCGCAACTCGTTGGAGGTGGAGAAAGAGAAAAAAATTGAACCCCTGGCGCATGAAGAAATAAATTGATCAACCATGAATGCGGTAAAATTCAACTCGCCACACTGCACTGCTTCGTCATGATCGTGGCTGCGTGAAGACGAAACCGCGAGGCGCTGACCTGGGAAATCGATTACAAGGAAGAAAGCAGCAGCAGGATTTGCATTAACACCAGGTAGAGTATGCCGTAGAGTTTGACAGACTGCAAGCTCGAAGAGGGCCGAGATGAAGCATTTCTGGAGGGAACACAAGCGCTTGGTGGGCGGCAATCTAAATCGAGGCTCTGGCAACCGTGCGAGCCGCGCCGCACGACCACGCCGGAATTACGAAAGCACAGAGCCGCAAGCCAGCGCTTCGCTTCAATGCCTCCTTTGAATGTCGAGTACCGAAGGCCAGATGGATCGTGGGATTCGTGGCACGGCGGAGGTGCGGATCCGGGAGCGAAGAGGCAGCTGGGACGAGACTAACCCCACGTTTGGCGCCCACGGCATTGCATTGTCCAGCGGTAGGAAGCAGCAGCGGCGGCGATTCCGAGACAGCATCTCGTCGGGTCGAGTTTCCACGCTTTGGTTGTCTTCTAAGTTCTGACAGACAAGCACGCATGGCATGCGATAGTGTTTGCCAGTGTCTTGGATGCAACCCCTCGTTGCCACCCATCAAAGGCAGTCTGGCATCTCGCCAGCCGGATTGGCGGGGTCTGGGGAGGCGGTGCAGCGGCGCGCTTGATGAAGACCAGCAGAAACCGGATGCTTCTGGCTGGCCATTGGGCGGCGGCCGACATTTGAGCGATGGACGCGTCTGGTCGCGCGGCCATGTCTATGCTGGTTCATGCTGTCGTCTGGAAGCCATCTGGAAGGCAGCTGAGGGTGGCGGCATCGGCTGGTGTGGTCATTCGAGCCGGCGGCCATACAGGGCTGGTCATCTGGCAGATGTCGCGGGGCGTCGAAACGGAGGGCAGTTGTTTGCGTGACAGCTCGCCAATGATGGCGCGGCGTGCCCCCGGCTGGCGATCGCAGCCTAAACAGATGCGGCGTGGCGTCGCGATGCGTGGAGTGGGCGAGAGCCGGGGAGGTGGTGGTGTTGAGGGGCTCGCTCGACGGCGGCAGATGATTCGCTGGCGGGAGGGCGCACCGCCACAGCCAGCAGCCACAGCCACAGCGACCGCCAGGGCTGCCCCCATCCGGCCATTCTCCGACCAGCCTCGAGATCGAAGTCAGCTCGTCGTCGTCGCACATGCGCGTCCGCCATGGCGAAGGGACCGCAGAGACGCTTCGTCCTGCCCGAACCGGCGGATCCGCCACCCTGGCCACCTCTCCCCATGGCCCATCGCGGAGCACTCGCACCTCGGCATGCTGGTGAGGCTGGGGTGGGCGGGCGAGTTCGCGATGTGGCCTCCCAACTCCCGCGCAACACTCGTCACTGTCATGCTGGCGGAGTCCGGCCTAGCAGAGCCATAGTGCTGGGCACGCTGGCACTGGCAGCAGATGCGAGCTGGTGATATACAAGTATGGATGGCTGCCGTGTCGTCGCTGTGTCGTGGCCAGCTACCATTCATCCGAGCAACTACTACCACCTACAGGCATCCAGGCTTTCACTGTCCGGCGCACCACCTCACCGCCTCATATTGCTCCCCCAGTGTGACCACGCAGCCGTGACTCGACCGCGACGGCGCCAGCCACCAGTCCAGCGGCCAGCACCATATCAAGCTGCCGCTGCCCACTGCCAGCAAACCGCCTCCGCAACACCGCCAAACACCTCTCTCTCTCTCCCACCTTGCAGCGCGCGGCATGTTCTAAAACGATCGCGACCGCCCTCGAAACACCCCCGGCCCAGGACTGGACACATTGGCTGACAGGCTCCGAGTGCTGAAATAGCGGCCGCACCCTGCAGTGCCAAACACGTCGACGGCTTGCGCTCTTGAAACATCGCGGGCCCCTCGCACCGCGCGCAGGCAATCCGAGACAGCCAGTCAACCGCCCCGCCGTTGTTTGTGCTGCCGCGCTCGTCGCTGCTCGCCGCCCAGCGCCAGGGGAGCCCGCCCGCCTGATTGGCCCGCGGCCTGCCGCCGACTGAGAAACACTCTCCGCCAAAAGTAGCATCGCTGTGCAGCCCGCCCAAGGGTCCGCAGAATAAGTATCACGCTTCGCCGCGACAACAGCTGTTCTCGGTCAGTGCAAGTCTCCTTGTTTAATTCTCCCTTTTACTTCTTCCCTCCCCTCCCCTTCGCTCCGGCTGTGCCCGCCAAGTCCGCACCCCGCCCGCCTGTCACGTCCCCCAGTCCGGCACTGCCCTTCAACCTACCCTTTCTGGCAGCGCCACCTCGACACGTCCTCGCTCCCTTCCGGACCTCCTTGCACTTCCGTTCTTCTGCAACTGCCCAGCCTTGTCTTCCGCCGGTCGGAATTGCCTCTGCGTCTTTTCTTAATTCGTCGCCGCCTATCTGTTTCAACCTCGTCGAGCCGAACAGCCACCAACGTACAGCCTTCGGACTCAGCTTACACGCTTATACAGACCGGTCCACCGCCTGGTTGCCCCTCTGTTCCGCCTCGCACGGCTTAATTATACTGAACGGCGCCGTCGACATCTGATATTGCTAGCTGCCTTTTGGCCTCGACACTGCCGACCCACGTCCTTCACTACGCTCGACTATTGCTTTAAGACACGCATCCACCTTGACCCGAAACACATCGTCACCGCGGATCACCATGACTTACTCACCCAACCTGGCTGCCGAGAACCAGGCGGCACTGGACCACTTCATCCAGCTGCCTGTGTCCCCAGACATGATCAGCTACCTCGCGCAGAAGGCACAACAAGTCATCCGCTGCGAGCCCGCATCACATCTCAACAAGAACCTGCCCCCGACACCGCCGGCGTCGCCTGGCCATGCTGGTGCCCAGGCCCGAGAAGCTGCTCTGCCATCGGTCGAGGAGTTCATCACGTCGCTGGTTGAGAGGTCACATGTTCAGGTCCCCACCCTCATGAGCTCCCTCGTCTACCTCAGCCGGTTAAGATCTCGTCTCCCTCCAGTCGCCAAGGGCATGCGCTGCACTGTTCACCGGATCTTCCTTGCCTCGCTCATCCTCGCTGCTAAGAACTTGAACGACTCGTCGCCCAAGAACAAGCACTGGGCCCGGTACAGCGCTGTCCGGGGCTTCGAGAACTTTGGCTTCTCCATCACCGAGGTCAACCTCATGGAAAAGCAGCTCCTCTTCCTCCTCGATTGGGATCTCCGCATCAACCCCGAAGATCTCTACTACCACCTCGAGCCCTTCCTAGGTCCTGTCCGCGTCTACCAAGCCCGCCAGGCTGAGAAGGCCCGGATCGCCGAGGAGAAGGAACTCGCTCGCCAGCAGTACCAGCTCACCGCCGAGAACCTTCAACGGTCTCGCCTTGACGCTACCTACGACTCTACCACCACTTTCAGCTCATACGCCGTGGCCCAAACACGACCCCGCGCATACGCCATCTCGCATTCCCGCCTCCCCTCAAGGACGCCCTCCCTCTCGCCCCCCACCCGCAGCTCCTCCATCTCCACCATGTCGGAGTCGTCTCCCGCCAGCTTCACCGAAGAGCCCGCCGAGGCGTTCGTGCAGCGCTACGACAGCGACCGGGGCGCCATCGTTGTAGACATCCACGGTCCCATGTCGCAGACCAAACTCGAGCACCACCTCCCGCTCAGCTACGACGACAAGCCGGCGAAGAAGGCCAAGACGTCGACGACGGGCTTCTTCAACCGCATGTTTGCCTCGGCCAACCCGTACACGACTGCTAGGCAGCCGGGCTACTGATTGCCCACTCGCTTTTTTTCCTTTGTTTGTGTGTTTGCTAGCGCACTAGCTTGCTGCCATGTTAGCGATGCGATGCCATTATGCGAGCCGAGATCCACGAGTCTCTTTGGTTTTATCGGCATGCGAAAAGGAGGGGTGGATGGATGGATGGGGGTGCGACTCACTGGCTGGGCAGCTACTCGGAAGAAAGAAGAAAAAGAAGTAAGACCCGCAGAAGTGGGACTTTAGGCATCATCACCAGCATATTTGCATAAGCATTGCGTCGGCGCTTTTGGGGATCATAATCTATCAGCATTTCTAGGGGGCCCGAGGGACTTGGCCGGCGCGCCCGCATAGCATCTATCTATCTAACCTTTTCTATCTCCCGCACTGCGGGGATGAATAAGGCAACTCGTAATGAGGATGAGATATCAATCAAATCAAATAAATCACAATTCAGAAAAACAAATCTTCAAGTGTTCACATGTACAGCGTCTGACTATCTCTAACTCGACCGACGTTTAAAAAAAAATTGTCTGCAGTTTTGATCCTCTGGTTCTTCACTATCGATGCCGTTGCTGCAACAAGTTGTTGCCAATTCTGTTTGAAATGAATGATGATGTAGCATTGTCTGCATGTGCGCTGGTGCGGAGGTGCTCGCTTCGCTTCGTGGTGAAGATCAGAGCTCCATGACTGAGGGAGTAAGTGAGTGACATGCGCGCAGTACCTACCCCGTTTGTAATCTCCGTACCCGTTAGTGTAGGTTTAGGTGTAGGTACCTACTGCCGTAATAGGATAGGCGAGGCAAGGCAAGGCAAGGTAAGTAAGCGTGCTTTTTTGGGGGCAACTGCACATGCGGCTTGCGGGTGCGAGGGCGCGGGTGCGAGGAATGCATGTTGTACATTTCTGGGTTGGTGAAGGGAGAAAAGTTTGTGGGTGGGCGATGGCTGTTTGCGGCCTGCGCGACTGACAGGACGTGACGGGACGTGACAGGACGTGACAGGGCGTGGTACCGGTGAATAAATGGTAGGTATGCAGGCATAACTTGCGCATTCCTGCCATCTACATACCCCGCGTTCGCGTTCGCGTGCACGATATCTAGGTAGCCAGCTTTTTTTCTTTTCTTTTCTTTCCCGCCCGGGACGACGAGAGGAGACGAAAACGCCAGCTGGAACGCCTAGTTCGTTCGCCTTGCCTACCTGCCTAGCATGACCCATGGGTGTGTGCCATGTGGTGCGAACAAAGTGTGGCTCATCCACTATCCATCAGCCATCAGCCTGACCAATCCTCGCTTCACCGGTGGCTTCGATGCGAAATTCGGGAGAGGCTGGGTTCGGCAGCGCGGGGCTGAGAGGAAGGCTGAGATGCGAAATGCGAAGGCCATGCATGGTTGAATTTATTAATTACGGCCAACGCGAAAGAAAATGCAGAGTGAGCTGCTGAACAGTGGAGTAATCAAAGAGGTAGACGTAGGCGAGCTAACTAACATTACCGGTGCGCTGATATCGGGTTGGTGAAGTTGTTGGTGCTGGTTGAGGAGGATGTGGGATGTGATGTCTCGGCGTTAGTGTTGGAGATCAGACGGCGAGAGTGTTTCAGGCTGCTGGTTTTTTTGGTGGGGAAGGGGGGGTTAGCGGCTTGGCAGGAGGGGACATGCTGAGCCGAGTTCTGCTCTTGGCCGTCGACATCTCGTCCTGTCTATGGCAAGTTCTCGACGTCTGCAGGGACACATTACACGAGGACACATATGTGTTGTTCCAAGGCTCTAGATTCGGTTTAGGTTGATGTACCATCGAATCGCCCTCTTATCAGCACCTCTTACAAGCATCTCAGAAGTAGAGGCTGAACAGCAGAAGCATGCAGTCAACGTCAACATCAACATCAAAAGAAGAACCACGAGGACGCAGGCAAGATATCCCCGAGACTGACGCATTCCTCCTTCTCTACTACTACGCCCTGCCGTTCATGCACACTGTCGTGGATCCCCACCGCGACAGAATTCATCGCCGATTAGCTGGCCTCAATCGCACATCTTACCTTTACCAGCTCTGTCAAGGTATTCCCGAGTATCTATGCTAGATACGACAGGGCATTGTAACAATCAGAATGCGCTTACGACTAACTGCAAGAATTTGATATACTGTCAAGAGCACGGAGGGAACGCTATCCTAATCAGCAACGAACTGCCGTTGACCCCTACTGCACACACTACGCGCCACAAGATTTGCATTTCCCTCCATCGCAGAACAAATCCATCCCAAACCGTCTGCTCTAGACACGCCTTCTGCCGCACACATACCCAATCGAGGCACCCGTGCTCGGCAGAACTGCGTTCATGCGAACGATTCATGCAGCCTCGGAGCCACACCCGGGCATGAAGCCGCTGCCTCCCGCGTAGTGTCGCACCTGTGTACGCGCCGACCCCCATATAGCAACGGTAGGTCCCGCATCCGAACGGTCAATTTTTTCCCTCCGTGGCTGGTCCTCTCGGAAAATTTGGACGATCGTTAACGTTTGTACATTTCTTTCATTTAATTTTACATTCGTTTCTATTTTCAGTCCGTCTTCCTGTGAGTCGTAGACATTGTAATTTCTGTACTGCTGTATTCTTAATTTCTTACTTTCTTACTTAATGGTTCCACGACAGTTCACTTTCCTCCCACGAGTGGAGCGCCGGGAGACGAGGAGTAATGGCAGGTCGGCCCGGTATAGCCATTGGATTCGGTACAACACGTTTTACGGCCTGGTGATTACGACGACGCTGTCTACGCTGCTTCTGGCGGCGGTCCAGTATGAATGGCGCGTCACGGGACGCTTCTTTCAATTCGCAAACAGGTTTCCGGCATCGATAGCGCTCGGGGTCCAGCTTCTTGCAGCTCTGTTCGGCTTGATACACGTCGCGGTTGTGTGCAGATTGCTCAACTATGCCTTCCGGCTGCGTCTCGCGAAGAGGAGCGTGTCGCTGGACATGCTGCGGACGTGGGTCGACATGACGATTCCGCGCATTGACTGGGATCTTCCGCTCCGGTTCTTCATTCCACTTCTCTTTACGGTCTTTCTTAGTCTTGTTCCTGCTGCGTTGTGGGCTGGTTCCATAACGCCCTTAATAGCCCGCACGACGACGGGCGGCATGCTACTTCTCCCGAGCTACGACGACGTCTCGCTGATTAGAGAGTACCCCATGAACATTGGCCAAGCGGGGCCTTCTGTCCGGAATCAAAAGGGCTTCTTCACGTACTCGGTCGGCCAGCAGCACATCGGCCAGCTACTCTCCTCGGCAGCTGCAGCATCGTCCATCGGCATGCGCCCCCTCATGCACTCCAAAATCGACAACACCCAATTCAGCTACAAGGGGCGATCCTACGGCGTAGGGGCTCCAGTCGGCCTCACCGATCTTGTAATGTCCTCTAATAAGCAAGCTGCTGGCTACAACTATCAAGAGGAAGGCTACTTGTGCAACGTTACTTGCGTTTATAACACCACATCCAACTTCCACCTTACCCCCACGGAAGATGCGTGGATCTACGGTGCAGAGGGCATGCTCCCCGACAGCCTCGACGGTCCAGAATACTCCAGCTACATCGGCTTCGACGGCAAAGCAATCGTGGCCATGGGCGTCGCCTACAGCGAACGCTCCCCCCGCCGCTACATCGCCATCACCGCCGGCGAAGCCTACCGCACCCTCAACAACACGCAGTGCGAGCTCGTCTTCACACCCACGCTCTTTAACGTCACTGTCGACCTCTCCAACTTCAACATCACCGTTCAGCCCGTGGAGATGGTCACCGACTTCAACCCGCAGCGCAACCTCACGCGCACCGTCGTCCGCCAATTCGAACTCCTCTCCAACGACCTCACCAACCTGTACGTGTCACAGCTAGGTGACGCATTCAACTCCAGCATCGCCGCGTACAACATGTCGTGCAGCTTCGCGGCGGCCGCGCGGCCCGCCCCCACCGAGCAAGAAGCCACGCTCGCCGGCCTGACCAACTCCATCACCGCCATGGCCGACGACATGCTCGTGGCGTACGCGTCCGCGCAGCTCATGGTCGGCCGCAAATTCACGGCGCAGCCCGCGCGCGTCTTTGTCTTCGCGCTGCAGTTCGGCCAGCGCGGCTACATCTACGCCATCTTCGGGCTCAACCTGCTGATCATGCTGGCGGTGCTGCTCGAGGCCGTGCGCACGTACGGCTGGTCGTCGCTCGGCCGCTTCAACTACCTCGATCCGCGCGACCTGATCATCGCGGCGAGTCGCGGCGGGCGGGCGGTTGCGGATGCGGCGGATGCTATGGTCGAGAGGGTTGCGGTGGAGGGTAAGAAGAGCGGGCGGGGGGGCGTGTGGTTGTTGGGGGATCCGGATGTGGGGAATGGGGGGTTGGTGGTGAGGTTGAGTGGGGATGAGGAGGGGCATGTGGCTATGATGGTGGGGGGGACGGAGGGAGAAGGGGTGGGCGATGAGGAGAGTAGGGGGAGTGAGTGGGTGGAGGGGGAGAGCGAAGAGCGGGATCGCAAGGAGAGGGGTGGTGCGGATGGCGAGGTGACGCCGGGCGCGGATAAGCAGTTTGGATGATGACTTACGGATCTTGGTGGTCAGACCAGGTGAAAGAAAGCGGAAAAGAAGCCTTATAACGGTATTCTATACAACTGGCCTTTAAATCAGGCTTGTAAAAGATCGTTACAAAATAAGATACCCCCTGTTCATCGCACTAGCACTGTCTTGTCATTGCCTTTCTATCTCCCTACACACACATTAGCACGCACACGACTTTACTTACTCACTAACATACCCGTTGTGTTCTAAGATGCTGGAATGAGCTTAAAGTATAGCGTTCGTAGTAGTAAGGGGTAGAAGATCGTGCGGGAGCGAAGATTGTGGTAGGTAGAAGAGAGCAGAGTAGACCAAATGCTGTAAATAACGAACGTACATACACAGACACGGTAGCGGTATGCTACGTGCAGCGACATATGGTTCAGAACGTTCATAGTGCGCGGGAAAGTAGCAACATGCAGTGCAGTGTTGTGCTATGCTGCGCTGTTTAGTTGGTACTGCTAAAGCGCTCAGCGAAGACTAAGCAAGAGAAGAGAACGTGCTAAATGAAATCGTTTTATGTGATGCTAGTCGACCTAGAATTAGCTAGGCAGCTGAGATGGAACACATGTCGTACGTATGCTAAAATGTGCTAGTTGAACAAGAGAAGCTAGGACAGTCGGATTAGATGAATGTGCACGTGTAAGGAAAAAGTTAATGAATTGAAGGTAAATTAGAGTGGTCGTAAGATGTAGTTTCCAGATTTGAAGTAGCTGGTTGAGACTTTTGCGCAGATGCAAGTGCGGCCGTGTATCTATCTATGGCTGTAGCCCCTGCGTTGAGGATGAAAGAAATATGTGCTCTTCTGAGATGAAGATGGAGAAGATGGGGAGATGGTAATGTGAAAGTCGAAAAATCAGAAACCCGGCCAGATGCAAACTAGCCTAGCTTCTGAAAACTGTAAAATCGCCGACTATGTAGAAATGTCGATATTCGGCCGTGTAATCCCGAGAAACCCCTACCTATTCTCTCTTCCCTGCAGAATCACTATCTTCTACGCAGCGACTCTTCACCCTGCGTACTATATCAATGACCCCAGCTTGCTCTTTTCACTCTCCACTCTTCGGCTCCTGGCAAAGTTTCATGGTTCTCTTGACCTCGCCATTCAACGTTTCCCGCGCCGCAGGCAACATATCCAGCAAGCCGGCGCGAAACTTCTTAGCCGCCTCGCTCTCGTCCTCCTTCGTGGAGCAAACTTTATTGACGTCGTGCTGGATGCGGCTGAACACGGTGTCGAGCTCCTTGACCAGTGCATCGATGCGCTTGTCGAACATGAGCTTGAAGTCCTCGCGGGCCTCGTGTTGGATGTGCATGAAGACGCCGTTGTGGGCGCACAGCAGCTTTTCGAACGTGTTGCATCGGACGTCGTGTAGTTTCTGGCCTGGTGGGTGTTGGCAGGAGTGCGTATGGGGGGATGGGAGGGTTAGAATGAGTACCTCGACCTGCAGCCGCTGTTGAGGCTGTTTCGTAGACTGCTTTCATGGCTTCGACGAAGTAGTATTCTTCGCCCTCGCCGTCGGTAACGGCGTGGACTTGGACTTCTCTGTGCACTGTTAGAACGTGGTGATGGTGTGCGGGGTGGTGATAAGGGCATACCTGATGTCTTTCTTCAAGCCGTCCTTGAACTTTTCGCAGACTCGGCCGACCTGGATCTTACGCTCCGTTAAGTTATCTCGGAACGCTTTGATGGCACCGGAAAGTGAAGCCGCAGGGTCGACTATGATAGCCAGGGTCAGTACATCAACAATGAGGAGATATGAGGTTTCAAATACCGTTCAATGCCTCGTTTAGATTCCCGATAGCTTCACCGACAACTTCCGCTATTTCCAGCTCAAGGGCATTGCACTGGGTGTTGTGCAACTTCTCGAATAATGGATCGAGGTCTGCTTGAATAATTACAAGCAGCTCTTTGTTCCAATTCTGTGGGGAAACCTTTTTGGTGCCCCAAGTTCCTGCAGCGCGTGTTAGTTTGTACGAAATTAGACAACGCCTGTATTCATTGAGGGATTATATACCATATCGTTTCACAACGGCGCGATGGCCAGGTGCAGGAAACTAAGAACATGTTAGGTTGCGTGTTGGACATCACGGTGTTTTTATGAACTCACCTTTTTCCATAGCTCGCACTTTCGCCTTGCTCGATTGATCCATATGGACTCGCACGTTGCTAGTTGATGTCAGGCAGGTTACTGAAGCAAAAAGAAAGACTTACAGATCGCCGTGAAGATCGTCTCAACGTCCGTACGCATGAAACCGTCCGCAATGGATTGCACACTTGACCGCAGACCCTATATGCTTCAGTTTGACGTATGTATGTGTAGAAAATTATTCTACTCACCAGGCGTGACTTTTGAAAGGTTTTGTTCAACTCTTGCTTACGTTTGATCTTGGACACAGTGCAAGACATTTCGACGGTATTCAAAATGCTCTTCAGTTGAGACTCCGTGTAATGAACCAATGTTTTCCACTTGCCATCCGCAGGCATGGAATATATAGCATTACGCAGGTCCGGTATCCCCGTAGCCTGAAGACTCAGACTTGGTGGCTGCCTGGCGTTGTATCCGAGATGTTCAATATACGCAGTATTGGATACACAGAAGATTGGTAGCGGTGAGGGATCCTTGGTGTCACGACGGTACTGCTCGGCGATGCCCTCTTTCACGTGCCGATTACGGGCAAGCACCCGTACCTATGCCACTGTGTCAGCCTCTGAATTGCATGTTCAAGATTAAGACATATTGGATCAAATGAAATGTTCCAATTTTGCGCTTACTTCTTTTCGCCGTCGGGCCAGAGCTTGGTACTCCCGTTCCAGCCTCACCACTCTCATCCGGAGCTTCAACTTGCGGTCAGGGTTGCTTCTGACCTCCGGCGATGATAGAAGAGCTTTCGTACTGTGTATTCGAGTGCGGACAAGGTCCTCAAGTTTGGTTATGTCTGCAAGCTTCTTTTCTTCTGCAGGCGTAGATGCAAAAGTCTGTTTGATATTGACATTAAGATCATCGGACCCGGTGCACACAACGATGATACTTCCAGACCTTCTTCTCTTAAATGCCTCGTTAATCTGGTTGTTTAGACCAGCGTGGTCGATAGCACGTCCCATCTTGTGGACGACAATGGATATGTCGCAGATTTGCAAATATCTTTTGGTGGTCGCGACACGAGCCCGATTTTTGTCAGAGGTACCGGGAAGGTCAGCAATAATAAGACCCTGTTCTAGAATTCTTGACGCGAAGCGAGTCTTGACTTTCTTCACGAGGGGGTGTGGACAACATAAGAGACTGGTGCCTTCAAAGCTAGGGTAAGGGACCGTTTTAACAAAAGGCTGAATCAACTCTGTGAGAGCCGCAGCAGTTGGTGCTGTCAAAATGGTTATGTCGCCACCACCCTCTGCCGGAAGGAGCTTCTCGAGTATTCTCTCAGTCCATTTGATGAGCTTGTTCAAGATGGTAGGATCTTCAGCTGAATTTGCACGGCCAAGGAATTCCTCTGCTACTTCGTTATTGGCGAATTCCGGATGACTCATGAACAGTGCCGTGAAGGTTGTCATCGCTGTTTCGGCGCGCTGTCGGGTTTCATGAACGTCTTCTTCGTCCGGGTGTTCATCGATAGTCATGTGCGCATAGTAATGCGCAAATTGCTCTTTGACGATGTCCACACAGGCTTGTCGACTGAAGAATTCTACCTCTGCTTGATAAGGAGCGGTCTGCATTGGGCTCATCTCGGCATATTCTTGAACCACAAAGGTGCAGCAGTCACCGTCATCGGCCTGTAAGTGATTAGTCATGATAAAGACCAAAATGGCAATCTTTACTTACAGCCATAGCTAGCTTCTCGCCCAGAACAGAGTTGAAGGTTAATGATTTGCCTTGTCCAGCATCCCCAACTATACCAAAGCGCATTTCCGATGCTTCATACGGAGGCTTTTCAAGTTTGGTAAACTCACCCAAGAGGTACACGGTTTCTTCGTCTTGGAACGGACTAGTCCTAATGAATTCCTGGAACCGTTGGACTAATTCAGTGCACATCAACTGCACTTCTTTCACAGTGGGCCGATATATAGGAAGATCCGGAAACGGCTCTGAGTCAGGATCGTGTCGTGTGAACTTATCATCATCGTCGTCATCGAGATCTTCATCCTCGAGCTTGATCATTTCGTCCGCTATAATCATGTTAGCTGGAAGTACAAACTGTAAAAGCTTAATTACCTTTTCTCTTGCCCAGAACGACATTCTTATTTGCAGTAGACGTAGTACGGCTTGCCCTCAACGACGCGTCTGGCTGTGGTGCCATGGCGGACTTATGGTGTTGCGGTATCGGCTCATGGGGTTTCGACATTGGCATGAGGTTTACTGTTTCAGCATAACGCGGAATGCTTGTAAGAGCGACTGTGCAAAGAGCGAGAGTCAGAGTCTAGAAGAGATGTGAAGGTAGGAATAGACCTACAGGCGCAAGCGCAAGTGGATAGGAAGTCGATGTCTGAAGTGAGAGGAGAGTGAAAGAAGAAAGAAGATCAAAGCCCCGAAGATGTAGTCTGACGATAGCAAAGCCCGTCATACATCCAAGGTACTTGAGGAGTGTAGTGAGTCAAAAGTGAAGGCGAAAACCAACCCACGCATTTGAGCAGGGCGACGGAAGGTAAGAGAAGTGAGACAAGCAGTACAGAACGTACTTCGATGAAAAGGACCTCCCGCCCATAGCTCTGTTCCAGAATCAGGTGAGAGACAAACCCCCCACCCACGCATCCCTCTCGCTCTGCCACACTCTACCAGATGCGGACCTCACACTCCAACGTCCTCAGCCAAAATAACATCCTCCCATGCCATACAGACAACACCCATACCCTCTCACTGAAAGTGCACACTGACTAACAGGCCTAGCCCCTCCACTGAAAGATACGCACGCCTCCCATGCAATCCAAACAACAACACCCATACCCTCTCACTGTTAGTGCACAGTGACTAACCAAAAAACCCACCCCCTCCACTGACAGGTACACAATCCTCCTATCCAGTACACTGAAAGGGTACATTCTCCTCCTCTCTCTCAACCCCACATCTACACGCCAACCGCCCAAACACTCGATAAAATAAAACACAAAAAAAAGAATAGAACAAAACAGATTAGAAACCGACGTAGACAATATAAACGTGCAAAAAAGTAGCCAATAAAACATGCGCACGAAGAGTTCCAATCCAATTCCAATTCCAATCCCAGATTCCCAGCATCTGCAAGCCAGCCAGTAAGCCATATAGTGGTTCCGATATCCTATATCCTATCCTATACCCATGGTTATATCCCAACCCGCAGGACACCCGACCCGATCCGCCAACTAACTATGTAACGTAAAAGGATTCCCTAGAATCCCCAGAGAATCCTCGGTACTATAAACAAAGACACGAGACAAGACAAGACGAGACGAGCGAGGTGTGACACGACACGAGACGCTCCGCTACGACGAAAACAACACCCAAACACCACGCAAAAACGCAGTACAATGCAAAATTCCCCACCCACGCACCGTAATGGAAACAAAACAAAACCCAAACCCAAACTCAAACAAGTCCAATCCACAACCATTGCCAAAGCAACCCGATTAACTCTATGCCCCTACTCTCTCCCATCTCCCCGTCTTCAAATCAAATCAAATCCTCCCCCCCTCCACCACCTCCCTCCCCACCAACTCCGCCTCGCCACTCTCCGCCGTGCGCCTCCTCTCCAACACCCAGCGATCCCCACCCAACTCATCCAACTCGCGCACATACGCCACACTATCCGCCGCACTCCCGTTCCGCGAATGGCCCCCCGCTTTCCACGCACTGCCACCACCAGGCGACGTCACGGGACTCGTCGTTGAGATCGGGGAGATGAGGCCGAGGGACTGGCGGCGCGGGCCAGAGTGCAGGGTTGGGGAGGAGAGGTTGGTGGTTGTGTCGTGGGATGGAGAGGTGGTGTAGAAGGCAGTGTGTAGGGTGAGCGGGGGTGAGGAGTTTTGCGAGAAGGTAGCTGTTGTTTGAGATGTGGGAGGGATAGCTGGCTGTGCATGCGAGGGAAGGGGTGGCGGAGGGCTGAGTGGCATGGGCGTGGGAGATTGGAGCGCCATCTGAGGAATCGGTGGGATGTCGTTCTGCCCGTGGAATGGACTCGACAAGGAGTTGTAATCGCTCGCCGTTAACGTCGGACTTTCCGCGCGCTCTTCGCCTCCAGCACTGCCCTCGTCGTCGTCGTCGTCGTACTCTTCCGGTAGCTCATTTACCGCGTCCATCATTCGCTCATCCTCGTCCTCGTAGCCATCGTCTAGCGCCTGGGAGCCGTCGCTCTCCAACGAACTCTCGTTATGCTCCACCATCCTGTGGCCCGCTGGGCTCGATGTTGACGGGATGTACTGCATGCCCATGGGGGACGAATTTCTTGGACTTGCCGATGTACTACCAGGTAGACTGGCGGAGCTACCGCCGAATGCTCCCTTTCTCAACTTCATCAGCGTATCCAAACTCATATCCTCGTCGTCTCGCCATCCATACGGACTAATGCGTGCAAGCTGCGCAAGACCCGGACTCGTTATCGGCTGTTGACCATCACGGAAGTGATTGAGAGAGACGAAAGAGTTACGGGTGCTGTATTCGCTGCGTTCGGTAATCGGCGTAAGATTTGGTTCATGGACTACATTCCGACCACTGACGGTGCGACCAAGATTAGACGGGCCGAAGAAGCCACCATACGAGCTCATTGTTTCTCCTTGAGCATTGGCGTAGAACCCGAATTCCTGACCATAGAAGCCCTCAGAGTCATATGCTAAAGCCTCTGCGTTCGCGGCGGCAATCATTGGATCGTCTTCCATTGCCGAATCATAATCGCTGTAATCGTAATCATCGACAAAACTTGAGCTCATCCCAAAGACATCATCGTCGGGAGGGAAGCCGGTCGTCTCTTGACTAAAACGGCCATCATCAGGAATCAAGCTAGGACGCGAATTGCTGAGTGAAGATGAGTCGTCAACATCAAAGTTACTCTGACCAGCATCAATGCTTGCTTTCCTGGCAAAACGACCATCTGCTTCCGCCCGGTTTGCAGCCTCTGCAAGAGCGCTGTGATAAGTGTCGAGGTTGTTGTAATCAGGGACCGGTTTCGGCTGCGCTGTGGACGTCTTGTGAGCGAGAGAAGGAACAGATTTCTCGAGGTGCTTTGACAGCGTATCATTGTCAGCTTCATAGCCCGTCTCCGAGGCCAACATCTCCAGAGGATGAGACGCGAGTGCGCTAGGGAGTTCTTCCACAACCGGCGACTTGACTTTTCTGTCAAAGAATGGACCCGTTGGGTCGTCAAACACGTTCTCGTCGAACTCAACAGCGTCAACATCTCCCAGTTCGTCAATCATGCCATCATCAAAGTACATGTCATCGTCAAGATATGCCTTCCGAGAGTCGGGTCCATTGACGAGCGCGTCACTAATCTCTCCGGGAGGATCATCAGGGGTCATGGTAGAAGGATCAGCAGTTCCAGGTTGGAGATCCATCAAACCAAGACCGCGCGGCTCTGCAATGGGCGCATTGCTCCTGTTCAGTTGTCTTTCAAATGCAGGTAGATTAGACTTTTGGAGCATGTCTCCTGACATGGCGAATCCGATAGGGTTGCCATTTGCATCGCGAGGAGTCTGTAACCCGTTGTTCATACTCATCGGGCTCATGAGATTGTTCATAGGCTGTATGAGTGATGAGGAGAAGTCGAACGCGGCGATTCCGGGAGATAAGGTGTGGTCACCGAGGCCGCCAAAGTCATCTTCTTCGCCCAGCATCGGGATATCTTCCTCAAACCCACCATCCATGTCGAAGTCATCCATCTCATACTGGTCATACTCATCATCAAGAGTGTCAGTCGACTTGCGCACTTCTTTAGAGGCTTGCTCGGCCGCTTTCTTCTTATGTCTCTCTTCGAGTACTTTCTCTTGCGCAGAGTCATTGCCAGCGATTTGAAAGCTAAACCTCGACGCTCTACTAGTAAGGTGAGTGGGTAGACCGGCGGGCGAGAATGACGGATCAGTAACTGAAGTGGCTCTTGATCGTGACGCTGGCGGCGTCTTTGTTGACTTGCGTTTCCTGGGCGTTGTTTGTTGTGGAGGAGATGTTTGACTAGGCGATTCTTGCACTGGGGACAAGATAGATGAATGATGATCTGGAACTTGCTCCGGTGGTGGTGGCAGGGGTAACGAATGTTCAGCAGGGGGTACAGGAGGCGAGTCTTTTGGTGGAGGTGGAGGTGGCGGAGGCGTTCGCTCAGAAGGCGGTGGTAATGCCAAACCTAGCATAGAATTCCTCTTCACGAAATCGTTGTTCGCAAGTTGTTCTGCTCTGATAGCTGCTTGTGACTGCTCATAGCTTGTATCGTCGTCAAAATGCTCTCTGAAAACTGGCGTATGTTCGCGCTCCACCTTCGGGGGGCTGTACGGGTCGGATTCCCCTGGCGTGCTCCCTGAAGATCTCCCTTGATCATCCCCGTACGCATTGTTATAGGAGAAGTTGCGGTTTATCCGAGGGGCGCTGAAGTCGTGTACTATGCGGCCGCGGATGCTTGGATCGTAGTTTTCCGGTATGGGCGGTACGACGCCAGGCGACCGATGGCTGACCAGAGCCTCGTCCGAGAGATTCTCCAATGGCTGTGAGGATCGGCGGCGCATCAATAGGGACATGGGGTTGCGCAGTCTTGATTTCCCGGATTTCTGTCCCGCTGCCGTTGGGGTCGCGGGTGGTTTAGGTGTCCCTGATAATCTGTCGCTTATCCCGCTTATGAGTGAAGTCTGAGATCTGGAATTGCTCGAGTAGTTTGGAGAGAGACTTAGTGGCGGCAAGTGGGTGGACGACTGTGCAGGTGTTTGCGACTGAGCTGCCTGCTCCACCACTTGCGCGAGACTCTGCCCATAGGATCGAAAACCGGTGGGCGGACTGGACTTAGCTGACCGCGAAGATGACGGCCGTCTAGGATCAAGGCTCGGTGACGGATCCTCGTGCTGGGGTTGGTAAAGGGAATGCAGCTCCCGATCCTCTGCCAGTTGGTCGTTCCCAGCCGTACCACTCGTACTATGCTCATGTCGGTGTTGCGGGCCGCCAGCAGCAGATCTCGCGCCTTTCCTCTCCAGCTGAGACGCGACGCGTGGAATTGGCGGGAGTTGGGGAGGATACGGCGACACGGGCGAGCCCGAGGTATAGCTCGCATTGTCAGGTATGCGCGGCGACGACAAGTAATCGGCCGAGTGCACAGAGGGACTCGGGAGGGGCACCGCGGCGGGGCTGGCGAGGTCTGGAGAGGCGACACTCGAGGCATTGCGCTTTGCGTGGCCGGGGCGAAGGTACGAAAACATGTTCGAGGGCGCCATGTATGCGGGACGATGGCGGGGACGACAACGACGACGACGGTCTACCGCGTTGGGCTCGCGAGGCGCGGCGCTGGTACTGACGGCCGGCTGGCGCTCGCAGTCGACGGGTTCCTTATGCCCCGTGGGGAGGCCATGGGCTAGCAGCGACCATCACCGGGTGGCAGGACGGCGAATGAGCCTGCGATGGGGCTATCGGCTGCGGCGATAGGAAAAAGTCTTGGATAGCGATTCCGGCGTCGTACAGCGTCGGAAGGCTCGCGATGGGATCGGCGGCGGGGCGTGCAGTGATTCGGCGGGCGCGGGATGCAGTCTGTCGTGCTGCTAGAGGTAGAGCGTGTGGTGGTGGTGGAGAATGTCTCTGGAGTGCGAAGCAGGAAGTTCTGGTCTGCGGGCGCCCACGCTCCCCACCCGTCGACGCTCTCCCTCCGCGTGTGCAGGGGCCCGCGCTGCCCTCGCTTCGACCTGCCGTCCAGCCACGGGCAATGCGAGACGGCGGCCTGCAGTTTGATAGGCCCCGCAAGACATGAGAGGCGTCGTGAATGCTCCTTGACATTTCCTTTGAATTGCTCCATCTACACATACTGTCCAGGTCCAGAGCCCAAAACACTATCGCATCCCCACCTCCACCCTCGCCTCGAACCCAAACAGCACCCTCCCATCCGGCAGCCTGCCCACGACCTCGACATCCACCGCCTCCACACCGTGCCCCGCATGCCCGAAGCCAAACGGCAGCTCCTGATCACCCACCAGCTCGTTCTGCCCGACCACCAACGGCCCGCCATACGCCCCGTCCTCACGGCGCACCGTAACGAGCCAGGCCTCGCTGATCTTCCGCGTGCCCTTGTACTCGGCGCCTGTAGCAGGGGACTTGACGATGACGGTGAGCGTCGAGTTGGCGAGGCCGGGGTACTCGTGCGCTATGGAGCCGCCGAGGTAGAAGAATATGCGGTTATCGCGAGAGCTGTGTAAATGTTGCGTGGGTTAGCGGGATGAGCAATGGGCGAGTTGAGTTGAGTTGATGGCCGGGCGGGGTCACCTTAGGGGTGGTGTTGGGCGCATCGTGAACTCATCGATGGATAAGAGCTGGTCTGCTGCCTTCTCACGGCTGTAGTATGCTGGATTGGTGCCTGGCACCTTTTCGCGCTTTGCGCTGCTGTCTGTGAGCTTTTGTCGCATCGTACTGAGGTTGATATCGTCTAGTTTGCGTCTGGATCTGAATCTGGCAAGTCAGGATGACCACCGATGCTTCCAAATGCTGTCCATCTAATGCTGAATCCCCCCGCTGGGAGCCCGCGCTGGGGGCCTTACACCGGTGTAAACCAAACCATACGGTAGGTTTCGCCGTGCTATCGAAGTGAAAGGCATATCTGACACCAGCGATCCTGTGCATGATAGAAACATCAAAGGACCTCAATTTGGATGAGCTTGACAAGAAACCGATGACGTCTCACATGCCTCCCACAGGCAATGCGAGCCGGGCTGACTAAGCATGGCCATGCTACTGCTACCACCTACTTTTGCAGACCCAATTGCCAAACAAGACACACCGTATTAGCAATTGTACGCAGTCCTCTTGACAGTGTAAGAGTTTCTAGTAACAAGTCGATACTTTTCTTCTATCCTTACAAAGCCTTAACGTACCTCATGGGTTCGCCGGACACACAGGTTCGCCGGACACCTGTTTTTACTAAGGAAAATCAATAATCTAAGGCTTAATAACTCTAGATCTACTTTATAGAATTCTCTAAAAATTTCACTACTAAGCTGCATCTATATAAACTTTAAGATTCTAAGGTTACTAAGCTCTAGCCTTAGTATTTAAAAAGCTATTAAAGAAAGCCTAAATTACAGGGATTATTTTAGCGTATTTTTTGTATCTCTAGAATTAGACTAGGTAGAGCTTAGTAATATTAGAATTGAAAAGTTAATGTATACAGAAATAACATATTAAATTTTTAGAAAATTCTATTAAGTAGATCTAGAGTTATTAAGCCTTAGATTATTGATTTTCCTTAGTAAAAACAGGTGTCCGGCGAACCTGTGTGTCCGGCGAACCTATAAGGTACGTTACTGTATCCAGTACTCGTATACTAAGTAATGTCCAAGCCGGGTTATGCAGTGGTGAGAGGGCTGATCCATCGTGGCAGGGAGGTGTGCACGACATGCGCTCTATACATAGTTGCCAAAGTCCGCGAGTTGAGTTGGGAAAGTACGTCAACATTCATCATCTATGTGCAAATTCCATCACGCCGGCCTCTTCCCGCCCTTCGACCTCCGCGGCCTCCCAACCCTTCCTCCAGCCCTCTTCCCAATACTGCCTCTCTTCTCCAGCGCTCCAGCCGCCCACGTCGGCTCCGGGTCCGGAGCATTGAGCGCAGTGTTGTACGTCGCATTCGCGGGCGTGACCTCGAACTGCACCGTCGCATTGCCCTCGCGATACGTGCTCGTCGGCGAGCCCACGGTCTTGTAATCCGCAACATCACAGATCTTGACTTCGCCCGTCGCGACGTCGACCTGCTTGAGCGCACGCGCGAAGATCTCGAGCGAGGCGAGCGGCTGGTAGAACGGGACTTCGTGGCCGGACTCGTAGATGCGCAGGAAGGAGAAGAGGCCGCTCTGCTTGACTTGGCCGTGCACGATGGCGTCCGAGGTCGAGATGTTGACGAAGCCCGCCGTGTCGTAGCCGGGCGCTGCGATCTCGTCGGCGACGACTTGGCCGCCGAGCCAGTTGCAGTTGTAGTCACTGTTTTCTCGCATTAGCAACCCGCGTTACTTCAGCCGGCTGCTGGTGTTCGAGGCAGGACTTACGCATCTCCGTAGTACAACATAACTTGTACGCCGGCGGCTAGTAGCTTCTGACATGCAGCAATAGTGCCCGACTCGCGGTCGTCATCCCCGGTGTTACCGAACGCACTGCTGACGGTCGAGGACGACTCGGAGAAGTTCTGGAATGCACCAATCGCAGCCTGCACTTCTGGCGTATTCAAGTACTCGACGTAATAGCTGTACGGAAATGGATCCGGAACCAAGTAGCGCATATCGTATTCGTCGCGTCCAGAGTATAGATCATAGGGAAGTTCGACCTTATTGTAACAAAAGTCGTCCGCTCTTTGACATATCGAGTTCTGGCCTGTCGCGTAGCAGTGTTTCGTCTGGTCAAGACAGTTGCCTTCCCCGTAGAGGTTGTTGTACCATTCAGCTTTGACTGTGTCGTTGTACGGGTCATAGTCGTATGTGTTACCTGGATAGACGGAGAAGTTGTAGTAAGCCTGGTATTGGACAAGTGGGTCGAACCAGCCGTTTCCGATCAGCACGTTCTCCAGTTGAATTGGGTGGGCTCCAGAGATATTCTTAGCGTTCTGGTCCAGGATGTACGCATTGAAGACAGGTGCATAATGTCCTCCGTACGACTCTGTCGCGAAATTGAATCCGTTTGAAGAGTAATCCGGGAAGGCGCCCATGAAGCCTTGCAACGTCTTCCACATATTAGGCGCCGCGCCCTCAGTGCTGTTAGCGGTCAGAGTATGATTAGGTTTCGAGTACGTTCCGCAAGTCCCAACTGCCTCAGCGTAATCTGGGCACGTGTTGTTTGGTAGTTGGATAATATAGCCGCCGCTGTCTTTGTATGCGGGGATAGGTATTGAGTAAGAAAAGCCAACGGTTGTGGGTTCGTCGATGAACAGCTGTGGTTGCACGTCAGGAAGATGTACTAGCGAGAATCAAACACACTCACGAGGTTGCTGGCATTCGACCAAGAGTACGGGTTGTCGAAGGGCTTCCCATCGGGACCAACTCCGCAAGGGCCCAGTTCCTGGAACAACCCGATCATTGAGCTGGAGCCGGGCCCGCCATTGATCCAAACGGTGAGGGGCGCGGTGGTTGGATCTTGATTTCGAGCCTCGAAAAACCACCTAGAGTCGTTAGCATGTCCCGATTTACAGTACTTCGCCTGAGAACACCCCTCCTGGCACGGTCAGTTCCGACGAGCACCTACGTGTCCCTACCCTCTCCTAAATAACTGCTGTCTAGACATTACCCTGTATGCTAGATACAATAGGGCTTTGTAAAGATGACAGTAAGCTATCTACCTCTAGCTAGAATCTCCTATACGGTCAAGAGGATTGCGGAAGGTTCAGGTATCTTCTGAATTGTGCCAGAGGGATAAGGGCGGAGAATCCTGCTGCTTACCAGAAGATGTGCTGATCATCGTCAACATCCGCATAGCCCGAATAGCTCTTCACATTCGGATCCAATTCGCAAATACCAGCCGGCACCTCTTTGTACCGAACATTGATCCCCGCGTATCCTTCTTTGGTTATGAGGTCGGCAGGTGCTGGAACGAATTGAGATGAGGAGCCTGTAACAAGCAACGCCACAGCGAAATGCCTCATGAATGTTCTCATGTTTCCGGTTCGTTGCTCAGTAATTCAATGGAACTAGAGAAGTTAGAGAACTCGTGAAGGAAGCTCTGGAAAAATGGACAAAGTAAACATACCTTGTACTTTCCCCCGATGGGCGGCAAAGCGTCAATTGAACCACAGAACCTTCTCTCAATCTCGAGCAAATGCAAGACACAGAAAAAGTCGCAGCCGTCAGCGGGGACGCCATCAATAAAAGCTCACTTCCACGAGCTAGGGTAGCTCCACAAGAGCTGCAAGGAGCTCCAGTTCCGAGATACGCCATTCGGCAACGACCACCTTCCAAGAATGGCTACTGAATACCAATCAACCACCAACTAGGGACAGAACCGATAGGGGAGCTCAATGCCTGCACCGATCGTTAGGTATGACGTACGGCCACAGCATACGAGCAACCCAGTCAGAAGCTGTTGGCGGGGGAATAGAGCCATACTCAAGGAACTGGTTTCTCGGCAACCACCTGCATATTGGTAGCCATTTGCACGAGCTTCAATTTATCCCAGAACCTCGCAACGCAACGGTCTCACAAGCCCCTCATCTTTACCCGAGCAGCAGGAACGTACCTTAGTAGACCACCACCGGATCAAGAGATCATGGCGCAAATCTTGGTGAGCTTGTTATCACTTTGCACGCTGATAGTGGCGCGGAAGCATCAAACTAGCCCCTTTAGGCAGGTACCCATGCGCATGATTAGGCCCCTCGTGTTATCCATGGATGGAGTCGACAAGACCGGGAGCCCGGGAACTTGCACGACCGGAGCCCAGTGGTCGCGCGAAATCGATCGGTGTGTGATAGTGAACAGATGGCAGAATGTGGTGCTGCTGAATCTTAACTTGGTGGGAACTCGCTATAACTTTGCCCGTTATCAGGTGGGCACTCCAACGGGTAGATCAAGTAAAGCCTGCATGGATGGCTTCATTATGTTTGGTTAGCCACTTGTGTGGTAGTAGCTGTCATATACCTAGTGGGTACCCATCATTCGTATCGTTGCATTCATGAACCTTTCCCAGATGTCCTCGTCTTGGTAGCCAATCTGCCGTTTACAGAATAGTGCCAAAACCAAAGGTAGTCTTCATGCTTCGCACGTAATACTCGCCCCAATTACCTTTCGTAGGCTCCTCTTGGCCGACTGGTACACCTTTCCATTCTACCCTCATAACGGTCACCGCATCGATGTCGTTCTGATCAAACCAGAGCGAGAGCATCGAGTAATGTCCGGCGGGCCATTGTCCCAACCGCCATTTCTGGACGATGTGTGTAGGCTCCTCCAGCTCGATGAACTCTCCCACCACATTTCCACCAAACAGCTCGAACTTGCCACCAGGCTTAGCACCTGTAAAAATTTTCGGTGGTGAGCGAGTGAATGCAGCGAGGCGCTGGGGATCAGTAAAAGTCTGGTACAGCTCGGCTGCGGTGGTGCGAAATTCCGTGCTATCGTGAATAGTCGTCGTGTTGACGGACGAGCCAGCGTTAGACTGTGTAGACGTGGAGGAAGACTTGTTCTCCGACGGCTTGTTGATGCCAGAGCTGGAGTAGACCTTCGGCGCCGAGAAAGCAGTTGTGGGGTTGGATCCGGGTGCATGCTGGATATCCTTGCCATGCTCGGTAACGAGCGCGGGTGCAAGCTTCACAAGGCTCTTTCGTAGATCGGGGAGGATCTTTGATCTGACAAGGTCCTTGACAGGCTGTTTGCTGCTGTCTTCCGAATAGACGTCTACATCAAACTACAAGAGACAATCAGCCTGGGCTTCAGCGAGAGTGACGAAGGGGAGGCTGAAGCGAAGGGAACATACGACATACTCGTCTTCCTCCGTGTCGTGTGCGACCTCGGGAATTGTGATGGTGCCGCTCGTCTCTTCTCCGTCCTTGTTCTTACCTGCGACCGTGTCAGACAGCCGAGTAGACGAAAATACTAAAGAAACCGACTTACCAGAGTATTCCAACTTCAGCTGTACATCGAACAGAGTTATGACCTTGCCCTTGCGCTGGCTCACATCGACGTCTCCGTCCATACTGACCACCTTATCGATCTTGGCAGTGACGCCGTCTTGCTCAGCGGTGATGGCAGGCAGTTCGTTATCAAGGTACTCCCTGGCCCAGCCTGAGACATCCTTGTTCACCCAATGCCAGTTGTTCGGATTGTGGAGGACCATCTCGGCGGGCGGGAGCGGGGTCAGAAGCAGGGCCGTTCAGGGACTGGAAAACGTCAGTTCTACCATTGCGACGAGATCAATAATGCGATGAGGAAGTGTGAGTGTGTCAGGACAAGGAGCGCGAAGCTCCCGCAAAGCTATTCCGCATGAAAAGAGTACAAGTCATCTAGGCCTGGTGCCAGCTGGAAATTCATCATTCGGGGAGAGAGTGTGATTGCAAATTACTCTGACGCTTACCTGAAGATACGAGCAGCGTAGTGCAGCTGTACGGGTGTGTATAGTGAGGGCAAAGGTGGATGGGAATGTTTGATGGATTGATATAGTGGAAGGCGTCGAGGCGGAGAATATTCGAGAAGAGAAGTCCCTGCGGATGCCAAGCCCCGGTCGGCCCGACTAAATCCCTAGCCTTTCAACCGTCCAACATGACATTGCCGACCATGAGGCAGACACAGGCCATGTAAAGTACAATCCATCCTACTATATTGTGCTCAACTCTCCTATAACGACTTGAGAATACTGAAAAACTCCTCGTGGACCTTCACATCCGACGCGCGTCGCAGGAGCACGCGAAAACCTCTTCCATCTGTCGCGTCAACGGGACACAACTCAATGTGAGGCGCATGGCTAGAGAATCGAATTGTCTTTTCAAACCCCTATTGTATCTGCCACACAGGACGATGTCGATGTTGATATCGTAGGATTGTCCTGTTCCTATTGCTATTACCGCCTGCACACCCTCTCCTCGTGCATTCCTGTCCCGAAAGAACAAATCAATTTGGTTTCTACTGCGTCGCGTCGCTCACTCGGTCTTCACCTGCAGGATTGAACATTGTCTACGTTTTCGAAATACGGCCAATATTTTGAGTTCATGTGTGTCTTTTCGCAAGCTCGCAGTGCACCGAAAGGGTAAGAATGCAACAAATGTAGGAAAAAAAACAAGAGCTAGGGGCGGTCAGTGTACTGCATGCTCTAGATACATTAAGAGAGTGAGGATGTAACAGATACAGTGAGAGGGTAAGGACGGACCGGGGTAAATGAGGATGTTCAGATACGTTAAGATGGTAATAATGTAACTGGCATATTGGATTAAGAGGTTCAGGTACACTAGAAGGGTAAGAATGCGCGTTCACTTCTACTGTTTCGCTTACCCTCTCCTCTTCTCTAATGCATACCGCTTTTGGCCCTTCTACTTGAGTACGTTAGCTTTTACAAGCTTATCCCCTATGTACATTCACTGCTTCAGTTCATCTTTAAACTACGCCACCCTCTTTACTTGTACCCTCTGCACCTGCTTTGCCTTGGCAACCCGCTACTTCCGTCCTCTTCATAAAACACTTTACCCTCTCCTTCTCCATCACGTCTACACGGTCTTTTCTTTCTACCATCTCCATCATTCATACACCATCTTTTCTTGAGCCATTAGTCGACCATAGACCCCCCGACTTTCTGTCACGGTTAGCTGGGTCTTCTGACAGAGAGCGGGAGGGCGAGATGCGAACAAGAAGCCAAAAAGAAGGCAGAGGAAAAGCGAGCACGCAAGGTCGCGGCTGCAAAGTACAAGAGACCGGACCCTGAGGACGTCCGTCGCACAGTAAACGAACACGTCCAGAAGGCAAAGCGGCTGAGCGCGATGCCACAAACGCCAACTCCACAGCACCCGAAACACTACCTCCTACCACACCAGAAGCTCGGACTCGATCGGCTCAAGCAGTGGATGGATGACCCTTCTGCCAAAGGCGGAATCCTTGCTGACGAAATAGGTCTGGGGAAGACTCTCCTCGCCATCAGCGCTCTTGCCACTCGACCACCCGCCAAAGGAAAGTCGGCGTTCATCGTTGTCCCGGCAGGTCTCATGCGCAACTGGAAAGACGAGCTTCACCGGTCTGTCTCCCCAATCCATTTTCGAATGCTGTGCATCCATAACGAGCGGGAGTTCACAAGGTCAAAAGCAGAAGTCAGCGACCCCACGCTTGTCAGCTCATACGACACAAGGTGGTAACTTATGACCAGCGCGGGGCTAAGGTGTCTAGAGGGGCGGCCACACGCACATATGCGGATGACAAGGCTAACGAAGAGAAACGGGAGATATCGAAAGGGAAACGCGACGTAGGTGTAGAAATTAGCCTACTGTATATCCTACCACCTCTCCTTAACATTACCACTTATAGTGGATACAAAGAGCTACGTAGGATATCGACATTTCTCCTGTCTCGTGCTAGAATTTCGTATAGCGCCAGAAGGATGTGCCAACGATGTTCAGTGAATTAGTATCGCCTTACTAAGTCAGCTGAATATACTGCGCGTTTAGGATCCTCTGGACAAGGTAAGATATTCGGGCTCAAGCTGCTTATAATTGAGTTCTCTTTACAAAGCCCTACTGTATTTAGCACGACGGTTAACGTCGAACTCAAGTTTCAAGTGAAACTAAGCGCGAAACTTAGTATAATGTCAAGAGCACTAATTTACAGCACGCCTAGGTACAATCCTCTAGATAGAGTAAGATAGTTAGGCTAGAGCTACGTAAGATCTAGCTTTCTTTACAAAGCCCTACTGTATCTTCCACGAGGACTGATGTCTAACTCAAGTCTGTTGAAGAAGCCGAGTGCGAAAATTAGTACAATGTAAAAAGCATTAGTGTTAGCTCGCTTTTTGCCACGACCCATTTGAGATAGGCCACAAATTCCGGCAAGGAGCTAGATGATCCAATATAGTGTTCTTCCTAGTGCCTTCATCGGTGTCTGACCCTTTCCGCTGTTGAATATTCTCGCACATTGATGAAGTGAACGGGTCGCATCGTAGCTCCAACATTGTGGCGCCTAACTCCACATCCTGCATTATCTGGCAACATCGCTGGCACTTGCCCTAACTCTTGTTTCTGGGGTTTCGACGGGCCGAGCATAAGACTCTTCCTCTTCTAAATCGTCGTTGGTATCCTTGTTCTTGCCCCTACCCGCGTTATTCACCATGCGTGTCACGTCTTTCCGGACATTTTTTGGATAGGGTGTCGAGAGTATCGGCCGTTCGTACCGACTCCCACAACAGGACCACGGCTTTAACGACACGACGTCGTGATCGCTCGACTGTTCTGCAGTATCGGAACGGTGTGGTCCACTCGAACATGCCCAATGCCTTCGTGGAGACTTGCGCTCCGTCTTACCAACAGAAAAACACAGCAGTTTCGCCGCTGTTGTTCGTCACGAGCCTCGAGTAATTAGGTCGCCCGTTTTTTTGCCCTATGTCAAGATGTTGGCAATGAGATACTTTACGACCGTCGTTTCTTTCTTGTTTCCATCGTTCTCAATCCGCTTCCGTCCGTCAATAGGGTCCTAAGTGCCAAGGTGTCCATAGTGTGGGGTTGGACTGAAGTGTATGTAGTTCGAGTAGAGAACTAGAGAGAGAGGAGAGAAGAATTTGTAGGTAGGGGAGAAGATCAATGAAGAAGAGAAGATGAGGTAAAGTTAGGCGATAGGGGCTAAGATGAAGTGAATCCAAGGCCAATAACGCAATGTAAACAGTAGGCTAGGAAATAAGGTTAAGTAGAAGGGTAGATGACATTAGTAGAATCGTGGATAGACAGGAATGTAGAACGGGCGTCTCGAGTGTGAATGCAGACACGGCGGGTGCTGCCGCCGGTGGTTGTAGTCATTATGTGTCACAAACTAGAGATTTCGCAATCAACTTAGCGCCTTGGCAGATAAAAGCCAAGAACTTCCGATACTGCCGAGGTCGCCGAGCCTGACGTCTTCGTACAACACCCTAATGTCTCCGCGGTACCTTCTTGCTAAGGCCGAACCCGCAGACTCTGAAGCAATAGCCTCGCTCTTCGCTATCTCCTGGGCCTCGCCATTTACTCGACTTCAATTCGGCAATGTTGACCCGCCAATGCTAGCTGCGGCTATGGCGCCTCGCATTGCACAGCAAATGTCGAAGCCTAACGTACAGTTTATTGTCGCACGTAAATGGCAAACCCGAGAAGTGGTTGCTGTGGCGCAATGGCGGTTACCTCTTGAGAGTGGGAACACCCAGGTGGATGAGACAGCCGCGGAGCAAGAGGAAAGACAGAGATTTGAGGATGAGACTTACAGGAACAGCCTACCAGAATCTAGCAATAAGGAACTCATCATGCATTTCACTATTGGATTGAGAAAGTTGAGGGAAGCTTCGCTTAGGGGACACACAAATTATTGTATGTGAAAGCCATTTTATCTGAACTTAGTGATGCTATTGATACTCACGGCTTCCACAGTACTAGAGAACATCGCAACCCACCCTGAACATCGTGGCCAGGGCCTTGCATCTCAACTGATAGAGTGGGTAATTCCGCAGGCGAACCATCAAAACGCTCTCGTGTACCTTGATACTGCGAGCGACAATACCGCGATGCGCCTGTACAAGAAATTGGGGTTCCAAGAGAAAGGAAGGAATACTATCGAGGATCTGAGCAAGTACGGAGGAGAGGGCAGCGAGACACACGTGGCTCTCATCCGATACCCTGACCATGGCACCTAGAAACATTAACAGAAGCAACGCGACCTGCGAGATACTGTTCTTACGACACGTTCAGTTGACATCCACTCGCTCGGTCACAATCGTTTGGTGATAAAAAATACGACGACACGGAAAGATGGTCATGCTTATTCCCTATGGCTGACCTTGTATTGAGCAAGAGATCGTGAAACGACACCTCCGAGTTGACTTTTCTATCTATCTATCGTCTTTGACCAATAACCCCTTCAATCTGGACACCCGAATGTTCCTTTGGCGCGCGGTATTGCAGCCCGTCTCGTGAGAGGTCCTGCTAGTCCCAGTCACTGTCGACATACGACCCCTAGTCACGATGAGCAGATGCATTGGCGAACTAGTGGCAAATGCTTACGGGTGTGTGGACTGGTTGGGCAAGCCTGTAAATTCCCCTCCTAGGCGGAATTGGCCTTGCACTGCACCACCCAGCAGCGATCAGCCTCACAGTAATACCAGCAAGTCTGAGATTCAGCTGGAGAATGGTCGTTCTTGCGGTCGACGATCTTCCAAATGGGAAATTCGACAACACACATCCACGGGGACTGTGTGCATTTTCCCTTGCCAGGCCAACCACGGCCAGTTGTTGGCGAAATGTCCTCGCGTTTCGTGAAGGGTTGTCCCACATAACAAAAGTATGGGAATCTTTTACAACGTCTGACACGAGACATCCCAATAGCTGTTGATAAACTGTCTTCGTCCGGGCCACACAACTGTGGGGTTGATTGACAAAGTGCCTTGCTAGGCCAGCATCTGATCCCGTCGCAAAACCTGGGGCACATCGATTCAGTTGCTGTAAGACTGTCGTCCATGGCTTCGAATTCCTCGGCTGGTCGAACGGGCACATTAGCACGCGCGAGTATGCCCGTCTCAGGATCATGGCAATTGACTTCGAGGCAGCGGGGACCGACACACTCAAGACACTGCTGGATACTATCGTCGTGGATGATGGCAGGGCATTCCGTCGAGGGGGGAATCACAATAGCGGATGCTACGGCTACAAGGCCAAGAGCGATAATGAACAGTCTCATGATGGTTGCGGCGTTTCGGAGCACTTCGAGGAGGATATTCACAATGAAAAAGTACGCAGTGAGGTGGGATGTGAAGAGTTTGTGTTGACAAAAGATAGGATTGAGTCTTCGCATTTATATGCTGCAGGCTCACGAAATTCGCCATTAGGTCAAAGATACGCAAGACGGGAAACTGGTACAAAGATACGGCACGAAAACTTTTGCTAACGCATAATAGTCAACACACTCCTCGGTCGATAGGCTGATGCCGTCTCTTGAGAGAATCACGGGCCGATTGTACCGGGTTATCGACAGGTTTGACGGATGATACAGTCACTTAGGTCGCACATGTGGCTGTTTGACGTGATACACAAATGGGTAGCCGTCTTGCATTTTAGGGTACTACATTCAACGACATCAACTATTTGCGCCCGCTATCTCCACCCCGCTTTTCAACCCCTGCAACATACTGTTCTTGCGACTTTGGAGTGGCGTTGCATCCGATTGCCTTCATACATATCAAGTCGACCTCCGAGATGGTCTCACCTCGTATATTACGCACGACGGAAGACACCCCCTGCGTATTTGCTACTGGCTCGAGATTACCGGTACTCTTGAGGAACGTTAACTGCTGCGGCACGAAGATTCCGAGCCGTGAGGTAGATTGGAATGCATACTCACACGGTAACATCGGATAGCTGGCTCCCTGGGCGCATGACGGCGGTCACGGCCTACGATTAATGGCACGGACCCTAGCTTTTCTGGCCAACCGAATTTACACTAGACTAACGCACTGAATTGGATCAAACACTTCAAACGTGATTGTGGTGAAGCGGTGTGAATTAAACGCTCTCGCCGGCTCTTGGGAACTGAGCGGAGCTAAACACTTGGCATTAAACAGCACTATCGTGATTTAGTCTACCATTCACTCTTCAGCGCTTGCTACCCACGATGTCTTTTTCTTTTCGGTCCTCCTCGTCTTTCTTTACTCTCACAAGTTCTCTAGCCATGAACCTGATTAAAACATGCAAATCTCTAAATCACACCTTGGATCTCACAGGCCAGCTTTACCTGAGCCTCTCTCACCTGATGGGTTTCGACTTGGAGGCCGCTCACCTCGAGCCACCTATATCCAACGACTTCCTGGGGATCTCAACCTGACGATCAGCCCTCTCTTTCTCGCCAATCCTAATCTGACTTTCAACTCAGTAGAGCTTTGGCACCATGGATAGTCCGCTGTTCGAGGAGGATCCTTTCGGGATGGATAGCATCTCTACGACCCCACCACCGCAGATCCCTGTCGCGCACATGTACGGCGCTCTGCGATCTTCTTTTGCGCCAACACTAGCTTGTGCGCGATAATTGCTGCTCCCTTTGAGACCTTCTCAAAGGCCTCTACTATAGACGTTGGTGAGCTATCTACATGCTTCTGAATCCTTGCTTTCACAAGCGTCGATTGCGACCCTAGTTTAAGGGTATTGCTTAGGGTTTGCGACTGCCAGGGCTCGTTGTTGATAGGCAGTGGTAGTGATGGAGTACGCAACCGGACGTCAAGGGCTGTTATGACCCGTTCTGGGTCAAATGGAACTAATCCAGCGCCTCGAAACCCTCTTTGGATATTACTAGGAGTAATTGCAGCATTATAGGCGCGTATGAAGCATGGTAGGAACTCAAGTTTTGTAATGTGAGTGATCCGGTTGCGCATGAGATCTTCGGCTTGGCGCCCGTACAGTGCCCGTGCACGATTCTCAAAACCAACACCTAAACTTTACCTTACTATAATTCAACAACCACAATAGCTATGGATAAAGCGCTTGCAGCTATCGACGCGCTGAAACCAGGAGAAAAACTTGTATATAAAAAAATTGCTGATAAATATAGTGTTAATCGCACAACGTTGTCGCGCCGCTATCGCCTGATTACGCGCCCACGCGACGACGCGTACAACAACATGCGCGCACTCAACGTACAGCACGAAGCTGAGCTTGTCAAATATATCAAAGGCTTTACAGAGAGACGCCTACTACCTACAAAAGCAATGATACAATTATACGCCTTCAAGCTAGCAAAACAGGACGTTTCTAAGAGCTAGGTTACGCGCTTTCTAGAGCGCAATAAGGATGACTTAACATCTCGCTGGGCACCTGCCATGGATTCTGTACGCCATAACGCTGATTCCTCTAAGAAATACAGCTTGTATTTTCAACTACTCTAAGAGAAAGTCACTTAGTACGGTATCTAGCCTTAGGATACCTACAATATAGATGAAAAAAGCTTCGCAATTAGAGTGCTTGCAAAGTTAAAAAGAATTTTTAGCAAAGAGGCTTATACACGTAAGCGTGTAAACTTAGCTCTCCAAGATAGCTCTCGTAAGTAGATAACGCTATTGGCGTCAATTTGCGCTAATGGCACCGCGCTGCCGCTAGCTATTATCTATCCAGCTGCCAAAGGAGACGTACAAGCTAGCTAGGTTGAGAATATCGAGCCTAGCATCTATACAGTACATTTCACGACTTCTCTATTAGGCTGGACAAACAATGAGATAGGCCTTGCGTAGCTAGAACAAGTTTTCAATTGCTATACAAAGCAGAAAGCACGGCGGAGATAGCGATTACTTATTATTAACGAGCACGGCAGCTATGTAACGATCGATTTTATCAACTTCTGCGATAAGAATAGAATACTACTCTGTATATTTCTTTCGCATTTAACTCATACGCTGCAACTACTAGATGTTGGATGCTTTAGTCTACTAGCATCCAACTATAGTTAAGAGCTTACAAAACACCTCCATACATCGCTTGAATAGATCCCAATCAATAAGAGCTACTTCTTCTTATTATTCTAGAGCGCCTAGAGCTCTACATTCAACAAGAAGCTGATACTTAGCTCGTTTGAAGCCACTAGCATATCGCCACTCAATCCAGACAGAATACTCGATAGGTTCAGGCTATCAACACTAAACAGCTTAGGATCGTCAGAATCATCTACCTCAGTCTACTCAGGAGGCGATTGGCAGAAAATAGAGACGTTGATTAATAGATCTGCGAAGGATACGCACTCCAAGGAGACGCGCAAAGTAATAAGAACTCTCTACTACCTTGTAGCTCAGAACGAGCTTCTACACTATAAGATGGCTGCTATAAAAGAAGCTCTACAGAAGAAGAAGCAGCGCTCTACAAAGCGTAAAGCTCTACCTCTACAGCAGCATTAGGAGTATCATAGAGGTGCTGTTTTCTAGTCACCTCGTGCTAAGAGAAAAGCAGAGAAACGATATAAGATTTTTCAACGCCTTGCACATGAAGAAGAGCTTGCAAAAGCTAATAAAAAAGAGCTTTAAAACAATGATAAGCTACTTAAGGAGAAGCTTGCAGAGGAGAAGCGTGTAGCGCGAGAGGCAGCCAAGTTAGTGCAAAAGAGAGAGAAGGCTAAGAAAGCTAAACAGGCAGCTGCGCGCGCACAAGAAAAACAGCGCCAAAAAAAAGAGAGAGACGCTCAAAAAGCTCTACAATTATTCCAAAGAGGCAAGAAAGTAGCTTTAAAGCCTTCTATTAAGCAGAAAAAGCGTGCGCGTCGTGCTAGAGGTGCTAGAAATAGTAAGTCGTCTGATGTGGCTGCGCCAGCTGCAGCGCCTACTGTCAACTCTCGCGGGCGCAAAATCACTCGGCTAGCTAGGTATATACAGAGTCATTTTATCGCAGAGATCTATAGAGTACTCCACTAAAAAATCTTTGCGATAATATTATTTGTACGTGGCTCTAGAGCCTCATATCCAGAATAGCTATTATTTTCGAAAATCGTGCACGACTCGAAACCGTGCACGAGGTGCACGGGCACTGTACGCCTTCTTCAAAGGAGCAAAACAACCTACATCAAGAGGCTGTAGGAGGTGCGATGAGTGCGGAGGCATGCAGATAGTGATAATCTTGTTCTCTTTGCAGTATTGCTGGAATTCGAGCGAGTCGTGGCTCTCATGGCCGTCAATTGCGAGCAGTCGGTGGCTGCCAACTACCCTCATCTTTGTATGCTCATCAAAGTGCTTCAACCACTCAAGACCAAGCTTATTCGTTGTCCAGCCGTTCTCAGAGACTGCAATAATCCAGTCCTAGGGTAGGTTATCCTCTTTATACCAGGCAAAGAGGTGGTAGCGGCCTTTGAAGATGATAAAGGGTGGAATAGCCCAACCTGTCGCGTTGATGCCCTGGATGACTGTTGTCCACTCTCTGTTGCCTTGCTGCACTGCCTTTGGCCGTCCTCATTTCTCTGAAGCTGTAACAACTGCTCCAGTTGATATCTGGCCCATCATGAAGCCTGCCTCGTCAAAGTTGTACGTGTCTTCATCCTGGATGCCGTACTTGGCTTTGATATTGGCTACTAGGCTAAACTAGCCCTGGATAACCTCCGGATCCTCGCAGAGCGCTCTCTTATAATCGTACTTGCGATTGAACTTCATTGTAAACTCAGGGCGGCGCTTAACCCACATACTGGGCCAGTTCAAGCCAACCTGGCCTAGATTGCGCTCTGCGCGCAAGGAATTGGCCATATCAGCTACAGCTGCGAGCCTAGGGGGGAATCCGCGCGTAATAAGCTCAAGTATATGCTCAACAACTACGCCCTCCTCAGTCTTTGTCAGATTCATCGATTTAGGCCAGCAATCTGCTTGTGAAGGTCGTCCAGCGCGTCGATGGCTTAGTGTTGTTCGAGCGACGTTATAGATAGCTGCAGCGCGTCGCACAGAGAGTGTCGCGTCTTGTTCAAGAGCTTGAAGGGCATTCTGTATCTGACGTTCATTAGAAGGTTCCATCTGGTGTTGTTGTTGAAGCATCGCGTACATAGGTAGAGTTGGTGAGGGCTTGGCAAAAGTGTCTCGCCAACCCGTGTGGCCCGCCAACCCGTTAGGTACGTTAGAGCTTTGTGAAGATAAAAGTAAACCTCTTACCTATTGCTAGAAGCTCCTATCTTGTTAACAGGATTACTGAAACAACCTGCTGCGGTGTTAGAGTAGTGATTAGTTTAGGAGTATTTGCGAATTTGGGAGCCTTCGTACGTTTGCAAGCGCTACTTTGACGTTACTTGTTATACTAGATACAGTAGGCCTTTGTAAATATAGAGGTAGACTTTTTACCTATTGCTAAAAACTCCTACACTGTCAAGAGGATTGCTGAAACAACCTGCTGCGTTGCTACATGGCGTTCGGGTGGTACAGCTAATCTACCCAGGGTCTATGTCAGTGCAGTGTAATCCGAACAGCGAAACATGACCGTCTCACCCTGTCCATCCATCCATCTTCGAGCCGCCATGACGCAGTATGTTTACTTTCCGGCTCAACTTAGTTCAGCTCAGCCCAGCTACGTAAGACCTGTGGGGTGTTAGGGCGGCCAGACCAGATCAGATCAGACGAAATGAGCACGAGGAAATCCAGAATCTCGGAGAGATCGGGAGGTGAGGGAGGTTGTCGGAGATGTGAGCGGTAGCGTAGTAGGTTCTAGTTCGACAAATAGTTCGAGCTTTCTCCTTGATCGAAATCTCCATCCTATCCTTTTCATCGACACCTATTGACACCTTTTTCCCAGTAGACGAAGCCAGTGCGTTACCTCGTACATCCAGGCAGATTCAGACTGAAGTGAGGGGAATCAATCTCCCTCTCGTCGTCCCCCAGCCCCAGCCCCCTGCTGAGCAGTGAGCAGGAAGCAGAGATTCGCGGACCCCGCACACTCAAAGCTGGGGAAATCTAGGGAAATCCAAGTGTTATCCACCAATGACTGGCCTCCGTTCAATCTTCCGAGTATATTCGATTTTTTTTTGTACCGCCTAGTCCTTGCTGCAGGCCAATGAGCTTCAACAACCGGATTGATCCGCAAAGGCGAGCGAATAGATCCCTGTCCGGCACTTTGAGGGACTCCGGCCCTGCAATGCTAGTTAGTCCATCTATCTGCCAGCATGGGATAGCCAGAATGCTCAAAGGAGGAATCCTCGCATTCTAGACTTCTCCTCTTATACCGGTTTTCGTCGTTTTCACAGCGCTTACGCCTTCTCCACGCCTTGTCTAGTCCCTTCCTCGGGCCACGCACAAGATGTTCGCCGCCATTCTCGTCCTGGCCGCCAGCGCCAGCGCCTTGACCGACATCGAGCACAAGCCCTTCATGCGCAAGAACATCGACCCCATCGTGTCGCCAGGCAAATACACCTCGCACATGCACTCGTTCTACGGCTCCGATGCCGTGACCGCAGACCGGCCAACGACCGCCCAGCTGCAATCCGGGTGCCCCTCTGGCGAGAACCCAAACGACCTGTCCGTCTACTGGGCGCCGACGCTGTACTACGTCAGCGGGACCACGTACACGGAGATCTACCCGGCGACCTTCAAGACGTACTACGAGCAGATCGACCACGCCGAGATTCCCTTCCCCAAGGACCTGTTCATGGTCGCGGGCAACGCGAGTGCAAAGAGCCAGGCCGATGTCAACGAGAAGACGTCTATGATTACGTGGTGGTGCGATGGCAATGGACCGGAGGACCGCAACGCGCGCCCGCGGGCGGCCTTCCCGCGCCAGACGTGCACTGCACATATGCAGGCTATTCTGGCGTTCCCGGACTGCGTGAACCCGGCGAAGTTGAGCGACTATACGTATGCTGCGGCGAATGGGGGACGGTGCCCCAGTGGCATGAAGAGATTGCCGCGATTGCGCTTTTCGATGAGGTACGACACGCGGAAGGCGATTCCGCAAGGCTGGACGGGGGTTCCGCCGTTCAAACTGGCTTGTGGCGAGGTACGTTTTGGCTTGCATATTTTTTTGCTTGTTTGCTTTTCATCCCTGTCACGCTGCTCTCCAGAGCCGCCTATCTGACAAACTGACTGACTGACTGATTGTGCCATTCAGATCGGCGACGGTTACTGCTTCCACGGCGACTTCATCAACGGCTGGTTCGACGACGCGCAAGCCAACCTGATGAAAGCCAAGGGCCAGTCCTTCATGCGCATCGACGGCGCGCATGGAAACGGGAAGCAGCCCATGGGGAAGACGTGCAAGGCTAAGGATCGCGATGCCGAGCATGGCACGAGTGATTACCATAAGAGCTTGGAGATGATGGGACACGCGTAATGGCGATGATGAGAGAGAGAGGAGAGGAGAGGGAGAGGGGGGTCTCGACAGTGGAAAGAGAGGGCGAGGTTGATGTGTGTTCTGACATAGACTGAATTCGCCCATCCAGGGTACGAAGGACGGATAGGAGCCGTTGGATGACACCGCAAAAGACGACGTGTGTGGAGTCGGACGTAAGAGGGTTCTGAATATCCGTTTGCGCACCCCTTGTTTTTTGATCTTCCTACTGTTAGCCGTTACAGACTGTTCGTGTTGCTTTACTCATGGTACAAAGCGCCAAATCTCGTGGGTGAACGTCTCGAAGCGAATGCGGCGTTAGCAACTGCAGATGTGGAGGTAGACGAGAATAGAGTGGTGTCTCGCGGGAGAGAAGCGTTTGTCGAGCTCATCTCAGGAGAGAATGCGGGCTTGGGCGCGTTCCCACAGAAGCGCTTCTATTACGATCGTATCCTCGCTGATGGCCGTGTTGGTGTAGTTTGCTCTGGCGTTTTCCCTTGAAAGTAGAATCTCGAGCATGTTGAGGTCGAGGAAGCTGATGATGCGGGGAGGAGCCTTGAAAGCTTGGAGTTGCAGTGCGGATCGCTGCACGTGACCGCCGACTAGCGTGCGGCGGGACCTCGGGCACTGCCGGGCGCTCACCTCACGCTTTCGCAGGACGCCAGGAGACAGGAGCTGCTCGACAGCGGACATGCTCAAGGCCCACGCCATGTAATTAACTTAATATGCCTATGCCTATGCGCATCCCGCTCTTCCGCATCTGGTACAGCACAACCTACACCGTCCTCTTCGTCGTCCTCGTCCTACTCCTCGCCGTCACCCCGGGCGACACCATCTACCAGTCCTTCCGCACCAAGGAGCTGCAGAAGCTGTTCAGCATCGGCGGCGTCTACCTGCTCACCGTGCTCGTCGTGCTGCTCATCTACTCGACGCGGCTGTACACCAATCGGAGCGTGCTGCAGGCGATTCCGAAGCCGTACCTGCCGGTCGAGGATGGCGAGGTGGGCAGGCTGGTGCGGCGCATGATCGTGAAGCAGCTGAAGAGGAGTGCCATAGTGGCGTGGGACTCGAGGCCGCGAGATGTGCGCAGCGAATCGAGAGACGACGAGGACGAGGAGGGCAGGTTGGCGGCGGTAGAACGGGCTCACAAGAAACGAGGGCGTCACCAGAGCAAGGCTACGGTTATCCCGGTGTCGGCGAAGTCACCGCCGTGGGGTTACGTATCGCATCCAGGCTGGGGACCCCCTTCGGACGACAATCTAGCCAACCTCCAATACTGGCAGGTCGTGGCGGAGCTGCCGAACCTCATCGAAGCGAAAGCCGTCTCCCTGGCCCCTCCCGACCCGGCCCTCGACCTCGAACAAGACCCGCAGACTCACAACGACACCCCAATGCTGCCAGACGCGCAAGTCGTTGCATTGCTACAGCGACCCTGGACCATGGGCCTCCGCGAATACCTCGGCCGGCTGGCGTCCTTCGGCTTGCTGAACCCTCCCAGCCTAGGGCCGCAATTCCTCGGCCAGTACGAGTACGCACGCTTCTCGTCCGATCTCCTCACCGAGCCAGAGTTCCGGGAGCTGATGGCAATCTTCGCACAGGTCTTAAGTGGAATGACGCAACTCGACCCCGTGGTAGTCGAAGAAGCCCGCGCCCAGATATCCGAATCTGATTCAAGCAGTCTCGCGCCGTCAGAGTCGACCAGCAGCTCGTCACAATCAGGCCTCCCCTACCAGACCCCGCGCATCGCCCCCCAGTTTGAATATTCCTCCAACGAGCACTCTAGCAGTCCGCAGACCGTCCACACAGCACTGTCCTTCGCACACAACGTCAGCTCGAGCGCATACCGAACGCCGTCAGAGCGGTCGTACGGCTCGGGATCGGTGCGCATACGGAGGGTGTCGCATAGCGGTTCTGCCGCCTACACACTGGCGAGAATGCCGTCGGGGGAGTCATTCGGATCAGGCTCTGTGCGCATCAGGCCAGTGCAGAGGAGTCCGTCTACCATACTGCCCAACTCGTCGTCGTCGTCGAGCGTGCGCTCTGACCAGTCCGTCATCCGGATCCGCCCGAACCCTGGACCGGGGGAGTCACCGTATCAGTATAGCACTGAGGTTGGGTGAAGTGCAGTACCGCTGTTCGGAGTAAACTGTGTATGATTGGATAGGTTGGTGGGCAAGAGCGTTTCGACCCGCGGCTGGAGGAACGCGTTGCCCTGTATATAAAAGGTTTTTGGAGGCTACAATCCTATTCGTGATACCCAAGAGTTTTATCAGTAATCCAATATAATCGCATATAGTACCTAGGAGGCCTTCCTTCATGTGTTGCGGTGATCTTGGACCTCGAGATGAATGTCGTCAGGCGCAACCTACCTCACTCTCTACTCCAGGGCGTGTTCTTCTCGCGGTCTCTTTCTTTGCTCTGTAGTTCCCTTTTCTTAGGGCGGCGACTATGGGAAGCATTTAGTACGGCAAGCTGTACTGTAGAGCCTCTAGGAGTCTTGCTCTTTCAGTGTCCTGCAAGCTGTGCGATGAAGTCTCGAGATTTTTACTGCACTGCAGTGGTATCTCTGGGGCTTGATGTTTGCACTGTAGCCGGTAGTCAAGACCAGCCCTTGGTTTTCTGACGTATTCGCTTTCGCGTGTCGCGGTGACGTTGTCAACTTCGGTTCGAACCTTCCTGGAAAGGCGCAACCCACCTCACCTCGAAAGACTTTCTCTCCGCAGGCTCTTCATCACCACACTCACCTTTCTCGGCATTCACGCTTGATTCCTCCGCGATACACTCCTTGCCCTGGAGTTTCCTACCCCGACTCGATCCTCTGTGCAAATCTGCCGCCAGAGTCCGGAATCCTCGCAATGGGTGCATACATCAGTCACCTTGACGACCAGGTCATCGAGGAAGAATCCGACCATATGGAACGCCCGCAGAAGATCCTCGACGTGCAACCAAATAAGCGTCATCACGAGCGACTCTCCCAGCAGCTGGAAACGCTCGTCAGCCAGATGGACGGTTCCAATGCTGAGAAGCTCTCCACGCTCATTGATTCGGTCATCAAATTGAGCCGACCCACCGACGATGCTGCTAGAGCAGCCGGTTCGGATGAACTCGACGGACTTCTCGGAGGGATGATAGATCTTCATGCAGAAACGCACGCCGCTGCCCTGCTTCAAAGCGAGAGGGAAGCGACGGAGCTCGTCAAAGCACGAGAGATCGGACGGTTGCGGGCGGAGAACACGCGCTTGCGAACGAGAGTTGCCCAGCTAGAAGGAAAGACCATGGTTCAGGAAACGCAGCTGAAGGAAAAGACTGCGAAGCTCAAAGAAGAGACTAAAAAGGTAGATGAGCATATTACAGAGCTGAAGCTAGAAGCTACAAGCATGAAGGAAGCGACCACTAGGCTAAATGAAACAAGTGCAAGGATGGAGAAAACGACTACAAGGATGGAGGAAACGACTGCAAGGATGGAGGAAAAGACTGCAAGGCTACAGAGGTTATGTGCAAGACTAGAGGCCCTTGTAGAAGTCTTCCAGAGGCTTAGGCGCATGGGACCTTGGGCGCCGTTTGTTGGCTATCTCTTCACGGGTTTCTTCTTGGCTTCACAGGCTTTCATTTATGTATTCTGCATGCAGATCTTTGAGAGCTCAGTTCTATAGATTAGCTCGTCGAGCAGAACAATGGGGTATGGCTAGAGCTTCGTTTGTATCTATATTGAATCTATTTTAGGTTTAGAAAGAACGGGATCCTAACTACAGCGGATGAGTGAGCTGTCGAGAGCTTTCGACATCTTCTAGCACAGTTATTTTCGTACGCCTGGTGTCTTGCGGCGCTGCAGCCTATGGCCTCGGGGAGATGTTGGCGAGCTTAGTTGAGCTGGTTGGCCGACTGCTTGTAGCTATTTAATGGAAGAACAGCCGTACGGTGGGCTACTATTTCCAGGGTAAGCGAAACGACGGACAGGTGCGAGTGCTATGCGTACGTAGAATCGCACTGAGGTCGCATAGCTGCTAATTGCACTACTACAATTACTGCGCAACAGCCAATCCTCTTGACAGTGCAGGATTTTCCAGCAACACGCAAAATAGTCTGCCTCTATCTTTACAAAGCTCTACTGTATCTAGTATAACAAGTAATGTCGAAGCAGAGCTTGTAGAAGTAAGAGGCCCCCGAATTTGTGAATACTCCAGAACCAATCACGCCCCATCAAGGAAAATGGTATATCGAGAACGCACGCATATCGAAACGCCAAACGCCAACCCTCAGACCGTCTGCTCCCAGTCCAGCCGCCTGCCTGCTAACCCCCACTCCTCTCCCTACTCCTTATCTATCCACCTTCCTACTCACCCGTCTTCCTCTCCCTCCCTCCTCCAAACCCCGCTAACCCTCGCCAGCAAATGCCCATGCCCAAATGTATTCACCCACGTACCCGCCAACCCCACAAACAGCCACACAGCGCCATCCCCGCGCTCCGGCGGCTCGTTATCGACATGCACCACGCCCTCCGGCTCCTTCCCCTCCCACTGGCGCCAGCGCAGCCGCTCCGTCAGCACACCTCCCCCCTCGCCTCTGCCCACGCGGTCGAAAAACGTTACCCCGGCAATGTACCCCGTGCCCGGCACATACGCGACATCGAGCTTCGCAATGTCGACGCTGCCGCGGAGGTCGAGCGCCGTGTATGTGGTGCTGTCGTGCAGGTCGCGGTGGTGCGTGTCGCCGAGGTGGTGGGTGCAGCCGTCACTGCGGACTGAGGATGCAGTCGGGTCTTCATACAACAGAGCCAGGCCGATGGCGCCGATGCCATTGACGGCGCGGCGCAGGGCCGGGCGTGCCATGAGGCTGATGAGCGGATTAAGCCGGTAGCGGTGCAGGGTGAGGCGGCGCAGGGGATTCGCACCTGCACCACCACCTAGCCCCCTATCCGCTGCTCCTCCCCCACCGCCGCGTGCCTCCGTCAAGTCCAACGTGCTGAAATCCTCGTACTTGCCGCCGAACCTACTCGCCACGTCCGCAACGCTCGCTTTCGCGTCGCCGACCATATCCGGCTCGAACCAGAGGTTGTCGTGCGCGGGGTTCGCAAAGGCCATGGTTTTGAGGTAGGCGCCGTCGGTCGAGAGGTCGGAGACGATGGCGTTGTAGATGGGGACGGGGAGGCGCTGGGCGAGGACTTCTGGGTACGCGTAGTTGGGGCGCTTCATGCGTGTGGATTTGGTGAGGGCGTCGTATTCGGCGTAGGCGAGGTGCGGGTGGTCGACGAGGCGGGAGGCCTGGGGGAGGGAGTTGGATTAGTTGGGGTTGAGGTTAGGGAAAGTGGCAGAGATACGCACTTCCTCAGTGATGAGCGTCATGGCTTCGCGGCATAGGAGCCGGGCCTCGCTCAGTGCCACGGGCTCAGGCGGAATCGAGTCCCGCATAGCGTTGTTTTCCAGCAAGTTCCAGCCCAGCGCGCCTTCTTCGACGTTGAAGGTGAAGGCGCGCTCTATGCCGATGGTCTGCACGGCTTGGTCTTGGCAAGGGGAGCTGGGGCTGCTGGGCAGGGAGGGCTTGGAGAGGCCCTTTGTGAGGACGGGGGAGAGGGAGTGGCTGGAGGGTTTGTTGTGCGCGGCTTTGATGGCTTTCTTGGGTGGGCTAGGGCGCAGTTTGTAGTGGGAAGGGTTTTGCAGCACTGGTTTGTAGGCGTTAGCATGAGATACACAGGCATAAAACACTGCTCGTGACTTTACTCACTCTCGCCAATACGCTTCCACAACTTCTTGTAGTTCATCAGCGCGTCAAACAGATCCGCCGTATACAGCGAGCACGGCACATAGTTCAATATAATCACCGGCTCCTCATACCGCTGCGACCCATCTCTATTATCCTCACCCCCTTTCTGGTTCCGCGCCTCGCTCTCCCACAGCCGGCGCTCCTCGAGCAGCCGGCTCCACTTCCACGCCTGGAACGAGCGCAGCGACGTGTAGCGCAAGAGGATGGCCTGCGTGCGCGCCGACGAGCGCGCCACCATGGACGGGAAGGCGTTTGCGACGGCCACGACGCTCGGAATGGTCCACGCGACGTGGGGTTTCTTGATCTCGCCGCCACCCGCCCAGTTGACCGAGATGGAGATTTCGCTGTTGCGGAGCGCCTCGTTGTGTTGTTTTTCCGTGGACTCCTGGGCGCCGAGCTCGAGGGTGGGCGGGCCGACGGCAAGCTGCATGTCGACGGCTTGCTTGACGGCCTTGTGCTTGGTCTTGTCGGTCAGCTTGATGGAGATGACGGCGTTGAATTCGCCGCCCTCGGTGAAGCCTGAGATGAAGCTGTCGCCGTAGACTTCGGTGAAGCGGTCGAGGGGCAGGCCGGCGATGTCCTGGAACTCCATGGCTTCGATGGCGGCCTGTGCGTCGTTATTGACGATGACGCTGACAACATAGTTGAGTTCGCTGTCGAGGACCTTGGTCTCGTTGACAAAGGACGCGTTGCCGTTGCCGTGGATGGTGCCGTACTTGATCGACATGGACGTGGAGATGTTGAGCGCGTCCATGATGTCGCTGACGTTGTCGATGGCGCGCGTTGAGTAGGTGACGCTCTGGCTTGTGGTGGGAATCGGTCCAGCGGGGATCTCGAAGGGCAGTTCGCCTGCTGGTGAAGTGATGACGTCTAGGGCTCCTCCCATGTCAGGACTAGGAGACGGAGAGGGTGGTCGCATGCTTCGGCCTAGGAGCTCCGCTGAGCTTGCTGTTACTCCATTGATAGCTACGGCCGCGATATCACCAATCGGTCCAGCGGCGGCTGATATCTCAGGGGTGACTGGGGGGCTCAAGTAAGCCTCGTTTCCAGTTTTCGATTTTGACTTGGAAACTTTCTTGGTCGGTCCGATCAAGACTGCGTTTTCTAATCGGATTTCTTGCGTATATGTGTTGAAGCCTTGGCCAATCTGCGATGATGTTAGCGTAGTTACTCGCGCAGATGCAGCGTACTTACGCGCATGGCATTAGTGTAAGGCGCCGTAAGCGACATAGTCGCGATTGGATCCAATGTCTATATCCTCGATCAAGACGGTCCTATGCACTAACAAGCTCGGAAACGATAGTTGGATAGAACGAATCGCAAGAAAGAGGCCTGGTCATACAGCAACGAACACTTGAAAATGCTAGAGAGAAATAAGATTAGTGGCTCCTACGATTAGGGTAAACGGATCTGAAGTCTGATCAGCGCAAGGCGACCACGATTTATATACCAACTCGGCAGCTCAACGCTGCGGTGCGGACCTTCAGGCCACCCCTATAAGCATCGACCGCAGCAGCCCCCAATGTGCCACTCCCCGGTCACACAGCATGGCACGAGCAGGGCTGAAGGACCTGTCCTCCAGTTCGGATGAAGGCTATTCGCGGCTACCACGCCTTGCCGGTGAATCAGACGATCAGATGCACCCCTAAGCACAGGGTACGGATCTCCAGGACGCAGCGCAGGTTACGGCGTGGGTCAAAGCGCCTTCTACGGCACAGCAACAGGTGTTCGCATGCGTGACGGTACGTCTATATTTGATATACACCTCTGGCGCTAAGGTGTGGTTGCGCAAGCGGCGCAGTGGATTGTGCGCCACACCACGAGGTGAGTGTGTAGCGTAAGAGTGAGTGCTTCCAGATTCTCTGGCGGCGTTCAATGTTGATGCGATGGAGAAATTTCCCGGTATTGGACCGCCAGGGGTGTGTCTACAGGCGGAAATTAAGGCTCAGCTGACTCAGATTCTTTCATTACCAACTCAATGCATGTTTGCTCTCGCTCGGAACTCGCAGACCAGTACAAAAAGACGGAAACAGTGCACTGTAAGAGCCAGTGTTACATACTTGAAATTGTAAAATGCTAGGATGTCGATTTTGGTGTGGTTAGGTATGGCACACTCTGATCGAAAAATTAACATACATAGACAAACAAAGTCCGGCATATACATACAGCTACCGTACACCGCGTACACTCACGCGCTTCACTCTCTCGTCTTCCAAGTCGACTCCCTCGCTCGAAGATACGTCCCACTATCAATCGCCTTCTTGATAGCCCAAAATCCCCCAATAGGCCACATCCCTGTGATCCACCGTCCCCAGGTCTGGGCCTCGCGCTTTTCAGCTTCGACATCAATCTTGACTTTATCGTAGACTGTCGGCAGAGACGTGGCGTTGTATTTCTTGCGAAGCTCGTCGTACCACTCTTTCGGATAGGCTTCCCAGAACTCATCCTCGGTATAGTACGTGTGCGCATAGAGCCATTTCATGCCCCCTAGCTCGCGTAGCTTGTGTTCGAGATCGCGATTGAGCGCGATGAAAAGGTCGTGGTCCTTCGGCCCTTGGCCCCATAGACCGATGTTGAGCATGTGCGTAGGAGGTTTGTCGGCGCCCGGCACCCCGGTATCGTAAGGGTGAATTGTAGGCAAAGAGGTTTGTTTTAGTGGACATAACCAGAGGGGCCAGATCTTGTACTCCGACGCGGTGTAGTCAATGAAATCTTCGGCTGTTCGGAAAGGCAAAGCGAGGTCCTGCACGACATACGTCTGGGACTGTCCGCTGGCATGTAACGCGGTGTACAACATCCTTGTATGGCAGAAGTCATCCAGAAACCGGCGTGTAAAATTGTTGAAGGGGAAAGGAAAGTAGTCGAAGGCGGAGGCACCAACCCAGAATCCTCCTCGGTCGTAGCGAAAGCAGTACTCGGCCAGCGGGATGACTTCCGATATTGGCTCTGTTGCGTTTGCGATGCGGTTTTGCACATGTAAGTAATACCACGGATCGGATGCGTTACTGAACGTTTGAACTTCCAGCCCGTCGGTCGGGCTATGCGTCATGCGACCGGTAATGATCGCTCCTTGCGACTCCGAGAACAAGATTCCGTCAACGTAGTCCAGAGAAGGGTCAGAGATGTGAAGCTCGCTGCTTCTCACGGCTTCCGCCACACTTCCGACAGGGTGGTACGTAACCTCAACGTACTTTTTCGCATCGACGAGCTGAATCTCGACCAGAGTCGTCACACCAAGCGACCCTACAGCCCCGGCAGCGCCATGGAAAAGATCGGGGCGCTCAGTCTTGGAACACCTAACGACCTCTCCTGTAGCAAGAATCATCTCAACCCAGTTCAGAGTTTCATTGAAGAAGCCGTGTTTGAATGAACTGCTTTCTCCCGAGGTCCCAGCATAACCGCCTCCTACTGTAATGCCAGGAAACTCCATGACCACTGGTGGGATCAAGCCGTGTTCCAAAGTGGCTTCCACGAGGCGATCCATGGGCACATTGGGCTCTACGATGATAGTCTTCGCCCTTTTGTCGATCTTTATCACATTATCCAGATGCCCAATGTTGACAATATTAGATTGATTCTTAGCAGTAGACGGGCGTGTGCTGTTCGTAGAGCCATGTGAGATGCGGAATTTCTCCCCACGCTCATAAAACGTTTTGACTTGTCTCGAGACAAGCTCTACCTTGTGGTGATGATAATCCATAGTTGTATAAACAACCATAGCCGTATATAACCAGTTGGATGAAGGCGATGGAAATGGGGGAATATATGATCTTCGACAGAAGGCTGTGACGAAGCTCTGCGGGAGAATCTTAGATGCACTGCGTCGTGATGGCGTCTGTATTAACGCTCGACGCGCCGCCTTCAGCATGGCTTACACGAGCCGCGAAACAATGGACAGCGAGTCAACCAACGACAGATGAGTGAGAGGTCAAGGGATGGAGGATGTCGATGCAGCTCTGATCGTAGTTGTGATGGATGCGGCTGCGGTTGGTGCAGAAAATGAACGTCAGCCATACTAAGTTAGCGCCTGTCGCATGATTGGTCGTCTGCCTAGTCATGTCGTGAACGAACGCCAACCTTGGAACTGCAGCAAAGAGACCTATCCATCCCATCACTGAATAATCGACACTGGTTCCATAATGCTAGTTATTGTTATGCATGCCTATATATGTGCATGCACACTGTGTGGTCGTCTATACATATTCATAGACCAAAGGCCCAATACTATTCTATCCATCGATCCCATCCAAGGCAATGCATTGATTTATCCGCCCTTCCCACCCTATCTATTCTTCTCCCTACCTCCACTGCACTCAGCTCAAATCAAACCCAGCCCCCGAGAAGACACTCAGCAGCAGTTTCTTTTTCATCACCCGTTCATCCGTATACATCGGCAACTTGAGCAGATTGACGCACGTACTCGTGCTCGGCAACCTCTCCTGATCGCTCCCAGCGTCTCGAATGCTGAATCTCGGGTTCAGAGTGCCGAAGCCCAGCAGTGGCGCGCGGGGCGTACTGGTCACGAACTTGAGTACTGCCCTGCGCTCACCATCGCTGAGATCTTTCATGATCTTCCAGAAGAGCTGCACAATGGGGTGCTCGAGGCCGTCGTCCCCAATGACGTAGGTACCTCCGTAGATAGTATTGCGGCGCAGGTCGTCAACGTCGAGAGAGGATGATGTGCCGCCGACGAGGGTCTGCAGTTCCGAGTGATTGAACATGGAGAGCCAGCTGGGCTGAATCATGGTGGAGAGACCGCGGAGGAAGGCCGTCGTCTGTAGGTAGGGTTGGTTCTGCAGGCGGTGACGCGCCATGTAGCTGATGTAGACGAGACGGTTTTGGTTCGTGACTAGGGTATCGGATCCACCAGGCTTCAGTTCCTTGGTGATGGCTTTGGTCTTTTTCGGGTTCGTGGTGTAATCGACTACAATATTGTCGGTGACTGTAAAGTCTAGGGAGAAGTCGGCTACGTCGCCAGGGTAGGTTTTGAGTTTGTGGAGACCCTGATATAGAGCCTCGTCAAGGTCGCGGAGATCATTCAAGGTCGGCCGGTACCCGGACTCATTGGGTGCTGAACCAGTTCCGCCTGTCAAAGCCCACTTGCGGAGGAAGAAAGGGGCGAAGCTGACATCGACCAGGATACCTTCATACAAGCACTTCCCGATGATACGACCCAAGAACTCATAGCGTTGCAGAAACTCGTGAACCGCAAGGCGGAATTCTGGCGATTTATCAAGATAGCCAGCTTGTCTTATCTTCTCTTTGTACTCTTCGACAGCCGCGGGATTCGGATACAAAAGACGCTGGTCGTTTTCGATGAACACGTCAAGGTTGTCGGTCGGCATGAAAGCTCTGTTTGTTACGCTGGTGAGAAACTCTTTGGTCACACCACCACCGTCGATGCCAGCTTCAGGGGCATCAAATTGATCGACGAAGGTTATCTGTATAGGCTCTTTCAGCTCAGCACCAAGGGGGTAAAACTGCTCAAAGGCATCCTCGAATTCGTGCTCGCGTCGAATTTTCGCCGTATGCTTGTCTGTTCCATTTCGATGTATGTTTCTCCATCTCCATGCTTCAGCATCTGCACCACCTCTCCGTTTCATCTCGTGTACGTTAGCACTTCCCAAACTGTGAAACACGCGGAAAACTCACCATGTCGAGATTTACAAACTCCCGAAAGATCTGCACGCGAGTTGTGAACGGAATGAAGAATGGCATATTTTGCAGAATTTCCAGACGCGGAGCCACTGCTTGCAGGTACCTCCTCCTCGACGCCTTGCGTTGTTGCCGTTGGAGTCTCTCTAATCTTCGCTGTTGTTGCACTCGGCCGGTACCAATAAGCTGGGGCGTATCGTCGAAATCCTCCTCTTCATCCATATCATCCGCATCCTCCTCTTCAATTTTGTGCCGACTCTCCTCCTCTTCAACGACGGCGGGAATAAATCCAGTCATGTCAAAGCGCGACGTCATTAACCAATGGTCTGAAGGCAAGAACTTTCGTCGTGAATCGCGCTCGTAGACCATTCGAATGAGCCCCGTCACTAAGTTCTTCACATAATCGAGGCTCAAGCCGGCGACTCCGCCAATTGAAGGCTCGACCGGCTCTTTTTGGGCCTGGGTTTCGAGCGAGTTCGAATTGAAGAAACTTAAACCAGTACTGCTGGAGTCGCGCTGATCTGAACCATTGATATCTGAAGCATTAAAGTATAGCGTAAAGCCTAAGTTTTTCAGAAATGTCGTCAAGTCTTTCACTTCCGATAGCGGCAAAGCATTATCACGGACTTGGTCGGAGCGAGGGTCAGAGCCACTCGAAAAGAATTCCTCATCATCAGTGACTTTCAGAACGAACGTGTACAGCTCGAGGAAGACAAGAATAACCCGCCATTCGTCGGCCGTGGCAGCCTGCCGCTCGAGAGCTTGGCTGGGTGCTTGCCAGAAAGCATGCTGTGTGAGACTTGAGGACCCTGAATACCTGGTTGATGAGACATCGTCAGATACTGCTTTTGGTCTAAGAAGCTCGATAGCTGCTCGAGAGTCTCGTAAGATGGTCCTGAACACGGACGATCGTTTCGACGCTTCCCAGAAGTAACGAATAGCCGGGGACTTTCTCGGGGAGCCTTTCGCCGAACGAGCGTCGGGAGGACTAAGGTATAGCCGCATGCGAATCTCATCACCTCGGCGGGGGAAGGAGCGAAGAAGGGCTAGGGCATAGCTTGCAAGCTGTCTCGCTTCTTCCACTTTCTCGTCTTCTGAGGCTTCTGGGGACTGCGAAGAGCCGTCCAGTAGACTCCCGATGCCTTCCTGATTGACCAGTGATAGTATCTGCTCTTTCAGAAATGGATTCAAGGCATCTGAGCCAGACTCTGAGTCGAGATCAATCGGTCCATCGCTATCACTACTCGGGCCCTCTATTGTATCCACCGGAAGTGAATTCAACAGCAGCGAAACCACAGCTACAAAGTCCTTGTGCACCGAGTAAGCCTCTAAAGTATTAAAGTTGTGTGCAAAACGATGGAAATAGATGAAGGTGCCTAAGAGACGCAGTCGACTCGGAATGTCGACCAAGTCCACACGTGGATATTCGGTGGGGTTTTTGAACAAAGTGGCCAAGGCATTGGCTAATAACTTGTAGTTGATGGTGTCAGCAAGTGAGTCCCGGAATCTCAGCGTGGACGGTGACGTTGAGTCAGCCGCCAGGATCGGAAGTGGTAGGAACAGGTAGCCGAAAGCCTCGTACGCGTTCAGAGTGTATCCCGTCACCTTGGTCAGGGGTGACATGACCGTAGCCAAAAGGAGGCTCAGAGCGGGCGAGTCCCCAGCCGAAGATTCCAATTCCGGCGATAGTCTCAGGACGACGTCGGCGAGTGTGCGGTAGAAGTGTGTGGCGTGCTGGGACGTCTCGCTAGGTATCTGATCGGTCAGGAAGCGCAGAATAGTGATGTAGTCGGCATAGCGGTCCCATGCAGCAGCAGCCGATTTATTCGTGCGTTCTAAAACCGCGAGTATGATCCTCTGAAGCCGCAGGTAGGCCATTGGCCACGGCCCGCTCGATGTTATGCCCAGCGTCTCCACCGTCTGTGACTGCCGCGACGCAAAGTGGCGTACTCGGCGGATGTCGTCCTCATTCCGGGGTCGAGCAAACCGGAGCAAGTGTTGCAGCTGCCCAAGCGCTTCGGCCTCAGAGTTGTAGGATACAGCGGTTTGTGTCGTAGCTGGCGCCCCCTCCACAGCGTCCCACCGCTCCCGCAACAGAGCGTCGACCCGCTGTCTGCTCGAATATCCCCTCCATGTCCTCTGCAGTGTGTTTGCGGCCTTCAATATGTCCCGCTCGCGCTGTCTCTGCGCCCGCTCCTGCTGTGCGCGGTCGAGGGCAGCCTGGGATCCGGCGCCGCTGCCGGGGCTGCCAAAGGCGTGCGTCTTCCGGCCGCCGAGGTTTACCTGACGCTGCCGCCGGGTGCTTCCGCTGAAGGTTTGGAACATGGCTGCGAGGTGGGGGCGAACGGCGGGGAGGCTCGTGGGGTTGTGCGATCTCGTAGTGGGTGTTGAGCCCAGTGATTCGGGGTTGAAGCTCGAACGTGGTTGACGACACCTTTACCAGTGCTTGTTGCCAAGCTGGCGTAAGTGTGCTGTGAAGGTGGTGGAGCCAGAAGCACCTGGGCAGCGACCGTCGACGTCAGACTGCCGGCATGGGCGAAGCTTCCCCGAGTGACTCTTATCACCGGTTGCGAGTGTGTTTGCGGCGGCGAGGGTGGCGGTCGGGCGGCAAAGCTCAGAGGCCTATGTGCGGTTCGACCAGCTTCCATGCAGCGCGGCGGCCATGACCGTGGACGCGAGAGCCGCATGCCCAGGTGGAGAGTCAGCATCACCTTGCCCTTAATTCCGGCGTCCGTGCGCTACGTCCGATCTCTTTCCCTCTTGGCAGTCCTGGTAGAGCCTCAACACCACACATCGACTTTGCAGGCCTGCCTTGCGGCTTGGTCACTTAGACATGGCGAAACTCATCACAGCCGAATATCAAACGCAGTTGTCGCAGGTGGTACAGCCCCTCCGGTCACCGATGAAGCGGACCAACCAGCGCCGCTCACCATAAGTCGTGGAAGGTATACATGGTGGGACGTTTACTTTGTCTCTTCCCTCATTATTCCATTGTCGGGAGGTTACCCGATTTTATATTCTCATCTCTCGCGTTATCGTTACAAAGGTACTTTTGCGTTCTCACGACGTCCGACCAACCGGAACCCAGGCGATTGCTCTCCATCGGACAGCCCCACGGTACTGTGACCATGGGTCCTCATCGCAAACCAGTTCCTAGAGAGCTAGTCGACCACGATTTCAGCATGGCATTCGTCATATTCTTCAAGATGCCAGCTTCCGTTCCCCTTCTTTCTCTTCCTTACCATCTCGCACAAATCGACGAAAAAAACCATCGGCGACCGACATGGTCAACAACCACCAAGGACACCCGGCTATGACCAGTCCAGAGGATGACACGACGCCTCCACCCCCTTATGCAGCCAGCAGCTACGACGCTGACCTTGCGAGCTATGTAGAATCTCTCCGCGCCGATTTACGTGTAAGATAACCATTCCCGCCGTCCACTTATTCATGTCGTACAATTCCACCTTTGTACCGACTCATTTTGTCAAATCGCACCATCGCACCCACATACTCTCTTACCTGACCCGCAACGCACAGCGCCGAGAAATCCTGACCGCCACCACCTACCCTCCCCCGCCCTTCGACATCGACCTCGAAGCCAACCACCACCCCGCCTCGTTCACCAACTCCCCACCTCGCCCCCCACCCGCAGCCCTAACCAAGTCCGCAACCGCCGCACAGCCAGGAAGCGTCCGTGCAAACCCGAACGTGTCTGGCCGACGACGTCTACTAGCCCAACTCCATTACCCCACCCATGACAGCCGTCCTCGTCAGCTACTGGTCTACGTCCTGGGCGGCTCGGTGTTCTTGGGCATACTCATCTTCGCCATACTGGGGATTGTTAAATCGTCATGACATGGGGGTTCATCGGGAGTGTAGGCTAGAGAATCGCAGGGTATACCGTGGGTTTGTTCAGGGCCAATAAAGGTCTTATTGCAGATGGTCGAAAGTTCACTTGGGGTGTAGACGGGACAGGACGGCGTATGGTATGGTAAAAGCGATAAATAGCCGATATCAGTTTGGATTCGACGATACTTAGGCTGGCTGGCGTATGCAGGACTCTGTTTTAAGAGTAGGACCATCCTCTTGACGTGATGCTAGAATCGCGTGTGTGTCCATTACCTTGCCTTCAACTCGGCGATCGGTTCGGTCCCTGAGACTTCGCCTGATGAAATCATTATCATTTGTAGCTTACCATACCTCTGCCCGTTCCATAGAGGTAGGTAAGGGTTTTCCATTCCAGCACTAGTAATGTATCACCCCAGACGTACTCATACCGGCCCCAAACACATATACATACTTACAGTATCCGTAGGCCTCATTACCGCATTATACAGCCGGCCAATCGCACCGCCCCAAAACCCGATCAGAGGGTACGCATGTACGCACCCATCAGTCAATACCCAAGACACTTCATCACGACCCAGAGCAGCCAGACGAGAAAAGACCCTCCCCACTCTTGCTCTTGGACATACACGTACTCATCACATCCCTCCTCGCCCCCATCGACATGATACGACACGCCATCCGCGACCGTCCCATACGCACCACTCGCAATCGCCGTGCCCGTCACACTCGCGCGAACAATCACATTGCTCCTGCCCATGCGTACATCATCGTCCATATCGAAGAGCCGCACGAACTGCGCCGCTGCCACCGGACGCCGCAGGAACACGACGCGCTGCTTCAGCCTGGCGTCGGTGGCCGGCTTACCTCCATGCGGCAGCAGACTCGCCTCTTTGGAATTCAGCAGGTTGGCCATGTACTCGAGGCTATGGGGCAGCAGGCGCGCGTTGTAGGGGACCACGACGGCGAAGTGTTTGAGGTGTGGCAGCCTGAGCAGGATGGTAGAGGCGTGGTGAAAGGCGACGGTTGGCTGCAGCGAGGGGCCGACGGGGCGTTCAAGCCCGGCGTGGAAGCGCACGAGTACAGGCTGCATTTCGCGCCACGCGCGCACGCGATCCTCGTGGAACGGCGTGTCGCGCTGGTAGTCGCTATAGCACCACTCGGGACACACGACCGAGACGTGCGTCAGGAACCGGCAGTTCGAGCCGATGCTCGTCAGCCAGGCCTCGAGCAGCGTCCAGCCGCCGCGGTCCGAGAACCGGAACTGGTTGCACGCGTACAGGACGCCGATGGCTTCGCTGTGGACTTGGCGGGACGCGCGCAGGAGGGCGACGGTGCCGGACGGCAGGCTGTGCGAGACGAGGCGGGCGCGGGACGGGCTGCCGGCGACGTTGACGGTGGGCCAGATGTCGATGGCGCAGTGCGAGATGAAGCTTTTCTGGTAGATGAGGTTGCGGATTTCGCTGGGGAGGCGCATGAAGGGGAAGATGTTGCTGCGAGAGGGCACTTCGTAGGGGTCGGCGATGGCGTTGAAGCGGGTGAGAAGCGACATGAGGAGGGAACCGTTCTTCAGGTAGGAGATGTACGCCTTCTTGGACTCGAGTTCGTTGGCCAGAATGCGGAGTCGGGTATCGTGGTCTTTCGCAAGTGCTTTGTTAGCAGGAGCGATTTCCATCAGCGTTTTGATATCAGCGGCCTGGTAATCGTTGACGAGAGACAGCTGGTTCACGTTCTGGCGCAGCTCTGCCTGTCGGAGTAGAGCCGTAGACAGTCGGGTGTCCTTTTCCTCGAGCTCAGCGGTGATCTCGGCAATCTGTTTGTCCTTTGCGCGGATCCGGCCATCCCTTGTTGCGATCTGGAAGTCCTTGATGATCAGCTGGTACTGTTTTCCAATATCTTGCATGTACAGGATGTTGTTGTTCTGCTCGAGAAGCGTCGTCGGATGGACGAGATCTGAGTCTCCGGGCTCGGTCGCATCGTTCGGTCGTAAGAATCTGGGCTTGCGACTCTTAGACTGGTCGTCCGCCATGTTATGCAGATGTTAAGCAGAATGTTGTTTGGGTTGAGGCGGCCACTAACTGTGGTTGTCGATTCGGGGTTGAGTGGTGTTGTTGGTTGCGGCAACTGCATTGGGCGTGGACGTACTTACCACTTATATATAAAGAGTAACAGCAGCGAGTGAAACGACGAGAAGGAAACGCGTGAAGTGAATGCCATTCACCACAACTTACCGTCGCTCTAGCAACACAACAACGGCGACTATGCGAGATAGATACATACAACAGGGCAGCTGTAAAGTCGAAGGAGGGCTTTTTGCTCATTACTCGAGTCCCATATACCGTCAAACGGATGTGACGAAGTCTTGCTATAGTGGGAGATACGATACTTGGAGAAGATGAATAACTTGCGTTTTCTGACGCGTAATCACGTGCGTCTACCCCGCCGAGCACTTGCCAAGATTTCGGCTACTTCTTCAGCCCTCCGCTTCCTCCCTACGACGCGCCGTTACCTCCTCGAACTCGAATGGATGTCTTATAGTAATAATCCGTTATATTATCTTCTACGGTGGCAATAACTACCGAAAGGGGGTCTTTCATTGCTGTCGGTATCGATTCGGCGCTACGTTTTGGACAGAGGATCTTCTTTGCTCAGACGGGTTTCTTTTCTATGATCATCAACTATCAACTGCGCAAAGTTCGACTATCTCGCGAAGCACTTCAACGATTGATCCCTCTCAACTGAGCCCGAGCGGGATCCTCTGAAATGGCCATGTTCGTTCTCCCGAAAGAATTGCGCCTAAAAATCTGGGCTCTGGCCTACCACGATGAAGCTTCACGCCTGGTAGCCGTGGACGCGGTGCGGCGCAACAAGTGCCCCTCACAAACTAACCCTCCACTCTTCTCACTCAGCCCCGCCCCACAACGGTGAACACATGTCAGGAGTCACGGGCAGAAGCACGGTATCAAGCACTGAAAGCGGGAGATTTGATCCAAGCCTCTGCGGACGACAGCTCCGGCCCTCCAGATATATACTGTAGAGCGAAGGTTGATGTTTTGTACATCACTGAGAAGACCACGTTCTCGGACGATCCCTGGATACTCCATCAGCACATCTCGCGAACCGATAGCCATCAGAATTTGTTCTGCCTCGCTGTAGATCTCAAACTATTCGATTGCTGGTCATTCTACCGCATGTTCCTCAATATGGTTCCCCGGATTTCACACGCTGTCGTGGTGGCCAAGAATATCACTGATTGCGAGATGGGGGGTGAAATCGATTTCCTGAATGCTCGATTTAAAGATATGAACGATGGGTTTCTTAATTTCAACGAAGAGAGTCCGTTTCCTAAAGAGATGGAGATGGCCACGCGCAAGGGAAGCAAACTGAAACTAGCGACAGGGTCACCACTCTGAGTCTGAGACGAGAACCACGTAGGCCTGCATAGCTTTCTCGATTAGCCGGGTAACAAACTTCGAGAAAGTCCTTTGCTGCAGACGATCAGGATTAGACTATTCGAGAAACGCTACGGTATAGTATGCCATACTTTATCCCCCTCTCGCGGCATTTCTAAAAAGTCTGCAGGTGTGTCCTCCTTGTCCGGTAACTGATGTTTCTCGGCCCAGTCTCTTATCGCGTCGAAATTACGGCATTTGTGCACAGTGTTGAAATCAACGAAAGCTTGCAGCGACTTCTCAGGCGGTTGATACCACACTTGGCCCAGCACTCCCACGTCGACGGAACACATCAGCTGTTGTCTAATGATGTCAAGGCAGTGAGCTAGGTAGCATGGTTAGCAAACTACGTTGACAAATCTTGACTCGTGTAACGTTCCCACTTACTGACATGGTGCTTGAGAATGCTCGCATCGTTGGAGAAAGGACCCATGCCTTGCTTCTGATAGTACTCGAAATTCCAGGCCAGCGACTTGCGAAGGAGATTCTAGGCACTATCAGCATTGCCCCGGTGTCCAGTACTCTATGGGCTCTTACTAGACAGTGCAAATGATGGAGCCCTTCCACATTTGCTGGGTAACCACCTCCATACTTCTCTTTTATCTTGACTTGGTCCCGCGCAATGCCCGACTTCTCCGCTTGTTCTGCTGGGACTCTCGCTGCATGGTCTTTGAAATGGAAGTATCAGTCACACAATCCATTCGGATTCGAAGAAAAGCTTACAGTCTGCTCCCAAAGATTTCCACGCCGCATCGACTTCCGGTCCGGCGTCCTGCCTGAAGACATTGGACTTCAATAACGAGCCATTGAATCGGACCTCGCTATAAGTCACACCAACATCGCTTATGATTGGGGCTTTCAGGTATCAGTCCTGGAAATTATCGTGTCGTCAAATCAGGAGTACAACGTACAATATTTTGAAGCATGCCGTATACTGAAGCCGTCTGCGTCAAGTCGTTCGGCATGAACCGCGCATGCTCCTATCAGCGCCGAAACTACTGCTGTGAACGCTACGATGATGGCTGTAGCAAGCCACGAAGGTCCTGTCGAGGTCCGTCTTGAAGACCGCGATGCGATGGAGGAATGTTCTGCGTCTGCGAGCAGTCGTTCATGGTCTTCTGATTCCGGTATGCGTTCGAAATCGACGATCTTCTCTGATTTCCAGCTAAACATCGTTGCAGGATTTCAGATTGACAAAACAATTCGTGAGTCTGAACCGAATAATTGATGCAGAAATTCGAAAACTCTACTAGTAGGACTGCACAGAGATGACTTTCTCAGCTTCGCACATCGCAGATCCATAGCAACTGGCCTGAACTCAGCCCGGCGCAGCCACCAAAATTAATAAACCATGCTCACATCATCTCCGATCCTTCCTCGCTCAGATACTACAAAGGTTAAGACCGACAGTACGTCCGGTTAGCTGCATAGCTAGTCTACCTCGCCACAACCACTTACTCACTATTCCCTATGGCGCGTAGGGCTGGGATCCAGGCATGCCCACCCCGCACTTACACCTGGTATCGGCTACGTTCGCTTCTGTCTTCCTGGTCTGCTATATACGCCGGCACACATTTAAACGTTCGGAAATTTGTACCGACAGCGAGTGTGTGATCGCTTCTCGCCTATAGTCTACTTCTGGGTTATGCTTTACCCGATCGAGCATTCACGCTTCATTTACATAGTCGGGACAACAAAGCGCCATGATTACGGGTGGCCAAAACACTCGACAACGCATACAAGTATTATTATTCAAGGTTCCCAATAAACCCAAGTGCTCACCCCATGACCCACAGTCCCGGGCCCAGCCACCTCTACTGCTTAATGCCACTCAAGGCACGTGCGTAGCCTGTAAGTCCATGATGACAGGGTCCCCACATACGCGGCCTAGGACATCGCCCCTCAACCCCCAAAACCGGCCATGACGTCCCACAATTGTTGCTATGGATAGACTTTGCCTCGAACGCGGTGCCACGCACACGCCGCTGCAGTAGCAGCACAAGCTGAACCATGTCGGTGTGCAGGAATCTAATAGCCTGGTATTCGAGAGGTACCCACTGCTGTTGTGTTGACGCTTGGGCCTCGCGTCGTCATGGGAGCGGACGTATGAGAAGGGTTTGCGAACTTCGCTCTGTCGGTCCATGGAGCATGCGAAAGACTTGTCATCAATGTCGTGTTTGGTAGTATTATTGGAACGCAGGCCGAGTTCAGCTCCAAGCCTCTGTGGCGGCGATGCGACAGGCGAGGAGAGACGGAGATAGTCGGTGCATCGACGATGTTGCCTGTGGGACTGGATTTTCCTGGCGTGACATGCGTGGGTCGATCATGCGGCGACGGTGCTGGTCTTGTTTAGGTACAGAGACGAGATGACGGGATGGGAGGGCTGAGAGAGAGAGACAGAGGGTGGAGGCTGAGGTTCCTAGAGATGGATGCTGCGGAAGGTATGTAGCATGAGAAAAGTATAAGAGGGGATAGAAGGCCAGCTGTAGTAGCTATCTTCTGCATCATCTTGAGCTCCACAGTCTTCCACAATCATCTCATCCCATCTTCTACACATCTTCCAATCCTCATATCTACCTACCCTACCCCTACACATCCCCAACCATGAAGTTCACCCTCACCTTCTTGGCCCTCGCAGCCACCGCCGTCCTCGCCGCTCCCACTCCCCAGGGCGACTATGGCAACTACGGTATGTCTCCCTTCATCTCACTTCCATCCTTTCACTAACACCCCTCTCCCAGGCGACTACCCCGCCGTATACGCCAACTACAACAACTACCCTGGAGCACCTGCACCGCCGGTCGAGACTCCAGCGCCACCAGCCGAAACCCCAGCACCACCCGCTGAGACTCCAGCACCACCCGCTGAGACGCCCGCACCACCCGCTGAGACTCCAGCGCCACCTGTCGAAACTCCAGCACCACCAGCCGAGTCGCCCGCGCCGCCAGCTGGGCAGTATGGAAGCTATGGCGATTACCCTGGCTCGTATGGCAACTATGGGGCGTATAAGCGGGAGGCGGATGCTTAGGAATAGGAGGCGTGAAGAGTGAGATGTTGAGGTTGAGGGTGAGAGAGGGATGGGTGGCGGGGGATGGAGTTTAGATAGAAGGGTCTTTGATAACGTAATATTAGGAGTTCTGGTTTGATTTAGCATTATAGAATACATATACTTAGGGGCTTTTACTGTGTTTAAACTTGACAATACTTCACTTTAATGTTTATAGCAAATAACTGGACTATATCTAGCCTGTGTGCTGATAGATGAAAAACGATGCCGTAGTTGAAATTTGATTCTTGGATTCATAGTTCAGCCACGGACGCCAAATAGAAATTGGAGATATCTGTGCCTTGCGTCGGCTGTCCAGGTCATCACTGAGGCATTGGTAGTCGTCGCACTCTCGCCCACCTCACGTCGAATCCGATCGATCCAAGCCAAGATATCTTGTTTCTGTCTCTCAATAGAGAGCTCCCAAGGTAGTATGGTTTGCGCACACTCGAGCATAGTCAATGCCTCCCTCGCGTATACCCTGTCGTCCGTTAATCGGATCAGAGTCGCCAGTTTCCGGTAGATGTCGGCAAGCCAATGGATCGACGGCCTCCATGTATAATTGCTCATCCAGTAGCCTTTGCTCATTGCAAGCTCAGTGCATTTCTTGGAGTTCCGTACAAATGCGCGTAAGCGTGACATATAGTTCTCGGTGTCGGGTTCTAGGACCAGAGTATGGACAAGTGCGGTGTTGAGCTTCGTGTATAGGTAGATGTGCAGCAATTTGTCCACGAACCATTCGCCCCCCCTTTCGACGAAGAGTGGCCAGGAAGCGCCTCGATGCAGGGTTTCTATTGTCTCGGTAACTTTGGACCACTCCCGGATGGCAGCTTTCCTATCTCTCTGCTGATACAGGCGGGAACCAACATTTCTATGTTCGATCGCGACATATATCACCTTGCATAGTTCCTCCCATCTCTCTTGTGCCATCTCCTCTCGTATGGCGGTGGCCAGGGCAGGCGATACCAGCCCCTGGACGATTACATTCGGGAACCCACGCATTCCAGTGCGAAAGGGATACAATAATGTTTCCTGGGTTTTCTGTGTGAAGAAATCGGCAATTGAATACTTGAACGGCAGTGGTTGACTTGCCAGCTTGATAGGACCAACGGTAAGGCGCACTTCTACGTCTTTGTTGAACCCTGGCTCTTTCATATGGCAATCTGCCAAACCCCCACAAGTTGGCCTCATGTGCGACAGGAGGCACATGAAAGTACAAGGATTAATATCAATCGACCCTTCCTGCTTGCCTGCGCTGATTTTTCTTGATATTGACACAGATAACACATAGCCTTCGAAGTTTGGCACGTTCTTCGCTACGACTGGTATTCCCCTTTCATAAAGCATGCGTTCCAGCGGAAACGTGCCGTCCGACTCGAGGAGGATGAAAAGGTTATTTTTTATCATGGCGTCGTACGCTTCGCCGTGTACTTGCTTGCTCGTCCGGAGGATGGAAGTTTCGATCGAATTCGGGGCGCGTACAGCATTGCACGAAACGTGGTCTGGTATGCCGCAAACATCTGGGAAATCGCACAGCAGAATGTTGTAGATTTGGGTCCTGATTTCAAGAGGCAGGTCGAAGAACGTCTTGGGTGTCATTTTCTGATGGTTAAGATAACCTGCAGCGACACTCGTCCATGAAACTGCACAAACCGCTGGAAAACGAAGAAAGTAGAAAAATAAGTTGTTCGTGTGTGTGTGTGTAACGACGATATGAAAGTGATTGGCCTCCATATGAGCTCGTGAAAACTTTCTAATCCAGTCAATAGTACCGCGGTCCTGGATAACTCGGATCCGAATCGAACCGCACAAGACAATAGGCGTGTATTGGACATTCTCGAGGTGTGAAGAGAGGAGACAGTTATTTGGGCAGAGCTCCAATCAAACTCCTGCTATCAGTCTACTTTCGCCCATCCCTCCAATGATCAAGTTTATACCGATAATCTTAACAAACCATGGTTCTGAGAGTTCGCTCTACAGAAGGAATTATCCACTCAACTCACGCTGAAACGAACGAGACTCCGCTCGCTCTGGGTTCGCGAAAATCTCTCTGTCGCATCCCTCTGGTAGAAATCATTGCTGATCAAGACCGTAGGCGATCCTCTTGACAGCCTAGGAGATTTTAGCAATAGGTAAATACACTACCTCTATCTGCACGATACCCTCTCGTATCTAGTATAATAGGCAATGTATCATAGAACTTGCAGAGGGTGTAAGGGTATAGTTACTGAGGGCGCGCATCGGCAACGAATTTTGCCAGGGGAGTGGACGTTTAGGTGGAGAACCACCCACTCAGCTCCCGCTAAAAGAGAATGAGGCTCCCACCCTGAAAAGTTTGAGCTTTGCGAAATCTTCTCTCTGGTCGTTGAGGTGGAGAGAAGGCGATGACGGCACCAAGGGGGTGCGCTAGCGAGTCTTGGCGTCGTCCGAAACCGGCCCGACCGTCCGAACTTGTGCCGGCCGAACTTTTGCCCGCAACTGCTGCTCCATCCATTACGTACCACTCACCATCCCTCTGGATACTGTCCTTGCCAGCGAACTCTTGATTTAAACATATCTCAAGGCGTCCATATAGAGCGCGCCTCCTATATCGCCTTTTATCGATGACCTTCAGGTTTGGCTACAAAATGCGGTAGGAAATTGGACCGAGCAATATTATCGTACACGGCGAGTAGAAGCGTGCGAAGGTTAACTAGAGATTTCGCCGATACTGCAGCCCGATTTATAACATACAGCACTATGAACGGGCTATGAAGGCCAAGCTGTGCCCGAAACAACAGAATCAGACCAAAGTCGACGCAGTCTAATACCATCCACAAGTACCATCCCATGCTGGAGGGAAAGGCTGGGATGTCTCCAGCCCCAATGTGTAGCCCGTAGTATACGAGTTGAAAGCGAACAAATAGATCGACCGAACCATGCTGACTCAGTCCTGTTGGAGCACTCTGCTATCCGGGAGTGTCTGTAATGGCCGACTGGCAGACATTACGATGCGATCTTGGCCGAGTACCCCCCGCGAGCCCGAACCAGAACCGAGTAATAAGGCTCTTCGCCTGTGGAAGTACCTAGACAAAGTCGAGCGTTATGGAGTAAGACCCGCGAGATCAGGATCAACGCCTGACCGGTGACACAGGGTTCTAATCTCGACATTCACAGCCAGAGGCTTTTGAATTTCCAGATTCAAAGGCTTATAGTACCGGAAAAAGAAGGCGTGCATGAGCCGAGAACGAAGGCTAGTGTTATTGCTTCAAGCGTCGGAAATTCAGACCGCCGGCCCCCTGTGCTACGGAGGCAACGCAGAACCAAGCCATCTGAAGTAAGACAGCGAAACGTGCGAGCTAGTTCGTCTTGTCTACGCTCGTGAGTCATGTCGGGCATAGTCATGCTTTTATTGTCCACCGGGGAGGTGAGTTATTGACTGTTAATAGGACAAGGTTCGCAGTCGAGGGGCACGATCAGAATCCCGCCCATATCAGCAAATATTCTGTGCTGTGTGGTTTATTTAAGATGGCCAAGCCCAGAAAATGCTGCCACCGACTGGTGTATAGGCAACCAATGTCCAGCCGCCGTAACGACAAGAACATTGGGGAAAAAGATGGCAAAGAGTTGGCAGCGAACTTCGTATAAGAGAGCGCAATAACTCGAACGGAAATCAGATGGGGATATGTCAAGACACAGACTGCTCCAAGTGCACAGTCAGATGATGGAAAGGGTGCTAGGCAGTATGTCTCGAGTTCCCTGAACGTTCGGCGTCGACATCCAGCCAAGGACAAAACTTATTGGTGGAAAAGGCAGGATCAAAAGAGCCAGCTTGCGCTCTCAAGCTGTTGATTGTATTCTAGCGCAGCCACGAGGGGTAACGTCTAAGCAACGATGATCGTGGGCGACACAGACGCTCCTTCGTGTAACCGCCCGTTCCTCACTCGCGTCACCACCTGAACCCGGCGTTATTTGCTAACAACACACCTCTTCGACGTACACCTTGTCCGCGTCCTCCTGGCAATGGCACCGCACGAAGAAGTGGTCGCAGACATTTCGGCTGCAGTAAAGGCTTTCTTTAGCCGCAAGCAATCATTCCGCATCTTCCATGGATCTACCAACAGCACTCGCCCCGCCCATGACGACCGCATTGTCGATATCTGTGCACTTTCCAACATTCTGAGAGTTGATAGGCAATCCGAAACGGCAACTGTGGAACCAAATGTGCCAATGGACCAGCTCGTTCAGGCGACTCTTGCTCACGGAATGATTCCGCCAATTGTGATGGAGTTCCCAGGCATCACCGTAGGAGGGGGCTATGCTGGGACGGCAGGCGAGAGCAGCTCTTTCAAGCACGGGTACTTTAGCCAGACTGTCAAGTCAGTTGAGATGGTTCTTGCGACTGGAGAGGTACGAGTCTCTCTGTACTACTACTAAGATGCATCTTGGTTCATGTGCAGATCTCATACAGGACCATTCGCTGACGATACTGTAGTAAGCACAGTGTTATTTCACACCTCTATACCTCTATACCTCTATACCTTCCCTTGCACATACGCCTCCTTTCCGGAATTCTCTGCTGACTATACTTTCACATCCAGGGTCATCACGGCTTCCAATTCTGACAATGCCGATCTATTCAACGGAGCGGCTGGTGCTCTTGGGACTTTGGGTATCACAACAAAGCTTGAACTAAGTCTCATCCCGGCCAAACGATTCGTCAAGCTGATCTACCGTCCATACTCGAGCACCCATGACACAATGAAGGCTCTCCAACAGGCTACAGAGCATCCGGACAACGATTACGCGGAAGGCATCATGTTCTCCAGCACTCACGGAGTTCTGATGACTGGACGGCTGACTGATGATCTTCCACCGTCTGCAAGTCCGCAGAACTTCGGTGGGCCCTGGGATCCCTGGTTTTATCTCCATGCGATGGAAAAGCCCCGTACAAAAGAATCTACCGACTACATACCGGTAGCTGAGTACCTCTTCCGGTATGACCGAGGCGGCTTCTGGGTAGGTAAGCAGGTTTTGGACTACTTCGGCTTTGTCCCATTCAATCGATTCACTCGGTGGCTCTTCGACGATTTTTTGCACACTCGGACAATGTACCGAGCACTGCACGGAAGCAAGATGTCCTTTGAAACTATGGTCCACGACCTCTCCCTACCTTACGACACTGCTGAGGAGTTCATCGACTACACTACACAGCAATTTGGGATTTGGCCTCTGTGGCTCTGTGTAAGCCTGCAGTACAAGTACAATGAGACAGTTTGCTAATTGTATCCTTTCTCTACGTAGCCTCTGCACGCCGTAGCCCCGCCCACTTTCCATCCTTACACCACCGGTTCCGACCAAGACGGATCACCCCAGCCAATGCTCAATATCGGGCTCTGGGGCACAGCTTCAAAGGATCTCGACAAATTCGTACGCCAGAACCGACGCCTCGAAGCGCGACTCACAGAACTAGGCGGCCGCAAGGTGCTCTACTCGCATACCTACTACACAGAGGAGGAGTTCTGGCAACTCTATGATAAGAGCTGGTACGAGGCACTGAGACAACGCTATTCCGCTACCACTCTTCCGACTGTGTACGACAAGGTCAAGGTCGACGTTAATCGACAGCTGCAAACACAACAGCTACCCTGGATTCAGAGATTGGGGTTTTTGTGGCCGTTTGCGGGGTTTGTGGGGATTTGGTACGCGATTCGGAGCAAGGACTATCTTCTTCACAGGCGGTTGGGCTGGATGCGTTGGAAGCCTGGGGAGAGGGAGTGAGCTGCTCAACGATGTGCTGTTCGAGTCGTCGATGAGGTGAGCTTGGAGTGGACCATTGTGAAGACTGGTTCGCGCTATCTGCATCGGGATTAGCTCATTCACCCGTCCTTATTGATACATATCCCTGCCGCCCCTAGGTACCTGTACAAGTACATTAATCCCTAATTTACGACTTACCGCAGCACCACTTGTGAGGATTATAGAGCGTGTGTGAGACATAAGAGAATATGTCTTCTTTGCGCCATAGTTCGTTTCTGATGTGTCCCTAGTGGACGTGAGTATATCCTTTGACTTCTACAAGTTCTACCCAGGTAGACTATTTACTTATTGCTTAAATCTTGTGCACTGCCAAGAGGATTGCCAAAGTATACTCTAGTTGAATGTTTTCTGCTACGGGGTCGTCCATGGAGCGTCGCATTCAACAGTTGTTGGTCGGTGACGCAAGCCCCATCACGAGACCGCCCGATGATGCGGACGAGCCCGGGCGCGTCAACCGTCGAGGCAACGCTTCTTGCCATATAAACCCACTACTCGATCGATAGCTTTTTCTTCTCTGAATATTCTGTTTGCCGCGATTTGCTGCCCGGAACAATACATGGCCCAAGTGCCATCGGTCTAGGTACATACAACTAGGGCCCACTCCACCAACAGCATCCCCGCACTCGATGCTAGCACCACTCCTGCGACCTACTTCGGACTCACACAACAAGCTGCATCTGCGCCTTAGCCGCAGCAATCTCTGTGATTCGGCGCGGACGGCGGCCCGGACGCCAGAAGATTGCTCCAACAGCGGCTAATAAACCGTTCCCCTCGTCTTCGAGTTCCCACCATCCCGCATCTGAGCACCCGCACGTCGCGCGGGAGGCGACTAGACCGGCAGCAGCAGCTGTATCCCCTCACTGCGGTGCCAGGAAATCCTATTCTGGAACGTCACAAGAAGCCCACACAATGTCGTTAAAGTCAGTATGCCGCCCTTGCTCCCCCCTCCCCTCCCTCCACCTGGTGCACTGAGCCGCATAGCTGGTGTGCCCCGCCAGATCGCGACAGCTGCACTGTGCCACCAGCAGGAGAGATGAGAGGACGCAAAGCTAACCGCAAGAACAGCTGGGTGATGCTCGCCGACGAAGGCGGTTATACTCCTCTGCCTGGCGAACAGACCCTCTACGTGTCTCCCCCGCGGACCACGCTGTCGCTCCAGAGCAAAGACCGCAACCCACCGAGCCAGGCCTACTCGAAGCAATGCAAGTCGGGCGTTGTATACCTCACAAACCGACGAGTAAGCCTTGGACACATCATGTCGCGTGTAACTCTTACTGACTCCAACCCCAGATCATCTACCTACCCGTCTTTCCTACGCCTGACCTCGAGTCCTTCGCCGTGCCGATCCTCAACGTTGCCGATTCCCGCGTTACAGCGCCGTGGTTCGGCGCAAACAAGTGGGAGGCCTTAATACAACCGGTTTATGGTGGGGGCATACCGCCGGGCTTTGCGGAGCTCGACATGATCATGGAGTTCAAAGAGGGCGGCGCGTTCGATTTCGCCACGACGTTCGAGCGGCTGAAGGACCGGCTGCGGCAGGCAGTCGACGTTGCGCGGGACAGTGGCCATGGTACCGGTGATGGGACCGAGACTGGGGACGGCCGTGGAGCTGGGGCGCTGTCTGGCGTGAACTTGAACTCGGTGCATCTCGAAGATCTGCCGACGTACGAGGACTCGCCGCGACATGCACGGGTGCCAGACCCGCTGCCCGGGTCGCCGGTCACGGCGGAGAGCACAGTCGCAGAGTCGTTTTCGGATTCAGCGAGTCCCCTCGGCAGCCCCGAGCAGGAGTCGTTCCAGCCGCCCTCAGAGCCACCCCCGGGCTACGAGGAAGTGCAGAGGGACAGCATCGCAGACGAGCTGGAGAGGCGGTTGCGGAGTCCAGGCCAACGGGGTTATCGGTGAGCTTGCAACGACGTCTCGTGGTCTGTTTCAAAAGCGTGGCGTTACTTGGAGAGGGAAGTGTCGTTTTAGCGACTGCTATATTACATTGATGGGACACGGAACTTGCGGCGGTCTTTTGGCATCTCCTCTGGGTCAACGAGCTACGACGGCGGTCATACTTGGATATTGTTTCACGTTTTGATGGGTTGGAACGAACAACTTGTACTCGATACTGCTTCTTCTAATAGGGCTACGAATGTCCAACATGTTCACTCTGCCCCTGTCCTTTCGTATCTACACAATTTGGCAACTTGTTGACGGACGTGCGCTCACGCAGCTGATTCTAGTGATACAGAGGCTTGGTCAATCAATCACGCACCATCAGTCATGGTTGTTCACGAGGACAGGCACATGACGGGAGTCCCGCGGCGCGCATGTGAAGACGCTACTGCCCGGGGGCCGGTACCATGTGAAAGCCGGGGTCTATCCGGCCTAGCCGCATCCGGTAGCTACCTCGGCTGGTCGTCGGACAGTCGTCAGTTCGTGATCCAACAGTTGACCTCATAAGAAAGGCCAGCGCTCGTTTCTCTATTGTCGACACCAAATCGCGGCTCCTCCTCCTTGATCCTTTTCACATATCCACTTCCACTTTCATCATGGCAAATCAGACTGGCCGCGGTCAACAGGGTGCGTATAGAGGGTGCGCAATGGCGGCGGGGAGCCAAAGCTGACAATGTTTGTAGCTCAGGAACGGCTTTCGCAGGTTAGCAACCACCTGAGTGCTGCTAGCAAGTCGGGCAAGCAGTCGATTCTGGAGAAGCATCCTGACGATGTGAGTTTCCGGAGACCCCCTTCAGCTGTTCAGTCGAGCGACGTTCAGAAGCATGTGGCCGTGGTTCACCATACCACAACGGCGTCATGTACAGTCAGATCCAACTAACACCCTCGCTCTAGGTCGTCGTAACATGCGCGCTCCGGACGCCCATCACGAAAGGCGGCAAGGGCGGCTTCAAAGACACGGCCGCCGCTGACCTCCTCCTCGGCGCCTTCAAAGCCCTCATCGAACGCTCGGGCATCGACACCAACCTCGTCGAAGACATCGCCGTCGGCACCGTCCTCGCGCCCGGCGGAGGAGCCACCGAGTTCCGCGCCGCCGCCCTCGCTGCCGGCTTCCCCGTCACCGCCGCCGTCAAGTCGCTAAACCGGCAATGCTCGAGCGGGCTGCAGGCCTGCGTCGACATCGCCAACCAGATCAAGGCCGGCATGATCGAAATCGGCATCGGCGCTGGCACCGAGAGCATGAGCACGCAGTACGGCCCCCAGGCTATCTCCGAGTTCTCCGAGCTGCTCGAGTCGCACACGGAGGCCGCCAACTGCAAAGTGTCCATGGGCGTGCTCTCGGAGAAGATGGCCAAGGCCCAGAACATCCCGCGCTCAGCACAGGACAAGTTCGCCGCCGAGTCGTTCCAGAAGGCCGTCGAGGCGCAGAAACAGGGCCTCTTTGACGAGGAGATTGCCCCGCTGACGGTCAAGTGGACTGACCCGAAGACGGACGAGGAGAAGACGATTACGGTTTCCAAAGACGATGGCGTACGGCAAGGCATCACGGCGGAGAGCCTAGGCAAGATCCGCCCGGCCTTCGCCAAAGACGGGTCCATCCACGCCGGTAACGCCTCGCAGATCTCCGACGGCGCCGCCGCCGTCCTGCTCATGAAGCGCAGCACCGCGCAGCGCCTCAACCAGCCCATCATCGGCAAATTCGTGCAAGCGTCCATTGTCGGCGTGCCGCCTCTCCTCATGGGCGTCGGCCCCGCGGCCGCCATCCCCGTCGTGCTGCAGAAGACGGGCCTGCACAAAGACGACGTGGACATCTGGGAGATCAACGAGGCGTTTGCGAGCCAGTGCCTGTACTGCATCAACGAGCTGGGGCTGGACGCCAAGAAGATCAATCCCAAGGGCGGCGCGATTGCGTTTGGACATCCGTTGGGGGTCACGGGCGCGAGGCAGGTGAGCACGCTGTTCACGGAGCTGCGGAGGAGGGGCGAAAAGATCGGGGTTACGAGTATGTGTGTGGGGACTGGGTAAGTCGGATTTCTCTCTACTCCTTGTGTTTATAGGGTATTTGGATGGTTTTGCTAACGTGATTGTGATAGTATGGGCATGGCGGCTGTGTGGGTCGCCGAGTAGAAAGAATAGCGAGCGGCAGGCGCGGGTGCCGACTACCTACCTTTGCGCGGATTTTGTAGGACCAACATGTCAATTCGTATATCAATTGTAAGATGGACATGGGAATCAGTTCAGGTTGTATACAAAACACACATTTATTGTGCATCCCATTTGCCTCGTATGCTGGATTAGATTGGATGCAATAGCGCTTTGTAAAAGATGCAACTGCCAGGTTAAAACCACCCGTCTGCTTTGGTGTGCTTCATGAAAAACTAGAATCCTTCTGCCGGTTTGGGTTCGGGTACGGGTTTGGTCGAGAAAAGAAAATAGCTTCGAATTATCCGTCTTGTTTTTCCTCCTCCTCTCTCTCACTCTCACACACTCTCTCTTCACGGCGCTACTGCTCCTATTTCTAGCCGCTGCGCGGAGGTCGAAGTCGAAGTCAACGCGCTCCTCGATAGCAGACTGGTCGCCAGCGCTAGGATGCCGAGCGCCGAATAGATAGCTCAGGGCGCACAGGGATGCGGATGCGGAGATGGAGATGAAGCGGGTCTCGCTGCTGGTGGTGGATGATGATGAAATAGCGCTTTGTAAAAATGCAAGGTAAACCATTTTATCTCTCCCATGGTAAAAGTTCTTCCCCTGTCAAGAGCTTTCTCTCTCTCTCTTTACGGCGCCACTGCCAACATCTCCATCTCCAGCCACTGCGCGGAATTCGAAGTCGAAATCGAATTCAACGCGCTCTTCCCAGCAAAATAATCGCCAGCGCCAAGATGCTGAGCACTAGGATAACGAGTGCTAGACCGCCGAACAGATAGACCAGGGCGCGCAGGGATGGGGATGTGGTTGGGCAGATGGAGATGAAGCTGGTTTCGCTGGCGGTGGATGATGCGGTGGCGATGTAGATGGATGATGATCGGGAGTGTGTGGAGGACGGAGTGAGTTGGGCGGGTGAGAGGGAGGGCGAGGAGGGCAATGGGAGGAAGGCTGACTGCCAGAAGGGTGTATCTGGCGATGTGCGGGGTTGGTGGTGGCGGGGTGATTGCGATGGGGTGCGGTTTTGGTAATGCGTTTGGTAATGCGTTTGGTGTTGGCGTTGTTGCTGCTTTGGGGGGGTTAGTTGGTTGGTGCGTTTTATCGCTAGACAGACGGATATACGGGGCAGGATGAGATTGGGGTGGCAGTGGCAGTGGCATGTCTCGAAGGAATAGGGGGAGGGAGAGGGAGTCACTTACGGCAAGTAGTGGCGTGCGCTCTGACTCTGGCGACGACGACGACGACGACGATGCGGATGCCAATGTCGGTATGTCTGTGTAGCCGTAGCTGGGGCAATTGCTGCTGCAGCTAGGGCTCCGGGAGCCGGCGAAGGGGCGGCAGCATGGGCACGTCGGCGTGTTGGGCGGCGGGGCGTAGGGGGGACGACGAGGGGGAGACATTTTGCGCTGGAGGAGGGGGGCGCGAGGGATGGAGAGGGGAAAGAGGAAGGGGGGAACAGAAGAACAAGATGAGAGGATAGAAGGAGAATAGGAGACCTGGCAGTTAGTTGGACGCATCGCATTTGCTATCCAATCCAGGTACGTTCATTCGTCCATCTTATCCATCCCATCTGGTTCGCAACACACATACGTACGTATGCCTTCCTTTCTCTTCTCTTTCGCTAGAAAATAGAATAACACCCCGTTTAAAAATCCAATCGCCATCTCCCTCGTCTTAATTGGCTCTGCATGTATTATCCAAGCCAAGCCAAGCATGCGCACAGGCGGTAGGTATTACTATTGTCTCTATCTCGAATTGATAGCTGGTGTTTGGTTCCAGTACCGAGAAATTCTTTCACACTGGAAAATAGGGGCCGACCGTGGTAAAACGCAAAACCGAGTAAACCGAATGGGAGGTGAGAGGGTATGAGAGGTATGCATTATGGGAGAGGGTACTGGCTGGATAAGTAGTCGGTAGTCGGTAGCAGGTGTGGAGAAGTACCAGTATAAAAGTCTGCGTGAACCCCCGTGCATTAATTCGTGTCCGCTAACATGCGCACCTTAACTACACCTCTACACCTTTAGAAGTCCTTACAATACAATATCCAGTATACTAGATATAGCAAGGCTTTGCAAAGACAAAAGCAGCCTATCTAGCTAGTACTAGAATTTCTTATACTGTTAAGAGCATGGCCTAAAGGTATCTTATATCGGACACGAATTAATGCACGGGGGTGGCCCTCATCTGTATTCAGCGGAAGCTGAATGGGCGGCCATTTGGTGGAGCCGCACTCTCAGAACCATGGTTTCGTCGAGATGACTCCGGCATGGAGGGACAGAGATAAGGGGCTCTTCTCTTCTCTTCTCTTCCTCCGTCTTTCTTCGTCTTGCACTAAACACCCACCACACGCAGACACTTCCCCCGCGTACCCACGCCCTCAAGATGTCCACCCCAAGACCCTCAACCTACACCTGCTCGTGCCCCCACCACCCAGAAGTCCACCATGCAGAAGTCGCCGCCATCCAAGACCAAGACGAAGTCCTCTACGCCGCTACTTTTCCGCCAGCGTATTCCGCCACGCCGCCTACTGTGCACGTTACGCGAGAAGCGGGTGATGCTGAGAGGAGGATGCCTGCTGTACAAGTATGCAACGCGTTTATCTTTTTCTTTTTTCTCTTTCTATGGCTCTTTCGAGGGATATACACTGAGCTGAGCTAAGCTAGACGGAACTGGACTGAGATGAGCTGGGCTGAGTAAATGAATGACCGACTAACGCACTCACGTAGTCTGACATCGCCATGGCCATCAAATCCAACGTCAACGCCAACGCCAACGCCACCGCCACCGGCACCACTCCCACCCCCGACTACGACCCCGCCACGGTAATCGCCGACGAGCCCGCCATTTGTGCCTGCACCAGCGCCTGCACCTGCGCCCAAACCCACGCCTCCCTCCTCGCCTCGCAAGCCGCCGTGCGCGCCCAACTGGCCCATCTGACGGGCCGCGTTGACACCAACTCTACCCTACACCTTCTAATTGTCACATTCGTTTGTATGGTTTGGGCGGCGCAGGTAATGGGATTGCTTGGTTGATTGATTGATTTCGATGATCGGTTTCGATAGATGGATGGATGAATTGAGTAGGCAGGCAGGCGGGCAGGCACTTTGAGGGGGAGGTATTTGTTTCCTTTTTCTTTTCTATATTTCGGGATTGGATGGGCTTGAATAGAATTGGATCGAAGGGAATCTAAGGGAAGCGAAGGGAAATGGACTGAACTGAACTGAACTGAACTTGTGATCTTTGTTAAACAGCGGCGTGTTTGGGATGATTGATTGATTTGCCTGCGAGGAAAGCAAGCAAGGCCGAGTTCTAGGTGCAAATGCCCATCAAACCAAACCAGACCAAACCAATTCCAACCACGTCAGACGCACAGCTGTGCTGAGCTTAGCTTGGTCATCGATGTTTGTACAGCTCTTGTTCGCAGATAATGTATTCAGTCGTTTTGATTTGTGTTCGTCTTGGGTTTGGCTATGCACTCATTCATAGCCGGCAGTGAGTAATGTACGTCCCGTGCTTACCACCAGCAGGGCGGTAATAGGCGATTGCAAATCCGTCATGAAAGGCCAGCCGTCCTATGCTATCCAGTACCAACGCCTAACACTTGCTCCCTGAGCCGTTTACTCTTTTGTCAAGGACCTTCCCTACCAATCAGTCAGTCAGTCAACCAGTAACTACCCCCAACCACCCCCCCCTCCCCTTCCCCACCCTACTCATCCCCCTCCAACGTCGTCCCATTCCAACTCCACCCCCCACTCGTCGCATTCCACCCCCCACTCGTCTCATTGAACTCGCCCGGCTTCGTCACATTCACACTGCCAGCACCCGGCACCGGCAGCGCATCGTAGTCGGGCGGATTTCCATCGATAGCGGGCTTGTACTCGAAGGGGCCAGTCCAGACGGGGACCTCGGTTTCCGAGTGCGGGAGGTGCACGGGCACGCAGAAAACGGTGACGTTGAGGCCGTGGGGAGGGTTTGTGCGGGGGATTTCGGAGAGGTCCTGGATTTGCTTCGTGTTAGCGGGGGCCGGGCTGAGCTGGGCTCATGCATGGTATGTGTAGTTGGTGGGAGAGAAAGAACGTACGACTTGCTGGATTCGCCAGTGAAACTCCGTCTTCAGGTACGCGGCCACATCTCCCTTTTTCAGGCTCTTTAGCTCGCCCGCTTTGAACTTCTCCGCTAGCTTATCCGTCAGCACGATGTTTGCTGTAACCATGACATCCGAGTCCATGCGCGGACTCGACAGACTTGCCACCTGACCGACGTAGTTCGGGTCCGTCGGCCAGTTCTTCGGATCTACGTGAGGGGCGCCGAGGAAGGCGCGCACCGAGTACGTGATCTGGATGTCGGACGGCATGGTGACTTCGGCCATCCAGTCGACCGCGTCGGCGGTGCGGTTGTTGGGGTCGAGGTTGAGCGTTGCGAGCGTGTTGTTCTTGTTCAGGCCCTGGGTGGCTGGTTTGTAGAGATTGTTGATGGCCAGCGTGAGGCTATCGTTGGAGGGATTGGTTGCGAGCTCGGGGTACGTGTAGCCGAAGGACGTCCAATTACGGGAAGTTGTTGAGGTCCACATATCGCCTTTGGCGTTCATGTGGAACGGCGCGAGGGGGGAGGCGGGGCCTTGGCTGGCGTTTCTGGGCATCGTGTAGGTGGCTTTGCGTTGGATGGCGTCTTCGACCCAGGTGTCAGGATACCGCGATTGAAAGATGGCCATGATGCGGTCGATGTTGCTATCTGGGTCAGCAGAGTTCTGAGAAAGAGACTTTGGCAAGACAGCTCACCAATGGTGGAACCAAAATACGGGATCGAAGGCGGACACTTCAACAATGCCGATGTGGCCCAGGCCAAAGGTGTTGTGAACGCCATCATGCAGAGTCTCCATGTTGCCTATTTTCCCGCCATTGGCTTTGGTACTCCATTCATTGAAAGGCTGGTACATGGTAAGGATCTTGTACAAAAAGTCGCGGTTGTTGGTTTGCTGCGCTCCAATGCGCTCATTGAGCTCGTCATTTCGACTAGTTGCATGTACAGCGTAACCGTCCAGTGGATATCTAATCGTAGTCTCCCAATTCTTGAATTGGAACTCAGCCTGTATTAGTTAGTAAAACAGACGTGGCTCTGTCGGGGGAAAAGCATGCACATACCAGAGCTGAAAAATCATCATAATGCAAAGGATGGAAGGTATATTGCAAGAGAGGATTGGGGATTTCACCAGAAGTACCGTTGGGAAACCTCACCGTCGCGTTTGGGCGTCGGAGACTGGCAGGCATAACGCCCTCAGTACTGTTAGGTGGATCTATCGCCCAGTCCCAGTACGGCAGCCGCACTTTACTCGCCGCCTGCTCAGCTCTGTGTCTAGATTCGCCTTCCGGATATTCTTTTGCAATTTCGACAGCTCGGTCGTGCAGAATTTGCTCGAACAAAGCCAAGTAGGGCCTATGCCAGGTGCCAAACAGGTTGCTAACGTGGGGACAGTACCCAGTCAGGCCTTCACCTTTTACGTTGTCCCATGGTCCGAATGGGGCACCATGTATGCCTGTCCATATGAGCTAAACTTCTGCTTTCATGCCGAGCGAAGCTTACCGGCAATCTGGTAGTATGACAGCTTCTCGCTCTGGTCCATGGCCTGGAATCGTGCAAATGCTTGAATGAAAAGATTCCATGTTTCTGAGTCATTCTCAAGTTCGCGCAATTCCTGCCTTGGGTATATACCCGCTCCTTGGACTCCCACAACGCTAAAGTAGCTGTCGTCTTGGGCGGATATGCCACAACTAGGGCCAGCGCTGATCGCAACTGCATGCGAAGACGTGATGAAAGAGTGTGAGAAAAGAAAGCCAGCGACAGCTGCAAGTATCGACTTCATGGTACCTAACTAGTAATGAATGGACGAATCAATCAAGATTCAAAAGAAACGAAGGTCAAAGAAAAGAAAAACGCCGAATGCCACGAAGACTAAATGAGCCTGGCGATTGCACCAACACACGAGAGGCACCATGACGAATTTATTAACAAACCTCGATTGGCTTGCGAGATGAGAGGGGTAGTGAAATCAGCACCGCCATGCTACAACTTATTTCAAACGGCTAGGCGGCTCTACCGGCACAAGGGTACTTGTTCGCAGTGTGAAGCGTAGGCTCCATGTGGTGTCTACGCATAACCTCGCATGCGCCGTCGGATTCGATTCGAAACATGTTTGGATCCCAGATAGAGGACCATGTGTGGCCAGCCAATCAACGCTTTGTTTCAGGAAATTGTTCTTCATGCCGCTTCCCCACACCTGGGATAACGAGCTAGGCTGCATGTTTTATCTCATACTTAGAGGGTATAACTGACTTTTTATGCTTCTACTAAGGCTGAGCTTCGAACTGTGTGCTAGTACTTAGTATACCAATGGCGACCTGGTGATGAGCTGGTTATCGCTAGCCCTTGGTCCACAGAAGCCGCACTACGGTTTCGCTAGTTACGTAACCCCGTGTAGCCATGAAGTAGCTGAACAGGCGTTACTCTTGCTAGAAGAATAACAATTGGAGTACTTGGACACTGAGGATACATTTCAGGTTCAGCATCCAGGGCACCAAGGTAAAACAAGACACTAAAGAAACTCGCTAGAGCACCAGTCCTGCAGATCGACACAAAGTGATCATAGAATAGAAGCCTGGAGATATAGAGACGCAGAAAAATGAAGAGTCTCGCAAAACAACGGTTGAAAGGAAACGAGACGAGGGGTTGGAGGTGAGGGTAATATAGAAGGAAGGCAGCACAGACCACGTATAGGAGGCTAGTGTGATCCTCCTACCTAAGTCTTCCGCCTCATACAAATTGCAAGCCACTGAAATCTCCGCAACTCAAGGTTATGTATAAGGCGGGGTCGCTCTGGGCGCATACGTATCACCATGGGTGGAGTCCTAATCGGTGTCGGGTGGGAAGATAGCGAAATCTATTCCGAGGCGAAGTCACCAACTGATGAACTTGCGAGGAAACTTATTGTCTCCTCATAGGGTTTCGGTTCTTCGCCATGTCCCAGAGAGAGCAGGTTCGGAGGCGTGATACCTGTGCACAGCTGATGGTGGTGAATCGATCTGCTTGTCGTCTTCCGGTGTCCCATCAACTTGGCTCCATGGTGTCTGGTGGCAAGTCCTCGTCTGCGCCAAAAGACGGCGTAAGTGATCTCTTCGCCGAATTTGACCTCTGCTCTTCGCCTTTTCTCTTCTTGGAGACTGTTTGCTCGGGCGCAACATGCGAGTTTGCCCATCTTCTGACACTCATGAAAGTCGCAACAACCGCTGCGGGCATTGCACCTAGAGCCGAAGTGGACACTTTGTGCCCACTTTTCAACACTTCGATACTAGTCCTTGCTCGTGTGATCGATGGGTTCAAAGACTGCCCATAGACGTCGTCTCGGAAGACATTGAGAGCGATATTGCGGAGTAGAAGAACGTCTCCCACTCGGATGCTGCTTAATGTACTGAGAAGGTCGCCCTGAGCTCTAGTACGGTCCTGACCAGTGCCCTTAGACGGTCTGAACCAGAAAGATACCTTGAAGCCGGACTTTGTGTTGTCTGCTACGGTGATCTCGCACAGATCCATCCGGTAGCCACCTTTCTTGACGAACACTTCTCGACGCTGAGCTGGCGATGTCAGAACGCAGACAAGATTCGGCGTGGGGGTCTGGGGATAGATAGCCCGTATGTGCTTCGCGTCGGGAAGAGAGCCAAGTGGTGTTACAGCCATTGTTGATGGCCCCGGTAGCGTGGCGATCTGGTTTTCTCCATGAGTAGGGGTGCTGTTCTCGGTCGTAGCAGTGTCGAAGGAAGTCAACAGAGACGAAAACGACGACCAGGTCTTCTCCATCTCCGAGTCATATGCTACTTGAGAAGAGACTAATGTGTCATGGAATATGAGTGAGTGATGAGCAAAATCGTCAGCCCCGGAGTGTTCCTCGTCGCCGATATCTGCCATGTCGAGCACGGTGCTGTCGTCTTCGGCGCCATTAAGACCACTCGAGGGCATCACACCAGGGATCGAAAAGGACAGGTCAGGATCGGATCCGTGGATAGCGCTGCCGGGCAGATAGGGTTGCGACCAGCCGCTCCGGAGACGCGTGCCTGGGGCAGCAAGTCGGCGCCATTTGAGGGCCTGGGTACCTTCATCTTGTTGGACCGATGAGGGGACAAGGCCTCGGCGTGTGTTTTCGCCGAAGGTAGACGCGAGCTCATCAGGACTGAGTAGCGTTTTCCCGCTGAAGTCGAGTTGGGCGCGTACCGGTGCGCCATTCAGCGTCTTGAGTCTCATTTGTTGACAGTCGAGTAGCGGAGTAGCGGATGATGAGTGCCGCGGTCTAGGCGGACGTGTACGACGGACAAAGGATAGGTAGAGCAGGATAGGCGAGAGCGGATTCAGCGATGAGCTCGGTGATATGCAGCGCGATGCAGGGGCAGTATCCAGTAGCAATGTGTAAATAAATGTAGGGTGGTGCAGTGTTCGGGGAAAACGGGGTCGGAGATGGGCAAGTCCGAGGCGCCGAAGCAGCAAAGCAGCGTCCCTTCCCGAACGGGACTGCACCCCTTCGCGGCTGCCTATCCGTTTGTTGTTTAAAGCTCGCTGATGTCCCTCAGTCTGCTTTCGAAGCTCTTGTTTCTCCTGCTGTTATTATACCCGACCCATCGTTACCTCCGCGTTGAACTGCCGGCATTAAGGCCCTCGCGTAGCTAATCGCGCCCTAATTCCGCTGTTCCCCTTGGCGATCTAATCAGATTATAAAAGTTCCCCCAGCCCTCACACCCGCCATGTCCCCCTCAGACCGCGCGCGCCCGGCCAAGCCCTTCAACGCCTACAGGATGACGGCCACGCTCAAAAACCTCTACTACAAGCTCACGCCGTCAAACTCGGCCGTTTTGGTCCCAACGCTGAACAATGGCAGCGGCAAGAACGCGGGCGAATTCACAAAGGCGCACACCACCGACGCGCTCTTCCCCACGACCGACCCCGCAGTCGACGGCGAAGAGTGCCTGCGCGATTGCGCGAGCTGCGTGGTCAAGTACCCGAACAAGTTCTCGATTGACGAGACGGAAGAGCTGTATGGGCATGTGAACGCGTGGAGCACGCATTTGATCGTGGCGACGGGGAAGACGGATTGGGTGCGCGATGTGGCCGACGAGAAGGGGAGTGTGATGGAGGCGGTGGACAAGGGAAACGTGAAGCCCAGCAATGGGGTGAGTTGCTGCCACAGTCATACAAACACTCCCACATCAAGTAGTCTCTATATCGAAGACTCACGATAATGGCTAGAAACTCATGCTCTCCGCCTCCAACATCCCCGTACCCGACCACTCCGACCACAGCACCACCGTGCTGCTCCTCCCCGCCTTCCAGTTCATAGACAACGTCACGCCCGCCAACACCCCCGAGCTGATAACCCAAATCGTCAACAACGCACCAACCAACACATCGCCCCTCTTCTCTACATCGCCACAACAACCACCCCCCTCCACCGTACAGCCTCCGGCCCAGCTCCCCCCCGCCGAATCCTCCTCCTTTGACTCCTCCTCCCTCGCTACACCCCCACCTCCACCCCCACCAACAATACCCTCCATCAGCACCCTCCGCGCCCGCCCCTGCCCCCACAGATACCTCATCCTCCTCTGCAGCCAACGCACCCGCGACGCGCGCTGCGGCCAATCCGCGCCGCTCCTCCGCCGCGAACTCGAGCGCCACCTGCGGCCGCTCGGCCTCTACCGCGACCTGCACGACGAGCGGCCCGGCGGCGTCGGCATATACTTCATCAGCCATGTAGGCGGGCACAAGTTCTCGGCGAACGTCATGGTGTACCGGAAGGCGGAGCGGGGGAGAAACGGGGCCCAGGGCGCGGAGCCTGATGGCGAGGAGGCGCTGGCGAAGATGAACGTGGAAGGGGAGGACGCCAAGGGGGAAGGCGCCGAGGTGGTGCTCGATGTGGACAAGGCGCAGGAGGTAGATGGTGGGGGAGAGGCGGCACAGTGCATATGGCTCGCGCGAATCCGGCCCGAGGACTGCGAGAACCTCATCCGGTACACGGTGCTGCAGGGCAAAGTAGTGAAGCCGGAGAGCCAACTACGCGGCGGGTTTGACCGGAGCAAGCAGCTAGTGAGCTGGTGATGCACTTCACTCCACCATTGCCCGCCCGTTGCGACTTCGACTTCGACTTCGCGGTTCGGTTGGGTTTATTTCGTTGTTTGCCATCTTTATTAGCGTCATCTGCATCTGCATTTGCATCTGCATGCCAGATCACTCGCATATATATCATACCTTTCGGGAACTGGCCGGATAGCTATAGTAAATCAGACTCTGCCCAGCAAGATAATTCCATGTAGACAAAACGAGGCCTGTACACCTCCAGCGCTTCCCGCACTGCCTGCCGTTTGAACCGAGGTAGACGTAGGTAGGTAGGTATCTTATCTTAATTCATCTTATCAACTGACTTGACTGTTCGTTCCACAGGTTCGTGAAGCCCAGCCCAAAGAACTAAGGCCGAACACGCCATGCCTTGTAGAATTCAGTAAACGCTGTGTGTAGAATTGTAGCTTTCTCTAGCTATATTGCTGCGTTAGACGACCCTCTTGGAGGCGCGCAGATTCATCTCTTTAGTTCCGGAGATTCCCGTTTCCGTAAGAGCCTGCCCTCCACCCACGCAGTCAACACCAAACTCAAACCTGAAACTGGAACCGAAACCAAATGCCCATAATACCCCACCACCTAACCCCCACCACCCATCCCATGCTTCTCACCATACCCCTCCTCATCTCCCTCCTCGTCACTACTCCCCTCATCCTCATCGCTCTCAATCCCCTCAAACATCTTAGCGAACCGCTCATGCCCCTCTTTCACCTCCTTCTCCTGTGTCTCGCCATCGACGCCACCACCACCACCGCCGTTGCCGTCGTCATCCACATCGTCCTCTTGCTCGCGGGTGTTTTCGAGCTGGGCTTTGCGTTGGGCGAGGCGCATGGCGAATTGGCGGCGGGCGCGCGAGGGGGGGATTTGCAGGGGCGGTGGCATGGCGGCGACGGACATGGTGGATGTGGTGGACGCGGACGTGGTGGGTGTCTGCGAGGCGGGGCGTTGTCAGTGCGGGTGGGTTGAGATCTCAGGTTTGGAACCGGGGAATAGGAATAGGAGGCAGAGATGGAGAAGGAATTGAGAGACAGGGGGTGGAGAGGTAGACTCGGAGCACGACAGGGATAAGAGAAGGAAAGCGAGGGCAGACCGGAAACAACGACCAAGCAAACCCATCGCCCTCAACACCACGATAGATAGCAAGGGGTTAGACCACACGAAGGAAATACATGTAGGGGGTGTACAACGCCAACAATAGCGTATTACTAAAAATACAAACAAGGCCATCCATACACAACACAGCGTTTGGACTCTATGTGTCCCAGCCGAGCACAATCTCATCACTCATCATCATGGTAGGTAGCTACACAACTCAACACAACCCGCCTGGAAACGTGTGCAGAAAGAGAATGATGAGAGGATGAAACGCACCAACGCGCAGCACAGTGGAGTGTCGCTAATCATCGGTAGTCCATCTCAACGTCTTCAAATGAGAGTTCACCCACTTGGTCCGAGTCGCTCAGCGGCGTATGCCTTTCTCTTTCGCCGTCGCCTTCGTCCATTTCCTCGTCCTCCTCGTCGCTCGAGTTTGTGAATCCGCTGAGGAGCGTCGTACCACCAAATGTGTACCCGCCGCCCGACGTGTCAGTATTGTTGGTCAAATCCATGCTGTCGAGTCCAATGTTAGCGTTGTTGGAAAGACCCGCGTTCGCTAGGGTGGATGATCCATCGCCACCAAAATTCGAGGCTGCGTTGACTGCGTTAAGCACCGCCTGGCGCGGACCTACGCTCATGTCAGGGCGCACGCCGCCCAAAATCGCATTATCACGCTCCCTTGTCTCAGCCAAAGTCTGCTCCACATAGTCTACCCAAGCTTGGCTCAAGACCTTGTCAAGAACAGACTGCGATAGAAGCTCCGCCGGATGTCGTTCGGTGAACTTTAGTACCTCTTCTGCGATGAGAGTGAGGTGACCCATATATCCCAGCCGCATGTGTGTCTCTGCTTGAGCCTTGTCACTCGCCTCTTGTCCCTCGATGATCCGGTCGGTGATGCGTCCGGTCTCGAAAAGGTCGATAGCTAAGCTGCGGTTGAACCCGCGATCCATCGGTCCATTAAATACTTGCTGGACGACGTCATACACTACATTGTGCAAGAAATTGTTCCAAGGAAAGCGGAAGAAGAAATCCTTAGATGGGTTAGTCAGAGTCAGAAAGGCAGAGGAGGCAAGCCTCTTACTAGTATTGTCGGAACCACCTTGTTCTCAACAAACTTCATCTTCAAGAGATCGCCCACGACAGATGTCCCGTCGATATCGATCTCGTACTGCGGAGCATATTGGCCTTCGATACCACCAAAAAGAACGGACCTATTGCTACTGGTGTCGTCTATTGGTGTGATCTCGGATCCTTCGCTTTCAGGGGCGCCAGCGGTGAAACGTGACGTGTCGGCTGTGGATTCTTCAATCGAGCTGTTACTGCGCGCCTTGCCAGCGAACAGGGGCGCTGGTTTATCGTCTGGATGAGGCGATAGGTTTTCCGGTGGGTCAAGACTTTCTGAACCAGGAGCCTTGTTAAGCTGTTGGGTAAGAAGCGACGACCGTTCAGTATTCTCTCCCTCGTCTTTCGAGGCGGAAGATGGTTCTTGACGATCGTCCATCATGGTGTCTTGCTCCAGGTCTAAACCACCGACTTTAGCAGACAGACCTGCTGACGTAGGCGACTCTGCATCATCGCCGGCCTTAGCGGCGCTAGGGGCGGCAGGTGAAGCCGTATCTTTCGTAAGCGAAAGGGGCTCGTCGACCAGGTCGCTATCGCTAGCTGCAGCTTTCTCAGAAGACACATCTTTCGCCGGTGTTTTCGGAGAGCGTTCTAGGGGCTCGCCTATTTGTTCTTTCTCGGATGTGTTTCCCTTGGACTCGTCCGATACCACTTCTGAGGCTGTGACCTTCTCGAAGTCGTCTTCCGAGCTGTTTTGCACCTCTAGTCTCTTTATTTCGTCGGGAGATTCACTTGACGGCGCACGAGCATGATGAAACCCGTGGCTATCGACACTTGTGGAGAAGTCTCCGAGATTTGTACTCTTCGAGGTAAGCTTGCCTTCTGCTTTCAAACGCTCTCGCTCAGCATCGCGGCGCTTGACTTCGGCCTCGCTACCTCTCTCGTTCAGCAATGCCATGTTGCTGCAATGTAGAAGTTCGGCCATGAGCTCGCAGGTTTTGAAACGATCAAAGCCAAGGGGTTCAATCTTTTCTCCAAAGGCCGTCTTCAGCTCCCTCCTCTTTACTTCAGTAGAGCCATCGCTATTGATTACAGTATGGTTGGGGTTGTGAACTAACTCCATAAACTGGGGAATATGGGTGGCAAATTGGCGCAGCAAAGTTCCGAGGTATATAGGGTCGGAGTTCTTGGGGACTGGACCAATCTGGTTTTCCAGGTCATAGTCGGAGTTATTCTTGCGTATTACTTCGATGATGATACCGACTCCGACAGTTAAAGGATTACCGCCATTAAGCATATATTCTATCAATGACTTAATGCATGGTTCCGAGACTAACTGTCGAGTCAATTCATTGGGTCCTATTACAGACTGGTCTTGAGTGGTAGCATTGGCGGATATCGTAATAATGGCTTTGAGAAAGTCTCCTGCGGAGGTCTGTGTCGACGATGAATGATCTGGGCTAAGGTAGGAAACGAGTTTAGGGATTAGATTTTGTGATTGCAGCCACTGGTACCGGTTAGCTATCATGTACGTGACTTAGTCCAGGCGTACCTACATCCACAACGCCTTGGCCTCCTTCGCTTTTCTCGAGGCTGATAATCTTCAAGAGCAGGTCCATGATCATGGGGCAGTCGACGTGCTGCAGCATATCATCGACCACGCTGTCGATGGACTTGAAGAAATCCAGCATTTCCTCCATCTTGCGGTCGAGCAGGGACTCGTTGACTTTGGTGAAATAGCCAGCTTGCACCCCGTCTAGCGGAGATGGTTGCTTGATGTAGTTCCAGAATAGGCGGAGGGTGTCCTGGCTCTCTAGTACAGCCTCTGATATTGACCAGACCTCGGACGACAGGATCTCGCAGGCGACATAAGCATACTTCATGCGCTGCTTCTCCTCTTTGCTCTCTTCGCCGTCGCCGGACTCGGACTTGGCGGTCGATGCCGAGCGCGCCCTCGCAGCAACCTTGACGAAGAAGCCGCCTTCCTTCGCAGCTCCAGCCTTGGCTCCACTCTCTCCACCAGCGTCCTCGTCGGGTGATGCGGCTGACCTGGGCGCAATGACATAGCGCAGTAGCCGCTCGAGGACTTTCTCGTCGCGGAGGTATTCGATCAGCTTCGAGTTCTGCTGCTTGAGCTCCTGGATGAGGTCCGATTCGTCGAGCAGCTCCTCCACCGTGACATCGGGCTTGTCGAGGATGCTGTCCAGCGACGACAGCTGCGCATATCCGCCAAACCGCCAGAACATGGTGAGCTAGAGTGCGCAACAGCTACCGCGGAACGAGTACGTGAAAGAAAGGAGAGAGGAACTCGAACGTAGCCGCAGACGAGTGCGGGTCATGCGCGGCGGGGATTTCGCGGAGCAGTCGTCTCATCGATGGTGCAAGCCTAATGCGGAAAACTGCGGCGGAAGCTCCAGAGTCAGCGGGAGCACGAAGCGGTGAAAGCGAGGGCCGTTTTATAGGTACTGGACGGGCAAGGTAGGACAGTGGGCGGAGGTACCTAGCGGGAATAGCAGCGAGCCGTGTGCGGGCGAACGAGGGACGAGGCGGTGGAGAGCAGATGCATGCAGAGAAACCGACGCCTCGGCGGTTACCGCTGCAGACAGGGGGAGGAGACTCGGCGCGGTCAGAGTCGAGTCTGGTGGTGTTGTGTTGTTGTGGGGGAGGAGGTTGATTTGGGCCTTGACAGCACAGCGGACGGCCCGCGCGGCACCTGCCCGCTATCCCGACTCCAGCCACAGCTGCCATGATGCGCCACACAGCGCTGTCTTGTGAATCTATCTAGCTGTCTCTAAGCCTACTTCCCCTGGTTCTCGCCTCTGTCACTGCCTGGTAGGTACTGAGTGCGCTTGGTTGTGCGAATTTAGCAGACCCCGCGGTCCCGCGCACGTGATGGACGGCGATGACGCTTCGGGCTTGGCCCCTCTCCCCTCCAGCGGCTGCCTGCAACACCCCGCTCAGTCCTGACCACCTGTTCTCACTGACTGTGTGCCTCACGTCTGCAGACCCGCGTAGATCGAACCGGCTGCATCTGCTGTCTGCCACGCCAAAGCCGTCATGAACCGCCTCTTCGGCGCGAAGAGCACAGCGCCCAAGCCGACGCTCAACAGCGCAATATCCAATGTTCGACCTGCGCCGTCCAGAACCAGTGCACCCCCACGGCTAACGTGTTCCAGGTCGACACTCGGATAGAGTCCATCGATGTCAAGCTGGCCAAGTTGAACGCCGAGCTCACCACGCACCAGCAGCGGCTGGCGAAGATGCGCGACGGTCCGGGCAAGACGGCCATCAAGCAGAAGGCCCTCAAGGTCCTCCAGCAGCGCAAGATGTACGAGTCGCAGCGCGACCAGCTGCAGCAGCAGTCGTGGAACATGGAACAGGCCGGCATGATGCAAGACAACCTGAAAAACACCATGACCACGGTCGACGCCATGAAGACAACTACCAAGGAGCTGCGCAAGCAGTACGGCAAGATCAACATCGACAAGATCGACAAGCTGCAGGACGAGATGGCGGATCTCATGGACATGGGCAACGACATCCAGGAGAGCATTAGCCGTAGCTATGAGGTCCCCGACGAGGTCGACGAGGAAGAGCTGGACGCAGAGCTCGAGGCCCTCGGCGATGAAGTCGAGCTCGACGGAATCGGAGAAACATCTGGCGTGCCTAGCTTTCTAATGGACGACGCACCTCCACAGTTTATCGATGAACCTCCGCAACCGGGCAAAGTCAAAGAGGCTGCAGGATGAGAGTCTCCCGGCCGTTGTGCCTTGGCAACGCAAACATGTCACCACGTGAGCATTACACTACACCATGTGAGGTGTTGTGCTGCATGGCGAATCTCAGACTGTTCCGTGTTGCCGCCCTCATTGAACTATGTGCAAACGCTAGTACAATACCAAGCCGCTATCCAGAACATTACAGGGGTGGAGTGGGATGAGCGGAAGCGGACTTAGTCACGGCGGGGCGGACTTGGCTTACCTCCCGACCTCGGCATTTGCTCCAGTGCAGGGCCAAGCGACGGCACCCCATAGCGTCGGGTGTTCCGTTGAATAAACAGAGTCTCCAATACACATTTAGTTGCCCTCAAACATCATCGACTCTGCTCGGATCTCTAACCCACTCGGTTGTACCTGTTATTATGGAGTGACGAATGAAGTCGGTGGAAGAAAGCCCTGGAAAGCCGCAGACGCAGTTTTTCGATGTCGCCTAAGGTTGACCAAGGCAGAAAGCGGGGCTATGCATGCAGCGTACAGCACCTCAGCCGCGAGATAACTGCCAGTGTCTTGGCTATTACACGCCATGACTTCTCTATGGGGGAATATGCCTTGTGTGAAAGCTATAGCAGGGACTTGCAAGGCACACTTTTGCGCCGGGATCTCCTGTATTACAGGCACGACCCGTAAATGACGCGAGCGTTTAGAGATGCGGAACCTTCAGGCTTGCCAACAGCAAGTTCATGATACTGAAAAGACCCTCGCCCAAGATCAATCCACTCGCGAGGACAATGATGGGTGTTTCGCTCTTACCCTTCCACCTCCTCCACCACAGGCTTATCAGACCGCCAATCGTGCGTGCGAGTGTAAACGAAGGTGTGTTGTACATACCTGGCGTCTATCAGCATCTGAACTAGCATATGTACAAGTGCATAGAAGAAAAGATATGAACTTACCAACAGCAACCGCAATCCCACCTGGAATGAAATCAATCCACCACCCACTCAACCCTTTCCGTTTCCTAGTGTTGCCCCATACTCTGAACATTGTGCCAACAGCGAATATTGCTGCAGCACCAGAGGCCCATTCTTTGACCATGGGTGGCAAGCCCTTGCCTGTCACTAATCGGGCAGTGAAGACCCAGACGTAGCCAGTCGGTACCTCGAACAAGCCGCCCGGGATCGTATACACATTCGTGTACAGCTTGTAGACCACGGCTGAAACAACAGCACCGACTGCGGATCCTATCATTTGTCCCCAGAATTGGGCGTTTGGAGCAGCTCCGAGGAGATGGCCGCATTTCAGGTCCTGCATGAGGTCGCCAGCTTGCAGGGCAGCGGACTCAGAGATAGCTCCAGCGAGAAGATTAATGATGACGGCATTCTTAGCGCCAGGTCCAGTCGTCGGTGTGACTAACGCGAAAACTAATTGCGTGAGTTTCGAAATTCCGGAAACAGGGTTTAGGTCAGTCTCTCCTAAAGCACGGACGCCCATGATAGATAAAAGGAGTGCGAGTATGAGGGCCAATATGGTGAGGTGAAAGGGGATGAGGTGCGGGAACGAGATATGTACTGCAACAATACAGACAACTAAAGAAAGGACCAGGCTGATGCTAGTAGTCCTAGTAGAAATAAGATGCTCTGGAGGCGCATCAGGCTCACCCTCTTCAGCGAGGTGGCGTTTGATGGCGCCTATGGGATTTCCAGGAGCGCCATCACTCAATTGGCTGTAGCCTGGTTGAGAGGTGATGTTGAGGGTAAAAAGCTCCTTCCAAGTGTGCGAGTGGACGGTCTCTCTGACAACAGGGTAGTAGAGCCGGCCGATAGAAACTAAGGGTCGTAGAACAAGCCATCCGAGGCTGACGAGGGAGTCTGTAAGCATAATTGCGAGCGATATCCAAACGATCCAACCTTTGGAGCCGTTAGTCCAATCTGACACTGGTCCTGGGGCCCAGGCTTTATTTCTGGCTAGAGGAGAGAGTATGCCCCATCCTATAATAGCGCCGAGAAGCATATGAAGCGTGGTTGCTGGACCCATTATGATGCCCTGTCCTACATATGCAGGGGATGGGTTCAAAGTCCAGAGCCAGTTGTTGGCGAGCCCGAGGCCAAAGATCGGAATATCATGAAGGTGAGGTATAAAATAAGAGAGAACTGTCTATAATAACAGTTAGATGAATATCTAAGGGTAAATGGTGGTACTCACATAGAGAGCGGAACCCGCGAAGGAAACCAGGAGCAATCGAATCTGCGCTTTCCATTCTTCATCTTTTCCAGAGTCCTGTTCTTCTGTATCTTCCCCTTCGATTCCTGACGAGGCTAGAAGGTGCTCTTGTTGATCTGAATTCTGCTGTAACAGGCTTTGTTCCTCCTCAGTATTCGTTGAGTCATCATCCGCCTGGGGTCCAGTCTTCTGTGGCGTCTTTTCCCCATGCAACACACGAATCATAAGTGCAGTTGCAGTGCCGCTAGGGAATTTAAGCTTCTCTCTAATGATAACCTCTCGCCGAAGAGGCACAGCAAACACAACTCCAAAGAAACATATCCCGACCGACCAGATGATTAATCTCCAGAGACTGATATCCAATGGTCCGTTCTCTTCTGGTGTTAACAGATAATTCAACGCAGGGATTACACCAACAAATCCACACCCAAGCGGCATTGTTCCCACTGATCCAGCAACAGATTGAACAAGAACATTCTCGACTGGCGTAAAAGGTAGTTTGAGTAGTCGGGATACTGTCTTGAAGTATGCAAACCCAATGAGAGCTGAGGGCATCGCCATTCCTGACACCCATCCCGTCTGGAGTCCAAAGTACATGTTAGAGAAACAGATTACTATCCCGATAGCAAGGCCAACGAGGACTCCACGGAGGGTGAAGTTTTGGGGCTGAGAAGCTCGTTCAGTCATGTACCGCCGTGTTCCCGACCCTCGAGACGTACTCCTGCTAACAGAAGCAGTGTCGACATCATGAAGCTCATGATCTCTTTCGTTGTCAGCAGACAAGACGCTTGTCGATACTCCTCGATCCGGAGCCATTCTTTCTTGAAATCGACGAAGGCAAGTGATGTCCTGGTAGGCAGATCTAAAGACGACGCGATAAAGATGAGCTTCAACTGAACATCGTGTAACAACCAGTAACAGCCATTTGTGCCTTTTGTCGAAATGTGCACGAGGACACGCCTGGGCAAATGGCGCAATGATGCGTCGATAAGGGTCGCAACATCTTTCTACCGAGGCTAACGGCCAAGGCGGCTTATCTCCGCTTTGTCAGACCTCAGTCAGACCTCAGTGAGGTTTCGTTGCTCTTGCACAGGCTTTTGGTGGGCTTGCGACCATCGACTTTACATACCTTCCGCTCATCTTGGTTCTTGTCGCGCTCACCATGAAGTTTTCCACGGTCCTTCTACCCCTCTTGTCCGTCTGCGCCTCCGCAGAGCACACGTCTAACTGGGCGGTGCTGGTCTCGACATCGCGCTTTTGGTTCAATTACCGGCATCTTGCAAACGTCCTCTCGCTGTATCGCACCGTAAAACGTCTCGGAATCCCGGACTCTCAAATCATCCTCATGTTACCCGACGACATGGCTTGTAATCCGCGCAACGCTTTCCCGGGCACCGTCTACAACAACGCCGACCGCGCCCTCGACCTTTATGGAGACAACATTGAGGTGGATTACAGGGGATATGAGGTGACGGTGGAGAACTTTATACGGCTTATGACGGACAGAGTGAGCGAAGACATGCCGAGGAGTAAAAGGTTGATGACGGACGAGAGGAGTAATATCCTGGTATACATGACGGGACATGGTGGGAATGAGTTCTTAAAGTTCCAGGACGCGGAGGAAATATCGGCATTCGATCTGGCGGACGCCTTTGAGCAGATGTGGGAGAAGAAACGGTAAGCTTTCCTTTGCTCCTATGGTTAGGCGTAGCTGACGCGACTGCAGCTACCACGAAATGCTCTTCATGATCGACACATGCCAGGCAAACACCATGTACTCGAAATTCTACTCCCCGAATATCCTAGCTACTGGTTCCTCGGAAATCGATCAGTCGTCCTACTCTCACCACGCAGACAGCGATGTTGGCGTTGCCGTGATCGATCGCTACACCTACTACAACCTCGAGTTTCTTGAGACCCAGGTCCGAGATCCGACCTCGAAACTTACAATGGGCGAACTGTTCGATAGCTACGACGAAGAGAAAATACACAGTCACCCAGGCATCAGATACGACTTGTTCGCTGGCGGCGAAGCAGCGGGAAGGTCAAGATTAGTAATGGATTTCTTTGGGAATGTGCAGAACGTAGAGGTTGAGGGTGGTGTGCAAAAGAACGAGACGGAATGGCAGGAAGAGCTCGCCGCGATTGACCGCATGATTCTTGAAACTAGGAGACGGCATAACGAATCGTTGATCACCAGGCCGCAGTCACAACACGTCGTTGAAGAAGCGACATCCGCCGATAGCAAACAGGCACTGAGGAAAGAAGGAGCAGTGCGAGTCGATGGAGAGTCAGGATGGGCGAAGCAGATGGTGGGCGCTGCCGCTCTACTCGGATGCGCAGGTATCTGGGCCGCTGGGTCGTGGTTAGAATCGCTTTGAGTGGCCAGAAGCCACAATGCGAAGAATCGAATATGCAAAGCATCATGCGCTTCCGACATGGTGAACCGACACCATTGCTCCCCGCGCAGCCTTTAGGGCTTGCAAGTAGCGCCAAGCCGCGGACGTAAAGAGTTTGGTCGGGGAAGAAAGGATCAGACCCGAAAAAGAATGCCAGAGGTATCCAATGGTTGCGACTGGCAAGGGCCGAAGAGAGAAGTAGGTAGATAGATACCCAATCACGAGATAACGCGATAAGTCTCTACAGACCTTACATTGGCCTCTCTCTGCAATACGACAGTCATACATGGTTGAATACCCAGGCCGCCAGGAGCCTACCCACCAAAGATGCACGGGGTTTTCTTTTCAACGCCCACCCAGTGACTGATACAAGCCTGACCTGTGGTCGCCCAACCTGCGGCTACAGGTAGGTGCAGTCCGAGAAACCGAAGTCTATGCTAAACACGCTTCATAACATCGACATCAAAAGTACAAAGGAAAATAGGTGTGCCTGGCGAGGCTCACTTCTGTCTCCCCTTCTCCCTCTTCTCTTGGAGATACCTCCAACTTCGTATCGGACCGGCAGTCAAGAGAGCTTTGACGCTCTGGGCGGTAGACGGCCATTTCACTGTCTGGTTGATTGCCCTGGTCACCATCTGGGGCAGATCATCCTCTGCAGCGATACGTCTATCGAACGCGTTTCCCACAGGCTTCTTCAGACTGCCTTGGTCATCCTCGTCTCTGCTCTCCACTAGCATCTCCTGGCATTCCCTGCCTGGAATGCCAAACTTGCGCTGATATAGGAAATACACCTTTTCTCGAAACGACTTGGGCAATCGCCTGACGATGTTGCCTCTTCGCTCGGGGTCCATGTCTTGCGTCAGCTTAAGGTCTAGGTTCACGTCCTCCATCCAGTCCTTTCGGGAAAGGGCATGGTCGTCATTATAAGATATATTCGGTAGGGACATTATCAGGTCATGGTATAGTTGTCGGAAGTTGCGTATCTGGTGGGTCACAATGTTGTGGATCTTCTTGGGATTCTCGCTTCCGTAGTCCATCCGCGGATCCCCCTGATAACTCAGTCCTGCTATGGTTGAGAATAGTTGCTTCTCGGTGAACTCAGACGGGAGCAATAGAAGTGCACAGCGGACAGCCGAGAGCAGATTGCGCTGATTTGCGACGCGTATGTTGGGCTCTTCGAAGAGGATCTTGACGGGCTTGTGCAAACGGCCAGCAAAATATAGTGTATCCCAGTCTGTAAGGTCACGATGCAGGGTCGGTAGGTTGACAACACCGTACTTGATCATTGTGCCGTTCACCGTGATATAGGGGTTGAAATATGCGCCCGCGCCATATGCGTCCTGGACATGGCTTACTATGCCGGAACCGAAGGAGCCGAGGAAGGAGTAGTGGTCTCTGTGTTTGCGCAGATTGAGCGAGTGGAAATGCTGCGAAAACTTGGTCGTGAAGACGAAATCAATCATCTTTCCGCCTCCTTTCTGCCATTTCAATATTGCTTCGGGTGGATTCGTATGCGGAGAGCTTGTTATGCGCGATGTGGCCGCGTCGGACTGAGGGAAGACGCCGGAGCCGTACGCAAAGGCGTATGAGATGTGTGGGAACTTCCGGAGGATGTCGCGCAAAGCTCTTTTGAACTCCTCGTTTGTTTCCATTAGCTGGTTCTTCCCAAAGTCCTTGTGTGGCAGCTCTGTAAAGTCCGAGAGCGAGGGCGCTTCATCTTCCCAGTCCGGTGGAAGCGATTGATACAGGTGCTGTGAAGGTTGAGACGATCGCTGCGTTTGGGACGAAATAGAGCGGCGATTCGAAAGTAGCAATGGCCGTTTGGAGCATCTTATCCGTAGCAATGGGTGATGCGACAGTCGAGGCATGGTTGAGGTTACCGCATGTTACCTCCCACAGGCGAAGCGACGGTCGAATGGGCGGATCGGGAGCTGACGCATGCGATGGAGTTCAAGACATGCAAGCTGAATCTATGCGCTGCCGTGAAATTCGCTGTCAAGCCGGAATGAAGTAGATCATCGAAAAGTGGACAGCGGAGCAAGAAGCTGTGGTAGGCTTATGTCATACGCAGGTCAGCGGCTTGGCGCGGGGACTGTTTGTTTACGCGCGACGGCTGCCGACCTCACCTCTTCCACCACACCACTTTCCGCCATCGCATCGTCTTCCAAGCAACCACAACCAGCTCCTCCCACGCCACGCAAGCACGATCTGGACGTGCTTTCCACATGCGGCCCTCCCTGGCTCCTGTTACCAAATTGTTTGAAGGCCTCTGCAACATAATGGATCCTGCCTACGCCAGCTACGAGGCGCGTCTGGAGACTTTCCTGGCCCCGAAAACGAAAGGGCGCCGCCCCTCGGCCCGCTCCAAGAAGACGACAGCGTGGCCTCTGACATCGCCATCGCCCACCGACCTCGCATATGCTGGCTTTGTCTTCAAGCCCACTACCGCAAGCCCCGACAATGTCCAATGCAGCTATTGTGCCTGCCAGTTGGACGGGTGGGAAGCCTCGGACGTTCCTGCTTTCGAACACCTTACTCACGCGCCCGATTGTGGGTACGCGCTAAACGTCTGCATCCGCATCAGGAATGGCGATCCAGGCCGAACGGAGGACGACCCGATGAGTGAGCGCATGCTCAAAGCACGCTACGAGACTTTTGGAGACGCCTGGCCATTGGACGCTGCTGCAGGATTTCCAGGCGTGGAACAAGTGAGCGCACTGCATCTGACGCGCATCGCAGCGATACTGACCGTTGTAGTTGATCAATGCCGGCTGGTGCTATGACCCCAGCACAGAGAACGCCAAGTTCGATGGAGTTACCTGCCCCTATTGCTCCCTCTCTCTCGATGAATGGGCTGCTGGAGATGATCCGATGGAGGAACACCACAAGCGTTCCGCGGATTGCCTCTTCTTCTCACTCAGAGAGCTCTACAACCCTCAACCCAAACCCGCCAAGGGCCGCAAGCGAGCCTCGAGCAGAACATCCACAGCGAGCCGCAAGAAGGCTCCAGCTAAAGTCAAAAAGACGAAGAAGACGGCAACCACAGATGTTGATACCGAAAAACCTCTTCCAGCTCCACCGGCAGAATCACCAGCGCGGTCAGCTGTACCATCTCCAGCGCAGTCGCTGCTACAATCGCCTACACATTCGCCAACGCAATCAACTCCACGGTCGCCTTTACAACCCCCGGCGCTGTCACCTTCGGTATCATCAGTCATCGAAGTCATCGCACCCCCGCCGAAGAAACGAGGCCGAAAGCCGTCGAAGCGTACCTCTGCTGTGTCCAATGCATCGGCCACCAGAAGCACTCGTGGCAAAAAGCGCACGAGTGACTCGATGGACATAGAACCGAGTGCGCTACCAACGTCGTCACGAAAACCCACGAGTGACATGATGGACATAGAACCGACTGCGCTACCGACGTCGTCACGAAAGCGCACGAGTGACATGATGGATCTAGAGCCGAGTACTCTGCCGGCGTCGTCGCCGAAGCGCCTATGTTTCACCGATATGTCTCTTTCTACCCCCGACGCCGAGTCCACACCAAGAACCCCACCACGACCGAGGACCGCCGACGACTCTGCAATTGCTTGGATGCCTATTAAGATGGAGCAGTTTTTCCATCAGGATCTGGACACACTCGGTGCTATCTCCGATATCATCATCGATTCTGGCCTCGACAAGGAGAACATGGACGCTATGATGGCGAGTGACCCCGAAGATCTTGCAGAGGCAGTCAAGGCAGCCTTGACAGGCGCCGAAAAGATGATGACTGTAGAGGAATGGGTCCTGTACAATGCGAGGCGAGGCGAAGAGAAGTTGAGAGCAGAATGCGAGCGACATATCGCAGCCTTCGAGATGGAGGGCAAGAGGGCCTTGGCCACACTGGACATGATACCCACTGCTTGAGAGTAAGAGACGAATTACACATCACATTTGGCGTTTCGGCGCAGGGTCCGGTACCAAGGAAAGGAGTTGGACTTGATTGCCTGTTTAGATGGCTTGATGAAAGGGCGTTTTGGGTCGTTTGGCCTGGCACGGCCTGTTTGGCCGCAAGAGTGTTTCTATGGTGGTTCTGTATGCTCTGGGTCAAAGGCGTTTTTTTGGAAGTCATTCAGCTTTGGCTAGGCTTCTGTACTGGTTTGGGATGTGCTCTGATGATGGATTACGATTGGCGAGGTGTTGGGAGTTTGGTTGCCTCTTCAACCTTTTTGTTAATAGTGTACCTTCGCATGGTGCCTGTATCGAATACCAGAGCTTTGAACATTACACTGCTTTCTGATCGTCTATGCTGTGCTTGCCGTGTGCAATATGATGTTCTCCTAGCTTGTTGCTAGACGTGAGTGCATAGGCGGATATGCCAAATTCGACTAACCCCTTGCCAGACACTACCTAGATCGTTATCCGCGAAGTGAACGCGTCATCACGTGACTCTCGAACAGTGGACAACACAATGAACATTTTAGTAGTCATTACCGCAGCTCTGCACTACGCATAGCTAGGCTATACTAACACTAAGCCATCACCTGAACTTGCTCCCCCACTCGCACATCTCCGCAACAAACAGATCGGGTACCTCCCACGCCGCAAAGTGGCCCCCCCTATCCATCTCCCTCCAATGCACAATATTCCTATAGTACCTCTCGCACCACTCCCTCGGCCCATACGCCGTATCGCCCGGAAACCAACTCACCCCCACCGGGATGTCAATCAGCATCGCCGTCGAGTCGGACCCACTGGTCTCCCAGTAATACCGCGCAGACGACGTCGCGGAATTCGAGAGCCAGTACAGCATGATCGTGTCGAGCATCTCGTCTTTGCTGAAGACGTTCTCGACGTTGCCGTCGTGCGCGGACCAGGCGCGCAGCTTCTCGTAGATCCACGATGCTTGTGCGATGGGCGAGTCGGCGAGGCCGTAGCCGAGGGTTTGCGGGCGGGTGGATTGCTGCGTGTGGTAGCCGTAGTGGCTGGCGTCGCGGTGGCTGTCGAGATGCAGGGCGCGGGCTTCACCTGTCTTGTTTTGGATTGGGGTTTGAGATTCTTTCTGCGAAGTGGTGGATTAGCATACGTCTCACCCAAAGGTACATATGTTGGAGCGGAATTTCTACCTTCGGTTCGAAGAATATCGAGTTCATATGCACGCTCTTCAGTCCCTTTGGTGCTTGGTGGCCCAGACTGGCGGCTACGTGGGCGCCCCAGTCGCCGCCTTGCGCGACCCATCCGCTGTCTGCGTAGCCCAGTCGTTGCATCAACTCGGCCCATGCGCGTGCGGTGCGCCGGTAATCCCATCCTGTCTCCGTCGGCTTGCCAGAGAAGGCGTAGCCCGGCAGTGCGGGGACGACCAGATGGAACGCGTCCTTGGGAGCGCCGCCGTGAGCCTCCGGGTCCACGAGCTTGTCAATGACATGTCTGAATTCGAGAATGGAGCCCGGCCAGCCGTGGGTCAGGACCATGGGAAGAGCGTGCTCGTACTTGGACCGGATGTGCAGGAAATATATGTCCACGCCGTCGATGGTCGTTGTGAATTGCGGGTACGAGTTCAGCAGGGCTTCACAGCGCCGCCAGTCGTATGTTGTTTGCCAGTACTTGCACAGCTCTTGGATTGTTGCAAGGGGGACGCCCTGGGACCAGTCGGTGACTGTCTCCTTGTCGGGCCAGCGGGTCAACCGAAGACGCGTTTGCAAGTCATCGAGAGTGGACGAAGGAACTGAGAGCGTGAAAGGGTGGATAGACTTGGATGTTGACATGGTACCTATCTGTATTGGATGGTCTGGATGGAGAGTTATGTTTTATAAGATCAACCCAGCTTCAATTCAAGGCGACTTATATTCCCAATGCAAGACGAGCCCCAGGTGGAGGCATTATTATAAATCCATGGCCGCTCATGTAAGCGACTGCCTTAACTCCTAGCTGCCTTGAATGGATGCCCCACCTGGTAAGAATGTTGACAATGACGTCAACACTGCGCCAAGTCATATACCCTCTTACCTCTGCAATCTCTACCAAGACAATAGGGCGTTGTAAAGATAGATGTAGGCTATCTACCTATTGCTGAAATCTCCTAGGCTGTCAAGAGGATCGCCTAATAAAGTCTACCTTATCAGCAATGAACTATGTCAGCGGTGTGATCGCCCCGTTCTGTCTTATGCACCAGAGGTGGGAATTGAAAAGATTTTAATCGCTGCAGTCAATGGAAAAACCTTTGTAGGTGCTAGGTCAGACCCACCTGCCAAAGCGGCGCGAGATACAGTGTGCTCTAGTTGCACGAACGATGTAGAATTGCGGGCGTTAACGTTACATGTTGAGATTTCCGATGGTATAGCACTTGGGTATGCACTTTCAGTGAACCGGAACTTGGGTTTTTTATTCCAGATAGATGTTTCCGCGTATTCGCTGCAGGTTATCCAAGAACCCTCCTGTCTTCTGCACGGGTTGCGGGACCGGTTTCTGTCCCGCTGCACTCCCACTCCGCCCTGCCCGTTGCTGCCTCTTATTCTTCTCATTCTGGACTTCTCTCAGTTTGTCCTCGGCCAACTTGATGAGACCTTCGACAAACTTGGCACGCGCCTTCTCTTCTGCAGTGCCTTTCCACACCTGTTCCAGATCCCGTAGCGCTTGTATGCGCACTGTCGCCGCCTCGAGGCCTGTTTCGGCGTCGGACCCTGTTACCAGGTCGGAGATCTCGGAGCGGAGCGATGTGGCGAATTCTTTGCCTCGCTGCTCGCGCGTGGCGGTGTCGCTGCCGGGCTCGGGCGCGCTGACGGAGATGAGGGAGGATGCGAGAGAGACTTCGCTAGGAGGGAGCGTCCAGTGCATGGCTTCGCCGAAGACTTTGATGACGGTTTCGAGGCGTGCGCGCACGAGGGAGAGGATGCGGAGCTGCGAGATGTACTCTGGGGTTGTGTTGTCTGGTGTGTTTTCGGCTGCATCGTCCTTGTGTGTCGCTTTTTCTGTAGGTCCCGGCGATGTTATCGGGCTTGCAGTTTCGTCCTCGGACTCTTTCGCTCCGATTGATGTGCCGCCAGGCACAAACTTGTCCACATCCTCTTTTAGCCCTTCCGTCAACGTCTCTGTCAGGCCGATCGTCTCGCCTCGCAGTACCTCGACTTCATACGCCAACCGCCCTCCGCTTCGTAGTATGTCATCTGTCAGCTGCGTAAGGATCGTCGACAACCGCGTCGTATGTGCATTGAGCTGGGAGAGCAGGTCCTGTGTCTGGGAGGAGAGGTCGGCTAGTGACACGGCCAGGCCCTGTTTCAGCGGCCGGGACGATGCGGAGGAGAGCGAGAGGGACGGGAGCGTGGCGTTGAGATAGTCGGCGGGGTCGAAGGTCGGGTGCAGAAACGGGGCGATGGTGGGATCGGAAACGTGGGTTGACTTGGGAGCGACGCCGTTGTCCATGATGGTTTGCGAGATGTATACGGAGTACCTAGTAGGTAGTTTCCTGCCGTTCGGCGCGCCCTGGACAGCGGCAAGCGGCTCAACGCGGAGCCGAACGATTGGGCCCTTGCCGTTCTTTCGAGCTGCCGAGCTGGGGTGAGGGGCACGGCAGGCTAGAATGGGAGCTGCAGAGCCAGAGCTTCCCTGAGCAATAAAAAACGAACGCGTCACGACCCATTCACGCGCTTGAACTGGCGACCCCGGAGCTGCGCCACGTCAGGGCGGTGGCGGCGGCGGCGCTGCGGGCGCTCTCCTGGGCCCTGGGGGAAACGTAGCTGCGGGGTGGTGGCCCAAGCTTCTTCTTAACTGTTACAGCCTCCCTCAGCCTCTCTGTTGCCTGCAGCTTGAGCTGTTCACCGTCGGGGGCTTGGCCAGGCTGCAAGAACTCCTGCGCGCTCTCATTCGGCGTCAGGTGGGCGGGTGTGAAATAGCGGCCTCCAGCGTTTCCACCCTGTACCTGCTTTTCTCTCTTTCCTCTTCCTCTCCACCCCGCTACCGCTGCCACTCACCATCACCACCACGGTCGTGTAGAGACGCGACGTTTGCACCTCCCCCTCCACTGCAAGTGTGGGATCGCGCCGTTGGCCATCGCCAATCACAGGCCGTGGATTCACGCGTCCAATTCAGCATCTGGATTGAACTCTACCTAGGTAATTACCTTCGCCCAGGTTACCGTGCATTCACGCTCCGAGCCCAACGTGCCGACACACCAGCATCGGAGTCCCTCTCGTTTGCAATATTCTGTCACGCCGATCGCTCGACAACTCTTAGCTACACGCTCTTCTACTCCGGGTGCACCCTACGCCGCAACCCACCCAACACACGCCAACCCCAGCACGACTGCGCCGTGTCTTACCAGCCGTACCACTAACGCCCCCAGATAGTGGCCATGCCGCGAAGGCAGTTTGTTGCCGACCTCCAGAGCGCCGTGGCGGGCGTCTCGGTCGCCGGCATCACCGACGTCCAGCCTGGCAACGATGACGGCGAGTTCACCTTCCTGTGCGTCGCTGGCGGAGAGACGCTCAAGATCTCAGCACTGGTTCCAGGTACGCAGCTTCTAGCCACGAACGTCTACCTGGTCGCTGCTAATACCCTGCAGAATTGTCCGATTACCCGTCGAGCCACATGTGCATGCTGTTCGCTCCAGATGCTGCACCCGAGAGAGTAGCAGGTGCCTTGTCTGGTATCGCAGACGCTGCCGCCGGAAAGACGCTCCTACAGCTGCTCGAGCTCGTCTCGCGAAACCTCGAATCCACGGACCGCGATGGCGACCAGCAAATGTTGGATAGTCAAGAGCCGGAGGAATTCGAGGACGAGGATGATGATGAGGAAGAGGAAGAAGAGTACTTCCCCGACGATGATATAAACCCCAAACCCTTCACGAGCAGGATTGGAAACGCCATGTCTGCAGAGGGCTATTCTACTCCTACCTCTGCCTTCCGTCATCGCATACGGTCTGATCTGATGATTGCCAAGGCGAATGGCTTCAAAGTCGGCCACCTAGGAGGTCTCATGGATGGCCATGGGTGCTACGTCACTCTGGCTTGCCGTATCGCCAAGTCGGGAATATCTGGAGAAGCAATGCAAGCCTGGCAGATCGAGCCATCTGAATACCTGGTGGCCATTTTCCACTATCCCAATGGCTACAAGAGTATGGATTCCATGAAAGTATACGATGCTCCTACCGCACGACGTTACTTTGGTGTTCGTGTAGGCATCAGCACGACGTACAAACCTACCTTTCAAGAAGCCGTCCGGGCCTTTACTACTCTTAGTAAAGATGAAGAGAAACGCCGCGAGGAGTCACAGTCGCAGACCGAATCCGAGGACGCAGAAGTACACAAAGGGTTTCGCAATTCATTCATCTCGAGGCCGCTGAACGAGTTGCTCGAAGAGCGATTCTGTCAATTGCTTCACTACCGGTACAATGGCATGCCTTGGAGCGGTGCCGAAGAGTTCTACAACGACCACATCAGCGCACATGATGCTCACTCAGATCTCGGGCTTAACGACAAGTATCTCGAACCGGAGCATGTTAACACCGCGTATCCAAATCTCGTCACTGCCGATCACATTCAGGAATCTACTCCACAAGAACATTCTTTACCTCTCGTAGGCATGCAATTTGTTCTCCGACATTTCGTGCGCTGTACCGAGTTCTGTCTTATCTGTTTCACAAAGATGCCCGACGACCTGCAAGCGATCAAGCCTTACGTCTGCGACAAGCCATTGTGTCTGTATCAGTACATGTCACTGGGTTTCGGTCCGAGCATCGAGCATGAAATCCTCTCTCAGCCAAAGGTAGTGGATCTTTTGGTCAGCTTCTGTTATGCGAGCGCCAGATTGGGTCGATTGAAAGATTTCCCAGCTGGCTTAAGCTTGCTTGTGCCCCCCACAGATGCATATGGCAATGACTACGTCGGTGCTCAGCAGGTGCACACCGGCTACATGTTCGACCGGACCGGACAAACGGTGGCCGCCCCAACTATGCCCGGCGGTTCGGTACAAGCTCTGAAGACGCGGTTCAATAAGGTCACTTTAGAGATGCTGTTCGATAACCACGCTCAAAAATGCCCTGTTCGAGCGGGCGATTGGATTGTCCTTCGTATGGAACTGAAGCCTGGAGGCATTCCTAGCAAAGCTCTCCACTGCCGTATCATGGACACCTCTCTATATCCATCAGTAAGAGTATCCGAGCCAGTTTTGGCTGCAACGTCAAACGATCAAACGCTCGCCGCACACAACGCAGCCATGTACCACCCGGTAGGGCCGCCTCCCCCAGTGCAGAGCAAGGCAATTCCCTTACCCACGCCTGATCTGAACGAGTTCGTGCCCGCGGGCTTCCATATCTACAGCCAAAATTTCGATGAACTGCCCGATTTCCATAAGAGAGAGGCCATCTACACATTACTGGATACTCTGCCGAGTGTTTCTGAAATGAGGCAATACCTTCTTCGAAAATCTCAATCTCCACTGAGCGCCTGGGTCGACCGCCTTCCACCTGCATCACTCGGAATATTGCGTTGGATCATCGCTTCTAACAGAGCCTGTATCGTACAAGTAGGTGATGACGATGGTGCTACAACCATTAAGAAGGGAGAGGATCGTGTTTATGGTATGGGTGGCTGGTCACAATTCAGGTTCGCCATGGGCGCCCCCGATAAGGAGCGCCGATTCATCCAAGCCGTTCGGGACACTACGACTCGTTTGACGTTGAAACATTCTACCCTATTTGCTTGGCATGGCAGCCCTCTGCCTAATTGGCATAGCATCATTCGTGAAGGTCTGAACTTTGAACATACCGCTCATGGTCGAGCCTATGGTCACGGTGTTTATCACTCGCTTGATGTGAACACCAGTCTGGGATACGCTAACCCTTATGGGGGTCTGGGATGCTTCTGGCCAAAGAGCGAATTGAATGTGAGTCAGGCATTGGCTCTCAACGAGATCGTGAATGCTCCCCAGGAGTACGTCAGTTCGAGTCCACATCTTGTCGTTGCCCAATTGGACTGGATTCAGACGCGCTACCTTTTCGTAAAGACATCGGTCAACAACGGCAACGGCTCTACTACAGAGAAAAAGCCATTCGAAAGCGTCGCACAAGATCCGGCTATGACTCCACGTGGAGTTACGGATAAGCTCATTATTCCCAACCATGCAATATCAAGCACGCGACGATCAAAGGCCAAAAGCACAACAAAGAATAAGCGGCAGAAGGCCGCTGGGTCTAGTGCCTACGATCCAATCGACCTTGACGCGGACGACGATGATGGTGCCAGTGTTGCTACCCTCGCAGAGGATCTCATGATCTTCGAGGATGAAGATGCACATGCGCCACAGCTAGAGATTGACTCATTACCAACTCCCAATTCGACCAAGGGCAAAGGCAGGGCTAGTGGTTTCCTATCGAAGTTGGTAGGCTCCAAAGCAACACCGTCAAAGCCCCTTACGGACTATGTACCGGGCACTCTGGATTACTCCTCACTTCCGATGCTGCAACAGCCTGCGTGGGCGACGACTTCAGCTACCAAGCGGCTCATGAAAGACTTTAATGACTTGATTAAGGTACAGGCTAGGGAGCCACTCCACGAGCTAGGATGGCACATCGACGAAGACAAAGTGGAGAACATATACCAATGGATTGTCGAGCTACATTCTTTCGACCCCACGTTGCCATTGGCAAAGGATATGAAGTCGAAGGACATCAAGAGTGTTGTGTTGGAGCTACGCTTCGGCAAGGACTACCCTATGAGCCCACCTTTCGTTCGAGTCATTCGTCCGCGCTTCTTGGCGTTCAATCAGGGCGGTGGCGGGCATGTAACAGCCGGCGGAGCTATGTGTATGGAGGTATGCGTGACTACTATTCTATCAATTTAGGCATCACTAACTTTTGGATAGCTTCTCACGAATGATGGCTGGAGCGCGGTTTCCTCGATCGAATCCATCCTACTTCAAGTTCGTATGGCTATCTCTAGTCTCGACCCTAAGCCAGCACGCATCGAAAGTAGGGGCGGCCGCAACGACTATGGTGTCGGGGAAGCCGTCGAAGCATACATCCGTGCCTGCCAAGTCCACGGTTGGACTGTTCCCGTCGGCTTCAAGGAAATGGCATACGGGGGCTCGGAGCAGGGCAATGGTTATCCGTACTAGCCTTGCTCTTTGCTGCACTTTGTTACGATTTTCATTGACAGATGTCTAGCGGACCTCATCGGAATCGCAGAAAGCGGAAGGTGACGGGATAAACTCTATGACGGCGCATCTCGTCTCGGACACACTGGTGTAACATGGCGTTCCTCTTTCTGTCTTTTTCAAAAGGAGCTCATCTCACTGGTTCGGGTTCGGTTCGGTTCGGTGCTCGGTTCTCGCGTTAAGCTGTTCGGCTTCTCGGCCGGTCTCATGCATGCATCAGCGGATGGCGCCTCTTTTTCCTTCCGGTGTGTGATATGTGGGGTGCACTGGCGCTCGGCTACTTATGATGGGTAGGGGCTAGACGCACTTTTTGCATGGATGGGCTGGCTGGCTATTCGGTTACTGATATCTTCTCACTCGTGGATGGATGGACGGATGGATGGGGTACAGTAGTACTACTATCTTCCGACTTTGTGCCGGCTAGGTAGAGAGAGAAGAGAAGGGGAAGAGAAAGCTCGAATAAGCTAAGCTGTTTGCATCAGTAGAGTGCATGGAAAGAGTTGACTGCTTTGCATGCTGGAACTCGCCATACTTAATTAAAAGAGTCTTCTTTCTAGCTGAAATTGGTTGTGTCTGTCTGTGTTGCGCGTGTTTGGCGGATCGGATGGGGCTCTGATGGGTGTGAGTGAGACTGACTATTCACCCCGGGCCGCTTTATTTGCACGTGATGAGGACTGTTCCAAGGTTGATAGGGCACAGGGCTGGCTGCACGATGAAGGCTTTGCCGTGTTGTTGGTTGGGATGGATTCATGAAGGGCCCAGGGAGGGAGGGTTTCGATCAGGTTAATGACATGACATGGCCATGTTTTTTTGCACTGCACACGCACGGTCTCTAGAAATACATACGAATCATACGATGAACCTTTCTTTGGACCTCAAGCACAGCGATGAAAACAAGTATATCCAAACATACGTGGTTAAATCAAGTGTCGGATCAAATATCCAACCAACACATCCATGCACACCTCCACCACTAACTAGCAGCAACAGACACACAGACACATATGTGTGTCCGTCTGTCCATCGGTCCATCTGTCAAAGACTATTCAAAGACAAATACACGAAAAAATGGCCGCGCGCGCCGTATAAACAAAGTCCATCCCATCCCATCCCGCCCGTCAATGTCAGGTCATCCGAGAAAAAAAAAACTCTAGACCCGAAAACACTGGTATTATTGCTCACATCATCACACGGGGCTCAAACTCAGATCCAGCACCTCGATCTCGCTCTCGCGCCAGCGCCTCCGCTCTTTGCCCTTCGGCACCACGGCGGCAGCAGCCTGTGCTCCTCCAGCAGTACTGCTGTCTTTCCCGGGGCTTTCGGCGTCGACAAAGGCCCAGGCGCCGGCGAGGCTTTGGCGCAGGATGATGTCGCGTTTTTTTGTCTTGTGGGATTTCCAGGCGGCGGGCGGGGAGGCGGGTTTGCGGGGTGGTGCTGGGGGCGAGGGTAGGGTCAAGGGGTGTGTAGGTGCGGGAGGAGGAGCAGCAGCGGATATTTTGGAGGTGGTTGTTGGAGAGGGTGGTGGGCTGGAGAGGCCGGTGAGGTCCAGACTGGCGATTTCGGGGGAGGCGGATTTGGCTTTGCGGAGGCGGGGGGAGCTGCGGCGGGTTGGTGGTGCGGGGGCTGCTTTCGATCTGGATTTCGAGATGGGTTTCGAGGAAGCTGTTGAGGCGGAAAACAGGGTTGAGGCTGAAGTCGAGGAGAGCTGAGATGCGTTTGAAGATATGGAGTGGAGGGGTGGCCGGAACTTGGAGGATGCTGCGGCTGTTGTCCGTCGGGGGTTTGTAGGCAGGAGAAGTGGTGGTGCTTCAGGCGCGGCTAGTGGTGATGAAAGTGTTAGATCCCATGTCTCTACGTCCTCAAGGCGGGATGACTTCAGCTCTGGAGAATTGTGTACGGCTCTGTCATCGGCTGGCGGTGTTCGAGCGCGAGGTCTAGTGGGCGTGATCATGCGCCACGCATCTAACGTCGCCTGTTTGGACTTCACAGGCGAAGTAGCTGTGGATGCTGCACTTGGAGGACATTGCGTACCCAGCATTCGCGCAGTACGCGTCTTTGCTTTCTTGGCGGGGAGCTGCGAAGGCGAAGGCAAGGTTAGAGAGCCAGCGAGGTCTAACATCTCTATGGTGTCCAAAAGAGGTGGCGTTCCGGGTCGATCGAGCATAGTGTTGCTTACAGCGGGGAGCGTCTTTGAACGCTGCATTGGTGCACGCTTTCGCCGCTTGGTTACGCTGGATGGTAGCTCTAGCACCGGGGATAAAGATGGTTCTCTGGCCGGCTGTGTTGTCGTGTTACTTGAAGGTTTCACCGGGGAGGAAGAGAGTAGGTTTATCACATCTCGCTGAGGAGCTAATGTGGGAACAGGAGCAGCGGGAGGTTTAGCTGGGACATTCTGTGCTTTCGCCAGTGCTTGCGCAGCCTTAACACCAGGCTTGGTGACTTTGGCGAAGCGTTCGATAGATGTCTGAGGTGCGTCACCAGTTGTTTTGGCCCGTTTGGCGCCCTTGCCTTTCGGGGCTGCTTTCCTAGGTTCTCTTGCCGTTGCTGCTCGTCTAGGCTTCGATAACCCTGCTTCCCAATCTTGAACTTTCAAAGGTACACCGACCTTGACATAGGTTTCGAGAACCCAGTGGCGGATAGGCGCGTTCGGGTCGAATTTCGTGGGACCTCTTTTCTTCGGCCCAGACTCCCCTACATCCTCATCTTCTATCGTTATCTCTTCATCTTGATCACCGTCGCCCGCTTGCGTGACAGGCGGAGGCGGATCTTCGGTCTCTAGCTCTATATCAGGCTCTTCGATGCTCAGATCGAGCTTGACCAGTTCTATTGGAATGAAGCTGACGCGCAGTTCTGGGGTACTGTCCGTCGTTGCGTGCTGCCTCCTGCTATGGATGCCCTTGACTAGCAATGCCTCGTCTTCTTGGACTGCGAGGAGATTGTTCGTAGGAAATCTGTGAACTTGCTCCCCCCTCAAGCGGAGATGACGAACGAGAAGGGACGGCGCAAGACTTCGAATGAAATGTTTGGCTCCCTCAAGCCTGCACCAATCGAATGCATCCTGTGCGAAAGAGCGCAAGCCTGGAAAGTCGAGATCTTGATCCCAATTTATTGAACTTCGTAGTTTATCCAGTCCGGCCGAGTTCGAGATAGCAGGGTGGGTGTAGTAACCCAAGATGTCGGTCCGAGGGAAATTGTCCGGTATCTTCAAAGCCTTATGTTTCGTCTTGAAGAACTTACTATCGTTTGTTTTCAGTTCGTGCTGCAGGCGTGTTCTCCACTCCAGCATGCCCCGAGCGTCATTCTTCGCGATCTTGCACAAATCGGCCCCAAATCCAGCTCTTGCCGCCTCGCACGCAGTCTTTGGCCCACAGCCAGGAATGCCTTCCGGAACGTAGTCGCCACCACTCATCAAGGCGATTAGAATCATACCTTCGCGGTCAAGCCCTGAGGGCCCGTTCTTAGTCTCCACCGCATCATAGACTGTGACGTGGGTGGGCGTCTTGCTGGACGACTTCAGCTCCGGAGACCATTTTCGAATGGTCAGCCCGCTCCCAAACATGAGTGTGTCCACATCCTCGCTCAGAACGGCGTCTACGATGCCTTCACGCTGCAGTAGTGCGCATTCTGCCTCGGCTTCGCCCGGCGCGCGGTGGATGGGGAAGCCGAACTGCTTTAGGAGCTGCTTTACAAGAAAGTCGGGTATAGATGCGACATTCGCGCCTGTCCGCTTGTTACGCTTGAAAGGCGGCTTGTTGGGACCGTCGAAGACGAAGACGGGATGGATAGAGAGCGAGATGAGGCGGAGGAGACGGTAGTAGAAGGTGCGCAGCGCAGGGTTGGTGCCGCCTGGTCGGGGCAGTAGTCAGCAATCGATCTGGTGCGCGCAAAGTGAAGGTGAGGGGCAGCTGCATACCTTCACTGGCTTGCATCTGGAACAGCCATATGGATACGTCGATAGCAATGCGGAACGACCGGCCCGTCTCTTCGAACTTGTCGACGGCGAGCTTCGACAGGGCGACGCGCTTGCCGGGGCCGATCTCTTTGTAGATGCTGCGCGCGTCAGTCTCACTCTACTCTCGCATGTGTCCGCACGTGTCTTACCCGTGGATGCCCATTGCGCTGCCATGCCCGACGTGACGTTGCGGGCGTCTTTGACGTCTTTGTCGACGGCGAGGTGTTGTTCGGGCAGGGAGCCGATAAGATTGTTGCCCGGGCGACGCGGCATGCAGCAAGCGCGACATTCCAAACAGCCCCCCCCCGCACGCGCCCGCCAGGGACGACCGACAACACCACGACCGCCAGCTCCCATCCCAAGAGGCAGCTACCACAATGGCACCACGCGGGAGAGCAGCCGCGATGAGCGACGACTACGACTTCGACTTCGATCGCAGCTGCCCCGACTCGTCGCCCGACCCGCTCAACGCCTCGGTCAACGACAGCATGGCGCGGGGCAGACGCAAGTCGTCGCGCGCCGCCAAACAGCCGCTGGCGTCCACCTCGCCCAGCAAGCAGAACAGCAAGCCGTCCATCGCCGAGCTCGACTTCCTGTCGCCGGCCAAGTCGATGGTCATGAACACCGGCCGCGCCCAGGGAGCCAGCCCGTGGCGCATCAAGGTCACCGTCGAGGCCGAGCCCGGCACCGAGAGCGAGAACTCGCCGACCGTGCAGCACATGACGCGCACGACCACGGTGCCGCTGAAGGACGCCGACGCTGCTTCGCCCGTCAAGCGCCGTGGGCGGCCGCGCAAGTCAGAGACGCCCGGCAAGCCCAGCAAAACACCCCGTTCCAGCACGCCCAAGCCGCGGGGCCGCAAGCCAGCCAGACGGGGCTCGAGTGCTGGAGCCACCGAGGCCAGCGCTGCAGACGCTGCCGACGTCGACACTGACACCGTGCCCAAGAAGCGAAGGGGCCGCCCCAGGAAGACCGTCCAGCCAGCGACCGAAGATGACGTTACTCTGGTCGTCGATGACAAAGAGCTTCCAGGCCTAAAGCACTCACCAGCCACTAACTCGGCGTTTGCGACCTCCGAGGAGCCGGAGTCGGTGCCCATGGAAATTGATGAAGACGCTGCCACCCCACAGCCACCCGCACAGCTCAGTGTACCTACGATTGAGACTACTGGCGCGACACCAAAAGACTCGCAACCCAGGCTCGAAAACCAACCCCTTGATGGTGCATCTCTCGTGCCGTCCAAGGCCAAGGGTCCGAAGAAGAGGTCGTGGCTTGACGGCGAGGAGCCTGTGGCATTTACTCCTCCCGAGACAGACCTCTCTCGGAAGCTCCGAGCACGCAGGTCGACCCCAGCTGTGAAGGGCGCGCTGCTTCCTGTTGATAGTTCGTCGGATGCAGAGAGCGATTCTATCACACCGCCTGCTACAGATGAAGAAGGTCCCGCTGCGGCTGGCCCAGTGTTGGATCCACTTCTCCAGAGCGGCACTGAGGACGAGGACTTCGAGCCATTTCAAGCTCCAGATTTCGACGACGACGACGACGACGACGATGACCTTGGCCTGCAGGATGCCACCAACTTCGCTCTTGATGAAGGCGCCACGAGAATGCCCGACGACACAACCATCATCGACAGCGAGAACTTCAGCATGGTGTCTGTAGACTCACTACCTAGTATCAGTGCTCTGAGCAGCCCACCGAATGGAAATGCAGGCACAACTCCCGTAGCACGCAACCTGACTTCCGCATTGGAAGAGGATCGTCTCCGAGTTCCCCCAGCAGACATACGCAAAACCCGCAGCAGTCCACGAGTCACGACAAAGCCATCCCCTCGTCCGCTTGAGCCTCTTGTCAAAGCATCGCCCACGCCTGTACGCCGCTACATTACGCCGACAGTGGACTCGCACCCTCTGTCAAATCCACCGCCTATTGTACCAGCCCATTCTTCGCTGTCGGAAGTTGAAACCCCGAGAATAGGGCGTGTAGTCAGAGCCGGGGTGGCGTTACAGGGCGTACTCGATCCTGAACGCCTCACACCACAAGCAGGCTCCTCAAAACAGGCTTTAGACAAGAAGAGGGACCACCTAGACGATCTTTTCCGCGGCTTCAGTGAAGGGACCAGAAGGGATCTTCAAGCTGGGCTTCGACTGGGAGAGCAGTTGGCACAGCAGAGACAAGCAAATGCGCAGTCTTCCCCAGCTCTCTCGAGTCCTATCAAGACCAATCCATCCGCATCGGTAGATGATGTTTTCTATCCCTCGATCAAAAATCAAAAATCACGTCTTCCTACTCCAGAAGACGCAGACTATGTTTCGCCGTCGCCACCGCCGCCTACTCATGCCACGGAGGTCCACTATCCATCTCTAAATGTCGAACAACAGGCTGTTCATCTTGTCAGTCCGGCGCGGAGCTCTACTGGTAGTGCGGCTGAAGCGGGACACACACCGCCGATTCGAGCGATCTCTGCAGAAGGCCGTCGCTTCATGACTGTTGTCAATGAGCAGGGTCAAGAATTACGAGGAGCTGAGATATTAGTAGTTGCGGATGAAGACGAGCAAGCCGAGGACGATTACTCCGACATTTGGCAAGAGGAAGCCAGCCGATCTTCGGATGAGCCTGGCATTGACCAGCCTGCTGCACCAGTTGGGACAGAGCGGTCTCCCCAATTGCAAGACTTGTTCAGTGACGAAGGGCCCGTGAAGCCGACTCGAGGAAAACTCCCAAGAACCTGGCGCCGCAAGAGCTCGAGCGATTTTCACTACAGTGATGAAGTGGAAGAACCGCAGCAAGAGACACCTTCTTCTACCGAATCCGACCACTCTCCTCCAACTAGGATGGACAAGGGAAAAGCCAAAGTCGTCGAGCCTATCCCAGAGGAGCAGTCCGCAGAAGATGAAGGGGATCTCAGCGACGCCAGCGATGATACAGGATTGTTCTTTCAATCAAACATGCCGACTCTGTTCAATCATAGACGCTCTACTGAGATCCGAAAGAAACGAGCTGAAAAGCTGGACCTTTCTCTTCTCATGCAGGAAGGCGAGAGCTTACTCCTAGAGTCTTCTCCACCTCCCGCCTTCAAAACTCCCTCTGCTCCCACGCCGAATCCTTTCAAAAATACACCACCTCGATTTGCCGCTTTGCATACGTCCCCCGCGAAGAGCAGTCCACTTCGCAAGGAGATCTGGGCTTCGGAGAGCGCTTCGGATTCCTTCCACCAATATCAGGACGAGTCAACCCTTCCTCTCCCCGCTAGCTCACCTTTCCACACTTACGTCGAAGGCGACAGCATGGTCTCCACGGCATCTGATCAACAACAGTTCCGCGTTGAGATGGAAGGTGGCACAGATCCTAGCCTCAGGCGCCTGCGAAATCAGGCCGATGATTATTTGGATGCTTATTCGCTCCAGGACCGCACGTTGAATGAGATTGAAGAGGTGACCGAGCCATCAAGGACTTTGAACAAGCAGACGAGCATGATGAACTCTAGTCCATCGAAAACAAGAGAGAGGAGTGTCCTTGAACCAAAGCGAACCTACGCTCCACTTTTCAGCAGCGAGACAACGACGAAGAACCAAAAGACAGCAGCGCAAAAGAGGCAAAGTGTTGGACAAGCTCAGAAAGCAGCCGTTGTTGCCCTACCCACCGAACAGCCTTCTTCAGGCATCTTCGGCCGTCTGACGTCCTCACTCTGGAGCGTCCTCGGCAATCCTACACCTCCACCTTCGCATCCTGCTATTGCCGACTTTGATCGCCTCCCCAAGGTTCAGCCGTGGACGAAGACGCACTACAAAACCCTCGACCGGCTATACCAACTTCACAAAAAGCAACCCACGCTCTTTGCACCGTCGTCTGCGTCGTCTACCTCGAACACAAACAACAGTCTTCTCACACAGTTCTTCACTGGCGCCCAAAAGCCCTTCCTCGGTGCGAAATACAGCTCGTGGGGCTACAGCGCTACCATGACGGAGCCGCTTATCGTGCTATGCGCCGTCTACATGCAGCTCCTGACCTTGAGCGGCGTCACGGAGTACGAGAAGCTGAGTGGGAAGGAGATCGAGATGGGGGACTGCAACCCCGCGAGTTGGGCGAAGCCAATCGACCATGAGGAGGTCGTGCGGCGGCTGGCGAGTATCGTCATGGGCGAGGATCTGAGGCGGGATGAGAGGAGGGGGAAGGAGATTCATCGCGTTGGGGGTCTGACTATTGAGTGGCCTCATTGAGGGGAGTCTGAGTGTTGGGTCATATGATGGTGGAGTAAAAGGACTTTTGTTGGTCTAGGTGTTAGTTTGGTATGATATGGGGTGGGTGTGGTGTGGAGTCTGGTCCGTTATGGGGATGCGTGTTTCTCCTATATGTGTTGGCGTTACTTGTTCAGTAATAACTGTACGCGTACGATAATGATACCTCTCTAGCTCTTTCATTGATGAACTTTCGTCAATTCGTTTAGTATATATTGGCTCTCATACGCATGGTTCTCTGAAGATAAGCAATTACTTGTCCTCTAGACTGTATACCCGTGTTGAGCGTACAGAAAGCTAGACTAATATTAATTTAGATTAGAGACATAGTAGTTAGTCCTTGGAAAAGGCCGAGATGGATCCGCGGATAGCTCGGTTCTTACAGTGCCCGTGCGCGCGATGAGCCAGTACAACCAATGAGCCACTCCAACATCAAAACATATATTTCGTTTCAACTTTAACGCGTTACAACTCTACTAATATAAACTCAATTAAAGCTACAATTAAAGCAATTAAATTAAGTAAAGCTAGCGCATTTTTCTTGTATTGCAAAGTTGCAAAATAGTTTAGTATTAATTGCACAATACTGTTGCAAAGGTACAAAAGCAAAACGCAGTTTTATGCAGCTACATTAAAAAAACAGCAATTACTTAACTTACAACAAAAAGCAAAGCTTGTGTAGTACATAAAAAAATGCACAAAGCAAAGCTTGCTACTTACAAAATAAATAGTATAAAATTTTGCTAGCGCAGTTGCAAAACACAAAACTTTGTATGCGTAGGTTTTGCGCTTTTTGCATTGCTACGCTAACAAGCTTACTACTAAATAAAGCGCTAAAATTAATTGCAATCGTTACTAAGCTAACTTACATAAAAAATACAACTTATACTTTTAACTACTATATAAAAAAATGCATAAGTACAGCGTTAAAGCGCGCAATACTTATAATATAAATAAAAAAAGCTTCTTTATTAGCATTATTACACGCTTAAAACGCGTTTTTTTTAAAGCAGTTTAGTAGGCAAAATTGCGTATAGCAGCTGTACAAGATAGTAATAAAGAATATATTACGCTTTTAGCTTGTATTTGCGCTAACGTACTTTACAACTTCGTGTTATTAAAAGTGTTCTCTTATCGAAAGTAACTGTTATTAAACTCAAAGATTTTGCTTAAAAAATTGTTTTGTGTTTAAAAAGCTTAATAACAACGTAAAAAACAATTTTAATTCTCGTTATACGTACAATATAGAAAAAAAAAGCTTTATAATTAGTATTATAAGTAGATTAAAAAAAATATTTAGCTAACAAATGTAAAAGAAAAAAGAAAGTAAAGCATTGCTTTAGAATTAAAGCTGCGCATAAATTACACTTCTAGCATGTATATGCGCTAATAAAACTACTTTGCTTCTAAGCTTTATCTATAAAGCTGCTAACAAAAGCATTTAATTAAGCTAAGTAAACAATATCTAAGTAGAAAAACACTTAGTTTTTATTACTTTATTACTTTCTAGCTAGACGAACAACGATATTAGACTTGCCTAGCTTAAGCAAGTATTTAATCGCTATACAAAAAAAAAACTTAACAATTCTATTAACTTCTAATTCTAAATAGTTACGAATTCTATATTACTATAGATTTTATCAACTACTATAATTAAAACAAAATTTTTCTTGCTATTTTACTTTTTTATTTAACTTATTCGCTTTAGCTACTTAATATAGTAATGTTTAAGCTTTTATTAATAGCTTACTTAGCAAAGCTATTAGAATACTTTTATAGAAGCTAGAGCCTAGCTTTTATTACTAAAAGCAATTTCTTTTTTCTATTCTAGAATGCGTAGAAAGTTTCTTTTAAGAAATTAACTATTTTTAGCTTTTTTAGAGCTACAGGCATATTACTACTTAATTTTAAGCTTATCTTTAATAGGTTTACGTAGAATAAAGAATTAAGCAATAGCTTTTTATTAGAGCTTAGCAATTATAACTAGAGAAAAATAAATAGACTTATACAATTAGTAGTAAAGAATTAAAGTAGTTAAAATATACAAAAGCTTCGCTAATTGCTCTACTACTTATTTGTTTAAAATAAGCTACTTAAGCATAAAATAAGTAGAATTAAGCAAGCGCTATTTATTAAGAAAAAGCGTAATAAAAAAAGCAAAGCTTTAGATTTCTAACAGCGCTAGGAATATTATAGTAGAGCTATTTTCTAGTTACTAAAGAAAATAAAAGAAGTACGTATTTGTTAATCTATTAGAAAGTAAAAGAAAAAAGAGCAGCAGCTTTAAAAAGCAAAAATAGTAGAGCTAAAAAAGCAGCTAAACTATACAAAGAAAAAATTGCAAAAAAAAAGCGTATAGCGCGAGAAGCAGCTAAGGTAGCTAGAAAGAAAAAAAAAAAAAAAGTAGCAAAGCGCGCTTGCTAGAAAGAAACTTGCAACGCTACAAAAGCTCTACAATTTTTTTAAAAAAGTAAAAAAAAAGCTTTGTAGCTATTTTTACAGAGCAAAAAGCGTTACAAACGTAGCGTTAATACTAGAAATATTGCAAAAGCTTTAGAAAGCGTATTTGCTATTCTAACTATTCTAACGCGTTGCGGCTGCAGCGTTAAGTTTCTAAATAGATATAAGTAGCGCAAGTTAATTGCAAGTATTAATAACGTACTCTACGAGCGAGTTGGTTACACAAGCAAGTTAGTTACTTTGATAAAACTCTACTAAAACGTAATATACTTTACGAGTTCGTGCATTACACAAGTTCGTGCATTACTTTTGCTAAGCTTTTACTAAACTCTACTTTCTACGTAATACTTTAACAACAATACTAGATAGAACTTTCTAAAGAACATTAGATACAGCTTGCTTTTTAACTTTTTAAACAAAATGTAACACGTTTTTAGCAACGCGCTGTAGCTATCTACAACGTTGATTAATTAACACTAAGCTACTAACGCGTAGAATAGACTTTACAAGCAAATTACTAGCTTAAATTAAAGAATCTAACAAAAACTAAAGAAAGCGTAGTTGTTAAGTATATACTTAAGCTTATATTGCGCGAATTTTTTTTTAAGCTCGTAGCTGTAGCTAATATAGCTAATTTCTTGCGCGCAAAGCGCAATTTAGGCTAGGTTAGCTTAAACTAGCTTAGTACGTAGGTTATGCACTACTTTGAATTTACAATAAAATTTAATTACAAGTACAATTACAAAAAAGCGCTTTGCAAAAATTTTAAAGTTATTTAAAGCTAGTTTCGCTTAGTAGCTAACATAAAAACTAAGTATAGTATCTAGAATGTAAATACGTACAACTTTAACAAAACAAGTTTTATAATAGGCTAGATATTAACTAAAGCAATTGTTACTACTTTAGAAAAACGAGAATAGCTAAAGGCAATACAGCAAGGCAATAGAAAGTAAACAATAGTTATTCAAAGCATCAACGCAATAAAGTAAGCTATTTTACTTTTTATTATTTTTAAAAGCTACTATTACCTCTTTGCTTAGTACAAAAAAAGAATCTGCTTTAGAACTAGGTTATTGCAGTTTCTAAAAAAAGCTAAACAACAAATAAACTTAAGCTATAGTAGTTAAAGCACTTTAATAAGTATACAAAGAAAAGAGTAGTTAGCAGCTACTAACTACTCGCAATTAATAGCTATAAAAGCTATAACTCGCTTGCATTCTAGCAATACTACAAGAAAAACAAAATTATTACTATTTGCATGCTTTTGCACTTATCGCACTTTCTACAACTTTTTAATATAAGTTGTTTTGCTTTTTTTAAAAAAGCGTACAAGCGCTAAGCTAAAGATTTTATGCGCAACTAAATTATTTACATTATAAAACTTAAGTTTTTACTATGCTTTATACGCGCCTATAATGCAGCAATTACTTTTAGTAATATCCAAAAAAAGTTTTAAGGCGCTAGATTAGTTCTATTTAACCTAGAACAGGTTATAATAGCTTTTAACATCTAGTTGCGTACTTTATTACTACTACTGCCTATTAATAACGAGCCCTAGCAGTTGCAAACTCTAAGCAATACTTTTAAATTTAGGTCGCAATTGACGCTTGTAAAGGCAAGAATTTAAAAGTATGTAAATAGCTTACCAACGTTTATAGTAGAAGCCTTTAAAAAAGTTTTAAAAAAAGCAGCTATTATTGCGCACAAGCTAGTGTTGGCTAGGCTGGTAAATAAGTAGAAGTTGAGTTAGAGTTGAGTTAGCTTACGTTAGACTTTAACTTAACTCTAGCTTTAACTCGCGCTAGTTACTAAGCAGCTTGAGTAGAAGTTGAGTTAGAGTAGTTAAAGCTTAGAGTTGTAGTTGAGTCTTACATAATATTTACAACTTATATTAATATTAAGTTTTCTATGTATATTTATTACATTTACTTATTACAGTTTCTTAACTATTTAGGTAACTCTAACTTAACTTTCAACCTAAAGTTTTAACTACTCTAACCTAACTTCTACCTACGCTAGGTTAACTCTAACTCAACTTTAACTCAAAGTCTAGGCTGGTAAATGAGTAGAGGTTGAGTTAGAGTTGAGTTAGCTTACGTCAGACCTCAACTCAACTCTAGCTTTAACCCGCGCTAGTTACTAAGCAGCTTAGGTAGAGGTTGAGTTAGAGTAGTCAAAGCTTAGAGTTGTAGTTAGGTCTTACATAATATTTACAACTTATATTAATATTAAGTTTTCTATGTATATTTATTACATTTACTTATTACAGTTTCTTAACTATTTAGGTAACTCTAACTTAACTCTTAACCTAGAGCTTTGACTACTCTAACTCAACTTCTACTTACGCTAGGTTAACTCTAACCTAACTTTAACCTAAGGTCTGTGCGACCTATAACCCAACCTATACCTATCGATAGGTACTCTCTACCTATTCGCTAGCGTATCAAAGTCTATGCGACTTATAACCTAACCTATACCTATCGATAAGTACTTTCTACTTATTCGCTAGCGTAGTGTTGGCGCAAAAGAAAATCGCAGAGCTTCGAGCAGCAAATAAAGCTGCCACGCAACGTAGATCGCATAAAAGAAAGCAGATTTAAGCAAAAAAAACTTTAATAGTTGAGAATAAAGCTTGTCTAACTACTCTAAAAGAGTTTAAAGCGCGTAGTAATAAGAAAAAGCTAAAGACGCAAGTGCGCGCTAAAGTAAGTAAACTATCTCAAAGGCAGTGTAGATAGTGCAATTAAACTAGACATAATGCGCGTACGTGTAAGCAAGTAGTAAAAGTAAACTTTAAATAATATCGCGTATTGTATTGCTCTATACAGGGCCAAAGTAAGCTGTTTTGCGCTAGAATAGAGTAGTTTTGGTAGAAGCTTGGCAAAAGTAATCTACAAACTCGTGTAATCTACTAACTCGTAAAGTACGTTACGAAAAATTCTAAACACCGCAGTTGCAAATAAAACAAAAAGTAAAGCTAAACGCTTTGCTAGTACATTACACTTTTTACAGGTTCAAAACGAGCTACTCTACTACAAAAACAATAGCCTTCGCGCGGTACTTACTACAAAACGAAAGCATAAGAAAAAAAGTAAAGTTTTTAACTTGCAGCAGCGCGAGAAGTATTATAGCAGCGCTGTACTATAAAGTCCTTGCAAGATCTAAAAAGCTTAAGTACGCAAAATAGTCAAACAGCGCGAAAAAAAGCAGCAAAAACTCTAAAAAACTTAAGCAAAAGAGCTTAAAGCTGCTGCTACACTATATAAAACAAAAATAGTAAAAAAAGCAAAAGCGCTGCGACAAATTACAAAAAAGCGGCGCAATAAAAAGCAAAAAGCAAAGGCTGCAAATCTAGCTGCTGCGCGCGCGCTTAAAAAGCAGCAACGCAACGCTGCAACTTTACAAAAATCTCGCGATACACTAAAAAAAAGCAAGCGAGCAGCTTTACCTAGCGCTGTAACAAAATTTACAAAAAAGCGTTGTATTGTAGGTGCTGCAAGTAGTGTTAATGCTGCATCTCTACTACCGCAGCTTCTACTCAAAACTACTACGCAAGGCCGCTAAATTAAAGTACTACAAAAATTTAAATAGTGCAAAAGATACGCAAGCTTCTATATAGTACTACACTAGAAAATCTTATAATAGTTAAATTAATATGTAGCTCTACAGCCTCGTTTTTGCGAGTGCTAATTTTAGTTAGAGTAGCTTATTAGTTGTACTAGTACTAGCTTATTGCGCGCACAAGCACTCTAGAGTGCTTGTGCGCTACGCAAGCTATTATAGTATACAAGCTACTTCAACTTTAAAACATATAATCTATTTTAACTTTAACACGTTGTTACTCTACTAATATAAATCTAATTAACGCTGCAATTAAAGCAATTAACTTGCGCAAACCTAGCGCATCTTTTTTGTACTACTAAGTTGCTAAATAGTTTAGCGTTAATTGCACAACGCTGTTGCAAAGATACTAAAGCATATTGTAGTTTTAAACAAAGTACTACAAACACTAGCAATTACTTAACTTACAACAAAAAGCAAAACTTGTTATATACATAAAAAAATGCACTAAGCGAAGCTTGCTACTTACACGAAAAATAGTACAAAATTTCGCAAATGCAGTTGCAAAATAAAAAGCTTTAGATGCGTAGGTTTCGCGCTTTCTACATTAACACAAAAATAAGCTTACAGTTAAATAAAGCGCTAGGCTTAATCGCAATCGTTACTAAGCTAATTTATATAAGAAATACAACCTATACTTTTAACTACTCTATAGAAAAATGCGAGAGTACGATGTAGAGCTAGGCAATACCTACAATATAAATAAAAAAAGCTTTTTCGTTGGCATAACTACACGCACCAAACGCGTTTTTTTTAAAGCAATCTAGCTAGCAAAACTGCGTACGGCGGCTATACAAGATAGCAATAGAGAATAGATTACGCTTCTAGCTTGCGTTTGTAGCGATAGAAACTTACTACCGCTCGCTTTTATCTACAAAAGAAAAGCTAGGTTGCAATTAAGCTAGGTTAACTCTATTAAAGCTAAAAAACACAAGGTTCTTGTTACTAACTCAACTTTAAAATAAACGAATAACAATATTGAATTAGCATAGCTTAAGCAGTTGTTTAAGCGCTATACTGCAACGAAAGCGCGTTAGCAATAGCGCTTTTTTATTGTTAACAGCTATAGCAGCTACATTACGCGCAAGTTTATCAACTACTACAACGCTAAAAAGATTCTTTTTGCTATTTTTTTTTTTTATTTAACTTACACTTTACAGCTGCTTAATATAGTAATATTCTTGCTACTTTTAAAGCACTATACTTAAAAACTTAACTACTATCTACACTAATCGCAAGAGCTTATTAGCGTTAAAAAAAGCAACTTTTTTCTAATATTTTAGTTAGCGTGGGGCAGTACAATGAGGCTGAAGTTTATTTTAAAAAGTTTTCAAGCTACAAGCGTGTAGCCGATAGATGCGAAAGTTATACTAAAACGCTTTAACACTACTACCTCTAATTAAGATAGAAATACAAAACTGCGAGAGCTAGGTAATAGAAATAGTTAGAAAGACTTGCAAAAAAATTTAGACGCTGCGGTTGCAAATAAAGAAAAAGCTAAAAGCAAACGCGTTGCTGCTGCATTACACTTTTTACAAGTTTAAAACGAGCTTCTCTACTACAAAAACGAAAGCTTGCGCGCTGCAATTACTACTAAACAGAAGCATAAAAAAAAAAGTAAAGTTTTTAACTTGCAACAGCGCAAGGAGTTTTACAGCAGAGCTATACTATAAAGTTTTTGCAAAGTTTAAAAAGCTTGTGCGCGCAAGACGGTTAGACAGCGCAAAAAAAAGCAGGAAAAACTCTAGAAAACTCACAATTGCAAGCTTAAAGCTGCAGCTACACTATACAAGAAAAAGATAGCAAAAGAAGCAAAGGCGCTGCGGCAAATCGCGAGGGAGCGCGCAGCAAAGAAGCGTAAAGCAAAAGCTGCAAAACTAGCCGCAGCGCGCGCGCTCAAAAAGCAGCAACGCGACGCTGCAACTTTACAAAAATCTTGCAATACACTAAACAAAAGCAAGCAAAAAGCTTTACAAAGCGCTGCTTTAAAATTTACAAAAAAGCGTTGTGTTGTAAGTGCTAAAAGTAGTGTTAATGCTGCACCTCCGCCGCTATTGCTTTCACCTAAAACCACTACGCGCGGCCGCTAAATTAAGGTACTACAAAAATTTAAGTAGTACAAAAGCTGCGCAAGGCTCTATATAGTACTACACTAGAAAATCTTATAATAATACAATTTGTATGTAGCTCTACAGCTTCATTTTTGCGCGCGCTAATTTTAGAAAGAGTAGCTTGTGTACTGTAATAGCTCGTGTAGCGCACGAGCACTCTAGCGCTCTATTTAACTGTAAGCCTATCTTTGTGTCGATGCAAAAAGCGCGAAACCTACGCATCTAAAGCCTTTTATTTTGCAACTGCACTTGCGAAATTTTGTACTATCTTTTATGTAGGTAGCAAGCTTTGCTTAGTGCATTTTTTTATGTATATAACAAGTTCTGCTTTTTATTGTAAGTTAAGTAATTGCTAGTGTTTGTAGTACTTTGTTTAAAACTGCGATGTGCTTTAGTGTCTTTGCAACAGCGTTGTGCAATTAACGCTAAACTGTTTAGCAACTTAGTAGTACGAGAAAGATGCGCTAAGTTTGCGCAAGTTAATTGCTTTAATTGCAGCGTTGATTAGATTCATATTGGTAGAGTAACGACGTGTCAAAGTTGGGATAGATTATATGTTTTGAAGTTGAGGTAGCTCGTGTACGAGGAGCTCGTATTTAGTGTGTCATACCGTGCCCGTGCGCGCAGCGACCCACGTCGCGCAGCGATCCACGAACACCAAAACACCAGACAAGCCACCAACTTTGACGCGTCTTAACTCCACCACTATGGCACCAATCGATAACGCAGTTGCAGCAATCGAATTGCTAGAACCAGGAGAACATTTTACATACCGCGCAATTGCTCGCCAGTTTGGTGTATCGCATGCTACGCTAAGCCGAAGACACCAAGGTCGTCAGCGCCCACGGGAGGTTAAGGATCGCGATCAACAACTACTCAGCCTGCAACAAGAGTCTGAGCTTATAGAGTATATTAGAGGCTTAACAAAGCGAGGGCTACCACCTACGAGGGAGATGCTACGAAATTTCGCCACTGAGATCGCTCACGAGAGCGCGTCGGATGCCTAGGTTACGCGCTTTTTAAGCCGAAACCATGAGCATCTCATCTCTAAATACACCACTGGGATGGACGCTACACGCTACAAAGCCGACTCTAAAGAAAAGTATAAGGCGTACTTCAAGCTGCTGCATTCAAAGATTACTTAGTATAGCTTAGAGCCGCGTCACATGTACAATATGGATGAGAAGGGCTTCATGATCGGTGTACTCAGCTGCTCGAAACGAGTGTTCAGCCGTCGGATGTGGGAGCAAAAGGAAGTAACTGCGGCTCTCCAAGATGGCTCTCGTAAGTGGATTACCCTCCTCGCGGCCGTCTGCGCTGATGGGAGTGCTCTGCCGCCTGGCATTATCTACTAGTCGGCGAACAGCTCACTGCAGGCCTCATGGGTGGCCGCTATTGAAGCTAGGAAACACGACGTCTTCGTAGCTTCATCTCCATCTGGATGGACGAATAACGACATTGGTTTGGCATGGCTAGAGCAGGTATTCGATCGCTGTACGAAGCAGAAAGCGCGTCGTAGAAGAGACTAGCGTCTCCTTATACTTAACGGCCATGGCAGTCACCTTACCTAGAATTTTATCGACTACTGCGACTCCCATCGCATACTCTTAGCAGTGTTTCCCTCTTACTCTACTCACACGCTTTAGCTACTCGATGTGGTTTGCTTCAAACCTCTCTCTAGCTCCTACTCCGCGCAGCTCTCTACCTACCTCCAGAGGAGCTAAGGGCTTATTGCTGTCTCGAAGGGAGACTTCTTCCTACTGTTCTAGAGAGCGTAGGTGTCCTCCTTTAAGACAGAGACGATCTTTAAGTCCTTTAAAGCTACTGGCATATGGCCTATGGAGCCAGAGGCTATACTCAAACGATTCGACAGAGCAGGGAGCAGAGAGCAGGGAGAAGGTGAAGCAGGTCCCTTAGCGCTCAAAGAGAGCGACTGGCGTTAGATGAATCGTCTAGTACGCTCTGCAGTGAGGGATACTGCCGCAGAGGAGTCAAAGACGCTCTCCCAGACGCTCTACTCACTCTCAGTTCAAAACGAGCTGCTACACCACGAGAATAACGGCCTGAGAGAGGCGCTTACGACTAAGAAAAAGCACAAGAAGCGCGGCAAACGTCTCGACTTGCAGCAGCGCTAGGAGTACCACGGTGGCGCTGTCTTCTAGTCTCTGCGCAAGATCAGAGAGGCACGTGCACGAGAGAGAGTGAAACAACAAGAAGAGCATGAGGAGCAGCTTGCAAAGGCGAACAAGAAGGAGCTTCAAGCTGCTGCCAAGCTACTCAAAGAGAAGGAAGCAGAGGAGAAGCGTGTGGCGAGAGAGAAAGCCAAGGCAGTGCGTGCTATAGAGAAGGCTGGCAAAGAGGCCGCGCGCGCTGCTCGAATCGCAGCTCAAAACACTAAAAAAGCCTCTACAACTGCCTAAACAGGCAAGCGCAAAGCCTTAAGAGTGCTCCTATCAAAGCCCAAGCGCCAGAGACGCGGTGGCGGTTCTGCAGCTGTCGCGGCGTCCTTAGAAGCTGCACCAGCTGCTCCACCTAAAGTCAACTCCCGCGGCCGCACAATCAAACTTCCGCGTAAATATAATTAATACAAGTTGATCGCGAGCATGTATACAGTCGCTCTACTAAAAAATCTTATAATTATAGCTATTGTAGGTGGCTCAATAACCTCATCTTTGAGTTGATGAGCATGTTGTTCGTGGATCGCTGCGCGACGTGGGTCGCTGCGCGCACGGGCACGGTAAGCGAAATCTTGGCCTCCCATCCTATCTCCGTTCCAAACAGCCCACCACATTAAAAGCGACTTAACTTTATCAATTTACACTCAAAACTTACAAATAATGGCTTAAATTAATTGCAGAACGCAGTTTGATTATTCTACGCTAAAAGAACGATGCAATAAGACCCGCTGGAGGGAGCTTAATCTAGTGCAAAGAGCCTTCGTCGCGGGAGCAGTTCTCCACGGCAATGCATTAGTTAATTCATGCGCCAAACTGCTAGGTGTTGATCAAGGGGGGCTATTTAAAATGCTGCAGAAAGTGAAGAGCAAGGCAGAAGAGTCAGGCCTCTCTATTACAGATCTAATTCACTATGAGAACGATATAGGGCGTAGGAGACCTCACCTTCTTACACAACAACAAAAGGAAAAGATCATCTATATAGCCACCCAAGATCGTGAGCACCGCAAGAAAGAGTCATGGCAGGCAATAGCGCATAGAGATTTCGCCTATATACCTTATATTTCGAAATCTACGTTTGAAAACGTTATGTACGAAGCTGGCTACGCACGTAGAGCACTAGGTTTTAGGCCTACTTTAACTAACGATCAATGTACTACTCGCTATAAGTAGGCCCTTGCTCACAATCTTGATAAATACGAGAGAGGAGATGGCAAGGGGTTTAACTTCCAGCGAGTTGTATACACTAACGAAACGCCTGCTCGCGTTAGAAAGCAGAGAAGCATAAAAAGAGCTTAGTGTAAACCTAGAGAAGAGTATTATAAAAATGTCAAGAAGCCGAAGCTTTGTAATACCTGCACTTTGCAGTTTTACGGCGCTTTTATATACGAAGAGAAGGGACCTTGCCACATATACACTAAAGAAACTAAAGAGGAAAAAGCTGTGGCCGCCAAAGCTCTACAGAAAGAGAATAAAGAGAACAAGACTCAACGGCAGAACCTTGTTCCGCTTGCCCGGCGTGTTTTACGCTCTATAGGAGACTCTGAAATCAACTCCCGCAAACAGGCTTGGCGCAAGGATTTAGAGCACACGCGTAGGAACCGTACACGAGAGGGGATTAACGGTTACAGGCATCGTAAAGAAGTGCTCAAGCCTCTACTTGTGCCTTGGATCAAGCAGCTTCAACAGAAAGGCAAAACTGACGTCGTACTGTTAGAGAACGGTGCCTTAGCACACGCCTCAAAGATTGCTACAGAGTTTCTAGAGGTCTCACACGTCTCTAAGTTGCCTTGGCCCGGCTACTCACCCGACGTCAACGCGAAGGAGCATGCTTGGCCATAGATTAGGTGTCACATTACAAAAGATTACTCGCTGTTAACCTGCGAAAGCGAGTGCCGCAAACACTAGAAGGAGGAGTGGCAAAACCTGCCTATAGAGGCAATCAACAGGTGGATTGATCACGTTCCTAAGATTGTACGCAGGATCATCGATCATGGAGGCGATAATGACTTCCATGGGTGAAGATAGGGGGGATAGTCATTAGTAAGTAGCATTGGGTCGAGGGACCTCCCAAAACACCAAATCTTGGCCTTATCTTTTCCTATTTAGACTATATTATTCAGAACATCGAGGTTACACATAAATATCACGAATAAATGCGTATTTGGCCGATTTTGTATGTGATTTTGTATAATGGGGGGGTCTTGGGAGCATGACTAAGATCTCGCTTATGACACACTAAATACGAGCTCCTCGTACTGTAATAGCTCGCGTAGCGCACGGGCACTCTAGCGCACGGGCACTCTAGCTCTCGTAGCCGTCAATAATAAGCAAACGATAGTTTTTTACAGTCCTCTTCTTTGTGTGAGCGTTAAAGTGCTTTAGCTACTTTAGACTAAGCTTGTTTGTCGTCTAGCCATTCTCAGAGACTGCAATAACCTAGTCGCAAGGTAGGTTATCCTCCTTGTACTAGGCAGAGAGGTGGTTCTTGCCTTAGAAGATAACAAAGGGTGGAATTGCCTACCTAGTTGCGTTGATACCTTGGATCACCGTAGTCCACTCGCGATTGCTCTGCTGAACGCTTTTCGGCCGTCCTCGACGCTTAGAGCCTGTAACTACTGCTCTAGTTAATATCATGCCTATTATAAAGCCAGACTCGTTAAAGTTGTAGGTGTTTTCGTTAAGGATACTGTACTTGGCCTTTGTATTCTCTACAAGTTGGAACTAGCTTTGTATAACTTTAGGATCCTCGCAGAGAGCTCGCTTGTAGACGTACTTGCGATTAAACTTGACTTGGAGCTTAGGGCGACGTTTGACGAAGGTTGAAGCCTAGTTGACGCCTACTGGTAGTTGGCCACGCTCCTTGCGCAGTAGATCAGCTATATCCTTCACAGCAGCGAGCTGTGGCAAAAATCCTCGCGCGTTAAGATCAAGTATATGCTGAACGATCACCTCCTCCTCTGTTAAACGAAGATTTGCTAAGTTGGGCGCGCAATTGCGTCGAAACTGCTTTCTAGCGCGTCGATTGCTAAGTGTTGTTTAAAAGACGTTGTAGATAGCTGCAGTGCGTCGTTAAGAGAGAGTCGCGTTTTGTTTGATAGCCTGAAGCGCAAGCTGTATACGTGCTTCTTTTGAATTTAGGTCGCTCATGTTGTTGTTGAGCTATCGCTATTCTACTGTTCGCGACAGTACGTTTTGGTGGGGTCTTGGCAGAGTGACCGACTCGCCCGTGTGACCGACTCGCCCGTGGGGTACGTTATAGTACTCTGCTAAAAATTCTTATAATAATATTGATTGTGGCTAGCTCTATTGCCTCATTGCTAGTAGAACGTTTATGGTGTTCCGCGTGCATCACGCGCACGGACACGTTAAATCTCCGGAGCTACTTCAACTCCTTTTCTCCCACCTAGTCGACGTCACTCAAGCGGCCGTCACCAACATCAATTTTCCTATCGCAGGTGTGAAGTTCCACTTGCTGCACGGTGTAACATATGAGAGCGGGTTTTGTTAAGCTACATCCAGTAGTGTTACCCCCAACAATCTGTCGTGCTTGAGTTCGTGAGCCTGTTCAACATCGCACGCGTAAGTTATGTGGACGAGGTGCGAAATGAGCGTTCCGGTATCACTCCGGTATCACCATGGTATCACGGTAGAGAGTCGTACTGGGCGCAGCGACAATAGGCTTGCTACAGTCACATCTCCAACAGTTGAACCTATTCCTTCGGCGCTGTCGCCATCTGACTGCCATTCTTCGACCACAGTAAGTAAACCTCGAGATCGTACTCATTGTTTTGTTAACGAGGCGATGAAGTATACAGACCACGCACATTAGTTAGACTATGGCCTCGCTCTTTCCGTCGTGCTGGATATCCAAAACTCCGCAGTTCTCTGCTGTATCCGCAGTCGATCCTGAAACATCCGACGTCCAGACCCAGAGAGAACCAAGGACCTTCTCGACACGATCCGACACCCGAACTTCAATACTGCTATTCCTCCTCTGCCTCTCGTTGGTCATTCCATTCGTGGTTCTGGTAACATGGTGGTTGGCGGTTGTACGTCCAAATCAACTCGGCTTCTGGAAATCCGCCCCTATCGGAGGCTCGTTAAACCAGATTGGCGCCAAAAGTATCGATCTTGTATCAAGCGCCGTGGTTGCGCCCATTGTCATGACATCCATCAACTGGCTTTGGTTTACGTTCGCAAGAGTGGTACCCTGCAAAGAGTCACATAAACAGAATTTCGTCCCCGTGACTTCGCTGCTACATTTTAGCATCACGTCCTCTGGCTCTTATGATCTCATAAAGACGTGGCATCTCATTCGCGCGAGAAGAGGACGATTTGGGCTACTGGCGATTCTAACTTTGTTATCAGCTGCCACATGGTCCCTCTTTGTCAATATCGTTGCATACGAGGCGATATCTGTGCGTCAGAAACTACCAACTCATTCTGATATAACTCTGAAATATTTAAAAGAAACCATACCTCGCGTTTGGAAGAACACCAACGATTTATCAAGAGCGGAATACGCGCAATTTGCCATCGGATACACAACTACCTTACACAACGTTTTTTTCGGGAACTACGTGGAGGATTATGGCCAAACATGGTCACCTACTGAAGGATTTATCTCTGTCAACGCTTCTAGAGAGAGTCTCAGTAAAGTCCCGAATTATGTCATCGAACTGTGGAATGTCGCTGCCCATCGAGGAACCATTTCGTGTGAGCCGGCTAAGATCAATCAATTTAAGGCTATCAAATGGACCGGAGAAAGCTTGGAGGTAGGAGCACTCCTAGAGTTTCCCGGTAATGCAACTAATACGAGCACACCTAAGCTTACAGGTAAGTGACTGAATGGATCTGTGACTCATTATGAGACTCTGGTCTAATCTATTCCAGTCTTCCGTAGTCAATTCCCCGGCCAATTCTCCGAAATAGACCGCTTAGAGAACGAACAGCTCTATTTCATTCTGTACAATTATAACCGAGTCTTCCTTGGAGTAATGGATAATTGGAATAACGATACGAGAGTATCCAATACTTCATCAACTTTAAAGACTGACTTCGGGTCTCTCCCAAAATTCCTGACGACGTCCGATATAAGCATCCCAGAAACCATGTTTCGTAAGCGCCAGGTTGAGGTATACGGCGTTGTTTGTGATCTACATCAACAGGCTGGAGTTGTCCACCTTACACTTGTCAGCAACAGTTCTCGGAAATGGCAGGTCTCGTCCTCATACTTCGAACAAAAGAAGGACCCTGTGGAAGATCTAATCTCTCAGTGCCATGGAGAGTATCAGTACCATGCCCCATACGGAGAACTTGTCCATGCTTTGAGTGGCATTGGCACCTCACTTGCTGCCCCTTCTCGACATATGGTTTATCCTTCAATAACTATCGGTATTGACTTTACCAACTATGCACAGAATTATCTCTACGCAGCATCTGTACCTGAAAGTACACTTCTCAACATCGGACTTTTAAACACGACACGCATGCCTCAGTCTCCTGTCTATCCAGTGGCGGGCGTCCAAGAGATCCTCAAGTACCGCATCACCTACATTCCCGGCCTGCTCTTCCTCGGACTACTCGGTACCATCTCCTGTTCTACCATCGTAATCGGAATGACGATACATAGCTGGCGCACAAAATCCATACGACTGGGGCTGGTGGTGGACGGATTGAGGTTTGTCGCGGACCTTGCTTCTGCTGTAAAGGAAGAGCACATGGTTATCGATGCCCATGAGTGGGAGAGGATAACATTGATTCAATGGGGTCTGAAAACTAAGATGAGGTACTAGGTCAAGAACGATGAGGATGGGAAGAGTAGCGTCAGATTGCGGAAAGAAAGCGAAGAGACGGAATCCTAGCTTCAGCATGGAACTCAACATCATGGTATGCCGCATTCTTCAACGACTTACATTTTGTTGAGGCTAACACAAATGTTAGTATTTTAAGCAGCCGCGACATGCCTCTTCCATTGACTGGAAGACCCCGGTGGCAGCATGGTTCAAAGTTGTGGAAGCGTGCGACCTGTTCTCATCGCAGATATACAATGTCTTTGTTATGACTGAGCTTCGTGAATCTCGTTTCTTTGCGTATTGTGCAAAACAAACGAAACCTACAACCCATGCTAATGCATTAGGATCTTGGAGACGATGTTCACAATACACGAGTACACTCGGTGCGCGATTTTCAGATATCGCTGTTCAGTACATTGTGCAGGTTGAGTATTAAACCCGGCTCAACCGCATAGTTCCTATCTCCATCAACCGCACCGACATTCTTATCAGACCTAGGAAAGAAGACTATCTCCTGCTGAGTAACTCCTGAAAGATCTGTGTTGGATTCCCTGATTCGTTTCATACTCAATCGGCGATTTCCAACGCAGTTCAACAGCTCAGCTCGTCTCTGGTAGACGATTTAGCTTCGCTTCTGTTACCAGTATGCCTTCCGCAATACTTTCGCGCTCGCCTGTTCATGAGGCAGAAACCTCCTCTGAAGATTTGGCACCCGCCACTGCTAATCCCATCGAGGAGTCAGGGGAAGAGGACGTTATACCCTTCGCAACCAATCCCATCGAAGATTCAGGGGCTGAGGATGTTCTACCGACTGCTAACGCTGTGGAAGGGAAAACCAATGCCATCGAAAATACAGGGGAAGAGGACGTTACATCGCCCGCTACCGCTGTCGAAGGGGAAACTAATCCCACCGAAGATATAGGGGACGAGGATGTTAAATCCTCCGCTACCGCTGTGGAAGGGGAAACTAATACCCTCAAAGATACAGGGGCTGAGGACGTTAAATCGCCCGCTACCGTTGTGGAAGGAAAAAAGTACTCCAATTACGAAACCCGTCTCGACGGCGACATTATTCACCGCGGGAAACTTGAAGACAAACTCACCACGTACCACGTATTACGTAAACGCACTCTGATCAATCTCGACATCCTTGAGCACTACGGCGAATCCGGCCTCGCAGTAGACTCTATCCCGTCATTCATCTCTACCTCTGCCTCCGAAGATCTGACAGACCTCCAGGTTGCACAGGAACTTTTCGCCGCCAGCTCCGCGGCTATTCACGAATGCCTTAAAATAACCACGATCCCGCGGTATGGAGTCATGGATAGCGAAGCTTTCCGTCACCAGCGGAACTTTTTCTGCCATGATTATTTGGTCGCACCAAAGGAAGAAGACGATCATAATCATAGAGTAGTCAAAACTATGGCGGACGCGGTAAGGGGATCGACCGTAAAATTTCAGAAACTGCTGGAGCAGGTGGACAGCGCGATTCAGTTCATGCAATCTACGCTAGATGATGAGGCCCGGTGGGTCCCCGGCGGTACCCTCGAAAGGCCGTTTGTGGTTTGTGTGCCTTTGGTTTGGGATAATCCGGTGCCTGTTGCTGACAACGAGCAGGACGCTGTAGAAGAGGTCATTGCTGAGAACCCAGATGCGGCTGAGCAAAACGAGCCGGAGCCCGACAGCGCAGTGCCAAAGGCTATATTCAACCCTCTGACGTGGGCAGCGAGGCTTCTGTACAGGAATAGCGAGAAGGTCAGGAATGCGTGCCAATGGTTGGAAAACATCTTGGCAGCACCACGGCTGGAGCTGTGGGAAGAAGAGGGACAGAAGGGGTGGGATGATCAATATGATCTAGAGCCGTGGCAGGAGGTAACCGTTACTGATGGAGACGAGCAAGTTTAGAGGACTGTTTTGCTATGCTCTTCGCCAACGAGCTGGTCTTGTTGTTGTAAACCGTGTGTTATTTAGAAAATTGGATAAAACCGTGTGTTATTTAGAGAATTGGATACTGTTTCCTAGAATTTTATGTTATTAATTTTATAATACTTGTAACAGAGAACTGCATGCCAGTGTCAGAGTTGTATATACCCATATAAACGTGCAATGCTTGCTAAAACTAGCAGGGAGAATGGCCAAGACTCTAACGAAACTCTTGGAATTGTCCTTACCCTCACCTAACCTTCCGATCATCCGATTATCTTACTGCAGTTTCCTACAAGCGGTATGTATGTATAGTAGATTAGGAGACACTATTGCCCAAAGGTGTTGTTGAGGCAAGAAAGTGAACAGCATTGATTGGTTGGATAAATCATGATTTTGATTGGAGGAATGTTTAAATGCCGGCGGTCTGATTCGCTGAAAATTAGTGCATGACGTGATGTCAGGAAAAATCTACCTAATCTTTCTCCAACATCTTACTCCCTCCAGCATTCCTGTCAACGAGCGTGCGCGTACGTTTGTGCTATGCTGTCAGCCCTGTGAAGCCCTTAAATACCATGTCCGGGAGCCAATTAACGTGAGTGTTGACAAAGAACGCACTATCCCTTTGCAAAGCCGTATCACACCTGCTCCGAAGAGCTTTGTACAATATTCGAACTGAGCCATTAAGAATTTACAATCTTCTCGTGGTGGATACAGTCAAGTTTTAGCTTTACATCAACGCTTCTTGCGGTACGCGCCCCAAATAGCCGCCCGAGTATGGAAGATTGTATCTCTTCCGAGGACGAAGAAAACCATGGTTTCATTCAGATACGCCCGATGTTGGCATAGACTTAGCAAGAGAACTATGACAAATCGAAATGGTCACTCTACTCAATCAGCCCGATCATTACTCCCTGGTAGTTTCTCTTTCTCTAAGTTAAAAGTGTTGATTAGGTTGCTGACTCGTGCAGATCTCAAATATGGCGAGGACCTTTTCAACTACACTCGAGGCCGCTTCGTCTGCGATGAGAGACACGAAATGACACAGCGCCATGTTCGCTTCAACGTTGACGAGCTTGCGCGTTGTGCTGCCGTCGCTGTTGGAGCGAAATCATGCACCAACATTGAAAAGTACCCTAACGGCATGTATAACAAGAGCATGTTGTTGACCATGGATGACGGCTCTCAAGTTGTAGCCAGAGTTCCCAATCCAAATGCAGGTGCACCTCATTTCACCACTGCTAGTGAAGTTGCGACCATGGAATTTTTAAGTATTCTGTCATTGGGCGTTTGCGTCCGTATACCTGACTACCACACCGCAGGCGCGAAACGTTCTCGGAACCCCCGTGCCTAAAGTTCTAGCTTGGAGCTCCCGATCTCACCAGAACTCCGTTGGTGCCGAATACATCATCATGTAAAAGGTTCCAGGAATCGAATTAGAACGCGTCTGGCCAAACATGAACATCAAAGACAGGTTTGTGGTGGTCAAAGCCATCGCTGGTTTTCAAACAGCCTGGACGTCAGTATCCTTCACCAAATTTGGAAGTCTCTATTTTTCCAAGGATCTGAAAGATGCACCCAGCCATGAGCCGCTCTATATCGACACAAACGGAGCCCGGGTTACAGATGAGAGGTTCGCCATCGGCCCATCAACAGGGCGCGAATCAAACGACAACGGAAGGACGATGATCGACTTCGACAGAGGACCATGTAAGATTTCGTTGAGGTGAAGAAACACCTTCAACTAATGAGTTTAAGGGCGCACTTTAGAAGAATATCACACCGCGATTGGGCATCGAGAAATAACGAGCGTCAATCAGCTTCCTGACTTACCCAAGTCTCCAATAACATTATGCGGACCAGGAACCTATCAGCCAACAAGAGAGAAAAAGCTGAAGGCATTGCATTGTTATCTCAAGTTGATTAAATTCGTCCTCCCTACACACCAGACAATATCGTCAGCGCATCTTTAGCATGGCGACCTCCACGTTGCTAACATCTTCGTCGACCCTGTTGAGCCTACCAAAGTCGTGGGCCTCATAGATTGGCAGTCAACAGAAATATCTCCGCTTTACTTCCACGGCCGCCAGCCTCATTTCATGGATTACGATGGCCCACCTATGAACGGTCTGGAACGACCACAGCCACTAGAAGACCTAGACAGTCTTGATCCGACTGTGAAAAAACAGGCTGAGACATTGTACTTACAGCAATCCCTTTGTTCACTGTCCAACACCCTCACCTACCACAAAAACCCACGACTCTATGCTGCGCTTCAATTCCAGCATACACAAAAGTTCTTGCTTCTACTACTCGCGCGCAATCTCCTCATCGACGGCGAGGCCACATACGTCGCACAAACCGCCGAATTAGAGTCAACGTGGAAAGACTTTTCTCGGGACGATGGCTCGACGTTTCCCTTTGTATTTTCTGCAGAAGAACGAGAGGAATTGGAGGCTGATGTTGAAGGCGCGGTACGAGGTATGGAAGTCATGCGATCAATCAGGGAGAGTTTGGGCGAGTTATTCCCTGAGAAGGGGGTTGTGAAGGCAGATCGATATGATGAGGCTTTAGACGCTTTGGAGCAGATGAAGGAGCAGGTTATCGATGCGTTTGCTAGCAATTCGGAGGAAAGAGAGGCGTGGGAGAGGGCCTGGCCGTTTGGGACTTGATCAGAGCACAAGTTGTCTACTGCTCAGCTGGATGGAACCTTGCTGGATCTGTCGGATAGATACTGGCAATTCTGCGACAGTTCCATATTCTCCCTATTATTTTGCGCCTGGCTCTGGATAAACTTAGATACTGGTGTCGTGTTCTTTGCATGTTCATGATTGGACAGGGTGCTCACCAGCCACTCACCCACGCCACACCGGCGCCGCCACAGTTGCATCGCCTGGACCAAAATCCCGGCGTCAGTGACTCCCCGCAACGCCTCTCCCACCAGCACCAAGATGCCGCCCGTCCCCTGCGTGATATGCAAGACGAATCGCGCGCTCATTCTCCGCCCGAAAGACCACTCCAAACTATGTAAAACCTGCTTCATCCGTGTCTTCGAGACCGAGATCCACCACACCATCACGACGAACAAACTCTTCTACCGCGGAGAAAAGGTTGCAATCGGCGCGTCTGGCGGCAAGGATAGCACCGTGCTCGCCTCGGTCCTGAAAACGCTGAATGAGCGATACGACTATGGGGTTGAGCTAATCCTGCTCTCCATCGACGAGGGCATCAAAGGATACCGCGACGACTCCCTCGAAACGGTCAAGCGGAACGCGCAGCAGTACGAAATGGCCTTGACCATTATCGGATACGACGAGCTATATGGGTGGACCATGGACCAGGTGGTTGAACAAGTGGGCAAAAAAGGGAACTGCACCTACTGTGGCGTGTTCCGGAGACAGGCACTGGATCGCGGGGCGGCGAGACTGGGCGTTAAGCATGTGGTTACTGGACACAACGCGGATGATATTGCGGAGACAGTGCTCATGAATTTGCTTCGTGGCGATCTGCCGCGACTGTCGAGGACCACCTCAATCATTACATCCACGCCCTCTGCCGTGTCCGCAGACCCCGACTCGCACACGAATATCAAGCGAAGCAAGCCCCTGAAATACGCATACGAGAAGGAGATCGTCCTCTATGCGCATCACAAGAACCTCGACTACTTCAGCACTGAATGCTTATACTCGCCCGAGGCCTTTCGCGGGAGTGCCCGAGCCCTGATCAAGAACCTGGAGCGAGTCAGACCGAGCGCGATTCTCGACGTAGTGCGAAGTGGCGAGGACATGGCCAAGCTAGTTCCAGGCAACGGCGGGGGTTGTGAAGGCTCTTGCTCCAGCTCCGTTCCCGTAGCCGAAGAAGAGGAGGGAGGATGCGGCAGCTCCAACGGCCGCACCACCGGCGGAGAGATGGCCACCATGGAAACTCACCTCGCCCAGAACGACGCCGCATCCGAGCACAACCTCGAGCTCGAAATCACATCCAGCAACCTCCCCAGCCAGCGACACGAGCGACACGACAGCGGCCCCGCACCTCGCACACCCGGCCAGATAGGCAAGAAGCCGAAAGCACCAATTTCCACCGCCCGCAAACCGCCCAAACAGGTGATGGGACAGTGCAAACGCTGCGGCTACCTCTCCAGCCAAGACATCTGCAAGGCGTGTGTGCTCCTCGAAGGCCTCAACAAGAACCGGCCAAAGAACGTGATCGAGGTCGTGTACGACGGCGACGCACAAGAAGCCGAAGTACAGCGTGTGACGAACGGTTTGAAGAAGGCGCAAATCGAGGCCGATTGATTGAACCGTTGCCGTGCATCTACGCTTTCGTTCGGAAGTACCGCATACAACGAACGGGATCTCTCGCAGACAGAGCACGCACTCCACCCGCCTGTCGTGTCTCCCGGCGCAGTTCAGTTCAGTTCGGCTCGGCTCGGACTCGAAGCCTTCCACCCGTCCCGACGCATACGACAGCCAACGCTGTCTCACCCCACCGAACAAGCGCAAACGCAACGAATCCGAAATTAACAACGCCGAGACCCTGACGTCAGGACCTCGCGCCTCACACGACCACCTCCCGAGCCAGCACCTCCCCTGTGCGCACCACGTCTCCTGCCCGGGCCTCGGTGGAGCGCCTCGTAGTTCTGTAGAATCTCTGCTTAATAGCCAAAAGCTAGCTACGGGCGGCCTAGCGTTAGTGAACATAGCTAATTAGGGGCATATTTTGTGCAAATAGGTCACCTACTGAGGTAATTATGCAGACTTTACCGAAATCGATTGGTTGCGGGCACGAGAGGCGAGATAGGCTGGAGATGGAGATAGAGAGGGGGATGGAAGATGCGGGCTCGGAGATGCGAGATGGCTGGTGATGGAGACGGAGATAGATAAAAGAGCAGGACAGTGGAGAGCGATTACAATCTCTATCTGTGTACGTGCAATACGATTCCCATCTGTGTACTTCCAATCTAGTCCTGACGACAACATTCAAAGATCAAGACTGCCAGATCTCCGCAAACGGATCATCAGTCGCGTTCTTCGCGCGGTTGAACTCATACTCATAGCCCAGATAATCCGCGACAGGTTTCCCATAGACGTGTCCAATCCACGCAAGCACCATATCAATCCCCGACGCAGAACCTGACGCAGTCCAAATATTGCCGTGGGTAACCCACCGCGCGGGAGTCTGCCAGTGCACTTCTTTTCGCGCCCGCGCCATTTTGTTCTTCCAGTTCACCTTGCTGACTGTGGCGTTGCGGCCGTCCAAGATGCCGGATTCGGCGGTGATGAAGGAGCCCATGCATACGGTGAGGACGTACTGGAGCTGTTTCCAGGTGTTAGATAGATGCAAGCGCAAAGAAGATATCATAAGTTCCAAGAGAGAGAGAGAGACAAACCCTGGGGTAAACAACTTTGATGAACGGAGCAGCGGCCGGTATGGCAGAACGCGAATCATACCCCCCCGGCACGACCAGCACGTCGAGCGGTTTCTCCGACGCACTATACTCTTCATACGTAGCCGTCACGACAACAGCCTGGCCGAATGTGCTGTTCGAAGCTCTCGGTATAGTCGATACCGGCGTCTCCGTCTCGGCGATGACGTCGAAGGTCGCGGCTAAGCTGTATTCCAGCGACAGAGTGTCTAGAGCACGATTGAGTGAGATGGTGGATGGGGAGGGCAGTCGGTCTGCTTGCTTGTTGGAGCTTACTGAGGATGTCGACTACGCTGTAAGCGTCGAGGGCCACGAAGCCGGGGTAGAGGAGTAGGCCGAAGTGGAGGGGGAGGGCGGAGGTGTTGGTTAGGGGGGGTTGCGAGGGCGCGGAGAAGGCTGATGGTAGACTGCATAGTAGAGTTGTCAGAGTGGAGGCACGCATGTTGATGTTGTGTGGCAGTCAGTCGGATGAGAGGGCACACAGGACGAGTGAGATGATGGAGTGTGGATTTCAAGAAAGGGTTGGTTGTATAGATTCAAACACATGTTCTCTCCTATTTATACGTGTTTTCTAGAGCGAGATCAAGTGTTGATTGTCTTCTTGATAGAGTTGCTCACACACCCACTGCCCAGCATGGCAGGATGCTGCTTCACGATTCGTTCACTTTGCTTACAAACTGGCAAGGGCATGGAGTAGATTTGAGGCGGTTCGGATTACGGTGATACGACACATGTCTTTTCCATAGAACGGTCGGTCATCCAACATGGAAAGGCAGATTGCTGCTTCGTGATTCGGTCCCTCTGCATACGAAGTAGAGAGAACTCGAGTATCAGCGCGTATTGATGAAAACATGGTGAAAACGTCGTCCTAGAGAAATGCCGTGGTCTTACTTGGGCAATCACTAGGCCTGCCATTTAGTCGAGAGTAATGAAATTTTCCGTTGAAATGTTCCATGGCGACGTTCTCCATGAGACGCCCCTTTGAGCAGGTTTGAGACAATTCCACTCACAAGTACACATGTAAACGGTATCTACGCAGTCATTCGCAGAGAAGACTGCATGCATCTACGCGTACCCAGTTTCCGCATATAATTCAGAGTCTACATGTATGTAGCTGAGCAGGTTTTTTGGGCTTTTCGCTCCGTCACGTCACACGAAAAATGCATACAGATCTTCACGTGCTTACGCTGAGTGTACGACGTAACTTGAAGCCTAGGAGTGTGCTGTGTAGCTTGCTTGTTGAGTGGTCAGTGCCTCGAGTACCGCTATCAGATATAGGGTAGATGCGCAAAATGGTAGAGCCGTGCGTGGGCGAGGAAGGACGGGCGTGGAGGTCTGGTCCACGGCACTGGTAGGTTTCGATTCGAAGGGCTGCAGAAGCAAGAGCTTGCGGATCGCCGTTGTAGGGGTAGTTCTGGCAGTTGGACTGAGTCTGTAACGTGGCTATTGACATGGGCGGAGCTAACTTATTGAGAACAGGCGGAACAGATTCCTTCTAGATAGCTCGCGCCTTCTTGCCTTTCTTCTTCTTCTTCTTAGATGGCAGATTCTGATCCCAATCATTGTCCTTGTTCTGCTGCTTCGTTTCGGAGGTAGAGCTCAGTTTAGGCGGGACTTCTCCACACGGAGGTACCGTATAGTCCCCACGGTATGCGTATTCGCAGAAGCCGCTCGCTCCAATTTAGCCTTTTTCAGTAGACTCGCTGCAAGCCATACACTGAATGGTCTTGGGCCTCAGATTTCCCCCCGTTCGATGATTTGACGTCGACAGCAGGGGAAACGAGGTTCTTCTTTGTATATGCGTCGATTATGTGAGACTTCGGGGTGGCTGTAGGGGCAGAGGCCATTGTAAAGAAAGGGTGCGGAAGGTGGCCGTTTAGTCAGAGTAGGTAGGTGCGTGTGAAGTCCGACTGGCTTTGCAGACGAGCCGTGATTTCGAGGGGTTTTTCAGAGGAGTTGGAGCTGGAGGCTGGATTGGAGGCGTGGTTTGCAATTAGCTGGCGATTGTCATTGACATTTGTTCCTGAAGTCGATGGAGGAGTGCCCGGATACCATGTACGGAGTATACACCTTGCATGATGAAGTTCTTCGTGTAGGTGTGAGTCCAAGCAGCGCCGAACAATCCATCTCCGCACACCACCACGCGTTCTCGTTCCACTCACTCTCAGTGCCTTCCTTGCACACAGAAAGATGTGCTTCTCAACGCAGACGTATTCTTGTTGACTCTCGTATCGTTGCCGTCAGGGTTCCAGACCCCTACCTTTGCTTCATTGTCAAGGCCGCGTCCAAAGGCCGCACCTCACCCTGTGCGCATCACATCTCGTGCCCGGGGCTCTGTTTAGCGCCTCCCAGTAGCCATGTGAGGATTTGATTAGACCGAGGCCAGGGGGAGTAAAAGGTTGTGTACTCGTGGATGGTTTGTTGCAGGTGTGTTCCCCGCCGCCCACCTTTTGCCCTACAATTAACCGTGCGCGTGGCACACTACGAATCATGAATCACGGATTATGAATCACACCTAAATGCACACCCAGTGTGTCACACGTGCATGCAGGATCACCAGGTGGCAATCCCTGTGAGGATGTGGTGTATGATGGATGTACAGGGATAGCGGGTAGTGAGTGGTGTAGTGACGAAAAACTAACGAGGGGGGTTTACGCCGTGACCGCTGCTAATGTGAACCACGTAGTCGATGTCGTGGTGAGCGAGGTACATTGGCTTTTGTACACTTGATTCTAAGACAAGATACATAGATGCATTGCAGTATTGAGGACACATTGGATGACGCGGTGATGAGTATATGTGCGTGCATGACTTACCCCGAGGAACAAGATCTAGGACAGGTACTGCAACCCACTTCGAAGTCGTACCTATCTATGCATGTTAAGGGTTATGTGATGACGGTACATCACGATGCAGTATGCATTATTTAGAACATCATGTTGTTAGCAGACACTCCGTGGAGCTACTACTAATGCACTAAGAATTTGGGCACCACGAGTGCGAAAGGATACGCCATGAACGCCTGAACCACACACACCACCAGTCCAGATGCCATGCAATCAATGCTCATACCAAGCCATGCCATGCCGTTATCCAAAGAAAAACTCCATGCCTGTGTCCATGCCAAATGACCCAAATTCTAGCCCAATCCACTCTACCCTCTGCATGGGATAGAAATGTGGAAAAGAGCGATCAGAGCGAAACGCTGAAGCCCTCCGTCAGCTTCCACGGGCCCTTGATATCCCTCTTGCCCATCTTCTGTCCGAGCACCTGGACATTAGCGACAGTGATGCTCTCGCCGCCGTTGCCGCCCTGGAACCCAAAGGAACCGAGGGTGTTCAATTTGTTGCCGTCCCACGTGAACTCGATCTCGGAGACGTTAGGTTGCTCGATGCGCTCGCCTTCGTCGAGGTACAGGCGGCCCTTGGCGGTGCCGTCAGCGCCGGGACAGACCAGCACCCAGATGTCCTGCTTGCGCAGATCGGTGGTTGTGTTGGCAGAGTTGGCGCGGAAGGGGATGATAGTGCCGCCACGGATGTGCACGGGAATGTCGGTGAGGGTGACGTTGGAGACAGTAACGTTTGCGCCGTGGCCTTCAATCCTCTCGTGCGTCCAATAATCGTAGAAGATGTCTTTTGGCAGGTAGTACGTGACAGTGTCGGAGTAGTCGGTGGTGACAGGAGAGATGAGTAGTGCATCACCGTAGAACCACTGGTGCTGGATACCAAACGTGTTTGCATCACTGGGGTACAGGTAGAAGAGCGGGTTGATCATCGGTACACCCGTCGTGGTCTGATAGTAGAGCGCGGTATAGATGTAGTCCATGAGCTTATACCGCGTATCGATGGCTTTCCTGGCAGCATCTGCGACGACGGGCCATAGGTAGAACTCCTGTGGTATAGCGCTCTCTTCGGCATGGTTGCGATAGAAGGGTTGGAATGCACCGAGGAGAGCCCAGCGCGCGCACAGCTTCTCATCGGTATTCGCGTTAAAGCCGCAGACGTCAGAACCAACCATCGGCATCTGATGGACGGCGACCCATGCGAGCATCTGCCGGATCGAGGTCCGGTAGTGTTCCCACGAAGACTCATTATCGCCAAACCAGTGCGTGACTTTTCGGCCACTGCCAGCAAAGGTAGACCGTGAGAGAACAAACGGACGGACCTCAGGGCGTCGAGCAAGCATGGCAGAATGTGTTGCAAAAGCCATCATGTGACCATAGTAGTTGTGAGTGTCGTACTGACGAGTCCCGTCGTAGTTGGAGGTATTAGTGTAGATGGTGAAGTCCGAGAGCTTGCCTCGGTGATTGTTGATCGCATACTTCGGCTCGAACCACTCCCGGTCGGGAAGACCTTTCATGGTACCGTTGCTGGATTGACGACGGTGAAGTGGTTCAGATTTCCTAGCTTTGACCATTTTAGTACCTGAAGATCCCGGCTGGAAGGATTCAGGGAATCCGGGAATCGGACGGCCGGTATTGGGACGTGGAGACTCCGTCGGGACCGGCGGGATCTTTTCGTCTTCAGCCTTCTTGCGCGGGTTGCAGGTAATATCCTGGCAGAAATTGGAGGCCTCGTTCATGTCAACCCAGATACCATCGAGATCGACGCCAGTCTCGGGATCCATGAAGGAAGCGATTTCATCCTGCCACCACTTTTGCGTGTTGGGTGCAAACCAATCTGGCCAGACCACTGCGCCTGCCCATTGAACACCAAGGTAGTCAGTGCCGTCCTCGTGCTTCAAGAACACGTTCTGTTCGACGCCCTTCTCGTACGTTGAGTAGTTTCCAACAGCCTTAACGCCAGGGTCGAGGATAAGGACATATCGTTGCTTGCGGGAATGAAGCGTTCTAACCAGCTCTTGGACTTTCTTTAGCGGGAAATGGTTTGGGTCCGTGGTGAAGTCCATTCGCAGGTTCATGTAATCGATGTCCGTCCACATAACCTCGAGGGGAATATTAGCAGTAGAATAGTTGGCGACGACTTCAGCCACCATGTTGATGTCGTAATATCCGTACTTGCACTGGTGGAACCCAAAAGTCCAATAAGGATACATGGCTGAGAAGCCGACGATTTCCGCATACTGCGAAGAGACCTCGGCAGGCTGCTTCCCAGCCATGAAGTAGAGGTCGACGACTCCGCCGATGGTGTTGTACTCGAGATACTGGTCGCCAGCCTCGGTTTGGTTGATGTTGATATTCATAGGATCCGAGTTGAGTAAGAATACACCATGAGTGCCCTTGTCGCCGCGGTGCTCGAAGTATACCGGATGGGTGCCGTACAGATTCTTGCCATTCGGAATGTTTGGTGATTCCGAATTGTACATAACCCGCTGGTAGCCTTGCGTGTGGAGTCGGAACGAGTCGCTATGCTCTCCAAGACCGTACAGGTTAGGGTCCTTCGGCAATCTAGTTCGGAGGCGGACATATTGCGTCTCAAACACGAGCTGCGCCGCGGAGGTATCGAAGAGAATCTCATCGTTCTCTTTCCGTCGGACGGTGAATGAGAACGGCTTTTCGACTAGGTCAAATTGCAGAGCGGCGGCGGACGAGGGGGCATTCTCATTTTCCGGGCGCGGCAGTACCTGCTCATGCACTTGAAAAACGTTGAGAGCGGCATCATATATCTTGACGTGGAGCCGCTTGTCTGTAGGTGTTTTAGTATAGATTTCGAATAGATGAAGCGCGCAGAATAGATGAATGATGTTATTTCGCCTGCAGTAGCCGAGACGTACCTGTTTGATATTCGACCAGCAACTTCAGATCGCGGATGTCGTCGCTGTATTGATTGCAGGCCACACCAGCTAGGGTGAGGTCAGCAGCGAGAGTCGAGTCCGTTTTGACCACGTTTGACGCCGAGTATCCGGGACACTCATTGAGCGCAGTCTCGGCAGCGAAGAACTGCGGCACATTGGCAGGATCTGGCGGAGGGTCCGACCATTGCGGAGAGGGCCGAGGAGCCGCAGACGCGAGGCCGATGCAAGATACAACCGCAAGGAGAGAGACACGCATGTTTGTGGTGATGCAGTAGGAAGAGAAAAAAGAAAGGATATTCTGCTGTAGTTTATATAGTTCGGGAGGGGGGCTCGCAAACGCTGACAGCTTTCACTCTGCCGATCTAGCGCATGATCGGCCGCATGATATGGATAGTCGCTCGGTGAAAGGAAGCAGAACGGTCAGGCAGACGATATGATGGCTTACCCCGGACTCGCGCTATCGATCAAGTGGCAGGGGTTAGCCAGCCAGAGAGCAATGTACCTGCGTCAATTGCAGAAGGTGCAGCAGAGTGCAGCAGAAGGTGCCAATATCAGCCAAGGTGGACTGCACCCTCTCTTTCAAACGTTACCTAGGGTGATAGGACTCTGCCTAGGGAGTTCAATTTCCGTAGACGGTGCCAAATATGGGTCAACGTCTAGGGCACCGGGAGAGGGTAGCCACGATGACTGGAGAGCCTCTCTTACGCGGTAATAAATCAATGCAGGGAGATGATCCAGCCCTGTTTCCGGCGCGTAGGTGCGTGGGCTAGGGAATGCTGCGGCGTCGTTGGAGGAACGCACAACAAACCCTGCGAGGTCTTTCCTGGAAACGCCCCCTGAAGACAATGACAGCGACCGGGAAACTCGCACCTCCATCAGGAGAACGAGATCGGAGCTGGCGATTACCAAGGATGCACCTGGTCATACCTTCCTTTTGGGCACGAGACGGACAACCGAATGTACCGCCAGGGGGCCCAAGATTGCGTTCAGCGGTAAAGCAGTCGTCGCGCGAAAACGCGCTCATGATGTCGACGCGAAGGCCGCCTGCATGTAGCGTCGGAGGGCGTCGAAACGTCTCCACTCGATGGACACACTGGCCCTCCCACTCGAAGCATCGTGGAGGGTGCGAGCGTGCAAGTGACAACGGGATCTCGAGATCAGCCGGTTGTGATGAGACGGGATGATGGAGTGTCGGTGTGAAGGAATGCGGGGGTGTACGGAGTAAGGACTGGCGCCGTTCCCGTGCCCAAGCTTCGAGTGCCGACGCGCCCCCAGACGCCACCCGAGGCAGCCCTCCACAACCTCAACACTAGATACATAGTACAACGCCAACACACGCGAGTCTCACTGGGTACGGAGACAATTGTAATCTTAGCCACACGCCTGCCGTAGACTTCACCTCCCGTCTCTCCGCCCGTGCGAGACGGGATGTACCCGCTATTGGTGCCGTGTTCAGCACCCAAGGAGACACAGCGCCCGTTCCTGAATGGCCGATGGTACCTTTGTAAGTCTTCTCTGAACGCTTTGCGCCCGACGGACGCGATGCACCATCTTGGCTGCGTAATCGACTCTGCTGACACCCAGCAGATGCCAAGGGGGCCATGCAGAGTAGGCTCACGAGACCGGTACGGCGTCGAAAACTAGCAATGTCGACGAGGACGGTGACGGCAAATGGCCGGGGCACACTTATCTCAGGTGCTCAGACGGCAGGCAAGGGGGCAGGGTTGCTAAGGGGTGTACCCTGCCACACTCCTGTAGGGCAGTGCCTTTCTTGCCTGCTGTCTAAAGGACTTTAGTAATTCTTTGTATAGCTAACGTAAACCACCAGTACCGTAACCCGGCCAAACCAGTAACCTGGCCAAAAATGCCAAGACTACGAACACCAACCTGCTTCTACTATGCCTACACCTACGAACGCGCAATTACGTAAATACGAAGGCAGATTCCTCTTTGCTCTTAAAGCTTTTAGAGCTGGCAAATTCCGAAGCCTCTGCGCAGCTGCACGGTTTTTTACTGTTAATCACTGTCGACTTGCTAAACGCGATAAAGGAACACTCTTTGGCCTAAAAACTACCTCTACTCTCTGTAAGCTCACGAGCACCGAAAAAGAAACAATTGTTTAATACATTCTTGACTTTAGCGCGCAAGAGTTCGCGCTTCTTCTATCTAAAGTAGCCGATATGGCTAATAAACTACTAGGCGAGCCGCGAGCGTAGTAGCAGGCTAGTAAGCAAGAACTAGCCTGCGCGCTTCGTAACGCGTTTATCTAAGCTCAAGATAGCCTTTAATTGAGCTAAAAATAGGCAGAAAATACTGCAAAAAGATTCTAAGGTAATTAGCGCGTAGTTTAAGCTAGTAAAAGAAACAATAGTTAAGTATAGCGTACACCTAGACAACGTGCACAACTTTAATAAAACTAGCTTTTAAATAAGTGTTATTAAGTTTATAAAAGTTGTTACAAGCTTTTAAAAACGTACTTAACTTAATTTTATCTAGCTAGGCAATTAAAAGTAGGTAATAGTTATTTAAAGCATTTGCGCTGCAAAGTACGCAATTTCGCTATTTATTATTTACAAAAAGCGCGTTTACATTTTAGCATAGTACAAAAAGAACTCTATACTTAGCAATTAAAAGCTTTTAGTTTCTAAAAACAGCTAGACAAACAACGCTTTTAGTTTTAAATAGTTAAAGCACTTTAACGCGCATACAAAAGCGCGTTAGATAGAAAAGTATTAGCTACTTATTTTAGATAACGTAAACGATTACCGAGTAGCTAATATTACTAAGTAGCTAGAAATCTCTTGGCACAACCAACTTATTTTAAAGAACATTAAATTAATTGCTATTAAATAAAAAACCTGCGTACGTTGTGCTAGTGCTAGATTTAAAAGCTTTTTTTGTATTTTTTTAGTAAGTTTGAGCATTGTGTCTTGTATTACTACAGTTTTTACAGCGCCGTAAAGCTAGTTGTACTTTTTTTTAACTTTTTTTACTACGCGCTTTCTTTAATAGCTAAAGCGCTGTATACGCTTTAGTAGCTACTTGCGCTAATCTATTACTATACTCTATTGTACTACTTGTTTAAATTCGCTTTCGTTTGCGCAATTTTCGCTTGGTTATCTTTGCTAATTGATTTTTAAGCTTTTTAATACAGTAGTCTTTAAGCGCGTTCTAATGCAGCATTAATTTAGCTTCTTTTACAAGCTAAAAAAGCTACTTTGCGCTAAAGTAAGCGATTTAGTAATAGAATCGCGTACTAGCTTTAATTGTAATTCAAATTTAAGTGTATTGCTTGGAGTTTTTAACTGCTACGACGTTTCTAGTATAAGTAGTAGTAGTAGAGTACACAGTTGTACTTTAAAACAATTAAAAACTACCTACGCATTAATAGAAACTAGCTTTAAAGCTTTAAAAGCTTTTTTGCAGTTCTTTGCTATAAACACTTTAAAAAACGCGTTTCTAAAAGCTAGCAGAAAGCTTTTTTTGTTAATATAGAAAACGCGCTAGCGCGCTAAGTTTCAAACGCGTTAAAAGTACTTTAGCTTTAGCAGCAAGAAGCAAACTACATCTAGCAGCTAGAGAATATAAAATAAATAAGCTAGCATGCAAAGCGTAAGAATCTTGTACTTAAAACAATAGTTTTTAAAATTCTAAGATTAGTAGCTCTTATAGCTGTTTAAAATAAGTAGCTAATACTTTTCTACCTAACGCGCTTTTGTATGCGCGTTAAAATACTTTGACTATTTAAAACTAAAAGCGTTGTTTGTCTAGCCGTTCTTAGAAACTAAAAGCTTCTAATTGCTAGGTATAAAGTTCTTTTTGTACTATGCTAAAACGTAAACGCGCTTTTTGTAAATAATAAAAAGCGAAATTGTATACTTTGCAGCGCAGATGCTTTAGATAACTATTACCTACTTTCAATTGCCTAGCTAGATAAAATTAGGTTAAGTACGTTTTTAAAAGCTTGTAACAACTTTTATAAACTTAATTACGCTTATTTAAAAGCTAGGTTTGTTGAAGTTGTGCACGTTATTCTTGTAGATGCTGTACTAAGCTTTGGTATTCTCAACTAGCTTAAACTACGCGCTAATTACTTTAGAATCTTTTTATTGTATTCTTTGCTAGTTCTTTGCTTAATTGAAAGCTATTTTAAGCTCGCTTAAACGCGTTACAAATCTTGTAGCTTATTTTTTGCCTACTAGCTCTTTACTTTGCGCAGCTACTAGTTTATTCTCTATATTTTCTACTTTAAACAGCTAAAGTGCAAATTCTCGCGAATTAAAGTTAAGAATATATCGAACAATTGTTTGCTATTTAGTAGTAGTAAGTTTCTAGCTGTTTAGAGTACAATTGCGTTGTGCAGCAATTCTTTTAACGCGTTAACAAAAAGTTTAAGAAAGTACGTTAAAAGCAGCAGCAGCAGTAGCAGCAGCGTTAGCGCTTTAAAACTATTTAGATTAAAGAGCTTGTAAAGCGAAAGTAATTCTTTTTTTCTATTAACTAAATTGCACGTTATTTAATTAAGGCATCGTAGATCAAAAGTAGAGTAGGTATTGCCAAGAGATTTTTAGCTACTTAGTAATATTAGCTACTTGGTAATTGTTTACGTTAGCTATAAAAGCTACTAATTTTAGAATTTTACAAACTATTGCTTTAAAAACAAAATTCTTACGCTTTGCATGCTAGTTTATTTATTCTATATTCTTTAGCTACTAGATGTAGTTTGCTTTTTGCTATTAAAACTAAAGTACTTTTAACGCGTTTAAGACTTAGCGCGCTAGCGCGTTTTCTATATCAACAAAAAAAGCTTTTTGCTAGCTTTTAAAAACGCGTTTTTTAAAGTGTTTTACAACAAAGAACTGCAAAAAAGCTTTTAAAGTTTTAAAGCTAGTTTTTATTAACGCGTAAGTAGTTTTTAGTTATTTTAAAGTATAGCTACGTACTCTACTACTATTTCTCGCACTAAAAACGCCGTAATAGTTAAAAACTTTAAGCAATACACTTAAATTTAGATTGCAATTAAAGCTAGTACGTAATTCTATTACTAAACTACGCTAGCGAATAGATAGAAAGTACTTATTGTTAAGTATAAATTAAGTTAGAGTTGCATAAACTTAGAGTTAAAATTAGGTTAGAGTAATTAAAGCGTAGGTTAAAGTTAAATTATATGTACTACTTTTAGGTTAATAAACTTATTATAACTAGCTATTATAATTATAAAAAGAAAATATATTAAAATATAAAATTGTAGAAGTCTATGCTAACTTAACTTTAATCTACGCTATTTAGTTTTAGCGTAGGTATAAGTTGAGTTAGCACTAGAGTTTTACGTAAGCTAACTTAACTTTAACTTAACCTATACTTATTTACTACTCTATACTAAACTACTTACTTTAGCGTAGAGTAGCTTTTTTTAGCTTGTAAAAAAAGCTAAATTAATGCTGTATTAGAACGCGCTTAAAGACTACTATATTAAAGAGCTTAAAAATTAATTAACGTTAGCAGAAATAACTAAGTAGAAATTGCGCAAATGAAAGCGGATTTAGCATAGTAGTATAATAGAGTATACTAATAGATTAGCGTAAGTAGCTGCTAAAGCGTCTACAGCGCTTTAGCTATTAAAAAAAGCGCGTAGTAGAAAAAGTTAAAGAAAAGCACAACTAGCTCTACGGCGCTGTAAAAACTATAGTAATACAAAGCACAATACTTAAACTTACTAAAAAAATACAAAAAAAGCTTTTAAATTTAAAACTAGAACAACGTACGTAGGTTCCTTGTTTAATAGCAATTAATTTAATGTTTTTTAAAATAAGTTGGTTGTGCTAAGCATTTTTGGCTAGGTTACTAGTAGTTTACGTTACGCTTTAACTTTTAAAAAAAAAAAACCTTTGTTGAAAAAGAATTACTACCCTTCGCTATTATTTTTTAAAAAAAAAATTAACTATGCGCAATAAAATAATCTTACAGCTTTTAAAAAAAGATTTAAAAAATATTAAGAACTATCTTTAGAAATTATTTATTTGTTTATCTACTAAGATCTTGCTTGCACTTTACGTTTAAAGAAATATTTTACTTTTCTTGTGCATTTTCTTTAAATCTTAATATTTTTTAGAATCTAAAGGTAATTTTGCACTAGCTTATAACTTTTCTTTAAAAAAATAGTTTCTATAGCTGCATAGCAAGCGTAATTGTTTAGTAAAAAAAGTAAGTTTTTTAGTTTGCATTTAACAAGCGTGCACTAAAGCTTCTTAAATAAGTTAAGCTCGCGCAAAGCACTGCCTAGCTTCAACCTTGTTATGAGCTAGCTGAGATAAGGGCACACTCGTGGACGGCGGACGGCGCTGCGTCACTAGCGCCACGCTACTACCCCGCAGCGCCACATCAGCCACCAGCACGCCAGCTGGCACAGAGCACGCGCACCGCACGCGCACGCGCCGCCACGACAACGAAACTCAACCTTGGAAGTGGACCTCGGGAAGAGTCAACACTGCGGAAGCATCCCCGGTTCTGGCTAGCGCAGTCTCCTCTTACGTGCTCCTCACAGCGGCTCTTGTACTTCTTTTCCCACCCGCACGTCTGTTCAGCGGTTCCGCAATGCCCCGCCGTGGCGTGTCCTCGTCCGATGCCACCCCAACCACAACTGAGCCCGCGGCAAAGACGGCATGGCCAGCGACATTTACAGACGGCCTGCCGCTTCCGAGGATAGTTGTGTTTGACCTAGACTACACGTTATGGCCGTTCTGGGTGGACACGCACGTTACAGGGCCCCTCAAGGCCGTAGAGGGCGGGCTGAAAGTCAAGGACCGATACGGCGAGAGCTTCGGCTTCTACAGTGACGTCGCAGGCATATTAGATGCGGTACGCTCTACTGCCCAGCTCGTGTCCCTGGAGTCCTCTTTCTGACATTCGCAGCTCCGACAAAAAGGCATCGAGATTGGCGCCGCCTCGCGAACCCACGCCCCAGACCTCGGCCGCGAGATGCTCCAGCTCCTGAAAGCCCCCAGCGCGACCCAGCCCTCCAAGCGCGCGTTCGACTACTTCGCCCACCTGCAGATATACCCGGGCACCAAGACCACGCATCTCGAGCGCATCCACCGGGACAGCGGCATCGAGTACGAAGACATGCTGTTCTTTGACGATGAGAGCCGGAATAAGAATGTGGAGGTGTTGGGCGTGGTTATGTGGCTTGTTAGGGACGGTGTGACAAGGGACGGGATCGATGCCGGGGTCAGGATTTGGAGAAAAAGGAACAAGAAGCTGGCTAGCTAGGCGAGTGGGCGGGAGGAACAATTCAGCTAGGACGAGCTAGCATCCGGTTAGGAAAATGCTATTGAGACCAGGTTTGTGAGGTGTCCAGAAACAGACTCTTTTAGGTGAAAGGTATCTGTTGCTGGAGCGGGCTAGCAAATACTACGAAAGGGGCTTTCTCGACTAGAGAGTAGCGTGCGACCAGGCGCATCGTGCAGTTGGAGCGACAGTCAGGCTATGATTGCCGAGTTCGACTGGCCGTACAAGAGCAACGGGAAAAGCTGATGCAGCGCAAAGTTAGTTCCAACATACGCAGTCGAAACGTGGTGTGGTGTTATAAGTAAAGTTGACAAGAGTCTGAGATCTCTGTTCACCACTTTTCCTACCAAGTTCGATACGAGGCCAGTCATCAAGATATAGGTATAGGTGACGTGAAATCCACAAGAGAGAAACAGGAGTCTTGCTATACTATTCGCCGCCTCTACCTGTCAATCTGTCAATAGTATGAGGCCAGTGTAGGGATGGTAAAAAGTGCAACAGTCGAAGCAGGACTGGACTTCTGCAAGGTTAATAAGTAAAGTCGAGAAGAAGGGATGATGTCTTACAAGAGACGTTATGGTCTCTAGAAACCGGTTCACCTCTTGTACCTATTCAGTCCTTGAGGCCAACAGTAGCTGAGCTGAGAAGGTAAAGGTATGAAGAGAGCCTGGATGTTTCTACTCACATTCTCTCTACCTTCCCTACTTCCTCTCATTCTTACATCCCGTACTCGAGTTTCGATCGGCCTAGTTTCGTCTATACCTTTGATCCGCCAAAAGTAACACAGCGCAACTGCTGAGATGTCAGTCAAAGTAAGCCCTGGTCACAGTATACCGCCCGATTGCATATTTCGGTTCGAGCGAGCACTTTACTTGCGCTACTAAAGCCTACGCGTCCTCCATCATCATGGGTAACGCAAAAAGACCTCTTTCGGGTAAGGCAAAAAGACCTCTTTCGGCTTGTCGCTAGACACTGCTAAAGGCTCCACTAGGTGTATCTAGCGAAGCGCCGTCCTCTGGTGTACCTTATACACCGAGAGCCTTCACCCCCTTCGTCTACCGCTCCCTCGACCCCGCGAACGCCCGCCGACTCGTCAGTCGTTGACTCGCCACCCAAAAAGAAGGCCAGGAAGGCCCACAAGGCGAAGAGCACTGGCATACTCTTGAAGCCTGGAGAAGAGCTGTCCACCAAATCATTCATCAAGGTTTGGGAGCAAGAAGGCAAGTGCGCAGCCTACCTGGGTTACACGGATCTCTCGGGCTTGCGCCGGTTCGCCATGAGCCCTTACGTCCTCCAATTGGTGAACATCATGGTGGACGAGTATCGCTTCCGCAGCCACGAGGCATTGGATTGTCTCCGAGATCATCAGGATGAGCTGCGAAGCGAAAAAGACCCTTTGGAGGCTTACCCTGTAGAGGAAGGCAAGACCCACAGTCGGCGGAGAATCGCTCTCTGCCTGGCCCAGATGTATAGAACGATCGAGAAAGGTCGTTCTTCCTCGGACGGGTTATCGCAGGATGATGTCGCCGCAGCGCAAAGTGTCTTCCAACGTCAAAAAGGCCTTGTTCCCCCCACCATCGACATCAACGCCGTCATACTCCCCAAGCTCGGACCTTTCACGGACCTCGGCGAATGCCAGCTGGAGGCATATAATCGATGTATACATGCGCTCATGTATGTTAGACACTCCAGTAGCGCCTCCATCTAGAGGGGCAGATTCGGGTCGAGCAACTGGGACGGGAAATGCGTCATCGACAGCTCGCACATCCCTACCTGGATGAAACCGGATCTAGGAGAAGAACCGAAAGAGCATGCAATAGACGAGCCACTAGGCTCTACTCAACGGGAGCCAGCATCACCACGGACTCCACTAAGTGTCGAAGTATCATAGCAATATTCTGCCAAGACGCCCAAGGCCGAGGAACTCTGACAACACATCAAAGAAGATGGGCTGCGAAGCGAATTACCTTCATTCGAGAGAACTATCACCGTAGATCTCACGATCTCCAGTGCCTAGTTTTGGAATCAGATTTGGGCGATGTTTAGCATAGAGCGCTACGGCGGGCAAATACACGCCCTCCGCCTGATACTAGAGAAGGACGAGGACGACAAACGCGACTTCAACCTAGATAACACTTCATGGGACTTGGTGAAAACAGCGTTGTGGGGTGAAACCGTCCTAAAAAGGAGTTTTTTGCTGGCTGTGCGCAGAGCTGAGGAAGGTAAAGTTCTTTAGGAGAACGAAGCCCCGCCACTCTTAGACCAGCCGATCCTGACGACTGCCGACGATAACATCGTACCTAGCGTGTAGGTTCTCTTTACAATATCCGAGTCGAGTAGTCGATAGGCTTAGGAAAAGTTCTTTTTGGCTAGGTCTAAAAAGGAGCTTTTTACTAGCCGTGCGCAGCGCTAAGGAAAGTAAAGTTCCTTGAGAAAGCGAAAGCCTGCTACTGCGAAAACAAAGAGTTCTAATAACTGCCGACAATAACATCGTACCTAGCATGTAGAATTTCTTTATCTAGCTCAACTAGTTAACGTACCTTACGAGTTCGCCGCCCACCGAATTTTACTAAGGAAAATCAATAATCTAGAGCTTAATAACCTTAACCTACTTAATAAAATTCTCTAAAATTTTTACTACTAAGCTGCATCTATATAAACTTTTAGATTCCTAGATTACTAAGCTACAACTTTAGTATTTAGAAAGTTATTAAAGAAAAGCTTAAATTATCCGTGCGCTCTAAGCTATCTACTTTTCTAGACTAGCTAGAGCTTAGTAATCTTAGAACTAGAAAGTTTATATATACAGAAATAATATATTAAATTTTTAGAGAATTTTATTAAGTAGGTTAAGAGTTATTAAGCTCTAGATTATTGATTTTCTTTAGTAAAATTTAGTAGGCGGCGAACCCGTGTGGGCAGCGAACTCGTAAAGTACGTTAGTTGTTTAGCTTGTAAAAAGTTCTTTTTAGCTAGGTTTTAAGTAGGAATCTAGTTAATTGCGTAAGCAAAAAGCGTAAAGAAGCTTGTAAAAAAGTTCTTTTAGCTAAGTTTTACAAAACTATAATTTATTGCGTAGGCAAAGAGCTTAGAAAGCGCTTATTAAAAAGTTTTTTTTAGCTAAAGCGCAAGCTTCTACATAATTAATAGCGTAGAAAAAGTTTTAGTAAAGCTAGGCTGGTAAATGGGTAGAGGTTGAGTTAGGGTTGGGTTAGCTTACGTCAGACCTCAACCCAACCCTAGCCTTAACCCGCGCTAGTTACTAAGCAGCTTGGGTAGAGGTTGGGTTAGAGTGGTCAAAGCTTAGAGTTGTGGTTGGGTCTTACATAATATTTACAACCTATATTAATATTAAGTTTTCTATGTATATTTATCACATTTACTTATCACAGTTTCTTAACTATTTAGGTAACTCTAACCTAACCCCCAACCCAGAGCTTTGACCACCCTAACCCAACCCCTACCCACGCTAGGTTAACTCTAACTCAACTTTAACCCAAGGTCTGTGCGACCTATAACCCAACCTATACCCATCGATAGGTACTCTCTACCTATTCGCCAGCGTAAGTAAAGCAGTGTAAAAGTTAAGCGAACTTGAAAAAGTTGTTTATTAAGCTAGATTTAGTTCTTGAGAAATAAGTAAGTTTAATAGACTAGAAAAAGTTAGTAAAGCGTTTAACACTAAAGTAGTAGCGAGCTTCGTTTTGCAAAGAGTATTAAAGTTAAAGTAAAAGTTAACTTAACGTAAAGCACTACCGAGCGGCTTACACTACCGAGCGGCTTACACTACCAAGCAGCTCAAAATTGCTTGGCATTAAATTCTTACGTTTAAAGCTTAATAACTTTACTAGTAGTATAGCTATCTAGATAATCTTTAGACCGTTTTAAAGCTCTAATCTAGCGCTTTCAAATCTACTATAATTTACCTAGCTAGAACTAGTATTGCTAGAGTTATTAAGGTTTGAATGTAAAGAGATTCGCTTAGCTTCTAACTCCTACTTCTAGTACTAAACTACTACAATAAATAGTAAAACTGTTTAAATATCTATTATAGACTCTAAACTATAGTTTTATTTAGATTTTATAGCGTGCAGCCTAGATTTAAAGCTAGTATATAGAGTTAAATTCTATATACAAAGTTAAGTAGTTTAGAATAATAATATTATTTATAATAATAAGTATTTACTACTTTTTGGACCTAATATAGCTAAATTCAACTATATATTAGAGTACTTAATAGTTTTATAATAAATTATATAAGCTATATATAGATATTTTTACTTAAGAAGTAGAGATATATTAGTAGCTTTCTAACTCTTATACTAGCTGTAATTCTAAGCTACACGCTATAAGAGTTTTGCAAATACTTAAAAATAACTATATAAAATAATATAAGAAAGTATTATTCTTTATTATAGTAGTTAAGTAGTACATACTAGGTATAAAGCTTAAGCGAGGTAGTTATAGTTTAAAGCTTAATAGAATTAGTATTACGTAAGCTATAGCTATAATTCTTAGCGCGTTTTAAAGTGCTAGATTAGGTCTTTAAGATAGTGAAAAATTTATCTAGATAGCTCTACTATTAGTAAAGTTATTAAGCTTTGAACGTAAGGATTTAATGCTAAGCAATTTTGAGCTGCTCGGTAGTGTAAGCTGCTCGGTAGTGCTTTACGTTAGTAAATCGAGATCTAATTAAAATGTTGAAAATAATAAGCTATAAAAGTTTATTGTTTTAACTATATACATAAGTGTGCTTTGTATAATCTCTTTACTTTCGTAGAGCAAATAGATTAATAAAAGCATTTTAATCTTTTGCTTTTAAAGTGCTATAGAGAGCATAAAATTAAAAAAAGTATATAAAAAAGCTGTGTTGTCGTAGAAAGTTTTTAGCTTACGCGCTAAGCTTACCTAAGGTATAACCGTGCTTTGTTACTTTTAACGCTAAAGTAAAAGCATTGTTTGCTTTAGTAGCTTAGTAGATTATTAATTGTAATAAGCAGCAAGTGCTATAGGTATTGTAGAACAAAATTAACTAAAATTTACTAAGCTAGAAAAAGCACTTTAGAGTAAAGTAAGCAAGCGCAATATTTGCTAAAAGTATTAGTAGATATAGTAGCTTCTTATAGAAAAAAAGTTTTTTGAAATTATAAAAGTAAAGCTAAATACATTAAAATGTTAACTAGAACTTTATTATATTTTATAGTATTAACCTAATGCTTTGTGTAGAATTGTAAAGCTATATTACTACGTTAGATAATTATCTTAGAAACGCGCAGATTAAATTTTTTAGTTTTAGAAATTTAGTTTTTAAGAAAAAAGTTGTGCAAGACGTTATGCATAAACCTACTTATCTATTCTAAACTAGTAGTAAAGCAACTTTAAAGTAGTAGTTGTTTAAATTTAGTATATTGCTATACTTTTTTAATAACGTACTCTACGAGCGAGTTAATTACACAAGCAAATTAGTTACTTTGCTAAAACTCTACCAAAACGTACTGTTGCAAATAGTAAAGTTGCATTTTAACAATTTTGTATAGTACTGCATAGTAGAGTATACTAATTAGAAACTATTTTTTTAACTTGTTTACATATGCGCGAGTTGTGCTTAGCTTCGCTGCAGCGCTTATAGTACTTTTAAGTTAGCTCGCTACTTTTATCGCGCGCGCTTTTTTTAGCTTTTTTTTATTACTGCGCGCTGTAAACTCTTTTAAAGTAGTTAAGCGCACGCTTTTTTTTAGCTTGTATACGCTTTCTTTTGCGCAATTTATAGCGCAAAGCAGCTTCGTTAGCTATCTAAAGCTTTTTAACTTAGTTGCTTATTAACACTAAAGAATGCGCTATTATCTTTGCGCTTTTAGCAAGCTTTTTAACTGCATTAACTATGTAAGTAAGCAAGCTATTAACGTGTTGTTAAATTATTTTTTAAATTAGCGTTAATTGTAACTTAAATTTTAGAGTATTGCTTAAAGTTTTAGATACTTAAAGTGCGACATCGGTAGTAGATAGTGTAAGCGTACAAATACGCTAGCGAATAAGTAGAAAGTACTTATTAATAGGTATAAGTTAAGTTATAAGTTGCATAAACTTTAGGTTAAAGTTAAGTTATAGTTACTCTAGCGTAGGTAGAAGTTAAGTTAGAGTTATCAAAGCGTTAAGTTATAGTTTAGTTAGAGTAATTAAAGCTTAAAGTTAGAGTTAAGTTAAAAGTTACATTTAGGTTATAGAGTTATGTGTTAGCTTAGAAAGTTGCTAAAGTTTAAAAAGTTATTACAGCTAGTTATTACATTTAAAAACGCGCAAATTGTATTTACAAAGTTTTGTTATTATAGCTACTATTTACGTACAAGAACACAAGTAGAGTAGAAAAAGTTGTATTACTACAGATATTAATTATAGTAGCGTAGAAGTTAAGCGCGCTTTCGTAGCGAAAGTAGCGAATTCTTTTTTTCTAAATTATTATTTAACAGAGTTATTTTTAATTGTAAAAGCCTAGATGTAGGCCTAGATGTAAGCCTAGATAACAAGCTAAATATAAGCCTAAGTATTAGCCTAAGTGTTAACCTAGATAACGAGCTAGGTATAAGCGTAGATATAAGCTTAAAAGTAAAGTCTACATACTGCGCTTAAAAGTTAAGTAAGTTAAGTAAGTTCTTAACTTCGTTACATAGTAGTTCTTTATTATTTGCTTCTAGAAACTAAAAAACGCTGTCCTATTCTTTTTCTTAAGCAATACAATTTTTTAATATTATAATTCGCTAAATTGTTTAGGCAGCAAGTTGGTGCTTTCTATTGCTAATAACATTTTTAGCAACGTTAAATTCGCGCTTAACTCTAACCTAGGCAATTTGTACTGCAAGTACATTTTTTGCAACTTGTAACGTAAAGTACTAGCGAACTTAATAGACTAGTAAACTCGACAAAATATCTTAGCACAACCAACTTATTTTAAAGAACATTAAATTAATTGCTATCAAACAAGAAACCTGCGTACGTCGTGCTAGCTTTAGATTTAAAAGCTTTTTTTGTATTTTTTTAGCAGGTTTGGGCATTGTGCCTTGTATTACTATAGTTTCTACAGCGCCGTAGAGCTAGTTGTGCTTTTTTTTAACTCTTTTTACTACGCGCTTTTTTTAATAGCTAAAGTGCTGTAGACGCTTTAGCAGCTACTTGCGCTAATCTATTACTATACTCTATTGTGCTACTTGTCTAAATTCGCTTTTGTTTTTGTAATTTTCTTTTTGTTGCTTCTTTAATAGTTTTTTTAAAGCTAGAGATTCGATTGCGCATTAGCTTAACCTAATAGGCTATCTAGTAAAACTCTTTAACAAGCTAATTAACTCTATTCTTTAGAGATAATAAAAAGAAACTAAGCTTAGTAATAATAAGCTTTAATTGCGATCTAAATTCAAGCGTATTGCTTAGAGTCTTTAACTGCTACGACGTTTTTAGTGCGAAAAGTAGTAGCGAGGTACACAGCCGTACTTTATAACAATTAAAAACTACTTGCGCGTTAATAGAAACTAGCTCTAAAGCTTCAAAAGCTTTTTTGCAGTTCTCTATTGTAAATACTTTAAAAAACGCGTTTTTAAAGGCTAGCAGAAAGCTTTCTTTGTTAATATAGAAAACGCGCTAGCGCGCTAAGTTTCAAACGCGTTAAAAGTACTTTAGCTTTAGCAGCGAGAAGCAAACTACATCTAGCAGCTAAAGAATATAGAATAAATAAGCTAGCATGCAAAGCGTAAAAATCTTGTACTTAAAACAATAGTTTTTAAAATTCTAAGATTAGTAGCTCTTATAGCTGTTTAAAATAAGTAGCTAATACTTTTCTACCTAACGCGCTTTTGTATGCGCGTTAAAATACTTTAACTATTTAAAACTAAAAGCGTTGTTTGTCTAGCCGTTCTTAGAAACTAAGAGCTTCTAATTGTTAGGTATAAAGTTTTTCTCGTACTATGCTAAAATGTAAACGCGCTCTTTGTAGATAATAAATAGCGAGATTGCGTACTTTGCGGCGCAGATGCTTTGGATAACTATTACCTACTTCCAATCGCCTAGCTAGATAAGATTAAGTTGAGTACGTTTTTAAGAGCTTGTAACGACTTTTATAAACTTAATAACACTTATCTAAAAGCTAGTTTTGTCAAAGTTGTGTATATTATTATTCTAGATGCTGTACTTAGCTTTGGTATTTTTAACAAGCTTGAACTACGCGCTAATTACTTTAGAATCTTTCTATTGTATTCTTTGCTAGTTTTTTGCTTGATTGAAAGCTATTTTAAGCTCGCCTAAACGCGTTACAAATTTCTTAGCTTAGTTTTTGCCTACTAGCTTTTTACTTTGCGCAGCTACTAGTTTATTTCTTATATCTCCTACCTTAGACAGCCGAAAAGCAAATTCTCGCGAATTAAAGTTGAGAATATATTGAATAATTGTTTGCTCTTTAGTCGTAGTAAGCTTTAAAAATGTAGGTTGTGTTTAAGCTTAAAATAAAATTCTTTTAGCGCGTTTAGAGAGAGTATAGTGTTTAACGTTAAAAACACTAGCAGTAGCTTAATAGCTTTAAAATTAGCTAGAATTATAAGCTTTAAAAGCAAGCTAAAGTTTTTCTTCGTGTTAGTGTAATAACGCGTTAGTTAGTTGAAACATATCGCGTTGATAGAGAAAGTAGTAGTCTTGGCAAATTTTGTTGAGTTTACTAGTTTGTTGAGTTTGCTAGTGCTTTACGTTAATAAGCGTAGATACGTTTCTTTATTTACGTGCTACTATTTAAGAATATTAAAAAAAGCACTAGCGCGTACGCAAGCAATGCTTAGATAAGCTTTTCTTTTTTAGCAAGTTAAGCTTTTTCTTTTTTCTATTTCGTTTAGGTTAATAGATGAAAAACTGCTTAGCAGCAACTAAAGCAAAAGCTTTAGTTTTTAAAACTATTTACTACTTTAGAGTTTAGTTGTATAAAACAAAGAAATAAAAGTAAAAGCAAAGCAAGTATCGTTGTTATAGTAATCAAAGTAATTAAAAAACTCTTTGCAGTAGGTATGCTTGTTTTGATTATTTTAAGTTTCGTTTTAAACGCGCAGTTAGCATAGCATATAACTATAATAAGTAACTGTAATAACTATACTTCGTACGCCGTAAGCTTTTAGCTAGAGTTTAGAATAGTAGCATAATTAAATAAAAACTCTCGTTTATCGCTAGTTCTTTTATAATACTTGCTAAGTTTAGCTTTTTTTTTTTATCTACAACAGCTCGTACAACTGTAAGCTACTTAAAAGTATTTTAATTTTTTATATCGTTGTTAAGTTCGTTCTGCATACTATTTAAAAGGTTGAAAAAATAGTTGTATATAAACTAGACTTGTAGCTTGTAGTTTTTACTTAAGAAATTTATTGCGTTTTTAAAGTTTTTAAGCATATTAGTAATTAACTTTAAGTAGTGCTATTTGTTTAGTGTTAATTTTAGTTGCCTAAAGTTGCAAAAGTTTACTTTTGCTATATTCTTATTATCTAAAATACTGCCTGCACTAATTGTTATCTTAAGTGCAATTTCTTTTACTAGCTATTTGTTAATAAATTTTTAGATTTTAAGTGCGCGCTCGCACATATTGTAGGTTAAATTCAATCGTGTTTTAACGTTGCGAATAACAAACATTTGTTGTTTTAGTAGCAAGTGTAGTTGCGTAGCAATAAACTGCTTGTATCGTTGAAACAACAAATCAATTGCTATGCAGATAGCTTAAAGCTAGGTATGTATTAGGCTGTAATAAAAGTATATAATAACGTACTATATACTTTGCAAAAAGAGTTTAAAACAAAGATATTCGCTTGCACGTTGCTTAAATAGCGTTTTTATAGTATTTCTTTTAGTTTAACGTTAGCACTTACTAATGCTGCAAGCTTAAAGTGTAAAATAATATTTTAAATAACAAAGTTAATAATGTAAGCAAGATACAAGATTGAGTTTTTTAATAAGCTCTAAAGTATGTTCTTTGCTTCTAGTTGCTATTTAATAATACAACTAAGCGTTTTGTTTTCTCTAGCATTATTCGCAGTAATTGCTAGAAAGCGTAATTTAATGCTACTGTTTAAGAGTACTTGCAGTATATTAGCAGCTGCAGCAGCACTAGTATGTTTTTCGCGTAGAAAAACGAAATTTAGTAACTTTTTCTAAAGCTGCTAGTTGCAGTTAACGTAGTATTCTTTAACTACAAAAAAACTAAAATAATTAGAAGCAAACTACTTATCTATTGCAATTAAGATCTTGGTTAACTAGCTAATATTATTAAGAAGTAATGCTTTAGCTTTTTCAAATCGTTTATAGAACATTTCCTAGAATTTGAATTAGCTAATACTTGAAATATCAAGTCGAAGAAATTAAAGAAATTGCTAAAATAAAAGCTGTTTAATTGTTTGAAAAAACTAGTTGCTATATATAACTACTCGTACTAGTTTTCGTTTAAAAGCCTAGATTGAATATAGTAGTACAATAGTAGTAAATTAAAGTTAACGTAGTGCTAGCTGTAAACGAGGTTAAGAGTAAATAAAAGTAAGCGTTTTTTAGTAGGTCCTAGATTCGAAGTAGTTAAGTAAGTGTTTAGTTTTGATAGTTTTAACTGCTAGGTGCTAAAGAAAAAAGCTGCAATTATAGCAGAATACGTAGAAGTAGCTATTACTAGAATTAGCAGCTTTTTCAAACTATAGCTATACTTAACTAGTGCGTATAGCAAAGTTTTATTGCAAATTTGCTATTTCTAGGTTTAGAGCCTACTTAGTAGAACTCTACTACATTTTCTACGCAGTTACTACTGCTTCTTGTTTTGTATTATCTTTAATATGCGTAGAAAAATATTTTACTAAATATAGTTTATTATTTTTTCTTTTTTAAACAAATTGCTTAGCGTCGAATTTAAATAAACAAATAAGTAGCGAAAGTTCTGCTATGTTTATAACAAAAGGTATAGTACAAAAGCGCAGGTACTGTAATAATAAACTATAATAATTAGTATTAGAGTAAATTAAAAATAGAAAATAAGTACATTGCTAAAAGAGAATACGCAGATTGTTAAAAGAAAACAGAACATGCTTTTTTGCTTGCGAAATATTGCTAACGTCTAAGCGCAAAAGCTAAAGTAGTAATGCAACTAAAATTAGAGCTAGAATTAAAGCTGCAGTAGTAGCGCTTTAATTTTACAGTTCTAATTAAGTTATACTTGCTAATTTGTTAATTGCAATGTTATGCACGTTTTAGGCTGCGTTATAAATAGTAGATACTAGCTATGTTTATACTAGCAACGTTTTAATTTACATAGAAAAGTAAAGAGCTTTAGGTCTACGCTTTTTTATAAGCGTTACTATCGTTAGAAAAACTTTTCTAATTTAAATACTCTACTAACTTAGTTTGCTTTACTACTTTAGTTTGCTCTACTACTTTATCTACTACTTTATTTTACTTCTTATTTTTATTTTTATTTTCAACTTTTTCTTTATCATTACTAGAGAACTCGTTTGCTTTTGCTAATACTTTTCTCTACTAATTTTCTATGTTATATTCGTCTTTATACTTATTGTAAAACGCATTAATTTCTAAGTTGCTACTTGCTTCTTTTTTACACTTATTAATTGTAAGCGCTGAAATATACAAGCTGTTAATATTTTTATAAACATTGTTGCTATTAACGCGTAGTTTAAAAGAAAGCGTAAGCTTGCGTAAACTAGTGCAGTTAGTATAAGTATGTAATAAACTACTATAATAACTTACTTCTAGTTTTTAGCAGTTACTAGTGTTAGATTCTCTAAAGTTAACGTTTTTACAAACTCTTACTAATTTATTTTAGCTTTTTTGTTTTTAAACGAATTATTCTTTAACTTAGCTAATTTGTTTAAGTAGATACGTTGCATAATTCTATTAGTAGCCTCGCTAGCGCCAAATATTCGCGACATTAGCTAATTCTTAATTTTTGTTTTGTTTTTTAGTGCTTTGGCAATTTGTTCAAAAATGTTTTCGTGCTATCGAAAGTTAATATTGTAATAAATACAAGCTTACTTTTTATAGGCAAAGCTAAAACACTACTTAGCATTATTCCCAAAAACACGCTTAAAAAGTCAAAAAACGCGGTTACGTAATCGTAGTAACTAGAATAACAAAACGCTAGTAGAGCTGTAAAGCGCTAATTGCTAACGTTGTGCAAAAATCAATTGTTCGATTTCGCTCTAGCTGCGTTAAACGCTAGGCATCGCGAACTAAAGCTTTGCACCTAAGAATTATCGCTTTAACTAGCGCATTTAGCAGCTGCAAACGACATGTTTGCAGCGAACTTTTAGCACTTTTAAACTAATACTACTTAACAACAACGCTACGCAAAAGCGCGTAGTTAAAAACTTAAGTAAGTACAGTTTTAGTAAGTTAATAGTTTAAATTTAAGACTTTTCTAATAGCGAGGTAGTTAGCTATTTGTACACTAACAATTTAGCAATTTAGCGCTTTTATGTAAGTAACGCTAGAGCAAGCTTACGCTACGCATAAACACTAAGTTGAAAGTTATATTTTATTACTACGCCTACGCTTGCTAGGCTTGCTACTTTGCTTTTGTTGCTACAGCTACTTATTCTTTGCTTCTAAAAGTTTTTTTCGTTTTTTAGAGCAAAATTAGTTTTGCTAGGTACTATTTGCTTTTCTAAGCGCTTTATTTTGCGCTACAACCTACTCGTTCGCTTGCCTAAACTAGTTAACGTGTTTCATTAGTAAGTCGGCTACTTTAGTAAGTCGGCTACTAAACACCGGCGCGGCAACTGCGCGGCAACAACACGTAATGTTTTAACAATACAACGCGCAAAGTACCTATACTAAAAGCGATATATATATTGCTATCTCTAATATTCAATCTAAGCAGATTTAAAGCGAAAGGCGCGCTGCTGCAGTTTACAAAGTCTTTTAATCAACGATTTAAGACTAACGCGCTAGAAAACGCTCTCGACGCAACTGCGAGTCGAAATCAAAGCGCTTTACAAAACTAGAAGAGGAAGCGATTGTGCAGCGTATACTTAACGAATCTCTACAAGATCTACTACTTTTAAAAGCACACATACAAGATATAGCAGATAGACTACTAAAAGAGCGCAGATGCAACTCTACTAGCAAGTGCTAGGTTGATAGGTTTATCAAGCGTACTCTTAAGCTGCGAACGCGATAGAGCCGTTTGTACAATTGCTAGCGAGCTGCTTGCAAAGACTTAGCAGTTATCGAGCTCTAGTTTAGCCTAGTTCAATCGGTGAAAGCAAAGTACGATATCCTTAATAAGAATACCTAAAACTTTGATAAATTAAGCTTTTTAATAGGCAAGATTACGTCTTAGCTCGTAGTAACAGGCTTAGATAAGCCTAGAAAAGCAAAGAAACTACAGCTTAGCAATTGCGAATAGACTACTTTGATACAAGCTGTTAGCGCAACGAGGAAGCGCATTTTACTCTTTATTATTTTCACTAGCAAGGTCTTAATCTCTACCTAGTTTAAGCTAGGAATACTACGCGACTAGGTTATCTAAGTTAGTTTAAATAGCTAGACGAGCAACGATCTTAGAGTTAACTAGCTTAAACACTTTAATACGCATGCAAAGTCTGTAAGAGCGTACAAGCTACTTATTATTAACAGCTACAAAAGCTATTGCTCGCTTGCTTTCTAAGACTACTACAAAGAAAACAAGATTATTACTCTTTGCATGCTATTTTACTTATCGCACTTGCTGCAGCTTTTTAACGTTGCTTGCTTCGCGCCGCTAAAGCGCTTTTATAGCGATAGTATCTTAGCTTTAGCGCGCAACTACATTTACTACATTAGCAAAGAAACTTTTCTACTAGCCTTTAAAGCTGCCTACGAGCATACATTTACTAAAAAAAACGCTCGCGCAAGGTTTAGAAGCGCTAGATTAGTTTTATTTGACTTAGATATAGTGTTATCGAAGCTTGATGTAAAGTTGCGCACGCTAACTTCGCTACAGCGCAACAACGCTGCATAAAAAGCAAAGACGCTGCGCAACGCAAAAGAGCTAGAAGCTTAGACTACGCTTATTTAACAGAGAATGCAAAAGCGCTTAAGTTCTTTAGCAAGCTCTTTTAACGAGTAGGTACAATAGCTAAGTAAAGGCGCGCAGCAGATAGCGCATAATATAGTGTTGCTGCAAGAAAAACAAGCGCGTATGCAAAGCGCAATTAAAGAGCTTACAAAGCGCAAAACTTGTAAAAAGCAATACGTACAAGTTAAAAAGACTCTAACAGTTAGTAAAGTATCTAACTTAATTGCTGCAAAAGAGAGTAGTAGTTGTGAGAATAGCAAGACGCCTGCGAAAAGAGTGCGCGCAAAGAAGCGCTGCAGCCGTTGCAGCAAAATTGAGCATAATTCCTGCACTTGTAAAGTAGAAATAGAGAATGTAGATAGTAGTACTGCTTTTAAATAATATTATTCTATTGCGTATAGTATAGTAATTTGTTGTAGTGTTGCACTACGTCGCTGCGCGTGCGCGACGCTAGGGTTTAGTAGCCAACTCACTAAAGTAGCCAACTTACTAATAAAACACGTTAACGTTTATTAGCTTATTTACTTTGTAGCCTAGCGCTAGTGCTGCTTTATACTTAGAGCTATTCAACTTAAAGCGCGTTACTAGCAAAGTTAGCAAAAAAAAAAGTAGCTATTGTTGTTTGAGTAATTGCTAGGCAGCTAGCTTAACTACTTCGAATCGAAAAAGTAGTGCGCTAAGTATTCGCTAGCTAAAATAACTTTGCACTTGCAAAAAGCACTTAAGTAGCTCGAACTATTTTAAATAGTAAAGAGTTACGAGCTTTCTAGGTAACTAGGCTAGTAGAAATTGTTTGCGTAGTAGCTTTTTTAAAGCGCTTTTTGCTTTTAACCTAAGCGAAATTCTTTAGGCGAGGTAGAAGCTTTAGGCAGCTACTTCGTAGAAAGTATAATTGCTAGTAATTGTAAATCTCGTTTACTAGAACTTTGTCGTTGCTAAAGTAGATAATATAGTAAAGCTAGTGTTTGCAAAGCAACTTATACGTTTTAGTAAACGCACCTAAACAAGCACTACCGTAGTTATTAGCTTTTAATAGCTTAAGTTGCTTATTTAGTAATTGTAAAGCAAAAAGTGTAATTTGCCGAAAAAGCAGCTGAAACTTTAGAACTTTAGCAACTAAGTTAGGCACTTTGCTATAAGCTTGGCTTATTTTAGTTTTGTATATATTTACTTAGTTCTTAACGTAAAGGTTTACTAATAGCACTATATCTCAAAAGTAACTTTTAGCTAACACAAGACTTTTCTTAATATAACAATAAAAGCTTTCGCTTCGAGAAGTTGCTCTATACGCAGTTAGCTAGCAGTAAGCTTAGCTAACTTCGCTGCGAATTTAGCTGTAGAAATTAATAGTAAGTTTTACCTAGTACTAAAGTTAAGTAGAAACCTATAGTAGCACTTTGCTTACTTATTTTAGAACGGTAGCTAGTACTTGCTAAAGTACTTTAGTAGTTTTGAAAACTCTTTGTAGTTGTTCTAAATAAACTAGCAACAAAGCTTAAACTCTTTAGTAGTAAAAGCGTTAACAAAAGTGTACTACCAGCTTATAAAACCTAGTTTAGCAGCTTTAATTTTCTCTTTTTTCTTTTCTTTATAGGCTTAGCGTATATTCTACGCTTTAATTGCTTAAGCTTTAACGTTCTTGTTAATGTGCTAGATGCAAAGCTGTAGTAGAACCTAGAAAAAGTTTTAGTACAAAGCAGCTTTCAACCTGCTATTATTGTTAGTAACAAAATAAAGTAGAAATACTTTTACGTTATTAGCGTAGCGCTTAAGCGCTTTTATTGCCAAGCTATAGTTGTTTTTCAACTTGCTATTAAAAAAGCAATACGCTACGTTAAACGTAGTACTAACGCTAGTAATCCCGTTTATATGCAATAGCAGCATATTAAACTAGTTTGTTTTGTACGTAGCGTTAAGTAATAGAACGTTAGAGTTTTTTTTTAAAAGTTAGCGTAAGAGTAGGTAAGCAAAAAATACAAACTTTAAGCAGTTTTTCTTGTTGTATAAGTACTCTACGTAGTACTTACTTTTCGCAAAGTTTCTAGCTACGAGCAAATTAATAAAAGCTTTTATTTTAGACTTTCTATTAAGCTAAGCGAGAGTTAGCTAGTAGCGTTCGTTGTATATGTCCCGCAAGTCGATTTTAACGCTTAATTTAATAAGTTTCAATAGTATAGTCCGTAATAGGCGGCGTAACTAGTAACTGTGCTATATAATACTTTTTGTTGCACTATCTATTTTCTTTATCTAAAGTAGCGCTAATTTAGTATAGCTAGGCTTGTAATTGTAATTAGAATTAACTACTATAAAATTCTACTTACTACTACTAAATAGCCGAAGTATAGCTTTCTATTTACACTTACTTATACGAGAGCTAGCAGCTTAGCTACCTATAGCTACGCTTTTAAACTTACGCTTTTTAGCGTACTAAAGCTATACAAGCTTATTCTTTTTAGAAAGCTTACTTAATTTAATGCTAACTAAGTACTCGTAAGAGCGTAAAATTACGTTGATTTAGTTAACTGCCTTTCGGTACGTGTATACTAAGTACTATAAAAAAATAAAATCTTGTTTTAGCACAAAAAAAAAGTCTATCGCAAGTAGAGAAAATAAAAATTAACTAAGTAGAAATAATAGTAAAGTAAGCGCATTTAAACGAGCTTTAGGTAAAGCTGCTAGCGTTGCGCTGCGATTTTAGCAAAACTAGCGCCTAACTAGCGCAGCTGCTAATTTGCGGCGCGCTAACGTACTTGCTAGCTTTGCAATACTTGTACTTAGTGTAGCTTTACAAGTAGTTGTCTAAAACACTTAGCAACAACAGCAATTAAATGTGCTTGCTAAGTTTAGTACTATCTAACTTTCAAGTAAATTGTTGCAGCGCGTTGCAATATTATTTTACAACTAATTGCAATTTGCAGCTTATTACGCGAGTTTAGTGTTTCTCGCCAAGCGTTTAGCGCTAGCTAGCGCGAGTCTAGCGCTAACTAGCGCTTACTTACTACGCTTTCTAATTTAGTTTTTACTAAAAGTAGCTAGCAGCATATAAAATGCAACGCTAGTGTTGCTATGCAGCGTTAAATGTTTTGCTTTCGCTTAACATTACGTTTTCGCAGCTTACTTAGCGGCCGCCGATTTGCTACTTGCAAATTTTGATTTTAGCTAATTTTAACACTTGTTAGTTGCCTATTTAGACTTAGCGCAAGTAGAAATTAACTAATTTAATAGCTATTAACACAGCTGTTATTGCTTATTTAGATTTAGCTTAGTTGCTTTAGCAACTTTTCTACGCAAGTTAGCGTTGCAGTTTTGCTAACGCTAGTGTCGCAACTTTAGGTTTTGGTTATAGAAGCTAGTTTCGCTAGCTCAACTTTCGCTAGCTCAACTTTCGCTTAATTACGTAACCGCGTTTTTTAACTTTTCAAGCGTGTTTTTGAAAATAATGCTAAGTAGTATTCGAATAGCCAAAGTAGTGTTTAATTAGAAGCTACTTAGTTTTTTACAGTTTTTTTTTTGTGTAAGCGTTAAAGTGCTTTAGCTATTTTAAACTAAGCTTGTTTGTTGTCTAGCTATTTTTAGAAACTGCAATAACTTAGTTGCAAAATAAGTTATTTTTTTGTACTAGGCAAAAAAGTAGTTTTTGCTTTAAAAAATAACAAAAAGTAGAATTGCTTACTTAGTTGCGTTGATACTTTGAATTACTATAGTCTACTTGCAATTGCTTTGCTAAACGCTTTTTAGCTATTTTCAACGCTTAAAGCTTGTAACTACTGCTTTAGTTAATATTATGCCTATTATAAAGCTAGACTTGTTAAAGTTGTAAGTATTTTTGTTAAAAATATTATACTTAGCTTTTGTATTTTTTACAAGTTAGAACTAGCTTTGTATAACTTTAAAATTCTTGCAAAAAGCTCGCTTGTAGTTGTACTTGCGATTAAACTTAACTTAAAGCTTAAAGCAACGTTTGACAAAAGTTAAAGCCTAGTTAACGCTTACTAGTAGTTAGCTACGCTTTTTGCGTAGTAAATTAGCTATATTCTTTATAGCAGCAAGCCGTAGCAGAAATTCTTGCGCGTTAAAATTAAGTATATGCTAAACAATTACTTTTTTTTTTGTTAAACGAAAATTTGCTAAGTTAAGTGCGTAATTGCGTTGAAACTACTTTTTAGCGCGTTAGTTGCTAAGTGTTGTTTAAGAAACGTTGTAAATAGCTGCAGCGCGTTGTTAAAAAAAAGTTGCATTTTGTTTAATAGCCTAAAACGCAAGCTGTATACGTGCTTTTTTTAAATTCAAATTGCTTATATTGTTGTTAAGCTATTGCTATTTTACTATTTGCAATAGTACGTTTTAGTAGAGTTTTAGTAGAGTAACTAACTCGCTTGTGTAACCAACTCGCTTATAGAGTACGTTATTTAACATTGCATTTTCTAAAAGTCTACTTTATTGTTATTCTATTTCTAAGCTATATATTTTTATTACGTTTACCTAAAACCTATTTTGCTTTAGCTTTTTTAATACTTTTCTAGAAAACATTAGCTTTATTAGCTAAGAATATCTTAACTACACTACTACTTTTGATTTCTAAATAGCTATACTACACTTTAGTTAGATATTAGTAACTACTATAAATTCTAGCAGTATCTATTACGTTTTAGAAGCTATTTTCTTTAATTACAATGTAAACATTGTTCTATTACTAAATAAGTTAAAGAATAAAGTAGAACTAAAATAAAACTAATACTTTTATTAAAATTCTAAAGCGTACAAAGACGCTAAACTAAATATTTAATTAGATAAGTGCTTCTTTGAAACTAAAGAAAACGCTTAAAAGAAATTCTCAAAGTTAACGCCTTTGCGGTTTCTATTTTTAAATTCTTTAATTTATTTTATGCGCTTAAAAGAGCTTTACAAAGTGCCTATGTTTAATAAGTTTTATATAGTTTCTCTACTAAAGAAAGTTTAACTTGCAATCTACAAATACACTTTAATAAACTCTTTACTATTTAAGCTTATTGTTAGTATTAATAGATAGCTATTTAATTGTTGCTACATACTTACACGTTCTATTACCTAGCTACTTAAAATATCTCTTAGTTTATTTCGAAACGCGCTAATAGGTTTTAACTTTCTCGCTACTAACTACTTTATTTACAAAAAAGCTTTTCTAATTTTGTATAGCTTTGTTAAGTTTAACTTTGAAAACTTTAGCAGAATGCTTCTATAGTTTCTAGAACAACTATTGCTTTTTAGATAATTTTATATTTGCTGTATTAAACTCTAGATTTCTAAAGTTAGTTTAAAGCTTAGGTTAATTAAAAATTGTTAAAAATTTTAGTTTTAATAGGCTATTACTTGCGCTTAGGTAGCTAAGCTAAGTAGTACATTACATTAGGTTAAAGTTAAAAAGTGTTAGACAACGTTTAGTAATATATCGAATTGCTTTGTGTTATAAGCTGCGGCTTTGCTTTGCTTTTTGCTTAGTTATAGCGCTTTGCTTATATATAAGCTACGTAGCTACTTCGCAGCTACTTGCACTATTAAATTATTTTTTTATCTAATCTTTACTATTTACTCTACACTAGTTAATCTATTACATTAAATATTTAATTTTTAATTAAAGAAAGCATTTTAAGCAAAAGAAAATAGCTAACAAGAATTAAAACAACGTCGCTTTAGGTTCTGTTAATGCAGTTGTTTTTTCTAGCGCAATAAAAAAACTTATAGAGCAAATTTTTGCTTTGCAGCAAAAGTATAATAAAAACTACGCTATAATAGCTACGCTGCGTACTTAAAGCAAAAAGCTTTGTAAGCTTATATAGTTTCAAGTTTTTCTTAAAGCAATGCAAAAACTTAAGGTTCTTTTAACTACTACAGGCAAAACGCTTATTTTTTCTACAAAAATCTCAACTCTATACTTAACTCTAAACCTGCTTACTTTAGTTTTTTTTACTAACAAACTAGCTTTTTAGTTGCTTTTAGCTTACTATAAGCTTTTTCTAAAAAGTATACTATTTAACAGCAATAAGCATACGTTTAAAGTATAAAAAGTAAACTTTATGTACTAGCTTTCTCGCAACAAGAAGTTTATTAAAAGTTACTAAAACTAGTTTGCATACTTTTAAAAAAGCCTTAGCTTTGCAGTACAAACAAAAGTTGCTTTTTATTAAAAAAAAAAAGTTAAAAAAGCGCTTAGAACTTTGTTTAGTTTTTTAAGTACTTAACTTTCGTATACAAAAACAAGCATAGAAAGGAACGCGCTTTTAGCGCTTTTAAAACTATTTAGCAAGTTAACAAAAAGTACTTTTTTAACTTCTTTATTTGCTTTAACAACTTACTAGACTAAGCTAGTAAGCATAGCTAAAATAATAAGCAAAAGCTTTTATACTTCTGCCGCGCTTGTTCTAGAAAGCTTGAATAAATTAAGCTAAACTATAGCGTAACGTATTCTACTACTAAGCTAGCTAAACTACTAAGCTAGCTATTTTTCCTTAGCACAACTAATTTATGTAATAACTAGACTAGCGAATAAGTTAAGAGCACTTACTACTAGGTATAAGTTAAGTTAGAAATTGCACAAACTTTAAGTTAAAGTTAAGTTATAGTTAACCTAGCGTAGATAGAAGTTAAGTTAGAGTAGTTAAAACTTTAAGTTAAAAGTTAAGTTATAGTTAACCTAGCGTAGATAGAAGTTAAGTTAGAGTAGTTAAAGCTTTAAGTTAAAAGTTAAGTTAGAGTTACCTAAATAGTTAAAAAACTGTAATAAATAAATGTGCTTAATATACTGTTATTAAAAGTATTCTTTTATCGAAAGTACTTGTTATCGAACTCGAAGATTTCGCTTAAGAAATTGTTTTGTATTCGAAAAGCTTAATAACAATGTATAGAAACAATTTTAATTCTATTTTAAATAGAATAACAAAGTAACAATTTGTTGCCTATAGATTTAATCTATGTATAAAATGTACTTAGAAAAGTTAACTACAAAGAATTAAAACTATAAAGAAATTCTACTAATCTATATAGTTCTACGATTCTTTGCTAAAAGCATTCTACTTAGTTTACTTAGTGCGCTTAGTTACTAAGCGCTTTAAGCTAGCTAAGCGCTCGTTGCTTAGTATGCTTAGTTTGCTAAAGCTTTAACTGCACTAATTACTATTAACGTAATCTACTACTAAGTAAAACACTTTACTAAGTAAAACAAAAAGCTTTAGCATAACTAACTTATGTTACGCATTTTAAATTTTATTGCTATAAAACAAAAAGCCTACGTACGTCGTGCTAGCATTTAATTTAGAAAATGCTTTTGTATTTTTTTGCATATTTGCGCATTGTGCTTAGTTTTGCCGTAGTTTCTACAACGCCGTAGAGCTAGTTGAGCTTGTTTTTAATTACTACTACTACGAGTTTTCTTTAATTGCTAAAGCTTTGTAGACGCTTTGGTAGCTACTTGCGCTGCAGCACTTCTATACTCTATAGTACTACTCTACTAGATTTGCTTTCTTTTGCGCAATTTTTGCTTAGTTATTTTAGCTAGTTGCTTTTCAAGCTTTTTGTTGCGAGTAGCAAGAAGCGCGTTTTGGTGCAGCATTAGCTTACTACTTTTTATAAGCTAGAAGAATTATGCTTAAGCTATAACAAGTAATTAAGTAAAAAACTTGCGTACAAGTTTTAACTAAAATCTAAACTCGTGTGTATTGCTTAGTGTTTTTAACTACTACAACGTTTTTAGTGCAAAAAGTAGTAGCGAAGTACACAGTCGTACTTCAAAACAATTAAAAACTACTTGCGCGTTAATAAGAACTAGCTCTAAAACCTCAAACGCTTTTTTGCAGTTCTTTATTGTAAATACTTCAAAAAACGCGTTTCTAAAAGCTAGCAAAAAGCTTTTCTTATTAATATTAAAAACGCGCTAGCGTGCTAAGTTTTTAATACGCTAAAAGTACTTGCGCTTTAATAGCAAAAAGTAAACTACGTTAAGTAGCTAAAAAATAGGCAACGAGTAAAGTAGCATGCAAAAAGTAAAAATCTTGTTTTTAAAGCAATAGTTTTTAAATTTTTAGTTAAAGTAGCTTTTGTGCTTGTTGAGTATAAGCAGCTTGTATACTTCTACTTAGCGCGCTTTTGTATGCGCGTTAAAGTGCTTTAACTACTTTAAACTAAGCGCGTTATTAGTTTAGCTATTTTTAAAAACTAAAAGCTTTTAATTGCGCAGTATTAAAGCTTTCTCGTACTACGCTAAAATGTAAACGCGTTTCTTGTAGATAATAAAAAGCGAAATCGCGTACTTAGTAGCGCAGATGCTTTAGATTACTATAACCTACTTGCAATTACCTAGCTAGACTAGCTTAGAACGAGCGCGTTTTTCTAAACTTATAACGACTTTCATAGAGCTAATAACGCCTATTTAGAAACTAGTTTTATTAAAGTTGTGCACGTTGTCGTTATAGACGCTGTACTTAGCTTTAGTTTTCTCTATTAGCTTAAACTACGCGCTAATAATCGCAGAATCTTCTTGCAGTATTCTCTGCTTATTCTTTGCTCAATTAAAAGCTATTTTAAGCTTAGCTAAACGCGTTACGAAGCGCTTAGCTTAGTGCTTACTAACTAGCTTACTACTGCGTACAGCTAGTAGTTTATTAGCTATATTTACTACTTCGCACAGCCGAAGCGCAAATTCTCGCGAATTAAAGTTAAGAATAACGTACTTTACGGGCTCGCCGAACACACGAGTTCGCCGAACACTTTTGCTAAGCTTCTACTAACTCTACCTATGTACACGATGCTTCTACAACAATACTAGATAAAGCTTTCTAATAAACGTTAGATACAAACTGCTCTTTAAGCTTTTAAACAAAACGCAACACTTTCTTTGCAACGCGCTGCAGCTATCTATAACGTTTTTTAAGCAACACTAAGCAATTAACGCGCTAAACGGCTTTTACAAGCAAATTACAAGCTTAAATTAATAAATTTAACAAAAACTAAAGAGAGCGTAGTTGTTGAGTATATACTTAAGCTTATTACGCGCGGATTTTCTTCTAGGCTCGCAGCTGTAGCTAATATAGCCAATTCCTTGCGCGCAAAGCGCAATCTAGGCTAGGTTAGCTTAAACTAGCTTAGTACGTAAGTTAAGCACTGCCTTGAGTTTACAATAAAGTTTAATCGCAAGTACAATTATAAAAAAGCGCTTTGCGAGAACCTAGAGGTTATCTAGAGCTAGTTTAGCCTAGTAGCTAACATTAAAGCCAAGTACAGCATCTAGGATAAAGACACGTACAACTTTAACAAAACAAGCTTTATAATAAGCTAGATAACAACTAGAGCAGTTGTTATAGCTTTAGAGAAACAAGAACGGCTAAAGGCAATACAGCAAGGCAATAGAAAATAAACAACAGTTATTCAAAGCATTAACGCAACAGAGTAAGCTATTCTACTTTTTATTATTTTTAAAAGCTGCTATTACCTCTTTGCTTAGTACAAAGACAAAAATCTGCTTTAAAACTAGGTTATTGCAGTTTCTAAAAACGGCTAGACAACAAATAAGCTTAGCTTGCAGTAGTTAAAGCACTTTAATAAGTATACAAAAAAAAAAGTAGTTAGTGCTTACTAACTACTCGCAATTGACAGCTATAAGAGCTATAACTCGCTTGCATTCTAGCAATACTGCAAGAAAAACAAAATTATTACTATTTGTATGCTTCTGCACTTATTGCACTTTTTGTAGCTTTTTAATGTAAGTTGTTTTGCTTCTCTAAAAAAAGCGTACGGGCGCTAAGCTAAAGATTTTATGCGCAACTAAATTACTTACATTATAAAACTTAAGTTTCTACTATGCTTTATACGCGCCTATAATGCAGCAATTACTTTTAGTAATATCCAAAAAAAGTTTTAAAGCGCTAGATTAGTTTTGTTTAACTTAAAACGAGTTATAACAGCTTTTAACATTTAGTTGCGTACTCTATTACTACTACTGTTTATTAACAACAAGCTTTAGCAGTTGCAAACTCTAAGCAATACTTTTAAACTAAAGTCGCAATTAACGCTTGTAAAGGCAAGAATTTAAAGGCATATAAATAGCTTACCAACGTCTATAGTAAAAGCTTTTAAAAAAGTTTTAAAAAAAGCAGCTATTATTGCGTACAAGCTAGTGTTAGCGCAAAAAAAAATCGCAAAGCTTTAAGCAGCAAATAAAGCTGCTACGCGACGTAGATCGCATAAAAGAAAGCAAGTTTAAGCAGAAAAAACTTTAATAGTTAAAAATAGAGCTTGTCTAACTGCTCTAAAAAAGTTTAAAACGCGTAGTAATAAAAAGAAGCTAAAAACGCAAATGCGCGCTAAAGCAGGTGAACTATCTCAAAGGCAGTATAAATAGTGTAGTTAAACTAGGCATAACGCACGTACGTGTAAGCAAATAGCAAAAGTAAACTTTAAATAATATCTTAAGTTAGATTGCTTTATATAGAGCTAAAGTAAGCTGTTTTGCGCTAGAATAGAGTGGTTTTGGTAGAGGCTTGGCAAAAGTGTCCGGCGAACTCGTGTGTTCGGCGAGCTCGTAAAGTACGTTATATTAAACAATTGTTTGCTTTTTAGTTGCAGTAAGCTTATGTTAAGCGTAGCGAGTTTTAAAGCAATGCGTAACTTCTTTGCGTTAGCAAAAAAGTATTGTAAAAAGTACTTCAAATGCCTTAGCAGCGCGTTAAAGGCTTTGGAATTGTTAGCTATTATAAGTAGAAAGAGCAAGCTGAATTCTACTTTCTTAGTTAGATAATTGCGCGTTTTGTTGTTAAAACATATTGCGTTAATAAAAAAGTAAAAGTTCTTGGCAGAAACTATTCTACTTAGTAGAGTGTTTTACTTAGTAGTAAATTACGTTACGTAACTACTAACTTAATTCTACTTTGCGCATTGCTGTACTTTTGTTTTGCAAACTTGCAAGTTCTAACAACTTTTCTACGTCGTTGCTTAGTTTACAATACCTAGTATTATCTTTGTTTATAACATTATTTTTCTTTTTAAGAATATTGTTTTGATAGCTGTTTTACTATGCTGTGCTAGTTTGTTTTGTGCTTTGCATTAAAAGTGTTGTTTTGTATAAAAGTAAGTTAACCTCAATTCTCGTCGTGTTGTAGCTTTTTTTTGTATTTTTTTAAGTCTTTAAGTTTAACTATGCTTAAGTTTTTGCTTTTTGTAGATTCGTATTCTAAGTTAACTCGCTGTTGTTACAATTAAGTTGCTTAAATTCGTAAAACTAGTTTAAAAATGCTTGCTTTCTACGGCTGTTGTTTTAAAGAGAATCTAAAGTGTCTAGTTAATTTCTTGTTAAATAAGTATGCTAAATGCTTTTAGTCTAGCGCGCTCTACAGTTTCGCTCTAACAAAAAAAAAGTAAGCAGCTTTTCAACAGAAGCGTTGCGATTTGCAATATTAGCTTTTGCTAGCTAAACAACAAGTGCTGTTTGCGCGAATCTAAGCTACTTAGCTAGTATTTGCAACTAAGTTTCGTGCTACTACTTTTCGAGTAGAGCTTTCTATTGCTAAAATAAAAAAGGATTAGCGTTTTGCTAATAAGTAGGTTGCTATTTGTAAAACTACGTTTAATCGTAGGTTTAATAACACTTAAAATAGATTAATAGTATAGTAATAAAAATAGTATATTCGTGTAAAAGAAACGAATTGCTATTTTGGTAGCAATTTAGTGCGAAGTACTTTTAAAAGCTTTGCAAAGAACTAGTCTAGCTTGTTATAGCCTATAGTAGCTATTAATAATAATAAAAAAACACGTAAAGCTACTTAGCTTTACATTATTTCTTTTCTAAGTGCTCAAACGCTTCGTAAACTAACTTCGTTTGAAATTCTTTAATAGAAGCTTATATAGGCTATTGTAAAGCAGAATAGCTCTCTAGAGCTTTATACTAATATCTCGAACTAGTACGAACTTAGGTAAAGTTAAAGTAAAAAAGCAGTAAAGATTTTTTTAGTAAAGCTAGCGGTAAAGTGTACTGCTAGTAGAATCTAGCGGATTTTCGGCTTAGTAGCGAGTGCTGCGTATAGTTCTTTTATAGCTCGTACTAGCTCTTTTTAACTTTTATTTTTACATTAACTTTGCTAAATTCTCGAATTTGAAAATTAGTTAACGTTAGAATAGGTAAGTTAATCTAGGTTATAATAAGCTATTGTAGAGTGTTTGGTAGCTAATAGTGTAACTAGCAGTTTTTTTTTTTGCATATTAGCCTGCGTTAGCTTTTCTTTAGCTGCTTTAATTTTTTACTAGCTAACATAAACGTTACTAGAGTTAGCAATAACATTTTAGACAATAGCAACTTTATAGTGCACTTTTGCGCGCATTGCGTTGCGTTCTAAAGCAATAAAAAGTACTATTACTTAAGCTAAGTAAAATGCTACATGCTTGTTGTTAATAACTTTAACAAGCGTTTGTACTAAATGTAAATTGTTAAAAACAACAAAAGCAAGAAGCATAGGTATTTAAAATGCTTCTAGTGTTTTAATACAAACTAAAACTACTGTTTAGTACGTATCTAAACTAGTTAAAAGTGTTACAAGCTATTTTTATTTTATATAAAGTACTAGAAAAGCTTTAGAATAAGTTAAAAAAAGTTGTGCTTGCTTTAAAAAGAGTTTGCAATAAGAGTTATTTTGTAGTTGTTTTTAATTTTGCTTACAAGCCTCTGTTCTCTAGCGCGCCTAAAACTAAAAAAAAAGTTTTTAAAACTCTTCGCTAGTTTAAAGCGTATACTAACGATAAAGTAAAACTTGCTATAATAAAAATAAGCAGAACTTGCAAAAAGATTTTTAAAACGCTTAATAAGTATGTGTTATAACTTCTTAGAGTGTAGCAAGACGCTAATTTAGTTTTTAGTTGCTAATATGCTTTCTACAGCGCGCACTTCTACTTGCACAATAAATCTACTAACTTTAATAAAAATTCTAATGCTAAGGTTAAGCTAAATAGTTGCGTTTGTACTATTAAAGCTGCTGCTTTCTAGTAGAAGTATTTTAAGTAGTTGTTTAACTAGTTAGTAGTAGCAAGGCTTTAAGAAAACGTTAAGCAAGCTAATACTTTGCGTAAAAAAGTATGTTAGCCTATTATAAGCTACTATAACTTGTATTAACATATTCTAGTTCAAAAAAGCTCGCGTTGTTATCGATCTAGTAGCTAAAAAAAATTGCGAGCGCGCTTAGCTCTTTGCAGATTTTGCTAACGCAACTGCAAAGCGTGCAGTTAAAAAAAACAAAGTGCAAAAAAGTATGCTTACAAAAAAAGTTAAGTTACTTATAGTAAAGTTTATAAACTTTAGCTAAAGAGTTGTAAATAGCTTAGTAGTTTCTAGCGTTAGATTGCAGCTTTTTGAGCTATTGTAGCGTTAAAAGTAGTTCTTTTGCTTAAATTAGTTTTTAAGCACAGCGTTAGCGTTTTATAACTTTATTTTAGCGTAACAAAAGCTAATACCTAGTAGTTAGTGTAAAAGCAGTTTGCTCAAAAGTAGCATAGTTATGCATACATTTTTAAAATTTACTTTGTTTTACTTTGTCGTAAAGTATGCTACACTAGCTTATAATAGTACAAAGTAGCTTTTTTAACGCTATGCCTTGCGATAGTAAAATAATATATTATTTTTTTTAAAAAAGTTTGTAACTTAGAAAATTTTAAAATTTTTAAAGATTTTAATGCTAACTTTGCGTTAAGTAGCAAAGTAAAACGTGTTAACTATTTTCTTTTTAAAAGCACATTGCCTAAAGTACGTCTTTTATTTTTTTTGCTACAAATAATTTTTTTTTTTTTAAATTGTTAAGTGCATTTGCACTTATATTCGGTTTAAGTTCTTAAAAGTTTTTATTGTTTAAGTATTCTTTCTATTTAACGAGGTACTTTTAGGTGCTAACTAAAGATTTTTTTTATTAAGCACTTTTTTATCGTAGTATACGTTGTTTCTAAAAGTGCAAAAAGTATCTACCAAAAGCTTGCTTTAAAAAAGTATTAACTTTTTCTAGTTATAAAGTCTTAACAGGGATACGTAAAAAACTAGATTAATACTTTTTAGTTTAAAAAAGTTTACTTAGTACGCGTTAGTGCTAATTTAGTTTACAATAGTGCCTAGCTCTACGTACTTCTAGTTAAGCTTTTTCTTTAGCTTAGTAGATTTTATGTAGCAGTTTAAAATTAGCACCTAGTTACTTTGCTTTAGCAAGATGTACTTTTTACGCTTGTTAAAATACTTTTTTTAATAAGCGTTTGCAGCTTTAATTTTGCGCTAGTATTTAGCTTAAAGAGCAATTATGTAAGCTGCTATGCTTGTTTCTATAAACAACTATTTGTTACTAAACAGCATTTTAAGCTAACTTAAAGTCTTTAGAAACGCTTTGTAGTACGCTACAAAAAAAGTAATTTTTGTAGTTACGTATTAGCTATTGTTGTACGCGAACTTTGCTACTAGCAGCTACACAATTCAATTGTTCTATTTAAAGCAACAGTAACATTGAAAGTACTATTCTAGCGTTTAATTTTGTTTTTTAGTTTAACTATTTGTTTGAGAGTAATAAGTAGAAAAAAGAACGCTTATTAAGCTAAGATAGTAGCAGAAGCTGTTCTAAAACTTTGAGTTTATAATAAAACTTTAGTCTAAGATAACGTTTTTCAAAACGCTGTAAAGTTTTACAATTTTATTTATTCAAACTATTGCAAAGTTCATTGCTATTTAGTTAGCGCAAGCTAGAATATAGTAGGCTATTTTAGTTAAGCAGTTTACTACAACGAGAATAAAATTGTATACTTGCTTTATATACTTTAATAGTAAAAGTTTTGTAATAAAGTCTATTGTAACATTACACTACGAGCTATTAAGCGCTAGCAAAAGTATAAAAAGTTTGTAAAAGCTATGTTTAGCTGCTACTAATTTGTAACACTTTAGACAGTTGTTGTAGTACTTTTTAACGTTATTTTTTATGCTTTTCTATTCGTATTAGCGTTTAACATTTTCTAAAGTTTTCTTAACGCCAAAGTAGCTAGCTATTAAGCTGTTATAACATTTCTAGAAAGCTTTTGCTTTTTTTTTTGTTGTATTAAAGTAGATCTTATCTAACTGCTTTGTTATAGCTAGTTTTAGTCTATTTTAAGCTTTTGTAAGCTCTACTAGTTTAAACTCGTTTTCTAAGTTAAAGTCTAAGTTTAAGTCTAAAGAGTTTACAAAATTGCTTGCTAAATTACTTAAAAGAACTTTATTCTTTAAGAGCTTAAGCTAAAGTGCTTAGGTTAGTTCTTTTCTAATGTGCATCTTAAAGTTCGAAGCTTTTATTTTCTTTAAAAAAGTTAGCAAGCTTAGTTTTTTTGCAAGTTAGCTAGCTAATTTTGTAATTGCTGCTACTAAAGCAAGCTTACTATAAACACTACGAGTTATTAAAGCTCGTAATAGATCTACGTAGATTTTATTGCTTTTCTACGCAAAAGCATAAGCTTTCTTTATGTAGTCTAGTCGTTAAAAAAAGCTATTAGCTAGATTTGTTTTTTTAGGTTGATAAATTATAACGAAGTTGTACTCTATTAACCTTTTCTAAGCGCAAACTTGATAATAATTTAGAGTTTTCGTTTTTATAAACTATCGTAGGTTATTATAGTTTGTATAGAGATTAAACGAGATACTTATAAAAAAATAGCAAAAGTATAACAAACTTTTGTTAATTGCTAACAACTTTTTATTATAAGTATTGTAATTGTACTTCGCCTTGTTTATTTTCTGCAAGAAAAAACCAATTAAGCGCTAATGCGCACTTTTTTCGCTGTTTTTACTATTAGAAACTTTTTAGCTTAGAATTCTACTAATAGCGCTTTTAAAAGCGTTAGTTTCGAGCTTTGTAAGCTATTCTGCTTTATAATAGACTAGAATAAAAATATAAAAAAAAAAACTTTTAAGTTTCTTAAACGCTTTTTTAGCTTTAGTTTTAAAGTTAATTCGCTAGCTTTTTTTCTTTCTTTGGGCGTGCTCGCTTCAAGCTGCTTCTAGCTTTTTCTAGGTTAGTTTAGTTAATAGTAGAGCAAGCTTAAAGAACTTAGTAATAAAGCGCCGATAATAGTTTATAAAGCTTATAAATACTTAAATATTTCAAACTATATTTAGCATTAGCTACTTCTAAATCGTTCTAATTCGTTTTAGATTTATTTTAATTTTTTCTAGGTATACAATGTAACCTAGGTACTTTGTTTACTATGTATGCTACTCGCACTTACTAAGCTTTAAGTATAGCTTTGCTTTACGCAAATGTTAAAGAACTTTTTTAACTTAGCCTATATAGGCTTTTTTTATATTAGAAAACACTAGAATGTTGTTAAAGTACATAATGCAAGTTACGTTAACTAACTTAGCAAAGGCTTAGTTAATGTAGGCTTAAAATGCTATAGAAGCATTTGTAAAACTAAATAGCATAACAAAGTACTCAAAATAACTACGCTGGCGAATGGGTAGGAAGTACCTATCGATGGGTATAGGTTGAGTTATGAGTCGCACAGACCTTAGGTTAAAGTTGGGTTAGAGTTAACCTAGCGTAGGTAGGGGTTGAGTTAGGGTGGTCAAAGCTCTAGGTTGAGAGTTAGGTTAGGGTTACCTAAATAGTTAAGAAACTGTGATAAGTAAATGTGATAAATATACATAGAAAACTTAATATTAATATAGGTTGTAAATATTATGTAAGACCCAACCACAACCCTAAGCTTTGACCACTCTAACCCAACCTCTACCCAAGCTGCTTAGTAACTAGCGCGGGTTAAGGCTAGGGTTGAGTTGAGGTCTGACGTAAGCTAACCCAACTCTAACCCAACCTCTACCTATTTACCAGCCTAAAAATAACTATATCAAGTTCTAAAAGCTATTTTCTATTTGTTTTTTTTTTTAATCTAGATTTTGTAATAGGCTTTACGGATGTTAAGCTTAGTGTAGACTTTTGCCTTAGCTAACTTTTTTAAGAACTTTGCAATAAAAAGCAAAGAATAACGATTTTTAATTGTAATTTTGTTAAGGCTTTAATAGTTAACGCAGAGCTTTAAAGTGCTGTTTTTTTTCTTCGCAAAAAGAATTAGCGCACTAGCTAAAAACTTTAAGCGCTTTATTTATTCTTTATTAAAGTACTAGTTTACGTATTTGCAAAAATGCTTTAATTTTGCTGTTAACATATTGTACAGAGGTTGATGCAAAAGAGTTGTACTAAACTAAAGTTTAATCGCAAAATTCTGCTCTCTATAAAACGCTATTACTAACGAGCTATTAGAGCTCGCTACGTTTTAGTACTCTTAATATTCAAGTTGCAAACTAAAGCCTTGCTTTTTTTAGTTGCTTACTTTAAAAAGTGCACTAATTAAACAAACATAAAGCTTTGCATTAGAACTATTTAAAGTTTAAGCAAACTTCGCTGCGTTTTTTATAGCTACTTTAGCATAGTTTAGTTTATTTAAGTTCTTTATACTTCTAAAGAGCATGCAGCAACGCAAATAGTTCAACTTCGGCTAAAACTAATCTATTCAAAGAAGTTCGAAATAAAAGGAGATCGCCTAGGAAAGCAGGTTCTAGATAAAGAATGTAATAAATTCGATAGAGTTTATCTACAGCGCGGACAAAAGAGCTTTATATACTTTATAGTTAGTTAGCTTCTAGAGCACCTGCGGAGCGCTTTTGAAAGCTATGTAAAAACCCAATACCGCAAGGCCTTCGTTAACTAGAAACTAGCGAGGCTTTTTTAGGTATCTGTAAGGCCGAGTAGCCTTACGTGTTTGTTTCTTTTCAATTAATAGCCACTGTGGGCTATAACGGGCTAGACTAGTTTCTTGCGAGGCCTTTAAAGGTACCTCGCACCGAATTGCTGCCAAGACAGCGATTCGTCTCTCTTACACGAATATACTATTTTCATTACTATACTATTAATCTATTTCAAGTGTTATCAAACCTACGATTAGACGCAGTCTTACATTCGAATCGCTCTATTAAAATACTTTCGATAGATCGATTACCTCGTCTACAATGTCCGGTTTATCTAACAATCAAGCCACGTTGCCTCTAAGACACCTAGATAGAGGTTCTATTGTGCGGCTAGGCACTTCCTAACCTTCAGTCGTAGATAAGACTAAACAGGATAAGGATGCCGATAAAGAAGTTTAGATTGGTAATAGTGCTAACGTTCCAAGGCGTGGTCGCGCTTCTAGCGCCGAACTGGGCTAGAATGACCCAGTTCGCCCCGAAGGGGATCCCAACACTCTACTCTCAAACGATAAGAATAACGACGCACCATCAAACCCCCCTATGAAGCGGGCTCTTAACAAGCTGAAGACTTGGTAGCAGAATAAGCAGGACTGTACAGAACTCATTCGCCTTAAGGCGTTAAAGGCTCTATACTAGGACGAAGACAAAACAGCGCTTGCTAAGGCCATTAAGCAACTAGTTGTGCTAGCACCCGCCCGGACCGTCTCCGACCGGGTTAATTTGCCTCGCCCTGAGCTACCGCACCGCTATTCGAAAAAAAATCGCGCAGACTACAACCAATGGGTCCGCGATTGCGAAGGCTACTACACAAAGAGCCCCGACTTCTTTAGCGAACCTTAAAAGGTTTCTTTTGAGTTAACGTACGTTACCGAAAACTTTCGTACGCTCTAAAAAACCTATAAGATCTATAAAAGAATACAATTCTCTCTATAGTCCCCCACTTGGGCATCGCTTAAGGAACAAATGTTAGGTGCCCTAGGCACTTCTAAGGAACGTAAGCAGCAGGCATACGATTCTATCAAGGCTTTACGTCAAAAGCTATCTCAAACTCCTTCTAACCTACTCTTACTTCTTCAACCTCTTTGGACCGAGATCGACTAAACAAGCTTATTCAGCATAGCAGCAGACTTCACCGCGGCACTTCTCGAAGAAGTAAGAAAGCAACTACGTTACCTTCCGCTGCAGAGTCGCACTACTCTCTACTAAGTAGAGCAAGAAGCTAATCAAATCTATCGTAACCTCTAACAGGATAGTAAGATCTAAGAGAAAACTAAGAAAGACAAGAAGCGAGCCGCGTCGCCAACAGGACATAAATCAACTTATTCTAATGCCAAACGGCACAAAAAGGGACGCAACGGCTGCTTTAAACCTAGGAGAAGCAATAACAAGAAAGACAAAAGCTCTAACGAGCTAGTTTGCTACGCATGTAACAAACTAGGCCATTTCGTCCTTGCTTGCCCTAACAAGGCAAAGAAAGACGCTTACTTTGAGAAGAGAAAGGGAAAAGGCAAGAGCTTAAGGAATTAGCTTCTTACCTTGTAGCTCATATCGACTTGTTACAGTCAAAAGAAGTAAGCACTCTTCGTAAGATGCTAACGAGCAAGAACCCAACGTCTCTTACCGCGTCAGCAGAGATTGGGAGTTCGAAGGACTTGAAAGCGATCGTGGATAGTAGAGCTCATTTTAATGTTCTTTCGGCCGTCGTGGCGAAAGAACAGGATCTAGTACTCAAACTAATCCCTAATATCCTCTCTATATCGCTAAGTAGATTGAGTTACACTGTCTATGGTTGTACTGTAGCAGAAGTTCGCATTACAAACTCTAGAAGCAAGGTACAGACCTATAGGATTTCCTTCGTAGTAGCTAATCTCAAGAAGCCTCCGATGTATCTCGGACTCCCTTGGATAGATTAGTTTCAGCTGAAGTTAAACTATTCGCGTCGCCGCATGCTCTTTAGGGGCATAAAGGACCTGAATAGACCAAACTATGCCAAAGTAGCTATAGAAGACGCAGCAGAGTTTGCCTAGACTTTGAATAGTCCTAATGCAAAGCTTTATGTCTGTTCGATTAGTGCACTCCCCAAGGCAAGCGACCAAGAAAAGCAAGGCTCTAGTTTGCGACCTGAATATTAGGAGTACCAAGACGTAGCGAGCTTTGATAGCTCGTTAGTAATAGCGTCTCATAGGGAGCAGAATCTCGCGATCGAACTCTAGCCTAGTACAACTCTCTCGCATCAACCTCTGTACAACATGTCGACGGCGGAATTGGAGCATCTCCGCAAATACGTAGACGAGTACCTCAATAGGAGATAGATAAAGCGCTCAAGGTCCTCAGCTAGTGCGCCAATTCTCTTCGCGAAGAAGAAAGACGGCACCTTAAGGCTTTGCGTTGACTATCGAGGCCTTAACAAAATTACGATTAAGAATCGTTATCCTCTGCCCTTTATTGCAGAGTCCTTGAAAAAGCTAGCTAAAGCGAAGGTCTATACTAAGCTTGACATCCGTAAGGCCTATCACAAAATCCAGATTAAGAAAAAAAACAAATAGAAGACAGCTTTTAGGACTCGATATAGTCATTTCGAGTACCTTGTTATGCTATTCGGTCTTACGAATGCTCCTGCAGCATTCCAGGCCTACATTAACCAAGCTCTCGCTAGGTTAGTTGACGTAACCTGCATTGTGTACTTTAACAACATTCTAGTGTTTTCTAACACAGAAAAAGCCTATGTAGGCTAGGTTAAAGAAGTCCTCTAACGTTTGCGTGAAGCAAAGCTATACTTGAAGCTTAGTAAGTGCGAGTAGCACACACGGTAGACAAAGTACCTAGGTTACATTGTATGCCTAGAAAAAGTCAAGATAAACCTAGAACGGATTAGAACGATCCAGGAGTGGCCAATGCCGAACACGGTTCGGGATATTCAAGTATTTATAGGCTTTATAAACTATTATCGGCGCTTTATCGCTAGGTTCTCTAAGCTTGCCCTACTATTAACCAAACTAACCTAGAAGAAGCTAGAAGCGGCCTAGAGCGAGCACGCCCAAAGGAAGAAAGAAAGCTAGCGAATTAACCTTGAAACTGAAGCTAAGAAAGCGTTTAGGAAACTTAAGAGTGCTTTTCTCGATGTCTCTATTCTAGCCCATTATAAGGCAGAACGGCTTACAAAGCTCGAAACTAACGCCTCTAGAGGCGCTATTAGTAGAATTCTAAGCTAGAAAGTCCCTAACGGTGAAAACGGCGAAAAAGGTGCGCATTAGCGCCCAATCGGTTTCTTCTCGCGGAAAATAGACAAGGCGAAGTACAATTACAATACTCATAATAAAGAGCTGTTAGCAATTAACAAAAGTCTGTTACACTTCCGCTATTTCTTTCTGGATATCCCGTTTAATCTCTATACGGACTACAATAACCTACGATAGTTTATAGAAACGAAAACTCTAAATTATCGTCAAGTTCGCGCTTACGAAAGGTTAACAGAGTACAACTTCGTCATAATTCATCAACCTAGAAAGACAAATCTAGCCAATAGCTTCTCTCGACGACTAGACTACATGAAAGAAGCCTATGCTCCTGCGCAGAAAGGCAATGAAATCTACGTAGATTTATTACAAGCTTTAATAACCCGTAGTGTCCACAGTAAGCCCGCTCTAGTAGCAGCAATTACAAAATTAGCCAGCCGACTTGCAAAAGAACCAAGCCTGCTAACTTTTCTAAAGAAGATAAAAGCTTCGGACCCGAAGATGCACATTAGGGAAGAACCAACTCAAGCACTCTAGCTTAGGCTCTTAGAGGATGAAGTCCTCTTAGGTAATCCAGCAGGCGATCCCGCGGACTCTTTAGACTTAGACTTAGACTTCGACTTAGAAGACGAGTCTAGACTAGTAGAGCCTATAGTAGCCTAGAATAGACTAGAACCGGCTATAACGAGGCAGTTAGATAAAATTCACCTCGATACAACAGAAAAGAAGGCAAAGGCTTTCTGGGAATGTCATAACAGCCCGATGGCTAGCCACTTTGGCGTTAAGAAAACCTTAGAGAAAGTTAAACGCCGATACGAGTAGAAAGGGATAAAGAAAGACGTTAAGGAGTACTGCAACGACTGTCTAAAGTATCGCAGATTAGTAGCAGCTAGACACAGTTTCTACGGACTCTTTATACCTTTGCCAGCGCCTAATAGCCCGTAGTGTAATGTTACGATAGACTTTATTACAGAACTCTTACTATTGAAGTATATAGAGCAAGTATACGACTCTATTCTCGTTGTAGTAAACTGCTTAACTAAAATGGCCTACTATATTCCAGCTTGCGCCGACTAGACAGCGGAGAACTTTGCAACGGTCTGGATAAGAGAAATCGTAAAACTTCACGGCGTCCCAAAGAACGTTATCTCAGACCAAGGTCTTATCATGAACTCAAAGTTCTAGAACAGCTTCTGCTACTATCTCAGCTCGATGAGCGTTCTCTTTTCTGCTTATCACTCTCAAACGAATAGTCAGACTAAAAGACAGAATCAAACGCTAGAACAGTACTTTCGATGTTACTGTTGCTTCGAACAGGACGATTGGACTGTGTAGCTGCTAGTAGCGAAGTTCGCGTACAACGATAGCCAACACGCGACTACAAAAATTACTTTTTTCGTAGCGTACCACAGAGCGTCTCCAAGGGCCCTAGATTGGCCCGAAATGCTCCTTGGTGACGAACAGTCGTTCATGGGGACAAGCATAGCAGCCTACATAATTGCCCTCCAAGCCGAATGCTAGCGCAAAATTGAAGCCGCAAACGCTTATTAGAAGAAGTATTCTAACAAGCGTAGAAAGCACATCTTGCTAAAGCAAAGTAACTAGGTGCTAATTTCAAACCGCTACATAAAATCCACTAGGCCAAAGAAGAAGTTTGACTGGAAGTACGTGGGGCTAGGCACTATTGTAGACTAGATTAGCACCAACGCGTACCGAGTGAACTTTCCTAAACTAAAAAGTGTCTATCTAGTCTTTCACGTATCCCTGTTGGAACTTTACAACTAGAAAGAGTCGATACCTTCTCAAAGCAGGCCTTTGGTAGATACCTTGCGCACCTTTGGGAACGACGTGTACTACGTTGAAAAAGTGCTTAATAGAAAAAAATCTTCGGTCGGCACCTAGAAGTACCTCGTCAAATAGAAAGAATACCTAGACAATGAGAACTCTTAGGAACCCGAACCGAATATAAGTGCAAATGCACTTAACGATTTCTAGAAAAGAAAGAATATCTATGGCAAAAGAAATAAGAGACGCACTCTAGGCGATGTGCCTTTAAAAAGAAGATAGTTGACACGTTTCACTCTGCCACTTAACGCATAGTCGGCATCAAGATCTTCAAAAAAAAAAAAAAAAAAAAAAAAATTGAGATTTTCTAAGTCACGAACCTTTTTGAAAGAGATAATATATCATTTCACTGTCGCGAGGCATGGCGTCAAGAGAGCTACTTTGTACTATTATAGGCTAGTGTAGCACACTTCACGGCAAAGAAAAACAAAGTAGGTTTTAGGAATGTATGCATAACTATGCTACCCCCGAGCGAACCGCTTTCACACCGACTACCGGGTATTAGCTTCCGTTACGCCGAAATAAAGTCCTAAGACGCCAACGCTGTGCTCGAAAACTAATTCAAGCAAAAGGACCGCCTTTGACGCCACAATGGCCCAAAAGGCCGCAATTCAACGCTAGGAACTACCAAGCTACCTACAACCTCTTAGCCGAAGTTCATAAGCTTTGCCGTAAGCAACTTGACTCTCTTCGTAAGCACACTTTTCTGCACCTTGTCTTTTTCAACCGCACGCTTTGCAGTTGCGTCGGCAAGGTCCGCAGAGAGCCAAGCGCGCTCGCGATCCCTCTTAGCTGCTAGATCGATAACAACGCGAGCCTTCTTAGACTAGGATATGTCAACACGGGTTATAGTGGCCTATAATGGGCCAACATACCTTCTTACGCGGAGTATCGGCCTGCTCGACGTCCTCTTGGAGCCTCGCCGCTACCAACTGGTCGAACGACCGCTTAAGATACTCCTGCCAGAAGGCGGCGGCCTTGACGGTACAAACGCGACTATTCGGCTTGACCTCAGCATTGGGATTCTCATTAAGGTTGGTGGATCCATTGTGAAAGTAGAGGTGCGCGCTGTGGAGAGCATATTGGCGACTAGGCACCAAATTAGCGCTTTGCTACACTCCAAGGAGTTAGAACACATACCTGTTAAGCGTTTTAGAGATGTCCTTGCAGGTCCTGCTTATTTTCATCATGGCAAGCTCTACCTCATCGTCGGTGTACGTTTTGAACTGGCGAAGAGTTTTAAAAACTTCCTCCTTAGTTTCAAGCGCGCTAGGGGACAGAGGCCTGTAAGCGAGGTTAGAGACGACTACGAAATAGCCTTTGTCGCAAACTCTCTTTAGAGCGAGCACGACTTCTTCCAACTTATCTCGAAGCTCTTCTGGTACTTTATATAGGATTAGAATGGCTCATAACGCCCTCAACTGGTCTAGATACGCACCGAACAGCAGTCTTAGTTCGTATTGAAACACCGGAAGCATTTCAGATACCCATGCTCTCCGCCCTTGTCGTCCTTAACGATCCACTTCTAGTACAGACGCTCGTTGAGGTCGTTGACGACAAGCATGCGGCATTCTACCTAGCCTAAGTAACGGTACTCCCCATCGCCCTAGAACGCAACGCAACGCGCGCAGAGGTGCACCGTAAAGTCGCCATTGTCCAGAATGTCATTGCCGACCCTAGTGATGTTCATGTTAGCTAGTGAAGAATCGAAGCGGCCGAGGAAAAGCTAACGCGGGCTGATATGCGGAAGAAGGACTAATAGTTACATCGTTAGCTACCAAACACCCTACAATGGCCTATTATGACCCAGATCGACTTACCTATCCTAACGTCAACCAATCTTCAAATCCGAGGATTTGGCGAGGTTGATGTAAGAATGAGAGTTAAAAAGGGCTAGTACGGGCCATAAGAGGACCATAGGCGGCACCCGCCGCTGGGCCGAAAATCCGCCGGATTCTGCCGGCAGTACACCTCACCGCCAGCCTTACCGAGAAAAACCTTACCGCTTTTTCACTTCAACTTTACCTGAGTTCGCACCGGTTCGAGGCATTGGTATAGAGCCCTAGGGGGCTATTCTGCTTCACAATGGCCTATATGGGCCTCTATTAGGGAATTTCAAACGAGGTTAGCTTACGGGACGTTCGAGCTCTTAGGAGAGGGATAATGTAAGGCCGGGTAGCTTTACGTGTTTGTTTCCTTCCGATTAATGGCCACTGTGGGCCATAACGGGCTAGACTAGTCTCTTGCGAGGCCTTTAAAGGTACCCCGCACCGAATCGCTGCCAAGACAGCGATTCGTCTCTCTTACACGAATATACTATCTTCATCACTATACTATTAATCTATCTCAAGTGTTATCAAACCTACGATTAGACGCAGTTTTACAGTATCGTCGAAGCTGTTACGTACAGTGTCAATAGCTACTAAAGTCCTACGACTAAGGCAATTTATAGGGCTTTTAGCCTATTACATAAGCTCTTTTTCTAATTTGTAGCAATTTACTTACTTCGTTAGCGTCCTAGCGTCCTTTCTAAAGGCGTGCCGTTTTGAAAGTTTTTTAGCAATTTTCCATCGGCGTCTTAGTAAGCTGCTGAAAATTCTTGCTAGGTAGATAAAGCTTTTGTGTTTTTGAGTTTTAGCGCTAGTTCCTATGTAAGCTAGTTATAGCTAGTCTATTTAACCTAATATTCTAGCTTTCGGCTTTTTTTAACTTTTTTCTAGCGCTCGCTTGTAATGCGCTTGACTAGCTATTCTTGCTCGCTTTCTACGGTAACGCTTCTTAGGCGCTAATCAAACACTGTTTAGCTTTCTAAAGAATTGTCTGCTGCGAGTCTAAGCTTATCTATTAGAAATGTTAGATTTATTTTAGAAAGTATGTTTAAAACTACGTTGCTTAAAAACTTAACTTGTAAAACTGTATATTTGCTATTTTTCTAGTCTAGTTTCTTGCTTAGGCGCCTATTAGAGATGTGTTTTTTGTATTGCAACTACACTTTATCTTTTACTTAAAGCAGCAGCGCTTCTTTTTTATGTCGATTTGCTTATTTTTTCTGCTCTTATTAAGCCTCCGCTATAGCAGCTTGCGCGAAGTTAATAACTTTTTTTATTTTTTTAGCTATTTCTGCTGCGCTTTGCTAAGGGTCTAAAGTTGCCTAGTAGAGCGTATCCGCTCTTTTCTCTACTTAGAGCTAGATTAGGTCCATCTCGTAACTATGCTAGAAAAAGAAAAGGCTTACTTTTGTTAACACTGCTTTTTGCCTTTAGATTGCGATTTGTACAATAGAGCATAGCTGCGCTTAGTTCTTCTAGTTCCAATTTACAAACGGCTTTAAAACAGTTTTAATTATTAAATTTGCTTTTTCTGTAGCTTCGTTAGTTTTTGGGTAAAAAGCTGTAGATAGCTGCTTTACAATCTCAAGCTCTTTGCAAAGCGTTTTTTAGAATTTACTTACAAATTGTGCTTTTTAGTTGAAAACAATAGCGTTAGAGAGCTAGTAGTAAGCTACTACTCTTTTAATAAATACCTTTGCTATAGTTGCTGCGTCAATTTTCGCTATAGAGATTAAGATTATATTTTTGCTTAATTAGTTTGTAATAACTAGTAAATTCGTGCACCTTTTGCTTTTTGACAGGTTAGTAATAAAGTCTATAAAGAGTTCTTTCTAAATTCTGTCTAAAACAAAGAGCGAGCAGAGAAAACTACTTTTTATTTTCTGCTATAGTTTCGCTCGTTTACATGCATCGCAGTTGGCAATGTACTATTAAATGTCTAAGCTTATTTCTAGCTAAAAGAAATTTCTTTTAAGAATATTGTAAGTGTTCTTTTTGCTAAGATGCCTTGCGATAAGCGAGTCGTAAGCTTTAAAAATCAATCTAGTGCGCAGTTAATACGTTTTTGGCACTTATTTCTTTTTTTAATAAAAAAGCGCGTCGTTTTTAACAGCGCAATTTGCTAAAGACGCTTTTAATTAAAAGCCCAAAAAGAACTTCTTACGGGTACTTTTTTTAGTTTAGCTTTTTTTTACGGCTTCTAAGGCTTTCTAGTACAAATCGTCTTTTTAAACTTTTTTATCTCAAAGTTTATTTAAAGACAGCTCTTTTGCATTATTTTTAAAATTGTTCTTTGTGCTAGCATTTTTTTTCTCGTTTAGCAGCATTTCGTCTAAGACTCGCAGCATTTTGCTTTTCAAAGCCTTTACTTTTGATCTAAAGAAAAACATTTTGCTTTAGAGCTTCTACTACATTTGCTTTGTAAAAAGCATTAAGCTTACTAGTAAGTACATTTAGCGTTAGAATTAGAGTGCTATAAAGCAGAAACGCGCGAATTACGCTTAAAGTTTCTTTTGTAATGTTATTCTCGTTTAACACACTAGTTAGTTTAAAAAGTTAAAATTTACAGCTTTTTAGCTAAACATCGTTCTAGTTTTAAAAAAAATTCTGCTCTTTTTGTAAAAAAGCGTTTGCTTTTTTATTAGCTGCTTTAGGGCGGTACACAAACTTTAAGTTGTATTTAGAAAAAATGTTCGCCTAGCGAACATGTTGCTCTGTTAGTAACTTTGCTATAGTAAAGTACAAAAAGTTTTTGTAATTAGTGTAAACTATAATCTTTAGCACTGCTTTAAGCTTTGCTTTTTATTTAGTAATGCATTTAATTACTGCTAATAATTCTTTGTTGTAAATAGTGTAGTTAGACTTTGCAAGTAACATTTTAGCAAAGTAGTAAGCTACTGCTCGCTACAAGTTGTTCTTTGCTTTTTAAAAAAGCGCTTTTTTAGTAGCTATTTTTAAAGCGTCTGCTTTAATAGCAGTTTCTAAATTAAAGTCAAAATAAGCTAATAACGGCCTAGATATGAACTTTTTTTTAAGCGTGTTAAACGCTTTTTGTTGTTTAGGCTCTTAACAGAATTTAACGCTTTTTCTTGTTAACTCTGTTAGTAGAGAAACGATTGCAGAAAAGGCGCAAATAAACTGCTAGTAAAAGTTTGCAAAACTAACAAAGCTCTGTACTCTTTTAACTAAAGCTAAAGCCTTTTATTTAAAAATCGCGCGGACTTTTTTTAAATCCATGCTAATTTCTTTGCCTACCTCGATAATAAAACTAAAGTATTTAGTTTTAGTTACTTTAAACTTGCATTTCTTAATATCGAGTTGTAACCCCGCTTTTTTTAACTTGTTAACAACTTTTTTAACACGTTGCTAGTAGTTTTTTTAAGAACTTTTAAAGTAGATAAGTACATTATCTAAGTATGCAAAAGCGTCAACGTTAATGTAATTACGCAAAGTGTAGTTAATAAACTACTAAAACGTACTTAAAGCGTTAGCAAAGCTAAATAGGCAAACTATCTATTCGTACAATCTAAATCTTGTACAGAAAGCTATTTTTTACTTGTTTTCTTTAGCAATTTAGACTTTGTAAAAAGCCTAGATAACGTTTAGCTTAGTAAACTATTTAGCCTAGCTAATCTAATTTAGAGTCTCGTAAATTAAAGGCAGCGAGTATTAGTTTTTTTTTGTAATAGCGTTGAGCGCCTAATAGTCTACGCAAAAGCGTAGCTTTTTACTAGGTTTCTTTGCAAACAACACTAGCGCTTTAGCCTAGAAGCAACTTACTCTAATAAACTTGCAATTTAAATGCGCAGTAAGCTGCTTTTGCAAGACTAACAGTTTGTTTTTAAACATGTTATACAAAAGTTTCTATAAAACTTCTGCTTCTTTTTTGTCTTTTTTAATTAGTTTAATGCCGTAGTTTATTAGGCTCTAGTAAAGAGATAATTTGTTAGCTTTAGACTGCATAAACGCTGTATACTAATTTTTTATCTAGTTAAGCAGCGTTAAGCGTAGGTTGACTACTACTTTAGTTTAAAAAGCTTTCTAAATGTCCGCTATAGACGCGGCGAAGATTTTAACGCTAGAGTTTTTCTTTTTAAACTGCTGCATTATTATTCTAAACGCAGTTGCGAACACTTGCTAAGGCTTTTGTTTAAGCTTTCTTCTTTTCTAGCTCTGCACGCGTGTTTTGGTTGAATAAATAAAAATCAATTTCTTCGCTAAAGCTAGCGTTACCTAGCTTCCGTTTATCTATAAGCGCTTTAGAATAATATCGTATTTGTTATTTTTAGTTATAACGTACGCTTAAACTGTTTGTTTGTGCTCGTTTAGGTTTATTGTAAACTAAGCAGCTTTTGTAACTTTAACAACTTGTTCGCTAATGCCTACTACAAGCTTTTTTTTTATTAAAATACGCAAGAAACAGTTTTTTTTACAAAACTTTTTGCTAACAAAACTATAAGTAGTGCACCTAAAGTCGAGCATTACTAAAGCGAAAATAGATTAATTAATAATTGCATGTACTGTAAGTGGTTTCTTGTTTAGCTAGCGCTAGCAAAACTTCAAAAACTCATTTAATAAAGAAACTGTGTTTTTTTTTTACTACTCTTAACCGCGCTTTTGGTTAGAAGTGTTTAGTTTTCTAAGTCCTTAGACTTAGAGACTTCTTTAACTTTTGCTGTCGTCTTAACTAGTTTAAAAGTTGCTTTTTAAGTTGTAGCGAGCTTTTTTAGAGTTGCAAGCTTACATTTATTAGACATGTAAGTTACTAAACTACATTAAAAGCAAAAGTAATTCTTTTGTTGTTTCGTTATTTCTGCGTTGTTTGCTTATTTGGCTCGCTTTTTTTTCTTGTTGTTAGTAGCTGCGCGGACTGCCTAGGTAGCAACTTTAGTTGCTAGCTTTTAGTTCATAGCCTTTGTGTCGCTTATTAATTGATTTAGTACTATTTGCTACTAGTTGTTTGCTTTCGCGCGATTTAGGTTTTTCTCAATCTAGGTAACTTGTTTTATTAAGTCTTAAAGTTGCTATGCTAAGAGAACAATAACGCTAACTATTTTATTTTGTAGATTAGCGCGAAGCCTTGCTTTGTACTAGTTCTTTAATGTAGCTACGTTGCCTGTTATTTTTGCGTCGTACGCAAGACGCATGAATTTCTTATTGTACTTTTAAAAAAACATTTTTTTCTGCCTAAAAGCAAAGAGTTGGTTGAGCGCTTTTTACGCTCGCATGTAGTCTTGGTAGTGCCTATTAAAGTACTCTTAAAACTCTTTTGCCGTTCCGTTACAGTGTTTCTAATACTAAGCGAGTTTAGTAGTAGCTACTTGCTTTATTAAGCAGTTGTAGATGTAGCCGCATAAGTTCTTAATTAAGTCTTTGTTATTAAGCATTTTGTTCTCTACCTAGACTTTAAACTGTCTATAGTCTAACCTTGTTCTATTAAACTAGGCTAGGTTAAGCATTTTGTTGCGCTTTGTAATTAGCGTAGAAGCTTTTGAGATACTAAAAAAAGTCGGCGGTGTTGCTAGCGCAGCCTTTTTTTTCTTCTAAAGAATCTAAACCTAATTTTGCAGTATTTCGATAAGTGCCTGAACTCTTGTACTCTCGTTATTAACTAGCTGCTTAGAATTTAAAAGTCTTGCGAGAACTAGCTTCGTTGCTAGTAGCTAATTGTTTGTTACTTTTTTAGGTAGTTTTATTATAGGTTCTGCAACGAATATTTTCGTATATGTAGCTTTCGCTGCATTAAAACAAATCTCTTAAGTTTCTACATTAATTCTGTCGTTGTTTATTAGCTTTTGTAGAGCTTTCTTAATTGCTTCGCTGCTTTAGCTTTTGCTTTCTAGCCTGCGAGCTTCTACAACTAGCATCTAGATATACTTATCCTAAGTGCTGTCTATTGTAGCAATTTAGTTTTAAAAACTTTTTTTGCTGCGTCGTAGAGTTTCTCGAAGGTTGCTTTTAACTTCTAAAAGTGTTGTACTTTTTAAAAATCTCACGATCTTCACTGCGTAGAGATTAATTAAATTTAAATAAAAAAGAATCGCCTAGGAAGGCAGGTTCTAGATAAAGAATGTAATAAATTTAATAGAGTTTATCTACAGCGCGGACAAAAGAGCTCTATATACTTTATAGTTAGTTAGCTTCTAGAGCACCTGCGGAGCGCTTTTGAAAGCTATGTAAAAACTCAATACCGCAAGGCCTTCGTTAACTAGAAACTAGCGAGGCTTTTTTAGGTATTGTCGAAGCTGTTACGTACAGTGTTAATAGCTACTAAAGTCCTACGACCAAGGCAATCCATAGGGCTTTCAGCCTATTACACGAAATACATCGAAAGCTTTTTAAAATTAGCTACTACAAAGAAAATTCTATAGGTTTGTACTTTGCCTCTAGAGTTTGTAATGCAAACTTTTGCTATAGTACAACTATAAATAGTGTAACCTAATCTACTTAGCAATATAAAAAAAATATTAAAAATTAGTTTAAGTACTAGATTCTGTTCTTTCGCTACAACGGCTAAAAGAATATTAAAATAAGCTCTACTATCTACGATCGCTTTTAAGTTTTTTAAACTTTCAATCTTCGCTAACGCGATAAGAAACGTTGAGTTCTTGCTCGTTAGCATTTTACGAAAAGTGCTTACTTCTTTTAACTATAACAAGTTAATATAGGCTACAAAGTAAAAAGCTAATTCTTTAAGCTTTTGCTTTTTTCTTTTTTTTTTTCAAAGTAAGCGTTTTTTTTTGCTTTGTTAGAGTAAGTAGAGACAAAATAGCCTAGTTTATTACATGCGTAGCAAACTAGCTCGTTAAAGCTTTTGTTTTTTTTGTTATTACTTTTCTTAAACTTAAAGCAGCTGTTGCGTTTCTTTTTGTGCCGTTTGGCATTAGAATAAGTAAATTTATGTCTTGTTAGCGACGCGGCTTGCTTCTTGTTTTTTTTAGTTTTTCTTTAAATTTTGCTATTCTATTAGAGGTTACGATAGATCTAATTAGCTTTTTGCTTTACTTAGTAGAAAGTAGTGCAACTTTGCAGCAAAAAGTAACGTAGTTACTTTTTTACTTCTTTAAAAAGTGCCGCGGTAAAGTTCGCTGCTATGCTAAATAAGCTTGTTTAGTTAATTTCAATCTAAAAAAGTTAAAAAAGTAAAAGTAAGTTAAAAAAAGTTTAAAATAGCTTTTAACGTAAAGCTTTAATAGAATTGTATACTTGCTGCTTACGTTTTTTAAAAGTGCCTAAAGCACTTAACATTTGTTTCTTAAGCAATGCCTAAGTAGAGAACTATAAAAAAAATCGCATTTTTTTTATAAATTTCATAGGTTTTCTAGAGCGTATAGAGGTTTTTAGTAACATACGTTAATTTAGAAAAAACCTTTTAAAGTTTGCTAAAGAAGTTAAAGCTTTTTATGTAGTAGTTTTTGCAATCGCGAATCTATTAGTTGTAGTCTACGCGATTTTTCTTTGAATAGTAGTGTAGTAGCTTAGAGCGAAGCAAATTAACCTAGTTGAAAATAGTTTAAGCAAGTGCTAGCACAACTAGTTGCCTAATAGCTTTAGCAAGCGCCGTTTTGTTTTTGTTCTAGTATAGAGTTTTTAACGCTTTAAAGCAAATAAGTTCTGTACAGTTTTACTTATTCTGCTACTAAGTTTTTAGCTTGTTAAAAGCTCGCTTCGTAGAAAGCTTTAATAGTGCGTTGTTATTCTTATTGTTTAAAAGTAAAGTGTTAGGATTTTCTTTGAAGCGAACTAGGTTATTCTAGCTTAGTTTAGCGCTAAGAGCGCGATTACGCTTTAAAACGTTAGCACTATTACTAATTTAAACTTCTCTATTAGCATTTTTATTCTATTTAGTTTTATTTACGACTAGAAGCTGAGAAGTGCTTAGTTGCATAATAGAACTTTTATCTAGGTATTCTAAAAGCAACGTAGCTTAATTGTTAAATAAACTAAACATTGTAGACGAAGTAATCGATCTATTAACAGTATTTTAATAGAGTAATTTGAATGTAAAACTGCGTTTAATCGTAGGTTCGATAACACTTAAAATAGATTAATAGTATAGTAATAAAAATAGTATATTCGTGTAAAAGAAACGAATCGCTGTTTTAGTAGCAATTTAGTGCGAAGTACTTTTAAAAGCTTTGCAAAAAACTAGTCTAGCTCGTTATAGCCTATAGTAGCTATTAAAAAAAAAAAACGCGTAAAGCTACCTAGCTTTACACTATTAAAGAATTAAAGAAACTAAAAGCAGCGTAGTTTAGCGCTGTTGTTAATTTTAAAAGTACAACTTCTTCTTGTACTGCTGCTATTCAAACTGTTTTTAGCTAACTTAAGCTAGTTACAAACTAACTTTTCTCTACTCGTTTTTTTTTTCTTTTAACTTTTTTGCTTTTTTAAAGAACTTAAATTCTTTGTTTTTAAATTTTGCTAGTAATATGTTCGCACTAGTTTCTTGCAGTTTGTAAAATTCTGTATTAGTTTCTATGTATTCTAGCTCTCTAGCTATTCTTGCTATTTAACTAAGTATTTCTACTAACGTTTGAATTTTTGTAGGTCTTTAACTTCTTTAACTTCGTACTTTTCGTTTTCGAGTTTGATATTAGTTGCTACTTCGGCGTCTAGTAGTGCTAGTTTAAAAAGTAATTTGTAAAAGACTAAGTGTATGCGCATGCTTAGAAGTAGCTATAGTTTAAATAATACAAGTTTTTTAACTTTTAGAATTTTAAACGGTTCTATTTAAAAGTTGTTTAATTTTTTGCATAGTTGTTTAGTTTTTAGATTTTTTTGTAAAAAAAAACTTTATTTCTCTCTCTAAGAGTTAGTTCTTTAAGCTTTTTTTTATTTGCTAACTTAGCTGTTGTAAAGTTTTTTTAAGCAATTCGTTGGCTTAATTTGTTGTGTAATTTTTGCATTCTAAAAGCCTTGTCGTTTGCTGCTAGCGAAATGCTTTTAATATTTTTTAGATTTTAATAAGCTACTAGCTTATATCTATAGTTTGCGTAGTATAGCGAGTATTCTATAGTTGTAAACTTTGTACTATTGTAAAGTAATTGTGCTGTTAGTAGAAGTTTAACTTAGTTGTTTTGCAACTTGTTAGCGTACATTCGTAGGTACTATTCTAGCGTTTAATTTGTTTGTTCTATTTAGCTATTTGTTTGTAAGTAAAAGCTAGTTAATAGTTTCTTTGCAACTTCTAACTAGGCTAGAAACGTATTTTAAAACTTTAATGTAAACAGCTTGTTTCTATTAGTAATAAACTATTTTAGCAATTTGTAATTAGCAACGAGTGTTTTTGTAACTTTGTAAGCTATTTCTTCTACTGTAATTAATTTTTCTGTTAGTACAAAATGTAATTTTTTGGTTAATTAATCTACGATTACCAAGATCGAGTTGCATAGCCGTGCTAATTTAGGTTTTAACAATTTTAAAAGCTTTACTATAAAATCTATTGTAACGCTAATTTATAAGCGTACGAGTAGTTCTAGTAGTTAAAGTAATTCGTAGAGCTTATGTTTCTTAAGTTTGTTTTTTAAATAATCTAAATAGTTGTCTATTGCTTTCTAAACTATGTTTTGTACGTAAAGCGTTAAGTACTTGTTTAAAATTCGTTAAACTATTTTGTTAATTTTTAGATGTTTATATGCTTGTAAAGTATGTAATTCTTAAATAAACTATATAGCTTAAGTATTGTTTGTAACTATTTATCTTTGCTAGTCGTTTTTGCTTTATTTTTAGTGCATTTTTTTCTTAATACTTGTAACTCTAGCTATTTTAGCTAATCGTAGTTAGTTGTATTTGAAAGTTTCGTTTAAGTTCCGTCGTAATATTAAGTTTTGCGTAACTAGTTTGTTAGTTTTTATAAAATCTAATTTTTAACTAAGCGCGTTTGCGGCTTTATTGTTAGTTTCTTTGCAATAGTAAATTTTAATGTTGTAATCTACTATAAATTCAGCTTATCTAACTTGTTGTCTATTTAATATCTTAGTTGTAGTAAAGCTAGTAAAGTTTTAGTAGTTTAAGTACACTTGTACTTATTGCTTGGCTTTTTTTTAGCTATGCTTTTTATTATTTAAAAGCGTTTATTATTGCTAATAGCTTTTTGTAGTAAATATTGTAGTTAAGTTTTACTTTTAAAAACTTTCTAGAATAGTAGAACACTAGTTTCTATTTTTTATTATTGCATTGTTGTAAAAGTATCGCTTCTATTGCGTAGTTCAAAGCATTGGTTTTTACTTAAGTTTTTTTTTTAGGTCGTGCATCTATAGCATTAGTGCTATAGTCAATTTTTTTTAACTTTTTAAAACGCCTGTTTTTGTACTTTTGTTTATTTAAATTTTTTTTTTTTTTAGTAACTTCTAAGAGTAGTGTTGTAATCTTAAAGTAATTCTTAATAAACTTTTAATAAAAGTTAGCAAATTCTAGAAAAAACTACACATTTTTTACTATTTTAGAAGTTAGCTACTTTTGTACAGTCTAGATCTTTTTTAAGTTTATAAATATACTTTTTTTTAAGATAATAAATCTTAGATAGCTAGTTTTTGTAACGTGGAATTTACACTTTTTCAAAGTAGTAGCTAGTACTACTTTATTTTCTGTAGCACTTTCTTAACATGTTTTTAATATTTCTCAAATATTTTTTTAGAGTATATTAATACGTTGTTTAAGTACGCTGTAACAAAAATGTCTAAGTATTTGTATAGTACTTTGTTAATTAGAGCCTAAAACGTAGCTAGAGCATTAGTTGATTTAAATAGCATAACCTAGTACTCGTAGAATCTATATTAAGTTTTAAAAGCTATTAACTATTCGTGCTTTTTTGCAATTTTAATGCGATAGTATTTGTTTTGCACGTTAAGTTTTGTAATTTATTTTACTTTTTAGAGTTAATTTATAAGCTTTTAAATAAGCGGTAGTAAGTATTTGTTTTTTTGTGTAACGTTGTTAAGCTGTTAATAGTTTACGCATAGTTTCAATTTTTTGTTTTTCTTAAGTACAAACAATATTAGCGACGCTATTAAGCTTTCGCTTAGTTGTATGTATTTTTGTTGAATATTTCTTTAAATGTATTTTTTTTATTTCTTTTGCTAGTTATAAGTTAGGAGATAAATTAGTTTTAGTTGCAGTTTTTTTTTTTTAAGAATAATCTTGTAATTTTATTCTTAGTAGTTTTTTAGGTTATGCTTCTTGTTTTTTTTAAAAAAACTTTTAAACTTTGTTTAGTATTTAGTAAAAAAGTTTTTGAACCTTTTTTTTGGTTTTTTTTTAAAAAGTTGAGTTGTAGTTTGTTTGCTTTTAAAAGTGCAACATGTTGTATTTATATAACGCCTATCTACTAAGAGTTTTTTTTTCAAATTCTTGCGATTTTGTAAAGTAAAATTAGATTAATTCTTTTGTTCTTAAGTAAGCTTTGAATTGTTGAACTATTTTGTAGTACTACAGCAACTTTCTTTCTAAGCCTTTAGCTGCGTATTGTTTTGTTTTTTTAATTAATGTTAAAGTTGTGTTGTCGTAGCTAGTCGTACCTAATATACATGTTAGAACTTTTAAAGTTTATAATATTAATACGCTGTTAGTGCCTAATGCTCGCAACTTTCAACTTAACTTTTTAAGTTTTTAAGTTAATTAAACTGTTTCTATATTTTAGTAGTTGTTCGTTAGCTAACACTATTTGTGTTAGTTAATTTTTAACTTAGTAAAGTATTCTATTTTTTTTTTACTTATTTTAGAGAAACTAATGTTTAAGCAGCTTTGCTATTAAGTAGTGCAGTAAGCTTTTAGCTTGCAACTTTCGCTTTTACTTTTATGTAATTTTATTTTAGTTGCGTTTTTTGTACGCTTTGTACAGTTGTGCTAAAAGTACTTATACTATTCTAACTATAGGTTTAGTAGCCCGCTAGTTTTTTGCTAAAAAAGCTTTTAAAGCTTGTTCTTTTAAGATATTTTATTGCTCGTAGTAGTTGCATTTGTTAGCGAAGCATTTTTAAAGCTTTAAAAACTTGTTGTACTTTTAGTTTTTAAAAATTTATTTTGTTGCGCTTTTTTATAGCTTGTAGATAGTGCATTTTGTAGTGCAAAAAAGCTAACGTGCTTTTTTACACGCGTCGTAATTTTTTGCGCATAATTCGTTGTTGCATTTTAAGTAGTTCTTGTTTTTTAGACTTATAAGCTACTATTTTACAATATGCTTCTATAACTAGTGTATTTAACATTTTTTATTATAATACTACGCTTGTTTGCAGCTACTACTGTAGTTTTTAAACTAGTTGTTGTAGTTATGTACGTAACATTTTGTTACTATACATTTGCTATTTATAAGTAAAACATATAATAGTAATCTTAGCTATTGCTAAGTAAAAATTCTATTATTTGCGTAGTATATACAGTTCTTTTTGTTGCACTAGTGCTAAAGTAAGTTTTTGTAATTATTTTAATTAGCGAATTGTATTTTTTTTTGTTAATTCTTGTTGTGCTATTGCTGCGTTTGCAACTTTTTATTTTTGTAGTTCTTTAATTTAAAGCGTATAAAACTTGTTTTTGCAATACTAATTAATGTAAGTTTTTTAGCTGCACATCTAGCATTTGTAGTTTTATAGTTTTTCGTTAATTTCTTAGACTTGTAAAGTTAATAGTTTTTTATTGTTTTTGTTTATTAGTTTTGTAACGTTTTTAAAACTTTTTATTTAAACTTAATTGTTCTTTAATTTTTTGAGGTTTTTTGAGTATAGTGTAGCTACTTGCTGTAGTTAAACTATAGCAATAGTAGCAGCTTGTGCGCTTGCTACTTTTTATTGTATTTCTAAGCAGTTTTTGCAAAAGTATTTGTTTTTACTATATTAAAAACATACTTTGTTGTTGTAACGCTTTTAGCGTTTTTTTTAGACAACTCGTTTTAGAGGTATTACTTTGTTAAAGTAGCGTTTTTTTTGTTAAACAGCTTTTGTAGTAGTTTGTTGTTTTAAACTCGTTCAACGCTATTAATATCTATTAGGTCGTAGTAATAAGTTTTTTTAATCGTTGCTACTAAGCGTATGTATAGTTTAATAGTAAACTTGCGTTTCTACTGTTATTGCTATAGTTAGTTGTTAATTTGTACTATAGTTTTAATTAGCTCGTTAAGTTTTTTTAGCTTTTTGTTTTAACTAATTTTATTTTTTACGTATTCTTTTAACTTTGCGTAGTAGAACTTGCATAAGCTGCGTTCTTCTACTTTATCTACTTTAGCTTAAATTTTTTTAAATTTAATTGTATATTTACTTGCAGATTTTTTTTGTTGTAGTAGTTTGAGTTTGTTTATTGCTTATTATATTTCGTTTACTTTCTCGTAGATCGTATAAAGCTTTTTTTTAAATAATTTTTAGTTTTTAAAAATACGTTGCGTGTTTTGCTTTATTTTTTACTTGCTATTGCTTTTAACATAGTTCTTTGCGTGTAGCTAAAACTATTTTGCTGCATTATCTTTTATGTGCATTTTAGCTGCAAAAATCTTGTTTTACTTTGTTAAAAAGCTTGTTGCATAATAACAGTAGTATAAGTCGATATTTGTAAAGAATAATTGTAACGTTTTTTTTTTCGCTATATCTTTTAAGAAACGGTGCTTTCGCAGCACTACTAGTTTCTTAACTTTTCAAAATTGCAACTATTTCTAACAGTTCGCTAATCTACTCGCTTATTAATTTGATTTAGTTAGCTTGCTTTGCTAGTACATTGCTGCGGTGCGTATTAGTACTTTAGTACTACTACTATCTAAGCTTGCTAAAGTTGTTATATTGTTTTAGTTTCAAACCTAAAGTAGTTAACGTGTTATTAAAAGTATTCTTTTACTAAAAGTAACTATTATTAGACTTAAAGATTTTGCCTAAGAAATTGTTCTATGTTTAAAGAGCTTAATAACAACGTAAAAAAACAATCTTAATTTTATCTCGAATAGAATAACAAAGTAACAATTTGTTGCTTATAGATTTAATCTATGTATAAAATGTACTTAGAAAAGTTAACTACAAAGCATTTAAACTATTAAAAAAATTCTACTAATCTATATAGTTCTCTAATTCTTTGCTAAAAGCGTTTTACTTTGCTTGCTACGCTTTACTACGTCGTAGCACTCGTAGCGCTTATAGCAACTTTTGCTTAGTATGCTACGTGCTAAAGCTTCGTAGCACTTGTAGCGCATTACGTAACTTGCTAACTTAATTCTGCTTCGCGCGTTATTGTACTTTCGTTTTGCAAACTTGCAAGCTTTAACAACTCTTTTGCGTTGTTGCTTAGTTTACAATACCTAGTATTATTTCTATTCGTAATAGCAAGCTTAGTAGTTAGCGTTGCTAATTGCAACTTCTTAATTTCTAAAGTTTTTAATTGCGGTTTTTTCGCTAATCTAATGTTCTTTTGTAGATTAGTAGTATTGCTAATTCTATTTTTAATTATTCTTGTAATGTAGTTTTTTAGCTTTTATTTAAATAAAGCATTGTTAAAAAAAGCGTACTAGTATTTGCGAGAAAAGTAATAGCTGTCGCATAGTTTGCATTTCTGCGACGATAATGTTCGTTCGTTAAATAGCTAAGCGCGTTTCTAGCATTAACTTTAGCTTTTACTTTTTTTTTTTTTGCCGTTGTTAGGCTTTTTGCTATTAAAAGTAAGTTTATCTACGGCAAAAGCTGCTTTGTCAAATCTACTTTTCGCTAGATATGTTATTTGCGCAGTTTGTTAAAACTAAAGAAATATCTTAGTCGCAGTAATAAAGAGGTTTTGTAATTTGTTTTTTATAAATTGCGTAGTTTACATTAGAAAATACTTGTTTGCTGTAGTTGCAAAGCTTTTCTTTACTAACTACTCGCTTTAGTAGTTTAGTACTCTAGCTGCTTTTGCTTTAGTAACTGTATAGTTTACTTTACTAAGCTAAAAATTCTATTGCGCAATAGTTTTTATTAGTTTAAAAGCGTTGTAGTAACGAGTTTTTGCTTTTTTACGCTTATTCTTTGCTTGTACGCTAACCGTAGCAGCGAGCTTAGTAATCTAGTTTTAATATAGCTCGTTTACTTTGCAGCAGCTACTAAATAAGTAACGTACCTTACGAGTTCGTGCACTACACAGGTTCGTGCACTACTTTTGCCAAGCTTCTACCAAAACCACTTTATTCTAGCGCAAAACAGCTTACTTTAGCCTTGTATAGAGCAATATAACACGAGATATTATTTAGAGTTTACTTTTACTACTTGCTTACACGTACGCGCGTTATGCTTAGTTTAATTGCACTATCTACACTGCTTTTGAAATAGTTTACCTACTTTAGCGCGCACTTGCGTCTTTAGCTTTTTTTTATTACTACGCGCTCTAAACTTCTTTAGAGCAGTTAGACGAGCTTTATTCTCAACTGTCAAAGTTTTTTCTGCCTAAACCTGCTTTCTTTTATGCGATTTACGTTGCGTAGCAGCTTTATTTGCTACTTTTAGCTTAGCTATTTTCTATTGCGCTAACACTAGCTTGTGCGCGATAATAGCTGCTCTTTTTAAAACTTTTTTAAAAGCTTTTACTATAAACGTTAGTAAGCTATCTATATGCTTCTAAATTCTTGCTTTTACAAGCGTCAATTGCGACTTTAGTTTAAAAGTATTGCTTAGAGTTTGCAACTGCTAAAGCTTGTTGTTAATAAGTAGTAGTAGTAATAGAGTACGCAATCGAACGTTAAAAGCTGTTATAACTCGTTTTAGGTTAAATAGAACCAATCTAGCGCTTTAAAACCTTTTTTGGATATTACTTTTAGTAATTGCAGCATTATAGGCGCGTATAAAGCATAGTAAAAACTTAAGTTTTGTAATGTAAGTAATTTAGTTGCGTATAAAATCTTTAGCTTGGCGCTTATACGCTTTCTTTAAAAAAGCAAAACAACTTATATTAAGAAGCTATAAAAAGTGCGATAAGTGCGGAAGCATATAGATAGTAATAATCTTGTTTTCTTTGTAGTATTGCTAGAATGCGAGCGAGTTATAGCTTTTATAGCCGTCAATTGCGAGTAGTTAGTAGCTGCTAACTACTTTTTTTTTTGTATGCTTATCAAAGTGCTTTAACTACTGCAAGCTAAGCTTATTTGTTGTTTAGCTCTTCTTAGAGACTGCAATAACCTAGTCCTAAAGCAAATCTTTTTTCTTGTACCAAGCAAAGAAGTAGTAGCAGCTTTTAAAAATAATAAAGAGTAAAATAGCTTACTCTATTGCGTTAATGCTTTGGATAACTGTTGTTTACTTTCTATTGCCTTGCTGTATTGCCTTTGGCTTTTCTCGTTTCTTTAAAGCTGTAACAACTGCTTTAGTTGATATCTAGCCTATTATAAAGCTTGTTTTGTCGAAGTTGTACGTGTCTTTATTCTAGATACTGTACTTAGCTTTTATGTTAGCTACTAGGCGAAACTAGCTCTAGATAACTTTAAAATTCTCGCAAAGTGCTTTTTTGTAATTGTACTTGCGATTAAACTTTATTGTAAACTTAGAGCAGTGCATGACCTACGTACTAAGCTAGTTTAAGCTAACCTAGCCTAGATTGCGCTTTGCGCGTAAGAAATTAGCTATATTAGCTACAGCTGCGAGCCTAGAAAGAAATCCGCGCGAAATAAAGTTAAGTATATGCTCAACAACTACGCTCTCTTTAGTCTTTGTTAGATTCTTTAATTTTAGCTAGCGATTTGCTTGTAGAGTTTGTTTTGCGCGTTGGCAGCTTAGTGTTGTATAAGTAACTTTGTAAATAGCTGCAGCGCGTTGCAAAGAAAGTGTCGCGTTTTGTTTAAAAGCCTAAAGAGCAGTTTGTATCTAACGCTTATTAGAAAGCTTTATTTAGTGTTGTTGTTGAGGCATTACGTATAGAGGTTGAGTTGGTAGAAGCTTGGCAAAAGTAGTGCACGAACCTGTGTAGTGCACGAACTCGTAAAGTACGTTAAGCAAAAATAGTTGTTTTGATAAATGTGTTACGATCAATAATCCGCTAAGCTGCTAAAAGAAGAAGATGCTTTTACCTTAGCGCTTAAGGTAACAGAGCACGGCTATACCTCGAGTAAGCTTAGCACGTAAGCTAAGAACTTTTCTCAACGACACAGCTTCTCTATATGCTCTCTCGAATCTTACGCTCTTTGTAGCACCTCGAGAGCAAGAGATTAAAGTGCTTTTATTAATCTGTTGGCTTTGTAAGAGCAAGGAGATTATACAAAGCACACCTACGTATATAGTCAAGACAATGAACTTTTATAGCTTATCGTCTTCAATTTTAATTACTTAAGTTAACTTTTACTTTGACTTCTATACTCTTTGCAGAACGAAGCTCGCTACTGCCTTAGTATTGAACGCTATACAACTCCTTTGGTCTATCGAACTTACTTATTCTCAAAGAACCAACCAAAGCCTAATAAAAAACTCTTTCAAGTCCGCTTAGCTTTTACAAAATGTAACAATATTATTAATGTATTTACTTTTTTGTTTGTATTGGTCGTTTAAAGCTTTATAACATTAAACTATTACTTTAACTCGTTTGTGTTTCCTTTGAATAACGATTTTTTAGTATTTAATAGCTTTGATAAGCGAACTAGCACGAACGGCAGTATAATAGCTGCGTTTAAGTAGTTTAATTAGTATTGTATAGCGTGCGCGCTTACTGCTGCATTTAATAGCTAGTAGTTGCTAATTTTAGAACTTGCTAGAATACGTAGCTTCGCTTGTTGCTAAACTCTTTAAGTTAAATCGAAAAACTGCTAGACTTCAAGCTAAGTACAAGTAATTTTGTGTTAGTTAAGCTATTTAATTTATTATATGTAATTAAGTAAAGTAACAGTTTAGTTGCAATTTAATAGCGTTGTTATTTTAAGTATTCTTCGCTAGAGTTTGTGCGACAGTAGTATTTTTAAGTTTAGTTTACTTTTAGTACTTAAAGGTAAAAGCACTTAAACTTTTAATTGTTAGATATAATAAGTTGTAATAATATTTTGTAATAATTGTATGTATTGTTTTGTATTTTGCATTTTAACAAAGTTAAAACGCGAAAAAGCTTTGCGCGCTAGTTTATCTAGGAACAAAAAGTTACATGCTGTATTTTAATAGCTTTATTTAATATCTTCTAGATTTTACTTTTAATTTAATAGCAGCAGCTTCTGTGCTGCTACTGCGCAACTAAGTTGCTAAACTTTAAACTACTAACAAAGCTTTCTTGCAACGAAAATTGCACAAGAGAAAGCGTATGCAGTAGAAAAGTACTTTTATAGTTAAAAAAAGCGTGCGCTTAACAGCTCTTAAAGCGTTTAAAACGCGCAGTAATAAAAAAAAGCGAAGAAAAAAGCTCGTAGTAATGCTAGTAATTAGAGCAGCTAGCTTTTAAAACGCTGTAAACGCTGTAGCGAGCTAAAGCACAATAAGCGCACGTGTAAGTTAAATGCAGTAGTTAATTCTAAGTAATTTAAGTTATCTTAACCTATACTAGGTACTAGAAAGAAAGTAGTAGAAAAAAAAGTAGGTAGTAGAAAGAAAGCTTAGCGCAAGTAAGCAACTCGCTTAGGTAAGCAACTCGCTAGAAATCTACGTTATAGAATATAAAATAAATAAACTAGCATGCAAAGCGTAAGAATCTTGTTTTTAAAGCAATAGTTTTTGAAATTCTAAAATTAGTAGCTTTTATAGCTGTTTAAAATAAGTAGCTAATATACTTCTACCTAACGCGCTTTTGTATACGCGTTAAAATGCTTTAACTATTTAAAACTAAAAGCATTGTTTGTCTAGCTGTTTTTAAAAACTAAAAGCTTTTAATTGCTAAGTATAAAGCTTTTCTTGTACTATGTTAAAATGTAAACGCGTTTTTTGTAAATAATAAAAAGCGAGATTGCGTACTTTGCAGCGCAAATGCTTTAGATAACTATTACCTACTTCTAATCGCCTAGCTAGATTAAACTAGGTTAAGTACGTTTTTAAAAGCTTGTAACAACTTTTATAAACCTAATTACGCTTATTTAGAAACTAGTTTTATTAAAGTTGTGCACGTTATTCTCGTAGATGCTGTACTTAGCTTTAGTATTCTTAACAAGCTTAAACTACGCGCTAATTACTTTAGAATCTTTTTGTTGTATTCTCTGCTAGTTCTTTGCTTAATTAAAAGCTATTTTAAGCTCGCCTAAACGCGTTACAAATTTTTTAGCCTAGTTTCTACCTACTAGCTCTTTACTTTGCGCAGCTACTAGTTTATTTTTTATATTTCCTACTTCAAACAGCTAAGAAGCAAATTCTTGCAAATTAAAGTTGAGAATATATTGGATAATCGTTTGCTCTTTAGTTGCAGTAAGCTTTCGGCTATTTAGTAGAGTTTTAGCGCGAAAGAGCGTTTCTTAAGCGCAACGAAAAAAAGTGCAGCAATTAACGTTAAAAGCAATAGCAGCAGCTTAATAGCTTTAGAATTAACTAGAATTAAAAGCTTTAAAAGCAAGTTAAAGTTTTTTTTTGTGTTAGTATAATAACGCGTTAGTTGGTTAAAACATATTGCGTTGATAGAGAAAATAGCAGTCTTGGCGAATTCTAGATTACTTAGTAGTTTAGATTACTTAGTAGTGTTTTACGTTAGTAATTGCTAAAAAGCGTAATTTAATGCTAGTATTTAAGAGTACTTGCAGTATATTAGTAGCTGCAGCAGCACTAGTATGTTTTCTGCGTAAAGAAACAAAATCTAGTAACTTCTTTTAAAGCTGCTAGTTGTAGTTAACGTAGTATTCTTTAACTACAAAAAAACTAAAATATTTAAAAGCAAACTACTTTTCTATCGCAATTAAGATCTTGGTTAACTAGCTAATGTTATTAAGAAGTAATGCTTTAGCTTTTTTAAATCGTTTATAGAACATTTTCTAGAATTTGAATTAGCTAATACTTAGAATATTAAATCGAAGAAATTAAAGAAATTGCTAGAATAAAAGCTGCTTAATTGTTTAAAAAACTAAATGCTATATATAACTACTCGTACTAGTTCTCGTTCAAAAGCCTAGGTTGAATATAGTAGTACAATAGTAGTAAATTAAAGTTAACGTAGTGCTAGCTGTAAACGAGGTTAAAAGTAAATAAAAGTAAGTGTTTTTCGATAGGTTCTAGATTTAAAGTAGTAAAGTAAGTGTTTAGTTCTAATAGTCTTAACTACTAGGTGCTAAAAAGCAAAGCCGCAATTATAGCAGAATACGTAAAAGTAGCTATTACTAGAATTAGTAGTTTTTTTAAACTATAGCTATACCTAACTAGTGCGTATAGCAAAGTTCTATTGCGAATTTGCTATTTCTACTTAGTAGTACTTTACGTTAATGCTTATTTGAAAGCTTGTTTTGTTAAAGTTGAGCACGTTGTTGTTGTAAACGCTGTACTTAGCTTTAGTATTTTCTACTAGCTTAACCTACGCGCTAATTGTCTTTAGATTCTTCTACAGTATTCTCTGCCTATTTTTAGCTTAATTAAAAGCTATTTTGAGCTTAGCTAAGCGCGTTACAAAGCGCTTAGCTTAGTGCTTACTAACTAGCTTACTACTAACGTATTCAACTACTAAGCAAGTTAACTTACTAAGTAGATTCAAAATGCTTAGCAGCACTAACTTATGCTACGCATTTTTAATTTTATTGCTATTAAACAAGAAGCCTACGTACGTTGTGCTTACATTTAATTTAGAAAATACTTTTATATTTTTTTTGCACGTTTGCGCGTTGTGTTTAGTTTCTCTATAGTTTCTACAGCACCGTAAAGCTAGTTAGATTCTTTTTTAATTACTACTACTACGAGCTTTTTTTAACTACTTAGCAGCTACTAAGGCCTTTGCAGCTACTTAGGCTACTACTTTACTATACTCTATTGTACTACTATGCTAGATATGCTTGCGCTTACGCAATTTTCGCTTAGTTATTACTACTAATTACTTTTTAAGCTTCTTGTTGCGAGTAGCAAGAAGCGCGTTTTGATATAGTATTAGCTTACTACTTTTTATAAGCTAGAAAAAGCTAGCTTAAGCTGTAATAAGCAACTAAGTAAAAAACTCTTGTACAAGCTTTAACTAAAATCTAAACTCGTAAGTATTATTTAGTGTTTTTAACTACTACAGCGTTTTCTATAGTTAAAGTGCTAGTAAAGTACGCAGCTATACTTTAAAGCAATCTAACACGACCTACGCGTTAATAAAAAGTAGCTTTAATACTTTAAAAGCTTTTTAACAGTTCTTTTCTGTAAATACGTAAAAAACGCGTTTTTAAAAGTAAAAAAAAAGCTTTTTTTGTTAATATAGAAAACGCGTTAGCGTGCTAAGTTTCTAACGCGCTAGAAGTACTTGCGCTTTAGTACCAAAAAGCAAACTACGTTAAGCAGCTAAAAGATATGCAATAAGCAAAGAAATATGCAAAAAGTTAAAATTACGCTAGCAAATAAGTAGAAAGTACTTATTGTTAGGTGTAAGTTAAGTTAGAGTTGCACAAACCTAAAGTTAAAATTAAGTTAAAGTAATTAAAGCGTAGGTTAAAGTTGAGTTATAGGTAACGTATTCTAGTATTACTTTAGCTAACCTATTACTTTAGCTAAAAAAGCTTGGTAGCACTAACTTACGTTACGCTTTTTTAATTTTATTGCTATTAAACAAAGAACCTACGTACGTTGTGCTTGCATCTAATTTAAAATATATTTTTGTATTTTTTTTGCACGTTTGCGCGTTATGCCTAGTTTCGCTATAGTTTCTACAGCGCCGTAAAGCTAGTTAAGCTAGTTTTTAATTACTACTACTACAAGCTTTCTTAGATTGCTAAAGCGCTGCAAACGCTTTAGCAGCTACTTGCGCTGCAGCAGTTCTATACTCTATAGTACTACTTTGCTAGATTCGCTTGCGCTTTAGCAGCAAAAAGCAAACTACGTTAAGCAGCTAAAGAATGTGCAACAAGTAGAAAAGTATGCAAAAAGTTAAAATCTTGTTTTTAAAACAATAGTTTTTGAAATTCTAAGATTAGTACCTTTTATAGCTGTTTAGAATAAGTAGCTAGTATACTTCTACCTAGCGCGTTTTTGTATGCGCGTTAAAGTGCTTTAACTACTCTAGACCTAAAGCGTTGTTTGTTTAGCCGTTTTCTAATACTAAAAGCTTTTAATTGCGCAGTATTAAAGCTTTCTCGTACTACGCAAAAATGTAAACGCGTTTTTTGTAGATAATAAAGAGTAGAGTTGCGTACCTAGCAGCGCATACGCTTTAGATAACCGTAACTTACTCGCAATTGCTTAGCTAAACAAGCTCTAGCTAAGCTTGTTTTTTTGCGCTTGTAACAACTTTTATAGAGCTAATTACGCTTATTTAGAAGCTAGTTTTGTTAAAGTTGTGCACATCGTCGTCGTAGACGCTGTACTTAGCTTTGGTTTTCTCTACTAGCTTAAACTACGCGCTAGTTATCTTTAGATTCTTCTAGAGTATTCTTTGCCTATTCTTTGCTCAATTAAAAGCTATTTTAAGTTTATCTAAGCGCGTTACAAAGCGCTTAGCCTAGTGTTTGCTAACTAGCTCGCTACTGCGCATACCTAGCACTTTATTAGCTATATCTACTACCTCGCATAGCTAGAGCGCGAATTCTCGCGAATTAAAGTTGAGAATATATTAGACAATTGTTTGCTCTTTAGTCGTAGTAAGCTTCTGTTAGCTATTACGTTTTTCAAGAATATACGTAATTCTATTGTATTAATTAGTTAAAGTTAAAAAAAGTATGCTAAATACTTTAGCAGCGTAGTAAAAGCTTTGAAATTAGCGTGCAGTATAAGCATAAAGAGCAAGCTAAATTCTGCTTTTTTAATTAAATCGCTGCGCGTTTTGTTGTTAAAGCATGTTGCGTTAATAAAAGAGTTAGTGCTGCTAAGCTTTTTTAGCTAAGGTAATAGGTTAGCTAAAGTAATAGTAGAATACGTTACTACTTTTAGGTTAATAAACTTGTTATAACTAGCTATTATAATTATAAAAAGAAAATATATTAAAATATAAAATTGTAGAGGTTTATAATAACTCAACTTTAACCTACGCTATTTAGTTTTAGCGTAGGTATAAGTTAAGTTAGCACTAGAATTTTACGTAAGCTAACTCAAATTTAACTTAACTTATACTTATTTACTACTCTAGTTAAAATCTTGTATTCAAAGTAGTAGTTTTTAAAATTCTAATTAAAGTAGCTTTTATAGCTATTTAGAATAAGCAGCTAGTATACTTCTACCTAGCGCGTTTTTGTAAACGCGTTAAAGTGCTTTAACTACTTTAAATTTAGCGCGTTGTTTGTCTAGCTATTCTCTAACACTAAAAGCTTTTAATTGCGCAGTATTAAAGTTTTTTTATACTACGCTAAAATGTAAACGCGTTTTTTGTAGATAATAAAAAGCGAAATTGTGTATCTAGCAGCGCAGATGCTTTAGATTACTATAACTTACTTGCGGTTGCTTAGCTAAACTAGTTTAGAACAAGCGCGTTTTTTTGCGCTTGTAACAACTTTTATAAAGCTAATTACGCTTATTTAGAGCTATCTATTAGCAGCACTTTAATACTTATTAGCAGCACTTTAAAATAAGCGCAGCTAATAAAAAGTTGCTATATTAATTTTAGCTACTGCAGAAGCACTAGCTATAACGCAGCTACTACTTTAGCTTTACCTATTTGAAATCTACGCGCTAGCAGCGCTTGCTATTTTGAAGTTTATCTAAACTACTTTAGATTTATAGCAGAATGTTGCTATTTTTAAGTAGTTAGTTTACATTTAGTTACTAACTTTTACTTTTCTACAACTTTATTACTACACTACATTTTCGCATTATTATTTTAAATATCTTTTTGCATTTACTATTTTAGGTAGCGTAGTAAATTATAGCTAAATCTAATGTAGCGTTGTTGTACTATTGCTTAGTAAAGTGTAGACTTTGCAAAACTTCAATATGCAAAGCTACAGCTGCTTTGCTTTTTTGCTTGTTTGCTACGCTTGCGAGCAAGCGCTAGCTTACTTAGTTTATACTCGAATTTAGAGTTAACTAGCAAAAAGCGTTTACAACTAGCGCTAGCGTTGCTACTATTTAAGTAATTTTCTTCTAGCTACTTTATTTTCTCTCTTAGCTCTCTTAGCGTAGAGCGAAGGTTTTTATTAAAAAGTACGCTTTTCTTTGCTTTAAAACCTTGCTTAATACTGCTTTTAGTAATTCTGTTAGTAGATTGTTTTGTAGTAGTTACTTTTTTAGTTACTTTTACTTTCTCGTTAGCTTAGGTAGCTTAGGTAGTAGTAACTTAGGTATTGCTAGAAGTAGGTTGTAAAGCAATTTAACAAGCAATCTTAACGCTAATAGGCAACTAGAGATTCTACTTTGTTTACTTGCTTCTCTTATTCTTTTTAAAACGCTTTTTGCTTGAAATAACAACTACTAGATTATATAAAATTGTTAAAAAAGTTTTTTCTATACAAGTAGAGTAGAACTACTAATATTGCTTTATTATATTCGCTTCTAAGTATAAGTCTAATAAAGCAGTTTAATAAAGCAGTTAATAAAAGTAGTATTTGCAAAAGAAATTGTACTTTAAGTAAAAAAATCTACTGCAAAGATTAGTTGCACGCTAATAGAAATTTTTAGCTAATTTAAGTTGCTTTTTTACGTATCGTAGACTCTCTAGCGTTATCTAGTAATAGAGGTTTTTAAACTTAAGTAAGTTTACGTTATTAAAAACCTGCGTATATTTAGTAGCAATTTCTACTTCGTACGCTTAGCAATTTGATTAAACTAACTTGTAGATATTAATTAGAATATTGTAAAGATAGCTGGATTAATTAAAAAGCGCTTTTTTAAATTTGTTGTAGTTGCTCTTAAGGCGAAAAGTAACTCTATAGCTAAAATTAAGCAAGTACTTGTAGTAATACTCTACTTACTTTTCTTGCTAAAGTAGTACGTACTTATTAAAGTACTTTATAAAGCTAAAAAGCTTAGCGTAGTTAACTTTTAACAAACGCTAGAGCTTTAGAAACTTAATTTTATCTAGAGCAAAGATAATACCGTTCTATTTCTCTATAAAAGCAAACTGTTTTTTTTTAAGCTTCTTTATTTCTTTTCCCTAATTAGCGTTACTAAGCTTAGAAAAAATAGTTTTGTTGTTGAAGTACTCTAGTACTTTTTTTTCTACGTTGTTGTTTACGTGCTATATATAGAAGCGTTGTAAAATCTCTAAAAAGTACGTTTCTAGCGCGTTTTTAAGTGCTAGTTTATAGTTAGTAATAAATACTTAAAAGCGTACTCTACACTCTTTAAACAAGTTTAGTAATAAAGCAATTGCAAAGTTGTATAATAGCTTAAGCTTATTAAGCAGAAAATAGTACTTAATATTAAAGTTTTTCTTTGTGTTTGTTATTTCTATAATGTAAAAAAAAAGCATTTTAAACTAGTTCGTTTTGTACGTACAATCTAGCATAATAACGTTGAAATTTCTTTTAAGTATTTTTTTACTATATAGATAAGCGAAAAAGAGTGTGTGTAGCTAGTTAAGCTTATCTAATTAGTGCCTAAAGAAATACGTAATTAGCTTTTTTTTTAGAGTTTTTCGCGTTAATTACAAGTTTCTATAGGTTTTTAAGTAGCGTTTTAATCTTAGATTTACTTTCTAATCTAGTACGCTAGACTTTTGCTATTTTATTTTTAACGTTTTATTTTTGCAAGTTGTACTTGTACGTTATAAGCTTTAGTAGCAAAGTAGTAGCAGTATCTTCGCCCTTTACTTTTTTCTAGATAACACTTCTAGCAAAGTTATTAACCTACTTAAACTAGAAAAAAGCAAGCAATTAAGATAAAGCGTAATTGTAGCAAGAATTAATTACATAAACGTTTTTTTTTGCTTCTCTTTATGTAGCTTTTTTTCTAAATAACCTCTTTATAAGCATGAATTGCCTAAAGTTTTAATACGCGTTGAAGTTTTTCTAGCGCTAAAGTTTTTTTTAAAAATCTTTTTGCTGTAAGCGCAGCGCAAGTTAACACCTACAATTTCTAGTATAAAGCGTTTCTTACTTTTTCGTTACTTAGTTTTTTTAATAGTAACTTTATATTTTTTACTACTAAGCTTTTAGTTTAGCAATTTAACTACTTTATAATAGTTCTAGTTTAGATTAAACAAAAACTTTAGTAATAAAACTTTTAGGTAGTATAGATTATCTAGCGCATTAGAATTAAACGCTACAAGCAATTTAAGCTCTATATTCTTAGATTTAAAAGCTATTTAAGCGTATTTAAAATAAGTGTTAAATTAAGTGCAAAGGTTTAACATAGGCAGCTTCTAATCGAATACTACTTTAGCTATTCGAATACTACCTAGCATTATTTTCAAAAACACGCTTGAAAAGTTAAAAAACGCAGTTACGTAATCGAGCGAAAGTTGAGCTAGCAGAAACTAGCCTGTAACTAAAACTCAAAGTTGCAACGCTAACTCGCGTAGAAAAGTTGCTAAGGTAACTAAGCTAAACTCAAATAAGCAATAACAGCTGTGTTAACAGCTATTAAATTAGTTGATTTCTACTTGCGCTAAGTTTAAACAGGCAACTAACAAGTGTTAAAATTAGCTAAAATCAAAATTTGCGAGCAGCAGATCGGCGGCTGCTAATTAAGCCGCGAAAACGTAATATCAAGCGAAAGTAGAATATTTAACGCTGCGTAGCAACACTAGCGCTGCATTTTATATGCTGCTAGCTACTTTTAGTAAAAGCTAAATTAGAAAGCGTAGCAAGTAAGCGCTAGTTAGCGCTAGACTTGCGCTAGCTAGCGCTAGACACTTAGCAAGAAACACTAAACTCGCGTAATAAGCTGCAAATTGCAATTAACGTAAACTACTAGTAACTTAGCTAAACTAGTAACCTAGCCAAAAAATGCTAAAACTACGAATACTAACTTGCTTCTACTACGCTTACACCTACGAACGCGCAATTACGTAAATACAAAAGCAAACTTTTTCTTGCTTTTAAAGCTTTTAGAGCTAGCAAATTCTAAAGCCTCTGCGCAGCTACATAGTTTTTTACTATTATTTACTATTAACTTGCTAAACGCGATAAAGAAATACTTTTTAGCTTAAAAACTACGTTTACTTTTCGTAAGCTTACAAGCACCAAAAAAGAAACAATTGTCTAATACATTCTTAACTTTAACGCGCGAGAATTTGCGCTTTTTCTATTTAAAGTAGCTAATATAGTTGATAAACTGCTAGGCGAGCGTAGTAGCAAGCTAGTAAGCAAAAACTAGCTTGCGCGCTTCGTAACGCGTTTATCTAAGCTCAAAATAGCTTTCAATTAAGCCAAAGATAGGCAAAGAATACTTCAAGAGAATTTAAAGATAATTAGCGCGTAGTTTAAGCTAGTAAAGAACACTAAAGCTAAGTACAGCGTCTACGACAACGACGTGCACAACTTTAACAAAACTAGCTTTTAAATAAGCGTAATTAGTTCTATAAAAGTTGTTACAAGTTTTTAAAAACGTACTCAACTTAATTTTATCTAGCTAGGCAATTAAGAGTAGGTAATAGTTATCTAGAGCATTTGCGCTACAGAGTACGCAATCTCGTTGTTTATTATTTACAAAGAGCGCGTTTACATTTTAGCATAGTACAAAAAGAACTTTATACTTAGCAACTAGAAGCTTTTAGTTTCTAAAAATAGCTAGATAAACAACGCTTTTAGTTTTAAGTAGTTAAAGTACTTTAACGCGCATACAAAAGCGCGTTAGGTAAAGAAGTATTAGCTACTTATTTTAAACGGCTATAAAAGCTACTAATTTTAGAATTTCAAAAACTATTGCTTTAAGAACAAGATTTTTACGCTTTGCATGCTAGCTTATTTATTTTATATTCTTTAGCTGCTAGATGTAGTTTACTTTTTGCTGCTAAAGCTAAAGTACTCTTAACGCGTTTGAAACTTAGCGCGCTAGCGCGTTTTCTATATTAACAAAAAAAGCTTTCTACTAGCCTTTAAAAACGCGTTTTTTAAAGTGTTTACAATAAAGAACTGCAAAAAAGCTTTTAAAGCTTTAGAGCTAGTTTCTATTAACGCGCAAGTAGTTCTTAGTTGTTTTAAAGTATAGCTGCGTACTTTGCTACTACTCTTTGCACTAGAAACGCCGTAGCAGTTAAAAACTCTAAGCAATACACTTGAATTTAGATCGCAATTAAAGCTAGTACGCGATTCTATTACTAAATTGCTTACTTTAGCGCAAAGTAGCTTCTCTTAGCTTGTAAAAAGAGCTAAATTAATGCTGTATTAAAACGCGCTTAAGGACTACTATATTAAAAAGCTTAAAAATCAATTAGCAAAGATAACCAAGCAGAAATTGCGCAAACAGAAGCAGATTTAGCATAGTAGTACAATAGAGTATAGTAACGAATTAGCGCAAGTAGCTGCTAAAGCGTTTACAGCGCTTTAGCTATTAAAGAAAGCGCGTAGTAAAGAAAGTTAAAAAAAAGCACAACTAGCTCTACGGCGCTGTAAAAACTATAGTAATACAAGGCACAATACTCGAACCTGCTAAAAGAATACAAAAAAAGCTTTTAAATTTAAAACTAGCACGACGTACGCAGGTCTCTTGTTCGATAGCAATTAATTTAATGTTCTTTGAGATAAGTTAGTTGTGCCAAGCATTTTTAGCTAGGTTACTAGTTTAGCTAAGTTACTAGTAGTTTACGTTAGTTGTAAAATAATATTGCAACGCGCTGCAACAATTTCTTTAGAAGTTGGATAATACTAAACTTAGCGAGCATATTCGATTGCCGTTGTTGCTAAGTGTTTTGAACAACTACTTGTAAAGCTACACTAGGTGCAAGTATTGTAAAGCTAGCAAGTACGTTAGCGCGCTGCAAATTAGCAGCTGCGCTAGTTAGGCGCTAGTTTTGCTAAAACTGCAGTGCAACGCTAGCGGCTTTATCTAAAGCTCGTTTAAATGCGTTTGCTTTGCCGTTATTTCTACTTAGTTAATCTTTATTTTCTCTACTCGCGATGAACTCTCTTTTCGTGCTAAAACAAAACTTTATTTTTTTATAGTACTTAGTATACACGTACCAAAAAGCAGTTAACTAAATCAACGTAATTTTACGCTCTTACGAGTAGAGTAGTAAATAGGTATAAGTTAAGTTAAAGTTAAGTTAGCTTACGTAAGACTCTAGTGCTAACTCAACCTATACCTACGCTAAAACGTTTTAGCGTAGGTATAGGTTAGGTTAGCACAGACCTCTACAATTCTATATTTTAATATATTTTCTTTTTATAATTATAACAGCTAGTTATAATAGGTTTATTAACCTAAAGGTAGTACCTATAACCTAACTTTAACCTACGCTTTGATTACTCTAACTTAACTTTAACTTTAGGTCTGTGCGACTCTAACTCAACTTATACCCAACAATAGGTACCTCTTACTTATTCGCTAGCGTACTTACGAGTACTTAGTTAGCATTAAATTAAGTAAGTTTTCTAAAAAAAATAAGCTTGTATAGCTTTGGTGCGCTAAAGAGCGCAAGTTTAAAAGCGTAGCTATAAGTAGCTAAGCTGCTAGCTTTCGTATAAGTAAGTGTAAATAAAAAGCTATGCTTTAGCTATCTAGTAGCAGTAGGTAGAATTTTATAGTAGTTAATTTTAATTACAATTACAAGCTTAGCTAACGTACTTTACGAGCTCGCTGAATACACGAGTTCGCCGAACACTTTTGCCAAGCTCCTACCAAAACCACTCTATTCTAGCGCAAAACAGCTTACTTTAGCTCTATATAAAGCAATCTAACCTAAGATATTATTTAAAGTTTACTTTTGCTACTTGCTTACACGTACGTGCGTTATGCCTAGTTTAACTACACTATTTACACTACTTTTAAGATAGTTCACTTGCTTTAGCGCGTACTTGCGTCTTTAGCTTTTTTTTATTACTACGCGCTCTAAACTTCTTTAGAGCAGTTAAACAAGCTTTATTTTCAACTATTAAAGTTCTTTCTGCTTAAACCTGCTTTCTTTTATGCAATCTACGTTGCGTAGCAGCTTTATTTGCTACTTAAAGCTTTGCGATTTTTTTTTGCGCTAACACTAGCTTGTGCGCGATAATAGCTGCTCTTTTTAAAACTTTTTTAAAGGCTTCTACTATAAACGTTGGTAAGCTATCTATATACTTTTAAATTCTTGCTTTTACAAGCGTCAATTGCGACTTTAGTTTAAAAGTATTGCTTAAAGTTTGCAACTGCTAAGGCTCGTTGTTAATAAATAGTAGTAGTAATAGAGTACGCAACTAAACGTTAAGAGCTGTTATAACTTATTTTAGGTTAAATAAAACTAATCTAGCGCCTTGAAACTCTTTTTAGATATTACTAAAAGTAATTGCTGCATTATAAGCGCGTATAAAGCATAGTAGAAACTTAAGTTTTGTAATGTAAGTAATTTAGTTGCGCATAAAATCTTTGTCTTAGCGCCTGTACGCTTTTTTTAAAAAAATAAAACAACTTACATTAAAAAGCTGCAAAAAGTGCGATAAGTGCAAAAGCATATAAATAGTAATAATCTTGTTTTTTTTGCAGTATTGCTAAAATGCAAGCGAGTTATAGCTCTTATAGCTGTCAATTGCGAGTAGTTAGTAGGCACTAACTACTTTTTTTTTTGTATACTTATTAAAGTGCTTTAACTACTATAGGCTAAGCTTATTTATTGTTTAGCTATTCTTAGAAACTAGAATAACCTAGTTTTAAAGCAGATTCTTCTTTTTGTACTAAGCAAAAAAGTAATAGCAGCCTTTAAAAATAATAAAAAGTAAAATAGCTTACTTTGTTGCGTTAATGCTTTGGATGACTGTTGTTTATTTTCTATTACCTTGCTGTATTGCCTTTGGCCGTTTTTGTTTCTCTAAAGCTGTAACAACTGCTTTAGTTGTTATCTAGCCTATTATAAAGCTTGTTTTGTTAAAGTTGTACGTGTCTTTATTTTAGATGCTGTACTTAGCCTTAATGTTAGCTACTAGGCTAAACTAGCTTTGAATAACTTTTAAGTTCTCGCAAAACGCTTTCTTATAATTGTACTTGCAATTAAACTTTATTGTAAACTTAAAGCAGTGCTTAACCTACGTACTAGGCTAGTTTAAGCTAACTTAGCCTAGATTGCGCTTTGCGCGTAAAAAATTAGCTATATTAGCTACAGCTGCAAGCCTAGAAGAAAATCCGCGCGTAATAAGCTTAAGTATATACTTAACAACTACGCTTTTCTTAGTCTTTGTTAGATTTATTAATTTAGGCTTGTAATTTGCTTGTGAAGGCTATCTAGCGCGTTAATTGCTTAGTGTTGCTTAAAAAACGTTATAGATAGCTGCAGCGCGTTGCAAAGAAAGTGTTGCGTTTTGTTTAAAAGCTTAAAGAGTAGTTTGTATTTAACGTTTATTAGAAAGCTCTATTTAGTGTTGTTGTAGAGGCATTGTGTACATAGGTAGAGTTGGTAGAAGCTTAGCAAAAGTGTTCGGCGAACTCGTGTGTCTAGCGAGCTCGTAAAGTACGTTATACTAAATTAGCGCTGCTTTAGATAAAAAAAAATAGATAGTGCAACAAAAAGTATTATACAGCATAGTTACTAGTTACGCTGCCTATTACGAACTATACTATTAAAACTTATTAAATTAAGCGTTAAGATTAACTTGCGAGACATATACAACAAATGCTACTAGCTAACTCTCGCCTAGCTTAATAAAAAGTTTAAAATAAAAGCTTTTATTAATTTGCTTGTAGCTAGAGATTCTGCGAAAAGCAGGTACTACGCAAAGCACCTATACGACAAGAAAAACTACTTAAAGTTTGTGTTTTTTGCTTACCTACTTTTACGCAAACTTTTAAAAAAGAACTTTAACGTACTATTGCTTAACGCTACGTACAAAACAAACTAGTTTAATATGCTGCTATTGCATATAAACAGAATTACTAGCGTTAGTACTACGTTTAACGTAGCGTACTACTTTTTTAGCAGCAAGTTAAAGAACAACTATAGCTTAGCAATAAAAGCGCTTAAGCGCTACGCTAATAACGTAAAAGTATCTCTACTCTATTTTGTTACTAACAATAATAGCGAGTTGAAAGCTGCTTTGTACTAAAACTTTTCTTAAGTTCTACTACGACTTTGCATCTAGCACATTAACAAGAACGTTAAAGCTTAAGCAATTAAAGCGTAAAATATACGCTAAGCCTATAGAAAAAAAGAAAAAAAGAAAATTAAAGCTGCTAGACTAGGTTTCATAGCCTAGTAGTACACTTTTGTTAACGCTTTTACTACTAAAGAGTTTGAGCTTTGCTGCTAGTCTATTTAGAACAACTACAAGAAGTTTTCGAAACTACTAAAGTACTTTAGCAAGTACTAGCTACTATTTTGAAATAAGTAAGCGAAGTGCTACTGCAAGTTTCTACTTAACTTTAGTACTAAGTAAAGCTTACTATTAATTTCTATAGCTAAATTCGCAGTAGAGTTAGCTAAGCTTACTGCTAGCTAACTGCGTACAAGGCAACTTCTCGAAGCGAAAAGCTTTTATCGTTATATCAAGAAAAGTTTCGTGTTAGCTAAAAGTTACTTCTAGAATGTAGTACTATTAGTAGACTTCTACGTTAAGAACTAAGTAAATACGTACAAAACTAAAATAGGCTAAGCCTACGGCAAAGTGCCTAACTTAGTTGCTAAGATTCTAAAGTTTCAACTGCTTCTTCGGCGAATTACACTTTTTACTTTACAATTACTAAATAAGCAACTTAAGCTATTAAAAGCTAATAACTAACGTACTTTACGAGCTCGCCGGACACTTTTGCCAAGCTCCTACCAAAACTACTTTATTCTAGCGCAAAACAGCTTACTTTAGCTCTATATAGAGCAATCTAACTTAAGATATTATTTAAAGTTTACTTTTGCTACTTGCTTACACGTACGTGCGTTATGCTTAGTCTAACTGCACTATCTACACTGCTTTTGAGATAGTTCACCTGCTTTAGCGCGCACCTGCGTTTTTAGCTTTTTTTTATTACTACGCGCTTCAAACTCCTTTAGAGCAGTTAAACAAGCTTTATTCTTAACTATTAAAGTTTTTTCTGCTTAAACTTACTTTCTTTTATGCAATCTACGTTGCGTAGCAGCTTTATTTGCTGCTTAAAGCTTTGCAATTTTTTTTTGCGCTAACACTAGCTTGTGCGCGATAATAGCTGCTTTTTTTAAAACTTTTTTAAAAGCTTTTACTATAGACGTTAGTAAGCTATTTATATGCTTTTAAATTTTTGCTTTTACAAGCGTTAATTGCAACTTTAGTTTAAGAGTATTGCTTAAAGTTTGCAACTGCCAAGGCTTGTTGTTAATAAATAGTAGTAGTAATAAAGTACGCAACTAAACGTTAAAAGCTGTTATAACTTGTTTTAAGTTAAATAAAACCAATTTAGCGCTTTAAAACTTTTTTTAAATATTACTAAAAGTAATTGCTGCATTATAGGCGCGTATAAAGCATAGTAAAAACTTAAGTTTTGTAATGTAAGTAATTTAGTTGCGCATAAAATCTTTAGCTTAGCGCCTGTACGCTTTTTTTAAAAAAGCAAAACAACTTACATTAAAAAGCTGTAAAAAGTGCAATAAGTGCGGAAGCATACAAATAGTAATAATTTTGTTTTTCTTGCAGTATTGCTAGAATGCAAGCGAGTTATAGCTCTTATAGCTGTCAATTGCGAGTAGTTAGTAAGCACTAACTACTTTTTTCTTTGTATACTTATTAAAGTGCTTTAACTACTATAGGCTAAGCTTATTTGTTGTCTAGCCGTTTTTAGAAACTGCAATAACCTAGTCTTAAAGCAGATTTTTTTCTTTGTACTAAGCAAAAAAGTAATAGCAGCTTTTAAAAATAATAAAAAGTAGAATAGCTTACTTTGTTGCGTTAATGCTTTAAATAACTGTTGTTTATTTTCTATTGCCTTGCTGTATTGCCTTTAGCTGTTTTCGTTTCTCTAAAGCTGTAACAACTGCTTTAGTTGTTATTTAGCCTATTATAAAGCCTGTTTTGTTAAAGTTGTACATGTTTTTATTCTAAATGCTGTACTTAGCTTTAATGTTAGCTACTAGGCTAAACTAGCTTTAGATAACCTCTAGGTTCTCGCAAAGCGCTTTTTTATAATTGTACTTGCAATTAAACTTTATTGTAAACTTAGAGCAGTGCTTAACTTACGTACTAAGCTAGTTTAAGCTAACTTAGCCTAGATTGCGCTTTGCGCGCAAGGAATTGGCTATATTAGCTACAGCTGCAAGCCTAGAAAAAAATCCGCGCGTAATAAGCTTAAGTATATACTTAACAACTACGCTCTTTTTAGTTTTTGTTAGATTTATTAATTTAAGCTTGTAATCTGCTTGTAAAGGCTGTTTAGCGCGTTAATTGCTTAGTGTTGCTTAAAAGACGTTATAGATAGCTGCAGCGCGTTGCAAAAAAAGTGTTGCGTTTTGTTTAAAAGCTTAAAGAGCAGTTTGTATTTAACGTTTATTAGAAAGCTTTATCTAGTGTTGTTGTAGAAGCATCGTGTACATAGGTAGAGTTAGTAGAAGCTTAGCAAAAGTGTTCGGCGAACTCGTGTGTCCAGCGAGCTCGTAAGGTACGTTATAGCAGTGCTTATTTAGGTGCGTTTACTAAAACGTATAAATTGCTTTGCAAACACTAGCTTTACTATATTATCTACTTTAGCAACAGCAAGATTCTAGTAAACGAAATTTACAATTACTAGCAATTATACTCTCTACGAAGTAGCTGCCTAAAGCTTTTACCTCGCCTAAAGAATTTCGCTTAGGTTAAAAGCAAGAAGCGCTCTAAAGAAGCTACTGCGCAAATAATTTCTACTAGCCTAGTTACCTAGAAAGCTCGTAACTCTTTACTATTTAAGATAGTTTAAGCTACCTAGGTGCTTTTCGCAAGTGCTAAGTTATTTTAGCTAAGTGCTAGCTTAGTAGCTAATACCTAGCGCACTACTTTTTCGGTTCGAAGTAGTTAAGCAAGCTGCCTAGCAGTTACTTAAACAACGATAGCTACTTTCTTTTTGCTAACTTCGCTAGTAACGCGCTCTAAGTTGAATAGCTTTAAGTATAAAGCAGCACTAGCGCTAGGCTACGAAGCAAATAAGCTAATAAACGTTAACTAGTTTAGGCGAGCGAACGAGTAGGTTGTAGCGCAAGATAAAGCGCTTAAAAAAGCAAATAGTACCTAGCAAAACCAATTTCGCTCTAAAAAACAAAAGAAACTTTTAGAAGCAAAGAATAAGTAGCTGCAGCAACGAAAGCGAAGTAGCGAGCTTAGCAAGCGTAGGCGTAGCAATAAAACATAACTTTTAACTTAGCGTTTATGCGTAGCGTAGGCTTGCTCTAGCGTTACCTACATAGAAGCGCTAAATCGCTAAACTATTAGTATACAAATAGCTAACTACCTCGCTATTAGAAAAGTTTTAAATTTAAACTGTTAATTTACTAAAACTGTACCTACTTGAGTTTTCAACAGCGCGCTTCTGCGTAGCGTCGTTGTCGAGCGGTATTAGTTCAAAAGTACTAGAAGTTCGCTGCAAACGCGTTGCCTGCGGCCGCTAAATGCGCTAGTTAGAGCAATAATTTCTAAGTGCAAAGCTTTAGTTCGCAATGCCTAGCGTTTAACGCAGCTAGAGCGAGATTAGATAATTGATTTTTGCACGACGTTGGCAATTGGCGCTTTGCAGCTCTACTAGCGTTTTGTTGTTCTAGTCGCCCAATTACGTAACTGCGTTTTTTGACTTTTTAAGCGTATTTTTAGAAATAATGCTAGGTAGTGTTTGAATAGCCAAAGTAGTATTCAATTAGAAAGTGCTTTAACATATGTTGCTTAATTAAAATAGCTATAAAATAGTTGCTGCTAACGCTATAAAGTGCGAGATCTAAAACTATAAAAATTTCAAGTAATTGCGCTTCTACTAAAAGCAATTAGATTTTTATAATTTTTGTAGTAATCGATTTAGCTCGTTGAGCTTTACAATATTAGCTAGACGTATTACTATATTTCGAGTGTAGTTAGTAGGTGCAGTAGGTGCAATAAAGTATTGCAATTTAGTAAAGCAACTAAGCAAGTTAGATTTCTAAGTAGCTCGCTTAAAGCTTAGTAAAACTAAAAAACATTTTTGTTATTCTAATAGGAATTAACTTTAGGTGCGAGAAATAGCAAAATTAGCGCTGCTACTTAGCGTAAGTAGAGTAGATAAAATAGTGTAGTAGTACGCAAGCTTACTTTAAGTAACTTAAACTTTAGTATTTCTTAGCTAATTCTTAATTGGATTTTTGCAAGCGTATATTAAGTACGCTTGCGTACTTTAGAGTTTAAAGTGCTGCTAATAAAAATTAAAGTACCGTCGATAGCTAGCTTTATTTAAAAGCTAGTTTTGTTAAAGTTGTGTACATTGTTTTTGTAAACGTCGTACTTAGCTTTAGTTTCTTTTACTAGCTTAAACTACGCGCTAATTATTTCTAAATTCTTTTAAAGTATTCTTTGCCTATTCTTTGCTCGATTAAAAGCTATTTTGAGCTTATTTAAGCGCGTTACAAAGCGCTTAGTTTAGTATTTACTAACTAGCTTACTACCGCGCACACCTAGCACTTTTAGGCTAGTAAATAAGTAGAAGTTAAGTTAGAGTTAAGTTAGCTTACGTTAGATTCTAACTTAACTCTAGCTTTAACTTGCGCTAGTTACTAAGCAGCTTAAGTTAAAGTTAAGTTAAAGTAGTTAAAGCTTAGAGTTGTATTTAGGTTTTACATAATATTACAACTTATATTAATATTAAGTTTTCTATGTATATTTATTACATTTATTTATTACAGTTTTTTAACTATTTAGGTAACTCTAACTTAACTTTAACTTAAAGTTTTAACTACTCTAACCTAACTTCTACCTACGCTAGGTTAACTCTAACTTAATTTTAACTTAAAGTTTATGCAACTTATAACTTAACTTATATCTATTAATAAGTACTTTCTACTTATTCGCTAGCGTAAGTACTTTATTAGCTATATCTACTACTTCGCACAGTCGAAGCGCGAATTCTCGCAAATTAAAGTTAAGTATGTATTAGACAATTGTTTGCTCTTTAGTAGTAGTAAGTTTATATTTAGCGTAGCGAGTTTTAAAGCAATGCGTAATTTTGTAGTATTAACAAGTTAAAGTTGTATAAAGTACGTTGAACGCCTAAGCAGCGCGCTAAAAGCTTTAGAATTAGTATGTATTATAAGCAAAAAAAGCAAGCTAAATTCTACTTTTGCTGTTAGACAATTGCGCGTTTTGTTGTTAAGCTATATTACGTTAGTAAAAGAGTAGGTAGTTTTAGCAGAAACTAATTTACTTAGTAAAATAACTTGCTTAGTAGTAGAATACGTTACGTACATTTAGTAGTTTATTTATTGCAGTTATAAAAAAAAGTTGATTACGTAATAGTATTCTAGTGCTACTTCTTTACTTATTAAGTACTTTTTACTTTAGCTGCATTATAGATACGTTATATTATAAGCCTTGCTGCTAGCTTTTTAAAAAAGTAGCACGAACACAATAGAACAATATACAATACTTTGTTTTACTACTTTGTACACTTACTTTTTAACAATTGCATACTTTTACTACGATAGTTATAAGCCTAGATTGCAACTAAAAGCTTGCTTACTTACAATAATTAATTAGCACCTACGATTGTAATCAACGATTGATTATACTATACGAAGCTGCTAACTAGCATTTACAACTAAAACCTTAACAGGTTATACTATACGAAGCTACTAAACTACTAAAAACAATAACTACTAAGTTAAACCTTGCGGTTACTTAAGTAACTGTTGTTTTTAATCGAGCTAACAACTAGCACAAGTAGCTGTTTATTTAAAAAAATACTACGTAGAAAAACGAACTTTGGTAGTACGTTAACTTTGCTACGAAAGTAGCAAACTTGCTTACGTTAATAGCACTACTAAAACTTCAACTTATAGATTACAACAACAACGCTACGTTAATTGCTTACTTTACTACTACGCAGCAGAAACTTTACTAATAAAAGTGCAAGCAATAGAAGCGAAAAAACCTTAAGTTTAAGCGTTAGAAAAAAGCTTTTGCTAAGTTTAACTTTAAAATTAGCAAAACAATTGCTGCAAAGCACTTTTACTTTATTAAAAACAAGAATACGCTATACAAGCAACTTACGACGCTTAAAAAGCACTTTGCACTATTTAACGTAATACGACAACGCAATTTTATTGCATAATATAAAGCTCTTTAGACGCTGCTACGCAGTAGAAAAGTTAGAAAGTAGCTACGCTTTTAAGTAGAAATTACCAACATGTGCATAGCTAGTAAAGTTCTCGAAACAATAGAATTAAAAGCATAAGAGAATTTTCTAGTTGCTTGCTAAACAATTGATCTAAAGCACGAAACCTTAGGTTTGCAAGTTTTAATCGATTTCGAGAACGCTAGCACTGCTATTCTATTTGTAGAAAACTACGTTAGCAAGTTTACTACTTACTTTAAGCATGTACAACTGCTATTAATAAAACTTAGCTTAATAGCTGCAAAGCTCAACGTTGCGAAGCTTTAGCAGCAAAACAAAAATAGTAATAAAACAAAACCAAAATGCCTATGTAGTTTAAAACATTACTAGGTTAACTACTAGTTAATTAACACTAAGTACCTACGAAAGCTAAAGGCTTACGCTAACGAAATTAGCTAAAAGAAGCTTAACGCTACTCTAGCTGCTAACAACAATTTAAGAAACAAAATTAACAAGCTTAGCAACTAATAGATTCTTAACTCTAGCTCTAACACTTACGTAATTAATACTAAAAACTAGAAAAAATAAACAAAAGAGTACAACGCTGCTTTTACTAACTTTGTTAGTGCTAGAATAGAACGTGTTCAAATTACAACCTAGAAAAGCATAGAGCTTATAGCAAACACGCTTGCAAGCGTACAATTGCTAAAGCTTACTTACGTTGCTTATGTTAAAAGTTTTATTACTAGCTTAATTAGCTTAGCTCGCTGCAAGAAGCTAGGTATACACTTTGATTTAAAACGAAATTTCTTGTATAAAAATAATCTAAGAAACGTTCTTGCGTAGCGTATTAAATTACCGAGCTAGCTAGATTACCAAGCTAGCTACTTTCTCTTAGCACAACCAACTTATCTCAAAGAACATTAAATTAATTGCTATTAAACAAGGAACTTGCGTACGTCGTGCTAGTTTTAGATTTAAAAGCTTTTTCTGTATTCTTTTAGTAAGTTTAAGTATTGTGCTTTGTATTACTATAGTTTTTACAACGCCGTAGAGCTAGTTGTACTCTTTTTTAACTCTTTTTACTACGCGCTTTTTTAATAGCTAAAGCACTGTAAACGCTTTAGCAGCTACTTGCGCTAATTTGTTACTATACTCTATTGTGCTACTTGTCTAAATCTGCTTTTGTTTTTGTAATTTTTTTCTTGTTGCTTCTTTAATAGTTTTTTTAAAGCTAGAGATTTAATTGCGCATTAGCTTAACTTAATAAGCTATCTAGTAAAACTCTTTAACAAGCTAGTTAACTCTATTCTTTAAAAACAATAAAAAGAAACTAAGCTTAGTAGTAATAAGCTTTAATTGCGATTCAAATTTAAGCGTATTAGTTAGAGTCTTTAACTGCTATAGCGTTTCTAGTGCGAAAAGTAGTAGTAGAGTACGTAGCTGTACTTTAAAGTAATTAAAAACTACTTGCGCGTTAATAGAAACTAGCTTTAAAGCTTTAAAAGCTTTTTTGCAGTTCTTTGTTGTAAACACTTTAAAAAACGCGTTTCTAAAGGCTAGCAGAAAGTTTTTTTTGTTAATATAAAGAACACGCTAGCGCGCTAAGTTCTAAACGCGTTAAGAGTACTTTAGCTTTAGCAGCGAAAAGCAAACTACATCTAGTAGCTAAAGAATATAAAATAAATAAGCTAGCATGCAAAGCGTAAGAATCTTGTTTTTAAAGCAATAGTTTTTGAAATTCTAAAATTAGTAGCTCTTATAGCCGTCTAAAATAAGCAGCTAATACTTCTCTACCTAACGCGCTTTTGTATGCGCGTTAAAGTGCTTTAACTATTTAAAACTAAAAGCGTTGTTTGTCTAGCCGTTTTTAAAAACTAAAACTTTTTAATTGCTAGATATAAAGTTCTCTTTGTACTATGCTAAAATGTAAACGCGCTCTTTGTAAATAATAAACAGCGAGATTGCGTACCTTGCGGCGCAAATGCTCTAGATAACTATTACCTACTTTCAATTGCCTAGCTAGATAAAATTAGGTTAAGTACGTTTTTAAAAGCTTGTAACGACTTTTATAGAGCTAATTACGCTTATTTAAAAGCTAGTTTTGTTAAAGTTGTGCACGTTGTTGTTGTAGACGCTGTACTTAGCTTTAGTATTCTCTACTAGCTTAAACTACGCGCCAATTATCTCTAGATTCTTTTAGAGTATTCTTTGCCTATTTTTAGCTTAATTAAACGCTATTTTAAGCTAATCTAAACGCGTTACGAATCTCTTAGCTTAGTGTTTGCTAACTAGCTCTCTACCGCGCACACTTAGTACTTTATTAGCTATATCTGCTACTTTACACAGCCAAAGCGCGAATTCTTGCGAATTAAGGTTAAGTATATATTAGACAATTGTTTGCTCTTTAGTTGCTGTAAGCTTATAGCCGTTAGTAAGTAATTTAAAGCAAAATAGAGTTCCTTTAGCGCGTTTAGAAAAAGTATAGTAATTAACGTTAAAAGCAGCAGCAGCAGCTTAATAGCTTTAAAATTAGCTAGCTTGAAAGGCTGCAAAGGCAATTTGAAGCTTTCTTTCGTTTTGCTGTAATAACGCGTTGTTTAGTTGAAGCATAACAAGATAATAAGAAGAGTAGCAGCCTTGGCAGATTTTGTTGCTTTCGGTAGTTTGTCGCTTTTGGTAGTAGATTACGTTAATCGTTTGCTTTTTAGTTGCAGTAAGCTTTTGGCTGTTTAGTAGAGTTTTAGCGCAGAAAAGCGTTCTTTAGGCGCGACAAGAGAAAGTGCAGCAATTAACGTTAAAAGCAATAGCAGTAGCTTAATAGCTTTAGAATTAGCTAGAATTATAAGCTTTAAAAGCAAGTTAAAGTTTCTTTTCGTGTTAGTGTAATAACGCGTTAGTTAGTTGAAACATATTGCGTTGATAGAGGAGGTAGCAGTCTTGGCGAATTCTAGGTTACTCGGTAGTTTGAGTTACTTGGTAGTGCTTTACGTTAACGTTAAAAGCAATAGCAGCAGCGCGGTAGCTTTAGAACTACCTAGCTTTACAAGCTTTAAAAGCAAGAAGAACTTTTTTTTCGTGTTAGAGCGATAACGCGTTCGTAGGTGTAGGCATAATAGAGTTTGGTAGTAGGTGCGAGACTTGGCATTTTTGGCGAGTTCGATGGTTTGGCGGGTTCGATAGTGGAATACGTTATACTAACTCTGTATAAGTCTTACCTATACTAACTTAATAGCGGCCTAATCCGTAGTGCAGATAAAGAAGAAGAAACACTCGATCTATAGAATCGCCTCGAAAGACATAACAGTTCTCTTTTATCTTGCTGTGGCATATCAAAACGCTTCGAGATTCTCTACTCTTTCTGAATCTTCAACTCTATCTTTAGAACTTCAAAACTCTATTCACCTCGCTCTACATTACACGGCCTACACAGCGGCCTCAAACTAACCAATGTATGCAGACACTGCCTCTCCAGCCTGTCCACCAACCCCAAATGCACCACCAAACTATAAAACAGCGTCCCCACCTCATTCAAACTATACCTATCACCCACCCCACCAGCGCCCCCTCGCATAACCAGCGGCGTAACAGGCGTCACACTCGCCCCCAGCCCTCCTCCGTTAAACAGCATCATGAGTCCCGGCCCAAGCACCTTGCCTATGCGCAATCGCCTCCGCCATCTTCTGGACGAGCTGCGTGCACTTCTCACCCTGAGGCGCAGCACGCGTAAGGCCAAACACGCGCAGTGTTTTCGCAACGGCTTCGTGGTGGCCACCGGCTTGCGGGCGCTGGTGGTCGATCTGCATGTACCGCTGGGGCAGGATGATGCCGCAACGCCTGCGCATGAGAGCCGTTTGCGTACAAGATGGGGTGACTGGCGACCTTGTAGAACTGGCGGAAGAGCGTGTTCTGTGTGATGGTAGCGTAGGTGGTTGGGGCTTTTGCTAAGGTATCGATGCAGATGGCGACGTCGTCGATTTGCTGGTAAGCCAAAGTGTGCGAGCCAGATTTTAAGACGGATTGAGCTGGGTGAATGTTGATTGAGCCTTGCAGTTGCTTCGGCTTGCCATTCTCGATAGTCCAGATGGCAATGTTGGTGTCTTTCGTAATTTTGTGTAGCTGGACATGGACAGGGTGGGCAAGAGGTAAGTCTCCTAGAGAAATCATGGTGTCGAATAGCAGATGTTTACTGCACAGGCTACACTTCCCTTTAGTATTTGTTAGCTGAAGAATAGGCGCCCAGTACAACTCAGCCTCGCAATGCCAAGTACTTAGCTTCATTTTAGTAAGGTAATATGGGGGCTAATACGCAGGCTGCAATTGTTTGTTGCATCGTCTGATCGTCAAGGGCTTTCGAGCAGCGGACGAAGGGATCAATTTAGCTATGCACTACCCCACTATAGAAGTTGAGCAGAAATCTATGCTTGAAAGGCAGGATACCAACGCCCATCGTACCCACGACGGCCCATAACCCACATAATGCAAAGAATAAGTGATCACTGGAGTAAAGGATCCTATTACACAGTTAGTTTTTGCTGTGAGGCGTTGTAGGTGGACATTACTGACCCTGAAGTGCTTCTGGAAGTTGTGCCTCTTCTCATTACCTGCTTGATATCGGGTGCGGGCACGTTGCTCCTTCTTTTGCTCCCTCTTTTCTACTGCCTTGATTTCGGCCTTCTTCGCATCACTGACACCGACCATGCCAAGGCCACCATCTGCACGGGTGATCACCTGTCGTCCCCGACCATTGCTTTCGCTGCGATCCATGTCTACATCACCATCGGAGTCGGACTCTGTGCCCGCAATCAAGCGTTGTTGTTGCCTCTCCATGCGCTCAGCGACACCCGGGTAGTTGCGGAGGTTCTGGCGGTAGTATTTGTTCAACGACCTATGGCCTGCAGTCCTACCACTTGGGAGATGAAGCTCGTATTCATCGTGGTACACAGCCACCGGCGTGGCGTGGGCATGGGAATGGAACCCGTCTGCGCTACGGTGTGGCCGCGGATCACTATGAGCATGGTGCCGCGACTTCGAGAGCGTCTTGTGTCGGTGAGAGCGATCAATAGGCACAGCGGTGATTTCGTCCGTCGGCACGCTAGAAACAGTGCTGTCAGTCTCCCAGCCGTCCCCTTCTTCGTTACTAGACATGGCGTCATCGTTATTGCCTGTAATAGCTTTCTTCCGCTGTGCACCTAGTTCAACTCCTCCACCAGCTGTCGAAGTAGAATCATCCGAATCCTCAGCTTCCTGTTCCATCTCCTCAAAATTGTCGGCGTCGGGATAGGAGCTCCGGAAGTCGTAGAACTGGCCTATCTCAACGAGCTGGGCGTCGGATTCGAAAGCAATCATGCAGTGGCCACGATCGCGCATGTGAGTTTGGATGCCAGAAGCCGTATGGACTACCTTGTGGCACCTCAGGCACTTGTGCTTCTTGTGGACTTTTCGGTGGAGGTATTTGATGAGCTTCTCAGGCTCGACGAGGAACTCCTTCTCCGGGACGAACATGCCGTGGAATCGGCCCATATGGTTGACGTTTGTCGAGAAAGTGGGAGACCGATAGTTACAGAAAAGACAGTCTCGGAGAGGATCTGTTTCAACGTCCTTGGTAGAGGCAACCGAACTCTTGTCGTCATCGAGGGTAGTCGCGGCGGACTCCGTAGCCGACAGTGGGTGCTCGGGCTTGATCTCAGCGCCTGAATGATGAGGCCGTGTTGAGCGCCGCGAAACGGGTGTTTCCTCTTCATCTAAGCTGGTGTTTTTGATGCCATTCATGACCTCCGAAAAGTCTTTTTCCGCTTCGTGATCAATGCCGGTGGCTTCCGCATCGGCCAGGGAGTCGCCTAGCGACAAGGCAGAACTCAGCATGGACTCTGTTACCGAAGCCGCATCATCGGTAGTGCCTTTGCTCGCTTTAGCGACGTTGATCTTATGTTTCTGGCTGTTTAGATGGTTGTTGTACGCATTGTCACTGTAGTACGTTTTGTGGCATGTCGTGCATGATTTTTCGAAAGATGCTTTGGCGGCGGTGGCGGCTTGCGATGCCTTGTTCGCAAGGACCTTTTCGGTGAAGACTTCGGACGACAATGGAGGCAACGAGGCGACACGACGTTTGAGATTGTAACGACTAGAAACTGTCAGTCAGAGCAACATGCTGGCATTAGTAGTACTCACTGCCAGTCAGTTTGCATGTGAGTCCGCTGTAGCTCGCCTGACCGGAACGCAACCTGGCATGTGTTGCAGGTGAACGGATGGGTAGACTGAAGTGGTTCAGGCGCCATGGTGTCGCTCGGTCTGGCTGATACGATGGTGGTATGTGGTCTGGTCGAGCTCTTCCCTATGGGCAGATAACTATCCTGGCGGGCTTTGCAGGAGTGGGAGAGATATAGGACCTTTCAACAGGATGTGGTAGGAGGCAGGAGGCAACTGATATCAATATTAGTAAGTAGGGTCTGGTGTGGGATAACGTTCCGAGCCAAGATATATGACCGACTGGCGGCAAGGGTCGTCGGCTCAACCGGCGAGGTATGATGAAAAATCGGGGCCTACAAATCACGCGTGACTCTTCTGGTGGTTCTGCGGGCACTCAGCACTGGGGGGCGGGCGGCGAATATTTTTGAGTGTATGGTTACCATGGTGGGGGTTCTTGGTGACGTCGGCCCTAGACAGGTGCCAAGACGGCGCACGGACTGCCCTGGACCCTGCACTTGGATTGTCAGCAGCCCTACCAGTCAACCTCAGCAGTCACCAGTCACCAGTCACTCCCGGGTCACTCCTCATTCACAGGCTCGACACTACCAACGCGCCTGCGTCCGCGCCCGCACCTGCGCTAGCGCTCTGTTTCTCGACGTGCACGGCTTGGCCATGTCGACTGCCTTCAAACGCCCTCCAGATTCACACCAACCCACCGGCGACACCCACGGCCTCTCGTTCATCTTTATTACCAACCTGCATCAATGATATGACGAACCAACCACTGGGGACTTCAGGCCCTCAGCATAGCCCCCAGAAGAATGCTCGCAACTCCACCGGCCGCCATACCCGCCTCGACACCGCAGCTCAACCCCAGCAGCGCTACAGCAATGTAGTCGATGTTGACCGGCCTAATCGAGTTATGGATTGCTTCCAGTTAGGGAGACAGCTCAAACTTCAGTACATAGTCCGTTGGTTCGTTCTGTGCATTTCCGTGGACTTTGGGAGCAAAAGCTGACCACGACAAGTTACATTTCTCAGATCTTGTATGGCTGCCACAACCCACACTGCATGATCCCCACATGCCTCAGTTGCAACAAGCGCCGCGTGTCGAAACCCTTCCGCGCGCCTACGCGACTTACTGCGTGCGCCCTTGCCCACTACCTCGCTAGTCGCGACAATCCTACAGAAGGCCTATGCCCGCATCAATTGAGGGTTGCGCCTCCCTCCCTCGAGATCGAAGGCACAACAGGAATAGATATACTGAATGGCCACAATGGGTTCTTGCAATTGCAGCAGTCGCACCTTGGAATGCATGATGACACATGGCGAGCGGAGCGTACAGGTACAGCTGCGTTGCTAGACACTCAGGAGCGCAGTGATGCAGCAAAGATCTTACATGCTGTCAAGCGACAACACCAGGCGAAGAAAGATCCAAAATCGCTAGGGCAGAATCTTTACGATACCGTCGCAGTTATATACTCTTACTCAAAACATATTTCGAATCCGTTGTCTCTATTCGCCTCGTTACGCTCTCCAACCAGCCAAGTCTGGGAGCTTCCCAGCGCAAATCCTGCGTCAGGAAGCCGTGACGGGACGTCGAACGAGCAGCTTCCGAGTTACACTAATGGCCACGCTGTACACGCGTCTGTGAAGGGGACCCCCACTACAGCCCAAACTTCCATGGATCCACAAATACATGTAGGATCTTCGAAAAAATCAAACACAATGCATATCACTTCTGAAGTACTCCATAACGGACAGAGAATCCACAAAGTGCATCTACCTGGACCTGTGCGCAACAGCCCCACGTCAAAAGCTAACGACATCACTCTACTCGACGGCACGTCGGACACTTCGGCAATGATGAAGAAACCTCGAGAGCGAGACGTTCCCATGATGACAACAACATCTGCCCCATTACATGCTCAGCCACCAGGACATCGCGAGCATGTAAACAGTCTGAGCGGGAAGGAGGTACCAACCCTGCCTGTAACCTCGCATCTTAATTGTCAGGTTATGGACCAGTTAAAGAACGAAACATATGATCATCGTACCGGCCGCTCCTCTGAGTTTAGTACTATTGTCGACTATGATTCTAATCGAAGGTTTCGAGCCGCAAAGCCCTTCGTCAATAGGTCAATATTCTTCACCCTGAGTGACCCAGAGACTCTGCTTCAGTCTTTCCGTGACGAACCCAACATTGCCTACAAGGATTCTTCATTGCCTCATCTAAATTCGGCCTGCTTGACGAATTCCTTTGCCGACTGGAATCGGTTAAATGGCGCTCTTATCTTCGACAGCCTTTGGATTGCAGTGGAGGCTTTGTTTAGGCTTCCTCCAGAACTCGATGCTCAAAAGAGTCCTCGTTTGAAGCCATCACGCAAGAACAGTGCCTCAAATGGAGAGGCTCGCCAGAATTCGTCGCTCAATCCTGAAGCCGTTTCGGGTCGTTATCTGAACGATTCCGAAGCCGCTCACATCATCATGATATGCATACACGCCTTGACCTCCTTAGTTCCTAATGGATGGCCGCATGTGTGGGTACAATTGCGCATGTTTAGATCATGGGGCGTCATCATACCCAATTCATCGCCACAGAAAGAATCGACGGACGGATTTGTCGATCCTTGGTTGTCTATCGTTGACGAACTCGAATACGAGCCTGCGATTCGCCTGGCCGATCGACTGTTGCGGGGGATTGGTGCGCGTATGTGTTTTGAACGGATTCTCGCAACCTTGAACTATCAGGACGACGATCATCGCGAGGCTAATCGCCATGCCGAAGCCTCGCGCCTAGTGGAGGTATTGATCACGCATCTGGGCGAAGTCGAACGAGTAGCACTCGCCAGCAAAAGCAAGATGATGTCAAACCTCAACTATCAGGAAGATCCTGGCTGGACAGTCACCTCTATCTTTATGGAATGGCTGAGAACGATCATTATCAAGAAATGGGACGGTAAAGCCGAGGTCAACAAATGGAGTAGTGTGGGTACGGCCATCTCGCTTCTTGATAAACTACGTGAGTGCTCGTTCTCGTAATCCTGTAATCCGAACTAATCAGCATAGACGTGCATCAGGACCGCTTGAATTTACGCACCACTATGTTTCATATGCCTTACCTACAGGAGCGCCTAGACCTTGTCACGGTGCCAGTCGAATTCTTGGATTGGGAGTTCCAACCGAACACGCTACACGTCCTCGAATATCCTTGCTTGTTTCTGCCCACGCATCTTCTGGGATATTTCCGGACAATCAACTTCACTAACATGTTCAAACAATATGAGGAAACAGAACGCGCAGCTCAATTGCAAAGAGCTCTTGATCCATTTCTCGATGAACCATATAAGCACTTGCTGCGGCGTCGTATGAGGGTGACTCAGAGCGATTACTTAGTATTATTCATAAGGAGGGATTTTGCGCTACAAGACACACTTGACCACTTATGGGGTAATGAGCGACGGTTCTTCTTCAAGCCACTGAAGATCAACATGGGCATGCACGAAGGCGAGGTGGGCCAAGATCAGGGCGGTGTGACCTACGAATTCTTCCGAGTCGTTCTGAATGAGGCTTTCAAGCCAGACAACGGTAAGTAAATGTAACTCATGCAGCACATGGATGCTAATGTAACCTAGGAATGTTTACGGTGGATCCAGAAACTAGGATGACCTGGTTTCAACCTGCAGCCTTTGAGCCGGAATGGAAGTTCGAAATGCTAGGCCTGCTCTTCTCGCTTGCCATCTATAACGGAATCACGCTCCCCGTAACTTTCCCAATCGCGTTCTATCATGGTCTACTACACCTGAGCATGTCTGCTACTGACCCTTATCCAAAAACGACCCAGTTCATTCGAGATGGATGGCCAACCCTCGCTAAGTCGTTGGACCAGCTATTGGCTTGGAAAGACAGTGATGTTGCAGATGTATTTATGAGGAGCTACACCTTCAGCTTTGACGCTTTCGGTCACAGTGTCGATGTCGATATGCAAGCATTCGACAACCAAGAGAATCCGCTCACGTGGCCTGCAGAATCGTCAGGCTGGTCTCATGCATGGTCACCTAGTACCGGGCCATTTGGAGCGAAATGGTATGACGTCCACGACTGGCCGGATCGGACTTCTGACCATTGGAAAAGTCCAGTGTCCACGGTGGAGGAGCCCCCTTTAATCACCAGTGACAACCGCGGGAAGTTTGTCGCTGACTACATATTTTGGCTCACCTACAGATCCGTGGCACCGCAGTTCATGGCCTTCCGGAAAGGCTTCTATGCTTGTCTGCACCCGAAGGCACTCTCCCTCTTCGACGCCGCATCCCTGAAAGCCCTCGTCGAAGGCACCCAAGACATCCATATCCCCGCCCTCAAAAAGGCAACGCGCTACGAGGACGGCTACTCGGCAACGCATCCCACCATCACCGACTTCTGGTCCATCGTCGAGACCTACACCGCCGACGACAAGAGGCGGCTGCTCGACTTCGTCACGGCCAGCGAGCGCGTTCCGGTCACGGGCTTCGAAAGCATGAACTTCGTCATTGGCACTCAGCTGAATGCCGAGCTGTTGCCCACCAGCTCAACGTGCTTTGGCAAGCTGATGTTGCCCGCGTATGCAAGCCGCGAGACGATGAGGGAAAAGCTGGCGCTGGCTATTCAGAATTCGGAGGGGTTCGGTCTGGCGTGAGGGAGGGAAGGCGTGAGGGAGGGAAGGCGTGGGAGTGGCCGCATCTCGGCTTGGCTGCCTTGTTGTTGCGTGGCGGTGGGGATTGGTGCGTACGTATGCGTAACTTCCTACTAGATAGAGAGGGTTCGCGACATGACCTGGCGCCTTCAGTTGCAATTGTCTAGAGGAGTCACTGGCACTCGGAGGGCGAAGGCATCGTGTAGTAGTAAGAAACAGCCTGGATCCATGTTCTCAGCATCGGTGTCGGCCGGTCCACTGCATGTGATTCAAATGCAAAATACTCCATATCCAACGATGTGTGTAAAGAAGGTGACGATAGAAAATCACCCTCATAGGTATATTTCGTTAACCTATCGCGCACCTACGTAATTCCACCCTCTTACTTCTACAAGTATCTACTTCTACAAGTATCTACTTCTACAAGTCTCCACTGTACATGATTTTACTTGATCAATTAGAGTCGTGCAGTCAATTGTTGACTAGGTATGTTGACTACCCCACTACTATCAAACGCAACAGATCAGATACAATTCGCAACGACGTTGCTTTTTGCGCAGCAGATGCAGATGCTGCGCAACCACGGTTCGGTTCGGTTCGCAGGTGCTGAAGTTAACGTTGGGCCCGATAACCCAGCTCAACCCGAAACGATAACGTACCTCACGGGTAGTCGGGCCACACGGGTTCGCGGGACACTTTTGCCAAGCAAATTATCTAATATTATAACTTTAATACCTTTCTTAATAGTAGGCCTATTAGAATAATTTATACACTGTTTTAAAGCTCTAAGCTAGGACTTTAAAATCTACTAAAAATTACCTAAATAGGCTAAGTACTACTAGAGTTTTTAAAGTTTAAAGATAAAGAGCTCGCTTAAGCTCTATACCTAGTATCTAGTAGAATTCTACTATAATAAACTTTTATATTCTAAAATATTCTTATTTATACTATATATTAAAGTACTAGAGAGTTTTATAGCGTGTAGCCTAAGATTAAAGCTACTAGATAGGTTAGAAAGTAGTTTACTTTCTTTATACTAGCTAAGTATAAATATCTATATATAACTATTAAAACCTAATGTAAAACTACTTAATAATTTAGTACTTAGTATAATTATACTATATAAGCTTTAAAAAAGTAGTATTATTTAGAGTTATAATAGTACTAATACTTTATACTTAGTAGGTTTTATATATAAACTCTAATTCTATCTAATAGCTTTGATTCTAAGCTATATACTATATAACTTTCTAGAACTCTAACTTACAGTATAAATAAGAATATTTTAGAATATAAAAGTTTATTATAGTAGAATTCTACTAGATACTAGGTATAGAGCTTAAGCGAGCTCTTTATCTTTAAACTTTAAAAACTCTAGTAGTACTTAGCCTATTTAGGTAATTTTTAGTAGATTTTAAAGTCCTAGCTTAGAGCTTTATAACAGTGTATAAATTATTCTAATAGGCCTACTATTAAGAAAGGTATTAAGGTTATAATATTAGATAATTTGCTTGGCAAAAGTGTCCCGCGAACCCGTGTGGCCCGACTACCCGTGAGGTACGTTAACGCCAATTTGTACAATTACCTAACCTAGTAGTTATAACGTAATAGATTATCGAACTCCCTAGATTATCGAACTCTCTAGAAATTGCCAAGACTACTACTTTCTCTATCAACGCGATATGTTTTTACTAACTAACGCGTTATTACACTAATACAAAGAAAAACTTTAGCTTGCTTTTAAAGCTTATAATTTTGCTAATTCTAAAGCTATTAAGCTACTGCTATTGCTTTTAACGTTAAACGCTAGACTTTTAACAAACGCGCTTAAAGAATTCTATTTTAAGCTTGAATACAACTTAATTGCTAGAAGCTTACTACAACTAAAAAGCAAACAATTATTTAATATATTCTTAACTTTAATTTGCAAGAATTTGCACTTTAGCTGTCTAAAGTAAAAAATATAAAAAACAAACTAATAGCTGCGCAAAGTAAAGAGCTAGTAGGCAAAAAATAAGCTATAAGATTTGTAACGCGTTTAAGCGTATGCTAGCGAATAAATAGAAAGTACTTATTGTTAAGTATAAGTTAAGTTAAAGTCGCACAAACCTAGAGTTAAAGTTAAGTTAGAGTAATTAAAGCGTAGGTTAAAGTTAGGTTATAGGTACTACTTTTAGGTTAATAAACTTATTATAACTAGCTGTTATAATTATAAAGAAGAAACATATTAAAATATAGAATTGTAGAGGTTTGTGCTAACTTAACTTTAACTTAACTTATACCTATTTACTACTCTATTTAAGCGAGCTTAAATAGCTTTTAATTAAGCAAAAAACTAGCAAAGAATATAATAAAAAGATTTTAAAGTAATTAGCGCGTAGTTTAAGCTTGTTAGAGATACTAAAGCTAAGTACAGCATTTACAAAAATAACGTACACAACTTTAATAAAATTAGCTTTTAAATAAGCATATTTAAGTTTATAAAAGCTGTTACAAGCTTTTAAAAACGTACTTAATCTAATTTAATCTAGCTAGGCAATTAAAAGTAAGTAGTAGTTATCTAAAACATTTGCGCTGCAAAGTACGCAATCTTGCTATTTATTATCTACAAAAAGCGCGTTTACATTTTAGCATAGTACAAGAAAAACTTTATACTTAGCAATTAAAAGCTTTTAGTTTTTAAGAATAGCTAGACAAACAACGCTTTTAGTTTTAAATAGTTAAAGCATTTTAACGCGCATACAAAAGCGCGTTAAGTAGAAAGTTATTAGCTACTTATTCTAGACAACTATAAGAGCTACTAATTTTAGTATTTCAAAAACTATTGCTTTAAGAACAAAATTCTTACGCTTTGCTAGGCTGGTAAATGGGTAGAGGTTGGGTTAGGGTTGGGTTAGCTTACGTCAGACCTCAACCCAACCCTAGCCTTAACCCGCGCTAGTTACTAAGCAGCTTGGGTAGAGGTTGGGTTAGAGTAGTCAAAGCTTAGGGTTGTAGTTGGGTCTTACATAATATTTACAACCTATATTAATATTAAGTTTTCTATGTATATTTATCACATTTACTTATCACAGTTTCTTAACTATTTAGGTAACCCTAACCTAACCCCCAACCCAGAGCTTTGACCACCCTAACCCAACCCCTACCCACGCTAGGTTAACTCTAACCCAACCTTAACCCAAGGTCTGTGCGACCCATAACCCAACCTATACCTATCGATAGGTACCCTCTACCCATTCGCCAGCGTACGCTTTGCATGCTAGCTTATTTATTCTATATTCTCTAGCTGCTAGATGTAGTTTGCTTTTTGCTGCTAAAGCTAAAGTACTCTTAACGCGTTTGAGACTTAGCGCGCTAGCGCGTTTTTTATATTAACAAAAAAAGCTTTCTGCTAGCCTTTAGAAACGCGTTTTTTAAAGTGTTTACAACAAAGAACTGCAAGAAAGTTTTTAAAGCTTTAGAGCTAGTTTCTATTAACGCGCAAGTAGTTTTTAATTGCTTTAAAGTACGGCTACGTACTCTACTACTACTTTTTGCACTAGAAACGCTATAGCAGTTAAAAACTCTAACTAATACGCTTAAATTTGAATCGCAATTAAAGCTTATTACTACTAAGCTTAGTTCTTCTCTATTATCTCTAAAAGATAGAGTTAACTAGCTTGTTAAAAAGTTCTATGTTACAAATAGAAACGATACTAAATATCGTAGACTAAGCAACGACGTAGAAAAGTTGTTAGAGCTTGCAAATTTGCAAAACGAAAGTACAGCAATGCGCAAGGCAGAATTAGGTTAGCAGTTACGTAATAGTAATTAGTGCGATTAGAGCTTTAGCGAACTAAGCACACTAAGTAGACTAAGTAGAACGCTTTTAGCAAAGAATCGTAGAACTATATAGATTAGCAGAATTTCTTTTATAATTTGAATTCTTTGTAGTTAACTCTTCTAAGTACATTTTATACATAGATTGAATCTATAAGCAACAAATTGTTACTTTGTTATTCTATTCAAAATAGAATTAAGATTGTTTTTTTGTTGTTATCAAGCTTTTTGAACACAAAACAATTTCTTAGGCGAAATCTTCGAGTCTAATACTAGTACCTTTAGTAAAAGAATACTTCTAATAATACTTTAACTACTTTAGGTTTAAAACTAAAATAACATAGCAATACCTACGAGCTTACGCACAACGAGTAGCAGCGTTACTACACCTACAACGAACCTAGCAGCTGTAATAGCAGAACAAGCTAATTAGATACAGCAACAAGCAAAATAGATTTAAAAACTATTAGCAGCAGTTACGAAGCTCTAAGGTAAGCTAAGAGAAAAGTTAGCAAAAGCTCTTTTCCTAGAGAAATATAGCAGAGAAAAAAAAAACTTAAAACTTTTTTTTACTAACGTAGACTTTTACTGCTGTTATTATAGCAACAGCTTTTACACAAATTAAAATAAAATCTTAGTAGCTAAAATGCACATAAAAGACAACGTAGCAGAATAGTTTTAGCTATACGCTAAAAACTACGTTACGCACGTAAAAAACGTAAAGAAAATAAAGCAAAACACGAAGCGCATTTTTAAAAACTAAAAGTTGTTTAAGCAAAAACTTTATACGATCTACGGCAAAGTAAACGAAACGCAGCAAGCAATAAACTAACTTAAACTACTTAAGTAAAAAAGCTTGGCTAGCGAGTACACAATCAAATTTAAAAGAATTTAGGCTAAAGTAGACAATGTAGAAGAACGCGGTTTATACAAGTTTTACTACGCAAAGTTAAAAAAACACGTAAAGAATAAAATTAGTTAAAACAAGAAACTAGAGAAACTTAACGAGTTAATTAAAACTGTAGTACAAATTAACAACTAACTATAGCAACGATAGTAGAAACGCAAGTTTACTATTAAACTATACATACGCCTAGTAACGACGACTAAGAAAACCTATTACTACGACTTAATAGATATTAACAGCGTTAAACGAGTTTAAAACGACAAACTACTACAAAAGTAGTTTAACAAAAAAAACGCTACCTCGACAAAGCAAAACTCTAAAAACAAGCTGTCTAAAAAGAAACGCTAGAAGCGTTACAATAATAAAGTATATTTTTAACGCAGTAAAAACAAACACTTTCGTAGAAACTACTTAGAAACACAACAAAAAGTAGCAGGCGCGCAAACTACTACTATCGCTATAGTTTAACTATAGCAAGTAGCTACACTATATTCAAAAATCTACAAAGAACTAGAAAGCAATTAGGTTAAAGTTGAAAACTTAATAGCAGAAAAATCGTTAGACTAGGAAACAAAGCTCGCTTATCTACAAGCAAAAGAAATTACAAACTAACTTTAGAACTACGAATGCTAAATGTGTAGTAGAACTACTTACATTGCCTAGTACTACAATTAATAGTTTAAGAAACTGCGAATTAAGAGACTACAAAAATAGAAAGCTGCAAAAATAGCAATAGCGCAACAAGAACCAATAGAAAAGAAAATACAATTTGCTAATTAAGATAATTACAAAAACCTACTTTAGCACTAGTGCAACAAAAAGAACTGTGTATACTACGCAAACAATAAAATTCTCGCTTAGCAACAGCTAGAATTACTATTATACGTTTTACTCAAAAATAGCGAATGTATAGTAACAAAATGTTACGTACATAACTACAACAATTAGTTTAAAAACTACGGCAGTAGCTGCGAATAAGCGTAGTGTTATAATAAAAAATGTTAAACATACTAGTTTTGCAAGCACATTACAGAATAGTAGCTTATAAGTCTAAAAAACAAGAACTACCTAGAATGCAACAACGAATTATGCATAGAAAACTACGATACGTGCTAAGCAGCACGCTAGCTTTTTTATACTTAAAAATGCACTATCTTTTAGCTATAAAGATATGCAATAGAATAAACTTTTAAAAATTAAAACTATAGCAAACACCTACAGCTATAGAAATGTTTTATTAACTAATGCAAATACTACGAGCAATAGAACATTTTTAAAAAACAAGCCTTAAAAGCTTTTTTAGCAAAAAACTAATAGGCGACTAAACCTACGGTTAGAATAGTATAAGCGCTTTTAGCACGACCGTACGTAGCGTGCAAAAAACGCAACTAAAACAAAATTACATAAAAGTAAAAGCAAAAGTCGTAGGCTAAAAGCTTATTGCACTACTTAATAGCAAAGCTGCTTAAACATTAGTTTCTCTAGAATAAGTAAAAAAAAACAGAATACTTTACTAAGTTAAAAATTGACTAATACAAATAGTGTTAGCTAACGAACAACTACTAGAATATAAAAACAGTTTAATTAACTTTAAAACTTAGAAAGTTGAGTTAGAAGTTGCGAGCATTAGGCACTAACAGTGTATTAATATTATAAACTTTAAAAGTTCTAACATGTATATTAGGTACAACTAGCTACGACAACACAACTTTAACATTAATTAAAAAAACAAAACAATACGCAGCTAAAGGCTTAGAAAGAAAGTTACTGTAGTACTATAAAATAGTTCAACAATTCAAAGCTTACCTAAGAACAAAAGAATTAGTTTAATTTTACTTTATAAAATCGCAAGAATTTGTAAAAAAAACTCTTAGCAGATAGGCGTTATATAGATACAACGAGTTGCGCTTCTAGTAGCAAACAAACCACAATCTAACTTCTTTAAAAAAAAGAAAAAAGAGTTTAAAAACTTTTTTACTAAATACTAAACGAAGTTTGAAAGCTTTTTTAAAAAAAACGAAAAGCACAACCTAGCAAACTACTAAAAATAAAATCACAAGATTATTCTCAAAAAAAAAAACAAAACTGCAACTAAAACTAATGTACTTTCTAACTTACAACTAGCAGAAAGAATTAAAAAAATACATCTAAAGAAATATTTAACGAGAATATATACAACTAAGCGAAAGCTTAATAGCATCGCTATTATTGTTCGTACTAAAAAAAAACGAAGAATTGAGATTGTGCGTAGACTACTAACAGCTTAACAACGTTACACAAAAGAACTAATACTTACTACCGCTTATTTAAAAGCTTATAAATTAACTTTAAAAAGTAAAATAAATTACGAAACTTAACGTACAAAACAGATACTATCGCATTAAAATTACAAAAGAGCACGAATAGTTAACAGCTTTTAAAACTTAATATAGACTATATAAGTACTAGGTTATGCCGTTTAAACTAACTAATGCCTTAGCTACGTTTTAGGCTCTAATTAACAAAGCACTATACAAATACTTAGACATTTTTGTTACAGCGTACTTAGACAACGTATTAATATACTTTAAAGAAACGCTTAAAGAATATTAAGAATATGTTAAAAAAGTGCTACAAAAAATAAAGCAGTACTAACTACTACTTTACTTGAAAAAGTGTAAATTTCACGTTACAAAAACTAGCTATCTAAAATTTATTATTTTAAAAGAAAGTGTGTTTATAGACTCAAAGAAAATTTAGACTGTACAAAAATAGCTAACTCTTAAAACAGTAAAAAACGCGTAGTTTTTTTTAAAATTTGCTAACTTTTATTAAAAGTTTATTAAGAATTACTCTAAAACTACGACACTGCTTTTAAAAGTTACTAAAAAAAACAAAAAGTTTAAATAAACAAAAGCACAAAAACAAGCGTTTTAAAAACTTAGAAAGAAGTTTACTACGGCACTAATGCTACAAATGCACGACTTAAAGAAAAAAACTTAAGTAAAAACTAATGCTTTAGACTATGCATTAAGAGCAATACTTTCGCAGCAATGCAACAATAGAAAATAAAAACTAGTGTTTTACTATTTTAGAAAGTTCTTAAGAGTAGAACTTAACTACAACGTTTACGACAAAGAACTATTAGCAATAATAAACGCTTTTAAACAATAGAAAGCATAGCTAAAAAAAGCAAGACATTAAGTACAAGTATACTCTAATTACTAAAACCTTACTAGCTTTACTACAACAAAAAAATTAAATAGACAACAAGTTAAATAAGCTAAATTTATAGCAGATTACGACATTAAGATTTACTATCGCAAAGAAACTAACAATAGAGCTGCAAACGCGCTTAGTTGAAAATTAGATTTTATAAAAACTAACAAACTAGTTACGCATAATCTAGTATTACAACGGAACTTAAATAGAACTTTTAAATACAACTAACTACGATTAGCTAAAATAGCTAAAATTACAAGCATTAAAAAAAGAATGCACTAAAAATAAAGCAAAAACAATTAACAAAGATAAATAGTTACAAACAACACTTAAGCTATATAGCTTATCTAGAAATTACATGCTTTACAAGCATATAAACACCTAAGAATTAACAAAATAGTTTAACGAATTTTAAACGAGTACTTAATGCTCTATGTACGAAACGCAGTTTAGAAAGTAGTAAGCAACTATTTAAATTGTTTAAAGAACAAACTTAAAAGACACAAGCTTTACAAACTACTTTAACTACTAAAACTACTCGCACGCTTATAGATTAGCGTTACAATAGATTTTATAGTAAAGCTTTTAAAATTATTAAAACCTAGATTAGCACGGCTATGCAACTCGATCTTGGTAATCGTAAATTAACTAACTAAAGAATTACATTTTGTACTAACAGAAAAGTTAATTACGGCAGAAAAAATAGCTTACGAAGTTACAAAAACACTCGTCGCTAATTACAAATTACTAGAACAGTTTATTACTAATAGAAACAAGCTGTTTACATTAAAGTTTTAAAATACGTTTCTAGCCTAGTTAGAAGTTGCAAAGAAACTATTAACTAGCTTTTACTTACAAACAAACAGCTAGACAAAACAAACGAACTAAACGCTAAAATAGTATTTACAAATGTACACTAACAAGCTGTAAAACAACTAAATTAAATTTTTGCTAACAGCACAATTGGCATACAACAGTACAAGGTTTACAATAATAAAACACTCGCTATACTACGCAAATTATAAATATAAGCTAGTAGCTTATTAAAATCTAAAGAATATTAAAAGCATTTTGCTAGCAGCAAACAACAAGGCTTTTAAAATGCAAGAATTACATAACGAACTAAGCAAACGAATTGCTTAAAGAAACTTTACAACAGCTAAGTTAGCAAACAAGAAAAAGCTTAAGAAACTAACTTTTAAAAAGAGAAATAGAGTTTTTCTTTTACGAAAAAACCTAAAAACTAAACAACTATGCAACAAGTTAGACAACTTTTAAATAAAACCGTTTAAAATTCTAAAAGTTAAAAAACTTGTATTATTTAAACTACAGCTACTTATAAGCATGCGCATACATCTAGTTTTTTACAAATTACTTTTTAAACTAGCACTACTAAACGCTGAAGTAGCAACTAATATCAAACTCAAAAACAAAGAATACGAAGTCGAAGAAGTTAAGAACTTATAAAAGTTTAAACGTTAGTAGAAATACATTGTTAAATAGCAAGAATAGCTAGAGAGCTAGAATACATAGAAACTAATATAGAATCTTACAAACTGCAAGGAACTAGTACGAAAGTATTACTAGCGAAATTTAAAGATAGGAAATCCAAGTTCTCTAAAAAAGCAAAAAAGTTAAAAAAAAAAAAAACAAGTAGAGAAAAGTTAGTTTGTAACTAGCTTAAGTTAGTTAAAAGCGTTTTGAATAGTAGTAGTACAGGACTATTAGTAAAAGTTGTACTTTTAGAATTAACAGTAGCGCTAAACTGCGCAGCTTCTAGTTTCTCTAGCTTTTTAATAGCAACCTACTTATTAGCAAAACGCTAATTTTTTTTTATCTTAGCAATAGAAAGCTCTACTTAAAGAGTAGCAGCACGAGACTTCGCTGCGAACACTAGCTAAGTAGCTTAAATTCGTGCAAACAGTACCTGTTACTTAGCTAGCAAAAGCTAATGTTGCAAGTTGCAACGCTTTTGTTAAAAAGCTGCTTACTTTTTTTTTGTTAGAGCAAAACTGCAAGGCGCGCTAGACTAAAAGCATTTAGCACACTTATTTAACAAAAAGTTAACTAGGCACTTTAGGTTTTTTTTAGAACAACAGCTGCAAAGAGTAGGTATTTCTAGACTAGTTTTACAAATGCAAGCAACTTAATTGTAACAATAGCAAAGTTAACTTAGAGCACGAATCTACAAAAGGCGAAAACTTAAGCATAGTTAAACTTAAGAACTTAAGAGAATACAAAAAAAAGCTACGACACGACAAAAATCAAAGTTAACTTACTTTTATACAAAACAGCACTTTTAATGCAAAGCACAAAAAAAACTAGCATAGCATAGTAAAACAGCTATCAAAACGATATTCTTAAAGAAAAGAATAATGTTACAAATAGAAACAATACTAGGTATCGTAGACTAAGCAACGACGCAAAAAAGTTGTTAGAGCTTGCAAATTTGCAAGACAAAAGTACAGCAATGCGCAAAGCAGAATTAAGTTAGCAGTTACGTAATAGTAATTAGTGCGATTAGAGCTTTAGCGAACTAAGTACACTAAGCAGCGAGCGTTTAGCTAGCTTAAAGCGCTTAGCAACTAAGCATACTAAGCGAACTAAGTAGAACGCTTTTAGCAGAAAATCGTAGAACTATATAGATTAACGTACTTTACGGGCTCGCCGAACACACGGGTTCGCCGAACACTTTTGCCAAGCTCCTACCAAAACTACTCTATTCTAGCGCAAAACAGCTTACTTTAGCTCTATATAGAGCAATCTAACCTAAGATATTATTTAAAGTTTACTTTTGCTACTTGCTTACACGTACGTGCGTTATGCCTAGTTTAACTGCACTATTCACACTACTTTTGAGATAGTTTACTTGCTTTAGCGCGCACTTGCGTCTTTAGCTTTTTTTTATTACTACGCGCTCTAAACTTCTTTAGAGCAGTTAGACGAGCTCTATTTTCAACTATCAAAGTTTTTTCTACTTAAACTTGCTTTCTTTTATGCAATTTACGTTGCGTAGCAGCTTTATTTGCTGCTTAAAGCTTTGCGATTTTTTTTTGCGCTAACACTAGCTTGTGCGCGATAATAGCTGCTTTCTTTAAAACTTTTTTAAAGGCTTTTACTATAGACGTTAGTAAGCTATTTATATGCCTCTAAATTCTTGCTTTTACAAGCGTTAATTGCGACTCTAGTTTAAAAGTATTGCTTAGAGTTTGCGACTGCCAAGGCTCGTTGTTAATAAACAGTAGTAGTAATAGAGTACGCAACTAGACGTTAAAAGCTGTTATAACTTATTCTAGGTTAAATAAAACTAATCTAGCGCCTCGAAACTCTTTTTGGATATTACTAAAAGTAATTGCTGCATTATAAGCGCGTATAAAGCATAGTAGAAACTTAAGTTTTGTAATGTAAATAATCTAGTTGCGCATAAAATCTTTAGCTTAGCGCCCGTACGCTTTCTTTAGAAAAGCAAAACAACTTACATTAAAAAGCTGCAAAAAGTGCGATAAGTGCAGAAGCATACAAATAGTAATAATCTTGTTCTTTTTGTAGTATTGCTAGAATGCGAGCGAGTTATAGCTCTTATAGCCGTTAATTGCGAGTAGTTAGTAAGCACTAACTACTCTTTTCTTTGTATACTTATTAAAGTGCTTTAACTACTGCAGGCTAAGCTTATTTGTTGTCTAGCTGTTTTTAAAAACTGCAATAACCTAGTCTTAAAGCAAATCCTTCTCTTTGTACCAAGCAAAGAAGTAATAGCAGCTTTTAAAAATAATAAAAAGTAGAATAGCCTACTTTGTTGCGTTAATGCTTTGAATAACTGTTGTCTATTCTCTATTGCCTTGCTGTATTGCTTTTAGCCGTTTTCGTTTCTCTAAAGCTGTAACAACTGCTTTAGTTATTATCTAGCCTATTATAAAGCCTGTCTTGTTAAAGTTGTACGTGTTTTTAGTCTAGATGCTGTACTTAGCCTTAATGTTAGCTACTAGGCTAAACTAGCTTTAGATAACTTTCAAGTCTTTGCAAAGCGCTTTTTTATAATTGTACTTGCAATTAAACTTTATTGTAAACTTAAAGCAGTGCTTAACCTACGTACTAAGCTAGTTTAAGCTAACCTAGCCTAAATTGCGCTTTGCGCGCAAGGAATTGGCTATATTAGCTACAGCTGCAAGCCTAGAAAGAAATTCGCGCGTAATAAGCTTAAGTATATACTTAACAACTACGCTCTCTTTAGTTTTTGTTAAATTTATTAATTTAGGCTTGTAATTTGCTTGTGAAAGCCGTTCGGCGCGTTGATTGCTTAGTGTTGCTTAAAAAACGTTATAGATAGCTGCAGCGCGTTGCAAAGAAAGTATCGCGTTTTGTTTAAAAGCTTAAAGAGCAGTTTGTATCTAACGTTTATTAGAAAGCTCTATTTAGTGTTGTTGTAGAAGCATCGTGTACATAGGTAGAGTTAGTAAAAGCTTAGCAAAAGTGTTCGGCGAACCCGTGTGTTCGGCGAGCTCGTAAAGTACGTTAGCAGAATTTCTTTTACAATTTGAATTCTTTGTAGTTAACTCTTTTAAGTACATTTTATACATAGATTAAATCTATAGGCAACAAATTGTTACTTTGTTATTCTATTTAAAATAAAATTGAAATTGTTTTTTTGTTGTTATTAAGCTTTTTGAATATAGAACAATCTCTTAAGCGAAATCTCTAAGTTCGATACTAGTACTTTCGATAAAAGAACACTTTTGATAACATTCTACTAGATAGCCTATTAGGTTAAGCTAATGCGCAATCAAATTTCTAGCTTTAAAAAAACTATTGAAGAAGCAACAAAAGGAAAATTACGAAAACAGAAGCGAATTTAAATAGGTAGTACAATAGAGTATAGTAACAAATTAGCGCAAGTAGCTGCTAAAGCGTTTACAGCACTTTAGCTATTAAAGAAAGCGCGTAGTAAAAAGAGTTAAGAAAAAGCACAACTAGCTCTACAGCGCTGTAGAAACTATAGTAATACAAAGCACAATGCTCAAACCTATTAAAAAAATACAAAAAAAGCTTTTAAATCTAAAGCTAGCACGACGTACGCAGGTTTCTTGTTTAATAGCAATTAATTTAATGTTCTTTAAAATAAGTTGGTTGTGCTAAGGAAAACTAACTAAGGTAATAGTTTAACTAAAGTAATAATCTAATACGTTACTTACAAAAGCTAATTAAAACTTAATCTTAACGCTTGTAAAACTAAGTTGCAAAGTAAGTAGTAAAGTAATTTTTTTTAAGTTATAGTATTATCTTTAGCGCGCTACTAGCTGAGTAAAGTAAAAAGTTTAGTATAAAAATTAGCAATATAGCGCACTTAGCTAGCTACTTTATAAGTAAGTATTAAATCTATTGTAGTATACTTTTTGTAATACTTAAAGAAACTTAGCTTTTTTATAAACGCAAGATTTCTTGCTGCGCTATAGTTATAGCGCTTATTATTAAAAGTATATACTTAGTAAGCAACGCTGTGTTAAGCTACAACGCTTAACGTAGCGCGCTTAAAATACTTGCAACTCTAGTTTTTAATTATAAGTAATAGCTTAAAGTATTTATTAGAAATCTTTGTTATTTTGCGAAGCTATTTAGTAGCAAGTTTACTAGTAAAGCAATAGACTTTATTAACTTACTTTTGCTAAAATATTGCGCAAGCGTTTTAAAAGTAAATAGATTTACTTTTAATATTAAGCGCGCGCTATTTACAATAATAGCGCTTATTTTTAGCTATAATTACTGCTTTTATTTGCTAAAGCATACGCTTTAAGCTTTCTACTATGTAAGTAAACGCAAAAACGCCTTGCTATTTAATAACGCTAGTAGCTACTTTACAAAGTAGGTATTAACGTAGCATAGCTTGTACAAAAAGCTTTTGCGTGTAAATTTAGCGTATAGTTTTAAGTATATACTAGGTAGCATTACCTAGTACTTGTAAAACTTCGTTTAATCGTAGAATTAATAATATTTAAAATAGATTAATAGTATAGTAATAAATATAGTATATTCGTATAAAAGAAACGAATTGCTGTTTTAGTAGCAATTTAGTGCGAGGTACTTTTAAAAGCTTTGTACGTAACTAGTCTAGCTTATTATAGCCTATAGTAGCTATTAATTGAAAAGAAATAACTACGTAAAGCTATTTGGTTTTATAGTGCTAGCTCTACTAGCTTTAGCGTTATTTTAAGTAGTAGCGTGCGTTTTATAAGCTATACCTACTTAAAGTTAAGTTTAATATAATAATAGTATTAGATTAGCGCTTAAGATAGCAACTAGGCAACTTTTAGTAGTAGCAAAAAAATAATCTAGAAAGTAGTAGAGCGTATAATTGCTAAAAGAAGTATAGGTAATTTTTTATTGTTGCTACTAAAGTAATTTTTCTACTACTTTAATTAAAATAGTATAGTATTAGAATTAAATAGCTTAAAACTTATACGTTTCTAGCTACTATAGATAGTACTATAAGTAAATGTAAAATACCTAATCTCTACTAAAGTAGCTATAAAGTTAGCTTTGTTTATGTTTTTTAACTTAGTACGCGCAGCCTAGTTTAACTAGCAACTATAATACTATTTAAGTAGTTAAAGATAGCTAATATTAAGTAGCTATAGTAGGTGCGTTGTGTAAAAAAGCAGCGTAAACAACTATATATAATTCTTTTTTACGTATTGCATAAACTTTTTTGTTTTGTAAAAGCTATAACGTACTTTACGAGTTCGTGCATTACACAAGTTCGTGCATTTCTTTTGCCAAGCTTCTACCAAAACTACTCTATTCTAGCGCAAAACAGCTTACTTTAGCTTTGTGTAGAGTAATATAATACAACATATTATTTAGAGTTTATTTCTACTACTTGCTTATACGTACGCGCGTTGTGCTTAGCTTAATAACACTATTTACACTATTTTTGAAATAGTTTACCTACTTTAGCGCGCACTTGCGTTTTTAGCTTTTTTTTATTACTACGCGCTTTAAACTTCTTTAGAGTAGTTAAACGTTACCTATTAAAATTCTTTCTACCTAAACTCGCTTTCTTTTATGCGATTTACGTTGCGTAGCAGCTTTATTTGCTATTTTTAGCTTAGCTATTTTCTATTGCGCTAACACTAGCTTGTGCGCGATAATAGCTGCTTTTTTAAAAACTTTTTTAAAGGCTTTTACTATAGACGTTGGTAAGCTATTTATATACTTTTAAATTCTTGCTTTTACAAGCGTTAATTGCGACTTTAGTTTAAAAGTATTGCTTAGAGTTTGCAACTACTAAAGCTTGTTGTTAATAAGTAGTAGTAGTAATAGAGTACGTAGCTAAATGTTAAAAGCTGTTATAACCTATTCTAGGTTAAATAAAACTAATCTAGCGCTTTAAAACTTTTTTTGAATATTACTAAAAGTAATTGCTGCATTATAAGCGCGTATAAAGTATAGTAAAAACTTAAGTTTTGTAATGTAAGTAATTTAGTTGCGCATGAAATCTTCGGCTTAGCGCTCGTACGCTTTTTTAAAAAAAGCAAAACAACTTACATTAAAAAGCTGCAAAAAGTGCGATAAGTGCAAAAGCATGCAAATAGTAATAATCTTGTTTTTTTTGTAGTATTGCTAGAATACAAGCGAGTTATAGCTTTTATAGCCGTCAATTGCGAGTAGTTAGTAGCTACTAACTACTTTTTTTTTGTATACTTATTAAAGTGCTTTAACTACCGCAGCTTAAGTTTATTTGTTGTTTAGCTTTTCTTAGAAACTGCAATAACCTAGTTTTAAAGTAGATTCTTTTTCTTGTACTAAGCAAAAAAGTAATAGTAGCTTTTAAAAATAATAAAAACTAGAATAGCTTACTCTATTGCGTTGATGCTTTGGATAACTATTGTTTACTTTTTATTGCTTTGCTGTATTGCCTTTAGCTGTTCTCGTTTCTCTAAAGCAGTAACAACTGCTTTAGTTAATATCTAGCCTATTATAAAGCTTGTTTTGTTAAAGTTGTACGTATTTATATTTTAGATACTATACTTAGCTTTTATGTTAGCTACTAAGCGAAACTAGCTCTAGATAACTTTAAAATTCTTGCAAAGCGCTTTTTTGTAATTGTACTTGCGATTAAACTTTATTGTAAACTTAGAGCAATGCATAACCTACGTACTAAGCTAGTTTAAGCTAACCTAGCCTAGATTGCGCTTTGCGCGCAAGAAATTAGCTATATTAGCTACAGCTGCGAGCTTAGAAAGAAATTCGCGCGATATAAGCTTAAGTATATACTCAACAACTACGCTTTTCTTAGTTTTTGTTAAATTTCTTAATTTAAGCTAACGTAATCTACTACTAAGTAGAACACTCTACTAAGTAAAACAAAAAGTCTTGGCATAACCAACTTATGTTACGCATTTTTAATTTTATTTCTATTAAACAAAGAGCCTACGTACGTCGTGCTAGCATCTAATTTAAAAATGCCTTTGTATTTTTTTGCACGTTTGCGCATTGTGCCTAGTTTCGCTGTAGTTTCTATAGCACCGTAGAGCTAGTTAAGCTCGTTTTAATTACTACTACTACAAGTTTTCTTTAATTGCTAAAGTCTTGTAGACGCTTTAGTAGCTACTTACGCTGCAGCACTTTTATACTCTATAGTACTACTTTGCTAGATCTACTGTCTTTTGCGCGATTTTCGCTTAGTTATTTCTACTAGTTGCTTTTTAAGCTTTTTGTTGCAAGCAGCAAGAAGCGCGTTTTGGTGCAGCATTAGCTTACTACTTTTTATAAGCTAGAAGAAGCTTGCTTAAGCTGTAATAAGTAATTGAGTAAAGAACTCGCGTACAAGTTTTAACTAAGATCTAAACTCGTGCGTATTGCTTAGTGTTTTTGACTACTACAGCGTTTCTAGTGCAAAAGGTAGTAGCAAAGTACATAGCCGTACTTTAAAACGATTAAAAACTACTTACGCGTTAATAGAAACTAGCTCTAAAACTTTAAAAGCTTTCTTGCAGTTCTTTGTTGTAAACACTTCAAAAAATGCGTTTTTAAAGGCTAGCAGAAAGCTTTTTTTGTTAATATAGAAAACGCGCTAGCGTGCTAAGTCTCTAACACGCTAAGAGTACTTGCGCTTTAACAAAAAAAAGTAAACTACGTTAAGTAGCTAGAGAATGTGCAACAAGTAAAGTAGCATGCAAAAAGTAAAGATTTTGTTTTTAAAGCAATAGTTTTTGAACTTTTAGTTAAAGTAGCTTTTGTGCTCGTTGAGTATAAGCAGCTTGTATACTTTTACTTAGCGCGCTTTTGTATACGCGTTAAAGTGCTTTAACTACTTTAAACTAAGCGCGTTGTTAGTTTAGCTATTCTTAGAAACTAAGAACTTTTAATTGCGCAGTATTAAAGCTTTCTCGTACTACGCTAAAATGTAAACGCGTTTCTTGTAGATAATAAAAAGCGAAATCGCGTACTTAGTAGCGCAGATGCTTTAGATTACTATAACCTACTTGCAATTACCTAGCTAAACTAGCTTAGAACGAGCGCGTTTTTCTAAACTTATAACGACTTTTATAGAGCTAATAACGCCTATTTAGAAACTAGTTTTATTAAAGTTGTGCACGTTGTCGTTATAGACGCTGTACTTAGCTTTAGTTTTCTCTATTAGCTTAAACTACGCGCTAATAACCGCAGAATCTTCTTGCAGTATTCTCTGCTTATTCTTTGCTCAATTAAAAGCTATTTTAAGCTTAGCTAAACGCGTTACGAAGCGCTTAGCCTAGTGCTTGCCAACTAGCTTACTACCGCGTACAGCTAGTAGTTTATTAGCTATATTTGCTACCTCGCACAGCCGAAGCGCAAATTCTCGCAAATTAAAGTTAAGAATATATTGAACAATTGTTTGCTCTTTAGTTGCAGTGAGCTTATGTTAAGCGTAGCGAGTTTTAGAGCAATACGTAACTTCTTTGCGTTAGCAAAAAAGTATTGTAAAAAGTACCTCAAATGCCTTAGCAGCGCGTTAAAGGCTTTAAAATTGTTAGCTATTATAAGTAGAAAGAGCAAGCTAAATTTTACTTTCTTAGTTAGATAATTGCGCGTTTTGTTGTTGAAACATGTTGCGTTAATAAAGAAGTAGAAGTTCTTAGCAGAAACTGTTCTACTTAGTAGAGTGTTTTACTTAGTAGTAGATTACGTTAGTAAGTTATTAATTAGTTTATTACATTATTGTACTTACAATACGTAGTTAAGTAGTTTTAAGCAAAACTTAGCTTTGTCTATAAGAAGTAAGCTTGTAATTATTACAATGTTAACTTTTAATAGCACAAAAACATTCTTAAAAAAATTACCAAAGTACTAAAAAATAAAAGAAAAATTAAAAGTTAGCTAATGTCGCGAATATTTAGCGCTAGCGAGGCTACTAATAGAATTATACGTTGTATCTACTTAAACAAATTAACTAAGTTAAAAAATAATTCGTTTAAAAATAAAAAGCTAAAATAAATTAGCAAAAGTTTGTAAAAACGTTAACTCTAGAGAATCTAACACTAGTAACTGCTAAAAAACTAAAAGTAAGTTATTATAGTAGTTTATTAATAACGTACTTTATAAGTTCGCCGAACACATAGGTTCGCCGAACACTTGTTTTTACTAAAGAAAATTAATAATCTAAAGCTTAATAACTCTAGATCTACTTTATAGAATTTTTAAAATTTAATATATTTCTGTATACATAACTTTCAATTCTAATATACTAAGCTCTACCTAGTATTCTAAAAACAGCTATAATAAAGAATCTACTTATAGAATTCCTTTAAAATTACTACTAAGCTATAAACTTTAAATTAAAGTTATAAGCTCTAGCTTAGTATTAAAAGCTAAAGAACTAAATTACAAGAATTATTAGCGTATTTTTTGTATCTCTAGAATTAGACTAGGTAGAGCTTAGTAATATTAGAATTGAAAAGTTAATGTATACAGAAATAACATATTAAATTTTTAGAAAATTCTATTAAGTAGATCTAGAGTTATTAAGCTTTAGATTATTAATTTTCTTTAGTAAAAACAAGTGTTCGGCGAACCTATGTGTTCGGCGAACTTATAAAGTACGTTATATAATAAACTACTATAATAACTTACTTTTAGTTTTTTAGCAGTTACTAGTGTTAGATTCTCTAGAGTAACGTTTTTACAAACTTTTGCTAATTTTTATTTTAGCCTTTTTTATTTTTAAACGAAAATTATTTTTTAACTTAGTTAATTTGTTTAAGTAGATACAAACGTATAATTCTATTAGTAGCCTCGCTAGCGCTAAATATTCGCGACATTAGCTAACTTTTAATTTTTCTTTTATTTTTTAGTACTTTGGTAATTTGTTTAAGAATGTTTTTGTGCTATTAGAAAGTTAACATGTAATAATTACAAGCTTACTTCTTATAGACAAAGCTAAAGTTTTGCTTAAAACTACTTAACTACGTATTGTAAGTACAATAATGTAATAAACTAATTAAATAACTTACTAACGTAATCTACTACTAAGTAGAATACTTTACTAAGTAGAATAGTTTCTGCCAAAAACTTCTACTCTTTTATTAACGCAATAGTGTTTCAACAACAAAACGCGCAATTATCTACTAACTAAAAAAAGCAGAATTTAGCTTGCTTTTTCTGCTTATAATAGCTAACAATTCTAAAGCCTTTAACGCGCTGCTAAGGCATTTTAAAGTACTTTTTACAATACTTTTTTACTAACGCAAAGAAGTTACGCATTGCTTTAAAACTTGCTACGCTTAACATAAACTTACTACAACTAAAAAGCAAACAATTGTTTAATATATTCTTAACTTCGATTCGCAAGAATTTGCGCTTCGACTGTGCGAGATTAGTAGATATAGCTAATAAAACTACTAGTTATACGCAGTAGTAAACTAGTTAGCAAGCACTAAACTAAGCGCTTTGTAACGCGTTTAGCTAAGCTTAAAATAGCTTTTAATTAAGCAAAGAATAGGCAGAGAATACTGCAAAAAGATTCTGCGATTATTAGCGCGTAGTTTAAGCTAGTAGAGAAAACCAAAGCTAAGTACAGCGTTTATAACAACGACGTGCACAACTTTAATAAAACTAGTTTCTAAATAAGCGTTATTAGCTCTATAAAAGTTGTTACAAGTTTAGAAAAACGCGCTCGTTTTAAGCTAGTCTAGCTAGGTAATCGCAAGTAGGTTATAGTAATTCAAAGCATCTGCGCTACTAAGTACGCAATCTCGCTTTTTATTATCTACAAAAAACGCGTTTACATTTTAGCGTAGTACAAAAAAACTTTAATACTACGCAATTAAAAGCTTTTAGTTTTTAAAAATAGCTAAACTAACAACGCGCTTAGTTTAGAGTAGTTAAAGCACTTTAACGCGCATACAAAAGCGCGCTAAATAAAAGTATACAAGCTGCTTATACTTAACGAGCACAAAAGCTACTTTAACTAAAAGTTTAAAAACTATTGCTTTAAAAACAAACTTTTTACTTTTTGCATGCTACTTTACTGTTGCACATTTTTTAGCTACTTAACGTAGTTTGCTTTTTGCTATTAAAGCGCAAGTACTTTTAGCGTATTAGAAACTTAGCACGCTAGCGCGTTTTTTATATTAACAAAAAAATCTTTTTGCTAGCTTTTAAAAACGCGTTTTTTAAAGTGTTTACAACAAAGAACTGCAAAAAAGCTTTTAAAATTTAGAGCTAGTTTCTATTAACGCGTAAGTAGTTTTTAATCGTTTTAAAGTATAGCTATTACTTTGCTACTACTTTTGCACTAAAAACGCTGTAGTAGTTAAAAACACTAAGTAATACGTACGAGTTTAGATCTTAGTTAAAGCTTGTACGCAAGTTTTTTACTTAATTACTTGTTATAGCTTAAGCAGGCTTTTTCTAGCTTATAAAAAGTAGTAAGCTAATGCTGCACTAAAACGCGCTTTTTGCTGCTCGCAACAAAGAACTTAAAAAGCAACTAGCAGAAATAACTAAGCGAAAATTGCGCAAAAGAAAGTAGATTTAGTAGAGTAGTACTATAGAGTATAAAAGTACTACAACGCAAGTAGCTACTAAAGCGTTTGCAAAGCTTTAGCAATTAAAGAAAACTTGTAGTAGTAGTAATTAAAAACGAGCTTAACTAGCTCTATAGCGCTGTAGAAACTGCGGCAAAACTAGGTACAATGCACAAACGTGCAAAAAAAATCCAAAAGCATTTTCTAAATTAAATGCTAGCACGACGTACGTAGGCTTTTTGTTTAATAGCAATAAAATTAAAAATGCGTAACATAAGTTGGTTATGCTAAAGCTTTTTATTTTACTTAGTAAAGTGTTCTACTTAGTAGTAGATTACGTTACTTTTTTGTTCGCAGTAGCGTTGCTTATTTAAGAGCTTAATTTTAGTTGCTAACTACTTTTTTTAGTTGTGCATAGACAACGTAGTAAACTTCTCTTTCGCTTTAAGCTTTTTTTTAAGCTAGTATTTTGCTTGCTAATTTTTTGCACTAGCATTTGCAATAGTTTTTTTTTTTAGCACTTAAGTAAGCTATTTGATTTTTCTAAATAGTTGCGCAAGTAGTATTGCTTAATTAATTTTTAAATAGTAGTTTGTAATGTGTAGAGCGCTTTTTTTGTAATCTAACGCAACTGCTATTTGCTAGTACGCTAAGAACTTCGTGCTTTTTAAACTTAAAACTTTAAGTTTGTTAGCAAATGCTGTAATAAACTTCTATAATAATTACATTTGTAAGCGCTTTCTACTCTGCTAGCTTAAACTTAGTTAGAATTTTAATTTTGTAAAGTAAAAGCAACTTATTATTAAGCTCGTAGTTTATTTTGTCGTTAAGCTTTTGCTTAATTGCGGCTATTATATTTGTAATAAATGTAAGTAACAATAAAGCTAGTTGTAGTACGTAGGTAGAAGTAGAAAGTAAAGTAGTAAAAAGCTGTATAAAGTAGCTTGTGCGCTACTATAAAAGCTGCAGCTTTAGCTAGCACTTTACTACTAGCTACTTAAAACACGTACTTTTACTACAGCTTTTGTAGCTTTCTTACCTATCGTAATTATTCCGAATAATTATTACAACTTTTTACTTTTTATACTATACTTAATACGTAGTAATTCTTTTGCAATAGCTTGCACTAAGCAAACTAACTACTACTATTTTGCTACTAGCGGCAAAGCTTTGCGAAAGCTTTTTGCAGCGAAAGTAGCTTGCAAATCTAGCAATTCGTACAAGAATAAAAAGAAACTAACAACAAGTAGTATAAAAAAGCTTTACTACTAAAAGCAAAAAAGTAATTTATTATAGTTAGTAGTTAATTATAGCTTAATTTTTAACAACATACAGCTATTGCGTTGCGCGAAATTCAACGAAACTAAAAATCAACTAAGCTTTTTATGCGCAAACTGCTATTTAGTTAGCTAGTTCGCAAAATTGCGCAAGAGTTTAAGCCTAATCTACGCTTTTAAGCTAGTGCAATTAAAGCTATACAAAAAGTAACAAAAGCTTTTTTAATTAGTATTTTTAAAAGTATAGCTTTTTACTTGTTGCTAAGTGCAATACTAACTTTAATAGATACTAATATTAACGCTATACACGCGGAACGAGTAATAATTAATACAAAAAACATAAATTTAGCAAAAAAATACTATAGAAAGTACAAGAAAAGTTTGTAGTAAACGTAGAAGCTAAAGTTTAGTTACTACTTGTTCTAGTAGTATAAAGCTATAATAATTCTAAATTTTTTAGCAATACCTAGCGTAGACGTTGCATTGTACTTAGCTATTAAAATGCAACTAATTCTACGTTATAATAATAATTTGTAATAAACTTAAGCAACTTGTACTTTGCTAACGTTAAAATACAATATGTAAACTTTAAATATAATAATCTAACTATAACCTAACTATAGCCTAGAGCCTATGCGAGATAACTTAACTTTAACTTAAAATTTATTTAACTTAACTTAACTATAACTCTGTACTAGCGTTAAAAAATTAAGTATATAAATAAAGTTAAGTTAGAGTTATAAAAAAAGTAACTTAACTTTAACTTAACTTTTATCTATTCGCTAGCCTATATAAAACTGTAAAAGTTAAGCGAACTTAAAATAATTGTTTATTAAGCTAGAGTTAGTTTTCGAAAGATAAGTAAGTTTAATAAATTAAAGAAATTGTAAAGCGTTTAATACTAGGTAGTAGTAGGCTTCGTTTTGCAAAAACTATTAAAGTCAAAGAAAAAGTTAACTTAGTAGATCGAAATCTAAATAAAATAATTAAAAACAACGAGCTATAAAAGTTCGTTGTTTTAACTATATACTAAGCTTATTCTAGAAGTTCTAAAAGTTCTAGAGTTCTAAAGTTCTAGAGTTGCTTCGAAACTTTTTAAAACTCGCAAACTATTACGTAATTTGCTAATATATAGTTTTCGAGTTTTGAGTACTTAGTAAGCTTAGTGCTTTCTAATAAGCTAGCGTAGCTTTGCTTAGTAAAACCTAAATCGTAACAAGAAACAGTATTTAGCAACACTTAAATTAGTACTATACAAAATATTTTGCTTATATTAGCGCTATACAAACTATATTTAGCTTTTATTATTATTATTTTTTACTTAAACGTAAAGCTTAGATTTGGTATTAAGTTTGCTAGTAGCTACATAGAAAATCTAAGCGCTACATTTTCTTCGCTCGCTTATGCGTTATACAAACTTAATATTTACTAGTATAAGCAAATGCTTGCGTAAAATGCCTACGCTGTTTAAACAAAGTATAAATCTACTAAATACAACAAAAGCAAAAGTTGCTAATAAGCAAAGTAAGTAACTTACTTAGAATTTAATTAAGCTGCTAGCGCTAGCGTAGCGCAAACTATTAAGCAAAATTTCTAGTAACACTTAAAGCTAGCTATTTGCTACTATTAAATCTAGCTTGTTTATACTTAAATATAATAACAACAAGCTGCTAAGCAAGCTCTTAAGCAATTTAGCACTTAAGTTTAAATTAGTAGAGAATATAAAAAAAGCGCTAAATATAAAGTTGTAGAAATTGCAAGCGCTACAAAAACTACTTCTTAAGTGCTACTATTTTAAGCAAAGCTTACTTAGGCGTTTAAGCTACTTTTGCTAGCTTAAAAAAACTACTTATTAGTATTACTATATAAAAGCTTTGTTAACGTTAATATAAACGTATAATAAAAAGCTTTATTTAGTAACTTAAATAAAAATAGTATACCTAAAGCTAATAATAGCGAGTTTAACTAGCTGCTTTTGTAAGTAAGCTGCGCTAGGCTGTAGCAATAAGCAAATTAAGTAGTAAAGAATTTGTATTTTGCTAAGTAAGTATTTAAAGCATATACGCTACTATATACCTAGCAAAGCAAAACAAGCAAATTAAAGCTATAAAAGTAATTTAAAAAAATAATACAACAAGTTTTAAGCGCGTTAAAGTATTAGCAAAAAAGATTTTTAAAACAACTACTTACAAAACTTACATTAACTTTAACTTAGTTTTAACAAAAAATACACTACTTAAAAGTGCTTTTTGGCAAACTTAGCTTTGCGTAGGTATAGTTATTTAAATTCGCTTACAAATCGCTACTTAGATACAAAAAAAAAGCTTTAATTAAGTAAAACAAGTAAAAGTTGCAAGTAATAGTTCTATTATAGGCATTAGAAATTGTTGGTAATATTAAAACGCTAGCTGCTAGAACAAAAGTTACGTTTGCTTAGTACTTTAAAGCAACGTTAAAAAATTTAAAAACTACTACTTAGCTAATAGCTATATTATCGCGATATAAGTATAAAAGTATTAAAATAGCTAATTTACAACGCAAGCGCTGTTGAATATTATAAAATTAGCGCTTTTTAAGTATAAAAACAAATGTGCTTTTAAAAACAAGCAAAAACGTACAAGCTTTTAATTAATAAAAACTAGTAGCGTTGCTAGTAGTAATAACGGCGGTAGCAAAAAAAGTAGCAAAAAAAGTAGCAAAAAAAAAAACTTTAAAGCTTTGCAGCGAAAAGTTTTGAAAGCATAGCTACAAAATTTAGTAAATAAATTTGCTAGTTAGTTTCTCTACGTACTAGCGCTATAGGTTTTTCTAGCGTCGTAGCTACTCGTTAACTTAAACGTGCTAGTTCGAAATTGTATACTATTAAGTAACTAGCTGCTAGTTGCCTATAGCGTATTACAAAAGATTTGAATATATACAAAGTACTTTTTAAAGTAGTAAAAGCTCTACAATTCTAGCGCTTTTGAGCTAGTTAGATAAATTTAAAAAAAAAGTATTTACTAAAAGCTAGTACAACGTTAACTAGATAATAGATAGCAGCTTCAAAACAAGCTTAACGTACGAGATTTAAACAAACTACTTTTGCAAATAGCTAGCTTATTTTTTCTTTGCTCTAGAACGTAGCTTTAAAATAGCGCTATTAATATACTAAACTTATAATAGCTAACGTACTTTACAGCTTCGCTGCTTACACAAGTTAGCTACTTACTTTTGCTAAGCTTTTACTAAAACTACTTTTATTCTAGCGCAAAACAGCTTACTTTAGCCTTGTATAGAACAAAATAATTTAAAATATTATTTAAAGTTTACTTTTACTGCTTGCTTACACGTTTGCGCGTTATGCTTAGTTTAATTGCACTACTTGCAGCGCTTTTAAGTTAGCTTACTTTCTTTAGCGCGCACTTGCTTTTTTAGCTTTTTTTTATTACTACGCCGCTTTAAACTCTTTTAGAGTAGTTTAAACAAGCTTTATTCTTAACTATCAAAGTTTTTTTTAACTAAATTCGCTTTTTTTTATGCGATCTACGTTGCGCAGCTGTATTTACTTTTTAAAGCTTTGCGATTTTTTTTTGCGCAAACACTAGCTTGTGCGCGATAATTGCTACTTTTTTTAAAACTTTTTTTTTAAGGCTTTTACTATAGACGTTAGTAAAGTATTTATATACTTTTTAAATTTTCGCTTTTACAAGCGTTAATTGCAACTTTAAATTTAAAAGTATTGCTTAGAGTTTGCAACTACTAGAGCTTGTTGTTAATAAGCAGTAGTAATAATAAAGTACGCAACTAAACGTTAAAAGCTGTTATAACTTGTCTTAGAGTAAATAAAACTAATCTAGCGCTTTAAAACTTTTTTGAATATTACTAAAAGTAATTGCTGCATTATAAGCGCGTATAAAGTATAGTAAAAACTTAAGCTTTGTAATGTAAGTAATTTAGTTGCGCATAAATTTTTTAGCTTAGCGCTTGTACTTTGTTTTTAAAAGCAAGAAACACTTTGCATTAAAAAGTTGTAAAAAGTGCAACAAGTGCAAAAGCATGCAAATAGTAATAATCTTGTTTTTCTTGTAGTACTGCTAGAATTTAAGCAAGTTATAGCTTTTATAGTTGTTAATTGCGAGTAGTTAGTAGCTGCTAACTACTTTTTTTTCGTATGCTTATTAAAGTGCTTTAACTACTGCAAACTAAGTTTATTTGTTGTTTAGCTATTTTTAGAAACTGCAATAACTTAATTGTAAAGTAGATTCTTTTTCTTGTACTAAGCAAAGAAGTAGTTCTTGCTTTAAAAAATAATAAAAAGTAAAATAGCTTACTTTGTTGCGTTAATGCTTTGGATAACTATTGTTTACTTTTTATTACTTTGCTGCACTGCCTTTGGCTATTCTCGTTTCTTTAAAGCTATAACAATAGCTTAGTTAATATCTAGCCTATACATTTTATTAAAGCTTTACGTTAAAAGCTATTTTAAACTTTTTTAACTTACTTCTACTTTTTAACTTCTTTAGACTAAATTAACTAAACAAGCTTATTTAGCATAGCAGCGAACTTCACCGCAGCACTTTTTAAAGAAGTAAAAAAGCAACTACGTTACTTTTCTGCAAAGTTGCACTACTCTCTACTAAGTAGAGCAAAAAGCTAATTAATCTATTGTAACCAATAGAATAGCAAGATCTAAAGAAAAACTAAAAAAACAAAAAGCAAGCCGCGTTGCTAACAGAACATGAATTAACTTATTCTAATGCTAAATAGCACAAAAAGAAACGCAACAGCTGCTTTAAGCTTAAAAAAGTAATAACAAAAAAACAAAAGCTTTAACGAGCTAGTTTGCTACGCATGTAACAAACTAGGCTATTTTGTTTTGCTTACTTAACAAGGCAAAAAAAACGCTACTTTAAAAAAAAAAAAAAAAAGCAAAGCTTAAAGAATTAGCTTTTTTTGTAGCTTATATTAACTTGTTATAGTTAAAAAAGTAGGCACTTTTTGTAAAATGCTAACGAGCAAAAACTAACGTTTTTACTGCGTTAGCGAAGATTAAGAGTTTAAAAAACTTAAAAGCAATCGTAGATAGTAGAGCTTATTTTAATGTTCTTTTAGCTGTCGTAGCGAAAGAACAGAATCTAGTACTTAAACTAATTTCTAATATTTTTTTATATTGCTAAGTAAATTAGTTACACTATATAGTTGTACTGTAGCAAAAGTTTGCATTACAAACTCTAAAGCAACGTACAAACCTATAGAATCTCTTTGTAGTAGCTAATCTCAAAGAGCTTTCATGTATCTCAGACTTTTTTGAATAAATTAGTTTTAGCTAAGTTGAACTATTCGCGTTGCCGCATGCTCTTTAAGAGCATAAAAAACCTAAATAGACTAAACTATACCAAAGTAGCTATAGAAAACGCAGCAAAGTTTGTTTTAAACTTTAAATAGTTTTAATGCAAAGCTTTATGTCTGTTCGATTAGTGCACTTTTTAAAGCAAGCAACTAAAAAAAGCAAGGCTTTAGTTTGCAACTTAAATATTAAGAGTACTAAAACGTAGCGAGCTTTAATAGCTTGTTAGTAATAGCGTTTTATAGAGAGCAGAATCTTGCGATCAAAACTTTAGCCTAGTACAACTTTCTCGCATTAACTTTTGTACAACATGTTAACAGCAGAATTAAAGCATCTTTGCAAATACGTAAACGAGTACTTTAATAAAAAATAAATAAAGCGCTTAAGGTCTTTAGCTAGTGCGCTAATTTTCTTTGCAAAGAAAAAAAACAGCACTTTAAAACTTTGCGTTAACTATCAAGGCTTTAACAAAATTACAATTAAAAATTGTTATTTTCTGCTCTTTATTGCAAAGTTCTTAAAGAGGTTAGCTAAGGCAAAAGTCTACACTAAGCTTGACATCTGTAAAGCCTATTACAAGATCTAATTAAAAAAGAAACAAATAAAAAACAGCTTTTAAAACTTAATATAGTTATTTTAAATACTTTGTTATGCTATTCGGTTTTACAAATGCTTCTGCAGCATTTAACCTACATTAACTAAGCTTTTGCTAAGCTAGTTAACTTAACTTGCATTGTTACTTTAACGACATTCTAGTGTTTTTTAACACAAAAAAAGCTTATGTAAGCTAGTTAAAAAGTTTTTTAACGTTTGCGTAAAGCAAAGCTATACTTGAAGCTTAGTAAGTGCGAAGTAGCACAACGGAAACAAAGTACCTAAGTTACATTGTATACTTAGAAAAAGTTAAAATAAACCTCAAACAAATTAGAACGATTTAGAAGTAGCTAATGCTAAACACGGTTTGAAATATTTGAGTATTTATAGCTTTATAAACTATTATCGGCGCTTTATTACTAAGTTCTCTAAGCTTGCTCTACTATTAACTAAACTAACCTAAAAGAAGCTAGAAGCAGCCCGAAGCAGGCACGCTTAAAGAAAAAAAAAAGCTAGCGAATTAACTTTAGAACTAAAGCTAAGAAAGCGTTTAAAAAACTTAAGAGTGCTTTTTTAATGTTTTTATTTTAGCTTATTATAAAGCAGAATAGCTTACAAAGCTCAAACTAACGCTTCTAAAAGCGCTATTAGTAAATTCTAAGCTAGGAAAGTTCCTAACGGTGAAAACAGCAAAAAAAGTGCGCATTAGCGCTTAATTAGTTTTTTCTCGCAGAAAATAAACAAGGCGAAGTAAATTACAATACTTATAATAAAAAGTTATTAGCAATTAACAAAAGTTTGTTACACTTTGCTATTTTTTTTTTAAGTATCCTGTTTAATCTCTATACAAATTACAATAACTTACGATAGTTTATAAAAACAAAAACTCTAAATTATTATTAAGTTCGCGCTTACAAAAAGTTAACAAATTACAACTTCGTTATAATTTTATTAACCTAAAAAGACAAATCTAGCTGATAGCTTCTTTAACGACTAGACTACATAAAGAAAGGCTTATGCTTTTGCGCAGAAAAGCAATAAAATCTACGTAGATCTATTACGAGCTTTAATAACTCGTAGTGTCTATAGTAAGCTGCTCTAGTAGCAGCAATTACAAAATCAGCTAGCTAACTTGCAAAAAAACCTAAGCCTGCTAACTTTTTTAAAGAAAATAAAAGCTTTAGACTGAAATGCACATTAGAGAAAACTAACTTAAGCACTTTAGCTTAGGCTTTTAAGAAATAAAGTTCTTTAAGTAATCTAGCAAGCGAATTTGCAAACTCTTTAGACTTAACTTAGACTTAACTTAGAAAACGAGTCTAGACTAGTAGAGCCTATAGTAGCCTAAAATAAACTAGAACTAGCTATAACAAAGAGTAAATAAAATCTACTTTAATACAACGAAAGAAAAGCAAAAGCTTTCTAAAAATGTTATAACAGCTCGATAGCTAGCTACTTCGGCGTTAAAAAAACTTTAAAAAAGTTAAACGCTAATACGAGTAAAAAGCATAAGAAAAAACGTTAAAAAGTACTGCAACACTGTTTAAAGTGTTGCAAATTAGTAGCAGCTAGACACAGCTTTTAAGACTCTTTATACTTTTGCTAGCGCTTAATAGCTTGTAGTGTAATGTTACAATAAACTTTATTACAAAACTTTACTATTAAAGTATATAAAGCAAGTATACAACTTTATTCTCGTTTAGTAAACTGCTTAACTAAATAGCTTACTATATTCTAGCTTGCGCTAACTAGACAGCAAAAAACTTTGCAATAGTTTAAATAAAGAAAATTGTAAAACTTTACAGCGTCTTAAAGAACGTTATTTTAGACTAAAGTTTTATTATAAACTCAAAGTTTTAAAACAGCTTCTGCTACTATCTTAGCTTAATAAGCGTTCTTTTTTCTGCTTATTACTCTCAAACAAATAGTTAAACTAAAAAACAGAATTAAACGCTAGAATAGTACTTTCAATGTTACTTTGCTTTAAATAGAATAATTGAACTGTGTAGCTGCTAGTAGCGAAGTTCGCGTACAACAATAGCTAATACGTAACTACAAAAATTACTTTTTTTGTAGCGTACTACAAAGCGTTTCTAAAAGCTTTAGATTAGCTTAAAATGCTTTTTAGTAACGAATAGTTGTTTATAGAAACAAGCATAGCAGCTTACATAATTGCTTTTTAAGCTAAATGCTAGCGCAAAATTAAAGCTGCAAACGCTTATTAGAAGAAGTATTCTAACAAGCGTAGAAAGTACATCTTGCTAAAGCAAAGTAACTAGGTGCTAATTTTAAACCGCTACATAAAATCTACTAGGCTAAAAAAAAAGCTTAACTAGAAGTACGTAGAGCTAGGCACTATTGTAAACTAGATTAGCACTAACGCGTACTAAGTAAACTTTCTTAAACTAAAAAGTGTTTATCTAGTTTTTTACGTATTTCTGTTAGAACTTTACAACTAAAAAAAGTTAATACTCTTTTAAAGCAAGCTTTTGGTAGATACTTTGCGTACTTTTAAAAACAACGTGTACTACGTTGAAAAAGTGCTTAATAAAAAGAAATCTTTAGTTAGCACCTAAAAGTACCTCGTTAAATAAAAAAAATACTTAAACAATAAGAGCTTTTAAAACTTAAGCTAAATATAAGTGCAAATGCACTTAACAATTTCTAAAAAAAAAAAAATATTTGTAGCAAAAAAAAAAAAAACGCACTCTAGGCAATGTGCCTTTAGAAAGAAAATATTAACACGTTTTACTTACTACTTAACGCATAGTTAGCATTAAGATTTTAAAAAATTTAAGATTTTCTAAGTTACGAACTTTTTTAAAAGAAATAATATATTATTTTACTATTGCAAGGCATAGCGTTAAGAGAGCTACTTTGTGCTATTATAAGCTAGTGTAGCACACTTTATAGCAAAGAAAAACAAAGTAGGTTTTAAAGATGTATGCATAACTATGCTACTTCTAAGCAAACTGCTTTTACACTAACAACTAGGTATTAGCTTCTGTTACGCTAAAATAAAGTTCTAAAACGCTAACGCTGTGCTCGAAAACTAATTTAAGCAAAAAAACCGCTTTTAACGCTACAATAGCCCAAAAGGCTGCAATTTAACGCTAAAAATTACTAAGCTACTTACAACTTTTTAGCTAAAGTTTATAAACTTTGCTATAAGCAACTTAACTTTCTTCGTAAGCATACTTTTCTGTACTTTGTTCTTTTTAACTGCACGCTTTGCAGTTGCGTTGGCAAGATTCGCAGAAAGCTAAGCGCGCTTGCAATCTCTTTTAGCTACTAGATCGATAACAACGCAAGCTTTTTTAAACTAAAATATGTTAATACGAGTTATAGTAGCTTATAATAGGCTAATATACTTTCTTACGCGAAGTATTAGCTTGCTTAACGTTTTCTTAAAGTTTTGCTGCTACTAACTAGTTAAACAACTACTTAAGATACTTCTACTAGAAAGCAGCAGCTTTAATAGTACAAACGCAACTATTCGACTTAACTTTAGCATTAAGATCTTTATTAAAGTTGGTGGATTTATTGTAAAAATAGAGGTGCGCGCTGTAGAGAGCATATTAACAACTAGAAACTAAATTAGCGCTTTGCTACACTTTAAGAAGTTATAACACATACTTATTAAGCGTTTTAAAAATGTTCTTACAGGTCTTGCTTATTTTTATTATAGCAAGCTTTACTTTATCGTTAGTATACGCTTTGAACTAGCGAAAAGTTTTAAAAACTTTTTTTTTAGTTTCAAGCGCGCTAGAGAACAGAGGCTTGTAAGCGAAGTTAAAAACGACTACAAAATAACTCTTGTCGCGAACTCTCTTTAGAGCGAGTACAACTTTTTTCAACTTACTTTAAAGCTTTTCTAGTATTTTATATAAAATTAAAATAGCTTATAACGCTTCTAACTAGTTTAGATACGCATTAAACAGCAGTTTTAGTTTGTATTAAAACACTAGAAGCATTTTAGATACCTATGCTTTTTGCTTTTGTTATTTTTAACAATTTACTTTTAGTACAAACGCTTGTTAAAATTGTTAACAATAAGCATGCAGCATTTTACCTAGCCTAAGTAACAATACTCTCTATTACTTTAGAACGCAACGCAACGCGCGCAAAAGTGCACTATAAAGTTGCTATTGTCTAAAATGTTATTACTAACTCTAGTAATGTTTATGTTAGCTAGTAAATAATTAAAGCAGCTAAAGAAAAGCTAACGCAAGCTAATATGCGAAAAAAGAACTAATAGTTACATCGTTAGCTACCAAACACTCTACAATAGCTTATTATAACCTAGATCAACTTACTTATCCTAACGTTAACTAATTTTTAAATTCAAAGATTTAGCAAGGTTAATGTAAAAATAAGAGTTAAAAAAAGCTAGTACGAGCTATAAAAGAACTATAGGCAGCACTTGCCGCTAGGCCGAAAATCCGCTAGATTCTGCTAGCAGTACACTTTACCGCTAGCTTTACTAAGAAAAACTTTACTACTTTTTTACTTTAACTTTACTTAAGTTTGTACTAGTTTAAGGCATTAGTATAGAGCTCTAGAGAGCTATTCTGCTTTACAATAGCCTATATAGGCTTCTATTAGAAAATTTTAAACGAAGTTAGCTTACGAAACGTTTAAGCTCTTAGAAAAGAAATAATGTAAAGCTAAGTAGCTTTACGTGTTTGTTTTCTTTTGATTAATAGCTACTATAGGCTATAACGAGCTAGACTAGTTTCTTGCAAAACCTTTAAAAGTACCTCGCACTAAATTGCTGCTAAGACAGTAATTCGTTTCTTTTACACGAATATACTATTTTTATTACTATACTATTAATCTATTTCAAGTGTTATCAAACCTACGATTAAACGCAGTTTTACATTAGTTACCTTCTAAAGCACTTACGAAGCGCTTTTGAAAGCTATGTAAAAACTTAATACTGCAAAACTTTTGTTAACTAGAAACTAGCGAAGCTTTTTTAGGTATTGTCGAAGCTGTTACGTACAGCGTTAATAGCTACTAAAGTTCTACGACTAAAGTAATTCATAGAGCTTTTAGCTTATTACATATAGGTTATAATTTAGCAAGTATAGTAGCAAGTACTTTAAAGCAACGCTTTAATCTTAGCAAAGCTAACGTACGCAATTTAATTAATAGATTAAAGCGTTGTCTATTACTATAATAGAGTTTAGTGCTAGGTACGCTTAGCAATATAGCAATACCTAATACTTTTGAAAATTCTTAAATATCTTAGTAGTAATAGCCTTTTAAAAGATTGTATAAGTAAAGTAACTATTAATTGTTATTGCTAGCAATAGATTTTATTTCTTAAAGCGTTTAACAGCGTAGCTTAACTAGCAAGACTAATTAATAAGTGCTTATTTACGCTTTTTATTTTTTGTACGCCTGTTAGCAGCAAACTTATTTAAATAAATAACTTAATTAGTTTTTTAACTTTAGAGATAACTTTTGAATAGTGCTTGTAAAAGCTTGCTATGCTTACAAGCTATTTTTGCAGCTATTTTGTAACTCTAGCAAATAGATTTTAAAAACTTTTTAATAGTAGCGTTTGAGGTTTTTACACTAAAATCGTTATATAGAAACTTTTTTATTTTATTAATATAGAGCTTAGTTTAGCTGTAGATAAAATCAACTAAGCTGTTTTTGTAAATTTAAAAGAAATAGCTTTTTTTTTGCGTTTAATAGTAATCGAAGAATACAACTACTTTTATTGCTTAACGCTAAGTTAGATTTTGCTTATACAAAAACGCTTAACGCTTAGTTTTTAAGCAATTTCGCTATTGTTATAGCTAGCTTTAAAGCGCTATAAAACGCGCTAAAGCAACTTATACTCTAACCTATAGCTAGTTAGCATAAGCAAATAATTTAAAGCCGTTGCAAGTATTTTATAAAGTAAACACTAACAATAGTAAGTAAATTGTAAACAAAAAGTTAATAAATTTATTAAGCGCTTGCAAAACTAGACGAGCAAAAATGCTTTGCTAAAAGTACTAAATCTAAACTTCTATTAAGTATAGTTATTTTTATTTTTTTACTTTGCGCTTTTTACTACTTTTAAACTGTATACAGTATTTTAAACTACATAATAATTTAATATTCTTTAAAATAAGTTAGTTGTGCTAAGAGATTTTTAGTTACTTAGTAATATTAGCTACTTAGTAATCGTTTACGTTACGCTTTGTATGCTACTTTATTTATTTTATATTCTTTAGCTTCTAAATGTAGTTTGCTTTTTGCTACTAAAGCTAAAGTACTCTTAACGCGTTTAAAACTTAGCGCGCTAGCGCGTTTTTTATATTAACAAAAAAAGCTTTTTGCTAGCTTTTAAAAACGCGTTTTTAAAAGTGTTTACAATAGAAAACTACAAAAAAGCTTTTAAAGTTTTAAAACTACTTTCTATTAACGCGCAAGTAGTTTTTAATTATTTTAAAGTATAGCTATGTACTTCGCTACTACTTTTTGCACTAGAAACTACGCTAGCGAATAGATAGAAAGTACTTATTGTTGAGTATAAATTGAGTTAAAGTCGCACAAACCTAAAGTTAAAGTTAAGTTAAAGTAATTAAAGCGTAGGTTAAAGTTAGGTTATAGGTACTACTTTTAGGTTAATAAACTTATTATAACTAGCTGTTATAATTATAAGAAGAAAATATATTAAAATATAGAATTGTAGAGGTTTGTGCTAATCTAACTTATACCTACGCTAAAACGTTTTAGCGTAGGTATAAGTTAAGTTAGCACTAAGGTTTTACGTAAGCTAACTCAACTTTAACTTAACTTATACCTATTTACTACTCTACTAGAAACGCTGTAGCAGTTAAAAACTCTAAGCAATATACTTGAATTTAAATTACAATTCAAGCTAGTACGCAATTTTATTACTAAATTGCTTACTTTAGCGCAAAGTAGCTTTTTCTAGTTTATAAAAAAAGCTAAATTAATGCTGAATTAAAACGCGCTTAAGAACTACTATATTAAAAAGCTTAAAAATTAATTAGCAAAGATAATCAAGCGAAAATTGCGCAAACAAAAGCGAATTTAAATAAGTAGTACAATAGAATATAGTAGTAGATTAGCGCAAGTAGCTACTAAAGCGTTTATAGCGCTTTAGCTATTAAAAAAAATACATTGTAAAAAAAGTTTAAAAAAAAGTACAACTAGCTTTACAGCGCTGTAAAAACTATAGTAACATAAAGCATTAGCAAACTCGCTGCACTAGTAAACTTAGTAAAAAAATTTAGTACAACTAACTTATTTTAAAGAATATTAAATTAATTGCTATTAAACAAGAAACTTACGTACGTTGTGCTAGCTTTAGATTTAAAAGCTTTTTTTATTTTTTTTAGTAGGTTCGAGTATTGTATTTTGTATTACTATAGTTTTTACAGCGTCGTAGAGCTAGTTGTACTCTTTTTTAACTTTTTCTACTACGCGGATTTTTAGTAGCTAAAGTGCTGTTAACGCTTTAGCAGCTACTTACGCTAATTTGTTACTATACTCTATTATACTACCTATGTAAATTTGCTTTTGTTTTTGTAAATTTTTTTTGTTACTTTTTTAATAGTTTTTTTAAAGCTAGAGATTTGATTGCGTATTAGCTTAACTTAATAGGCTATCTAGTAAAACTCTTTCACAAGCTAGTTAACTTTATTTTTTAAAAATAATAAAGAGAAATTAAGCATAGTAGTAATAAACTTTGATTGCGATTTAAATTTAAGCGTATTGCTTAAAGATTTTAACTACTACGGCGTTTTTAGTGCAAAAAGTAGTAGCGAAGTACATAGTTGTACTTTAAAATAATTAAAAACTACTTACGCGTTAATAGAAACTAGCTTTAAAACTTTAAAAGCTTTTTTGTAGTTTTTTGTTGTAAACACTTTTAGAAACGCGTTTTTAAAAGCTAGCAAAAAGCTTTTTTTGTTAATATAAAAAACAAGCTAGCGCGCTAAGTTCTAAACGCGTTAAAAGTACTTTAGCTTTAGCAACAAAAAGCAAACTACATTTAAAAGCTAAAGAATATAAAATAAATAAACTAGTATGCAAAGCGTAAAAATCTTGTTTTTAAAGCAATAGTTTTTAAAATTCTAAGATTAGTAGCTTTTATAGCTGTTTAAAATAAGTAGCTAATACTTTTTTACCTAACGCGCTTTTGTATGCGCATTAAAGTGCTTTAACTATTTAAAACTAAAAGCGTTGTTTGTCTAGCTGTTTTTAAAAACTAAAAGCTTTTTATTGCTAAGTATAGAGCTTTTCTTATACTATGCTAAAATGTAAACGCGCTTTTTGTAAATAATAAATAGCGAAATTGCGTACTCTACGGCGCAAATGCTTTAAATAACTATTACCTACTTCTAGTTACCTAGCTAGATAAAATTAAGTTAAGTACGTTTTTAAAAGCTTGTAACAACTTTTATACACCTAATTACGCTTATTTAGAAACTAGTTTTGTTGAAATTGTGCATATTATTGTCGTAGATGCTGTACGTAGCTTTAGTATTTCTAACAAGCTTAAACTACGCGCTAATTACTTTAGAATCTTTTTATTGTATTGTTTGCTAATTCTTTGCTTAATTAAAAGCTATTTTAAGCTCGCTTAAACGCGTTACAAATCTTTTAGCTTAGTTTTTACCTACTAGCTCTTTACTTTGCGTAGTTTCTAGTTTATCTTTTATATTTTCTACTTTAAACAGCTAAAAAGCAAATTCTCGCGAATTCAAGTTAAGAATATATTAAATAACTATTTGCTTTTTAGTCGTAGTAAGCTATATCGCGTTAATAGAGAAAGTAGTAGTGCTAAGAAATTTTAGCGAGTTTACTAGTGTAGCGAGTTCGCTAATGCTTTACGTTAATACAAAATACAATGCTCAAACTTGCTAAAAGAATATAAAAAAAGTTTTAAAATTTAAAACTAGTACAACGTACGCAGGTTCCTTGTTTAATAGCAATTAATTCAATATTCTTTAAAATAAGTTGGTTGTGCTAAGAAATTTTAGCGGGTTTAGTAATCTAGCGAGTTTGGTAAATCTATTACGTTATGCTTTTTTCTTTATACAAATTCTTTTTTTATACTCTCT